>JAABKJ010075445.1:136694859-137433157 GCA_011634705.1 Andricus grossulariae
GACAGGTAACAGTTCTTGATTTCTGTAATGTAATTAATATAGAACACAGTGATAGAACTGTTGTGTCTCTAGAATTTCTCACGTGTTTCAAGAACGGAACATAAAGGTCACACTGTACTGTAACGCTGTGACTGCAAGGATACGTAACAGTTCTGGAATTCTGGAATGTAAATAATATAAAACAAAGTGATAGAACTGTTATGTCTCTAGAATGTCACACGTGTTACAAGAAAGGAGCATGAATGTCACACTGTTCTGTAACGCTATGACTGTAAGGATACGTAAATGTTCTGGAATTCTGTAATGTAACTAATATAGAACAAGGTGATAGATCTGATATGACTCTAGAATGACCCACGTGTTTCAAGAACGAAAAATAAGGGTCACACTGTTCCATAACGCTGCTACTGTAAGAATATGTAACTATTCAGAAATTCTATATTGTAACTAATATAGAACAGAGTGATAGAACTGTTATGCCTCTAGAATGTCACACGTGTTTCAAGAACGGAACATAAAGGTCACTATTTGAAACAGTCAACTTCTTCCACCTTGTCTCCATAAATTCTCCATTCTTCTCCTTTCTTTCTCCTCCCTCTTTTTCGTAAAGCAACTATCTTGGATTTATTCACATTTATTTCGAGACCGTTCTTATCCACGTACGTCTCCAGAGTTTTCAGCATATTGCTCAGCTCTTCTGGGAAGTCTACTACTACTGCTATGTCGTCTACGAATTTAAGGGCGAACACTTTTTCATTGCCTATTACTGTTCCGCCTTCGTTTTTTCTAACCCATTCGTCATCTATATCGTCCATAAATATGTTGAACAGTGAGGGGCTTAGCGGGCATCCTTGTCTCACCCCTCTTCTGGTTTCTAAACATTCTGTGTTCCCCTCTGCCGCCATGACCTCGTTGACTGTAACCCTATATATTGTCTTGATCATTTCTAGCATCCTTCCTTGTATTCCAATTTTGTGCAATTTTTGATAGAGAAGTTCCCTATCCACCGTATCAAATGCCTTCTTTAAGTCAATGAATGCAGTATATAATTTCCCTTTTTCTCGCTTCAGACGGTTATTAATCAACGTGTTAAGGACAAATATATGGTCCCTGGTAGATCTTTTTTTCCTGAAACCCGCTTGACTCTCTTTATATAGCCCATTTGACTCCAACCAATCCCTTAATCTTTCATCCATAATAGAAGCCAATATTTTGTACCCCGTGTTTAGAAGTGAAACGCCTCGATAATTCCCCGTGTCATCCTCATTTCCCCCTTTAAAAATTGGTGCTATCACCGCTTTTCCCAATCCATTCCCTATTTTTCCAGTTATCCAAAATCCATTTAGAATACGATGCATCTCCTGAGCCCAAACTTCAGGTATTCCTTTAATGAATTCGATGGGAATTCCATCTTCTCCCGGGGCTTTTTCTGCTTTCTTTTTTTTAATATTTCTAACCATCTCTTCGAATGCTATCTCCTTATCTAGTTCACTCGTTTCTTCGTTTTCTTTTTCACCCTCTGGTTTTCCTTCCATACCTACTTCTATTTTCCTAACCTCTTCTCCTTTTCTGCCTTCTGTGTCACTCCTCCCTACGTCGATCTCTGTCTTTTCTGTTGCCAGTAATTTTTGGAAGTGTTTCTTCCATTTATCTTTGCTGATTCTGCCCCCTCTCCTTTTCCTTTTTTTCCTGAAATTTCCTAGCGATCTTCAAAACTATCCCATATTCTTGCTTTCTTCCACCTTCTTCCAATTCTTTTCCTTTCTTCCTTTTTCCTTCCTCTTTTTTAACGCCTTAAGCTTCTGTTTCTCCCTTGCTAACAAATCCCTTCCCACTTCCCCTTTTTCTTTGAGAAAATTTTTCGATGAACGCCATACAATTTTTCTTTGGTTCTTGCACTCCTCGTCGTACCACTGTTCTCCAACTCGGGTCGCCTTTCTCTTATCGTTGACTACTAAACCTATTGACTTTGAGCTAGACAAATACTATCCCTAAATTTATCCCATCTATCTTCCCAATGTTCCCCTTGATTTTCTATTACTTCATAATTTGCCCATAATTCTTTCATTTTTTCTTTGAATGTTTCCCCTTTTTCTCTATTCCATACTAACTTTTCCCTCCCTACCACCACCGCTCCTTCGATCAAAACTTCCAAACCTTTTGGTCTATCTACTTCTATTTTAAATTCCACGGGTAAGTAATCGGATTCTATTCTAGTTTGGATCTTAATTTCTTCAATTGGGCAAACCTCTTCGTTCTCCGAAACTATAACATAATCTAGCACCGAGCTTCCGTCTCCGCAGATATGCGTCCATTTCCCCCCTAAATCGCCCTTAGTTCTACCATTTAATATCCTTAAACCAAAGTCCTCACACATACCTAGTAGTTTTTTCCCTTCTGCGTTTAATAATTTATCTTCAGAATTTCTCTCATTTAAGTAGCCTCTATTTAATTCCCCCGCGTTGTATTTGGCCATGAATGGGATTTACCGCGGTCCTACTGGGAGCCGATGTCATTTTTTCGATGACAGTTGCTCCCAGTGGGACGCTGCGGTTGTTGTTAACCTTTAGTTTTTAATTATATATACTACCTGCGACTTCGAACAGTTTAGGATAATTTTAAGTTTTAATTAGTAAATTGAGTATTATACATACCTTTCAAGGAATTGCAGCTTTGTAATTATTTTAACACCGATTTTTCAACCTTAATAGAAAATAAGATTAGGATAATTAATTTGCGTTATAATTAGTTCTCACCTTTAACAACTCGATAGTTTAGATCCTCTACTCTTAGACTAACAGGGAGCGGGTAGGGCTTCCTCCCCTCTTCGAGGCGGAACGTTTCCATTCTGGAAAAATTGCAGGTTCGCACAGGGAGGGGGTGGGCCTCCTCTTCTTTTCCAGCTTCGATACACTCATTTGGTGGGAGGGGTTGGGTCCACCTCCCCTTTTCCAACTGAGATTCATCTATTCTATGGAATCATGTGCGGCCCCTCCCCTTTTCCAACTCGGAATCATTCATTCGATCAATTAATGGAACCGCTATTTTGTTTTTAGACCCCGCCCCTAATGACCTCCATTTTGTTTTAGGTCGCGCCCCATTTGTGGCCACCATTTTGTTTTTAGGCCACGCCCCTCGTCCAATCAGGAGAGGTCACACCCCTCTTCTACCCCCGCCACTCCTTTTAGGCCACGCATCTCGACCAATCAGAGCCCGTCCTATAGCTCTGTATATCTACTATCCTTATTGAGATTTCGAGAAAAACAGAAAATGATTTTTTAGTTTGAAAAATTAATTTTAAGAGAATATTTGTAAAGATTTCGAAAGATTTTCCGAATTGCACAGAAAATAATCTGAATAATTCAACTTCAGATCTTAAAAGTGGTCATTCAAATATTGATAATATTTACGGCAACGTAACCTCAGTTTTCAGTTGTCATTAAATACGGCGCTCACTCGCATACTTCTCGCGGGAGGAAAGGACATAGCAAATCACAGTGCGCATGACCGAATGGCCATAATGTGCTGATTAGAAACGTCTGAGCTGGGCAATAAATGTACAGTTACCGGAGTTAAAATCAAGGCGCTTTGTACATCATGTTTGGTCTCCTTATTATTACTCCGTGGTTGCAACAAAAATGAGACAGTGGAGAATGAGAATGCAGCTGTGTTCGTGTTATACTTTCACACGTGAAGCATTCTCATTTTGAGACAAAAAATTCTATTTCGACAGCAGAACATATGAGCTGCAACAAAAATAATCCTCCTATTTTTCTGTGCAGGAGTTTAGAAGATATTCGATGGTTCTAGCTTAATTAATGAAAAAATATACTCTATTCTACTTTGTATTCTGTTAGAAATCTTTTAAGATTCCTTTTCATACTATTATTCAAATTATTTCTCTTGTCAGTTCCTCATACAGTATAAGTGGATATTCAATTCGGCCAAATGTACAAGGAAAAACGAAAGTGAATGGTTTAAAAAGGAAACAATAATAACCCGAGTCGAAGTTTTCAATTTCGTTTGAATTTCTATTTTCGAGACTAAGCCGAGAATGAAACGAAATCGAGAAGAAAATGAAACGAAAGTTCTGTCAATTCTGGCAATGGACATTTCACTCTCGCCTCACTCTCGAAACTTGCGAGGATTTCCCAATTCGCTATTTTCGAAGGTGAGGCGAGAGTAAGATTTCATTGTCTTCACTTTCTGTTCACTCTTCATTCACTCTCTTCTCAATTTCTACCCGATTGCTCTCCACTCTCGTTTTTGACATTTTTATTAACAAGGATGATTAGTAAAAAAAAGTTCTCATAAAAAATTGGCTTTATTAATTAAAATTCTTCTGAGTTAAAAAATGTTCGAGTACAAAATACCTTACAACTTCAAAATTGGTTTCATTTAAAAAGAACAAGTTCCATGGCTTGAATTGACTACCGTAAGGCATTCGATAACACGAACCATGAGCTACTTATTAAGCTCCTTGAGTGCCTCAAGGTGCATCCAAAAATAGTGAGATGCATAAAAGAGCTGCTCTTGTGGCGGACAAGGTTTATCATAACATCTGACAAAAGACAAGTGAAAGAGGACCTTAACATCCTTGTGGTGGTGGTGAATAGGCACTGTAAAGCGCTTGGCAGGAGCTTCGGGCTGGACAAGTGTGCCTGCGTCCACCTACACCAGGGCTCACCACTTTCAGCAGGTTATGGCTGCCACGACAAGTGCATGGCTGCCACCAATTTTTTCTGTCATTTTTTTTTCGGCTTCCAGGAATCCTGGAAAGGGTTACGGTCATTACGGTTACGGTTCATTGCGGCTCATCTTTCACATCGAAGGATCTGATTTTTTTCTACTTGAATTCACAATACATTTCATTTTTTCATTTCAAACTGTAATTTACCATGAAGGATTAGGGACCAGTCGAACGACAAGACTTATGAGGGCCTGTTTGACCCACTATCCGTGAACGATACGAAGGCCCCTTCAAAACAGCTGCACATTTTGGTAATTTAATCGCAAGAAAAAAATCGCACAAAAACACAGCTTATACCATGATAAAGCTGACTTTATTGCGCTTAAAACAAGTCCCCATTTGTTTATGTACAAAAATTGGGTTGGAAAATATCCTTCGAGAGAAGATGAAAACCATGTTTTTTTTTCGCGTCACTCTGTCCTTACTTGACATTCGATGACGACATCTTTGAACTGAACAGTGTGAAGATTTTGAAAAAAAATCATATAGATAAATTCATATTTTGACTGTACATAAGTGAAAACAAAATTGCAATATATTAATAACAATTAACGTAAAATGCATTTGAACATGACTATGATATCTCTCGTAAGATACGTAGTAGAGAGTTATATTTTGGCTTAAACTGCTTGGAAAAATGCAACCAATACAATCTTTGCAGTCTTTGCAACCAATGACTGTCTTCTGGAGAGTCCTGACCTACACCAAGGAAGTCTAGAAACTACATCATCGCGTGCCGATCAGGATGTTCAACTCATTGGCGGAAATACCATTCAATATCTATCTACGCTCTACGCGTTTGGTACAATAAAATGGAACGTCGATGAGTTGAAATAACTTGACCGAAGCACACGCAAGATGATGACAATCCATCGAAGTCATCATCCTGGATCTTCCGCACCTCGAATATACCTCCCTCGAAATAAAGGGGGTAGATGCTTGCTAAGCTTGAAGTGTCTCCTCCGAAGAAAGGTTCTGGCTACAGCCTGCTCAGTTCTAAATAGCACAGATTCTCTTATGTGATTCATACATCAACATGAAGTCGTCAATGCTCCGGCGTTTCTATACCGTGCCGCAGATGAGGAGCTGGGCCTCCCATTTGATTCCAGCGACAATACACATGGCCTAGCAACAATAACACCTTTGGTGCTCAAAAGTCGTGTACAGGTAGCAGAACATACGCTTCTACTAAGAGAACATGCTAACAAGCCCCTTCATAGTAAATTCTATGGCATCATACGTAGAGAAGAGCTCTCGATGGGTATGTCCAACATATTTCGCAAGTCTGCTGGATTCAGATCGGAGACTGAGGGATTTCTTTTTACGTCTCAAGATGGCGTTATAGACACCTTAGTTTACCGCGAGCACATAATGAATGTACCTGTAGGCGATACCAACTGCTGAGGGTGCAAGCAAGAGCCAGAAACACTTGGACATGTTCTCAGTGGATACTCAAAGTATGCATGCTACGAATACATAGAGAGACACAATGCGGCTCTAAAAGTGTTATATTACCATCTTAGGCACTTATATGGTGTTGATCTATTGCCCATCTTGCCATACGCCCAGGGGGAACTCGAGTCCGTTGTGGAGAATGATCAGTGTAAGGCCATGTGACGAGTGGGTCACGTGACCGGCTTCCTACCTTACCGACACTTTTTTTATTTGTAAACTTATTTTCACAAAAATAGCCCAATTGAGTTGAAAATTTGAGATAATGAATAAGAAGCACTAAGAAACGCTGCTCTGGTCCTAAATTTTCATAATGATGAGAAAAGCAACTCAACAAAATTATTTACAGAAAAAATTGTTTTTTCATAATTATATAAATTTAGAACCAGAGCCGCGTTTCTTAGTGCTTCTTATTTATTATCCTAAATTTTCAACTCAAGGTGGCTATTCGTCTGAAAATAAGTTCACAAATAAAAAAAGAGTCGGTAAGGTAGGAAGACCGTCACGTGACACACTCGTCACATGGCCTTAAGGAAAGAATTAATTTTCACATCAAATAATGAATCATCGACCAAAAAAATGCGCGCATAATGTTCTTGTGTTATAAAAAAGTAGTAGTAGGGAGTGTATAGGAGGATTTTTAGAAAATTGTAACGGCAGATTCAAATGAAAAGCGGTGAAGAATGAACGTAAAGGGGGTTGTACGTAAATGGGAGTTGTACGTAAATGGGAGTTGGAAAGGGTAACATTAAAGGGGAGTTGGAAATCCATTGGGAAATCTATTAAGGGGATGTGGAGCGGGGTCGTAAGGAAATTGTAGGGGGAGATGCAAATGAAGATGGCTTCAAAATGATTGTAAAGGTGGTTATTTGGTAATTGGGTTTGAAAACGGAAACTGCAAAGGGGAGGTAGAAGTAGGGGGTTCTAAAGAGGGTTTTTAAGAGGAAAACTCCAAGGGGATTTGAGAAGGTGACGAGGGAGATTGAAAAGGGTAACAGTAAAGGAGACTTGAAAATAAGGGGATGTGAGGTAGATTCTAAGAAAGGAAACTCTAAGAGGGTTGAAGAGGCGGAGTGTACTGAAGTTCTGAGAAACGGTTCAAATAAATATTCAAGAAGAAGTGCATGGAAGTTTTAAGAGAAGATTTCAAAGAATAGGGGTTAAGAATTGTAGCAACTGGAGGTTGAAAAGGGTAACTGTAAAGGACAGTTGGAAATAAGGGGTTGTGGCGTAGATTCTGACAAAGGAAACTCTAAGAGGGTTGAAGAGGGGAATTGTATTAAAGTTTTGAGGAAAGATTTAAAAGAAGAGGGGTGATAAATGGGGACTGAAAAGGGTAACAGTAAAGGACAATTAAAAATAAGAGGTTGTGACCTAGATTCTAAAAAAGGAAACTCTAAGGGCGTTGAAGAGATAGATTGTGTAGAAGTTTGAAGGGAAGATTTAAAAGAAGAAGATTGAAGAATAGTTGTGAATGGGGGTTTAAAAGGTCAACTGTAAAGTACAGTTGGAAATAAGGTGTTATGAGGTAGATTCTAAGACATGAAACTCTGAGGAGTTGAGAAAGAGGATTGTATGTAAGCTCTGACGGACGATTCAAATAAACATTCAAGAAGATTATATCGAAGTTTTAAGGGAAGATTTGAAAGAAGAGGGGTGATGAATGGGGACTTAAAAGAGTAACAGTAAAGGACAATTAAAAATAAGGGGTTGTGACCTAGATTCTAAAAAAGGAAACTCTAAGGGCGTTGAAGAGATAGATTGTGTAGAAGTTTCAAGGGAAGATTTAAAAGAAGAAGATTGAAGAATAGTTGTGAATGGGGGTTTAAAAGGTTAACTGTAAAGTACAGTTGGAAATAAGGTGTTATGAGGTAGATTCTAAAACATAAAACTCTAAGGAGTTGAGGAAGAGGATTGTATGCAAGCTCTGAGGGACGATTCAAATAAACATTCAAGAAGATTATATGGAAGTTTTAAGGGAAGATTTGAAGGAAGAGGGGTGATGAATGAGGATTGAAAAGGGTAACAGTAAAGGACAATTAAAAATAAGGGGTTGTGACCTAGATTCTAAAAAAGGAAACTCTAAGGGCGTTGAAGAGCTGGAAAAGGAATTTTATTATTTAGAAAACCACCAACTGAAAAAGGATTTATGGGTTACATCCACCATCCAGGTGAAAACTCATAGTTGCAATCGACCAGCTTGAAAAGGATTCATAGCTGAAATCATCCAGCTGGATAAGGATTCATAATTTGAATCCACAAGTTCGTTAAGGATTTATAGTTGGAATCCTCCGCCTGGATAAGGATTCATACTCCAATTACTCCGCCGGGAGAAGGATTTATATTTGATATCCATGACATGCAAGTGGATACGAATTTATAGTTTGAATCCTCTAGCTGGATAAGGATTTATAATTTTAGTCTACCAGTTGGATAAGAATTTATATTTGGAATTCATCAGCTGGAAAAGGAATTTTATTATTTAGAAAACCACCAACTGAAAAAGGATTTATGGGTTACATCCACCATCCAGGTGAAGTTTATAGTTGAAATCCACAAGCTAGAAAAGGATTCACAGATCAAATCAACTAGCTGAAAAAGCATTTATATTTTTAATCCACCAACTGAATAAGTATTTATAGTTGGAATCCACTAGTTGGACTTTTGGTTTTTTGAGCCACTCTGATAACGCGACTTAGGAATAATTTTTAAAACTTTCTAACAATTTCTCATACTTTCTAATGATTTCTGAACAAGTTCTTAATCAAATTAATGAAAACACTGAAGGGTAAGACTGGCGAGATTTGTGTACCAATTAAACCAAAATAATCGTGAGACGTGTCTCGTATTTTTGCGTTCAGCAACTGTTTGAGACACGCTTATAGAAGATTCATGGACTCTGGACTATCTCACATAAATCTCGAAGGAATCGTTATTCAGAGATCGAGGATCGTGATAAGAGCGGAATCAGGTAGACCTGTAGAGTATAGGTCTCGCGAGGGAGGCAGAAACGAAATGTGTACCTACATATATGTACACAAATATGCATATGAATTCATCATAGAAATTCCTGTTTCTCGAAATACGGGAAACTGAATTCTTTTCGCCGACCAGCGATTCTCGGTATAGTCCGATGTTAAAGATCAGCCGATTGATTTATGGCTGAGCAGGTATCTAATTATTTTTTCGCGTGATTCATGCAATTTTTTGTCGGCTCCTCTCAGACGAGACTCTTTTTTCGAAATTAATTATCTATTGATCGAATATTAATCAAGACTAGTTTCTTTTTTTAAACAATCAAAGGAAATTTACGTTGCTGAAAAAAAAATGTTTAAAGGAATCGGTTCAGTGACTAGCCACGATTAAGCGTCAAACAAATTTTACATCAGCTGGAATACACCAATCGGAAAAGGATTTATAGCTGTAATCCCCGAGCTGGATGAATATTTATAGTTGGAATCTACCAGTTGGATGAGGATTTATAGTTGGAATCATCCAGCTGGATAAGGATTTATAATTGAAATCTACCAGTTGGATAAGATTTTATAGTTGGAATCCTTCACCTGGATAAGGATTTACAATTGAAGTCTACCAGTTGGATAAGCATTGATAGTTAGAATCATCCATCTGTATAAGGATTTACAATTTGAATCCACCAGTTGGATAAGGAATTATAGTTGAAAACCTCCAGTCGGGTAAGGATGTATAATTCGAATCCACTAGTTGTATGAGGATTTATATTTGGAATCGTCCAAATAGATATGGATTTATAATTGGAATCCAGCAGTTGGATAATAATTTACAGTTGGAATTCTCCAACTGGATAAGGATTTATAATTGAAATCCACTAGTTGAACAAGTATTTATAGTTTTAAATATCGATTTGGGTAAAGATTCTCCAGTTGGATAAGGAATTATAGTTGGAAAACTCCAGTTGTGTGAGGATGTATAATTCGAATCCACTAATTGTATGAGGATTTATATTTGGAATCGTCCAAATAGATATGGATTTATAATTGGAATCCAGCAGTTGGATAATAATTGATATTTTTTTTAAAGAAGTTTTGAAAGATTCAAAATTAATGTAAATTTTGAAATGATTTCAAATAATTAAAAAAAATGTAAACTTTTTTAGGTTTAGAACAAAAAATTTGCAAGCTTTTTAAGAATTGTGAAAGGTTTTATAAGAATAAATTATTTTTTTACGATTCCTAGGAAAGTTGAAAAAGACTTTTTATTTTGATCAATTTTAATTTGTAACTGACATTGTTAAATATTGATATAAATAGAAATTTAACACCTAGTAATTTAGAAAAAAAGACTGATTTCAAGCGATGTTTTATTAAGAGAAGTTTTGAAAAGATTGAGAATTAATGTAAATCGTGGAATGATTTTAAATAAGTTTTAAAAAGTGTACATTTCTTCAGGTTTGGAACAAAAAATTTAGAAGCTTTTTAAGAATTGTGATAGGTTTTATCAGAATCCAGAAAATTTCTTACGATTACTAGAAAAATTGAAACGGACTTTTTATTTTGAAAAATTAATTTTAGAGGAATATTTAAAAAGATTTTCAAAGATTTTCAAAATTGTCAAAAAAGAATCTGGGGGAGGACAAAATAGGTGGAGTAGGTAAGGGAAAATTTGCGATGGGAATGTTCGAACGACTAAATTAAGTTTTTTTAAAGAAAATAGTTTGAAAAAATTTTTTTTTCAATTGAAGGCCGGGATGCAAGAACCGGGCGAGCGCTCGAAAACGTGAAAAAGAATTGTCCAAGCAAGTGTCTTGTGATATCCAAATTTTAAAGTTCAAAAAATCAAATAAAAAAAAATATTGACTTGTAGAGAATATTAAAATGGAACTTTTTTCTATTTAAATTTTTTCTTCCCGATGTATATTTTTAATAATGAAATTGAAAAAGTGGGAAAAATGTTTCCCCAAATTTAATTATTTTTTAAAGCCTAAATCGTCTTTACTCAGACAAATATAATTGAAACTGTTTGAAATACGGTATACACATACATTATACCCTAGCGATGCCCACAAGGTGAACAAAAAAGTAAAAACTGCAAATTGTTTAATAATAATTAATTGGAAATCGAGACATGACGGTAAGCACGTTTTTTTAGCTTCGGCGAAGAAAAGTATCGAGGGAACCTTAGAGTTGAAACAACTTCCAGTGAGATATTTGTTCCTCAATATTGGAGGAAGATTTCTGGAAATTTTTAGATCAATTCATTGAAAAATGGCTGAAATATCCATTTTGTAAGAAAGTACGCGACGCTGCGCTGTCTAAGACTATCGTTAACAGATTCAAACGCTTCTCAACGTTAGCAATCTCGCCTGTACTCTCCTATAAACATAAAGGACTCGTCTTTTCAATAATTAAGCATTAAAAAACATGCCCCTTCCGCAATTAATAGAAAATCGACTGCTTTATATTTTGGACATTTCATTGTTTTCAGTGATGGAAAAATTTGTGCTTCGCAAGTTGTTCCACCCTTTACTTTGTTTTCTTCATTTTAGTAATCAGGAATGTAAACAAACCATCTAGTGTCTTCGTTTTGAAATTTTAACCATGAAAAGGACTCAGACAATATAATTAGACATTTCTAGTTATTTTTGAGTCTATGAATTTCTAATACATAAAATATTAATGTACACTGATAATTAGATGTTTCAATAAATTGTTTAAAGAATATATTATTGTTTATAGCTATTTTTTCTTAAAATAGAGTTAGAAAGTCGCAGTTTTTTCTGAATTTTTCTGTTTTTGATCTACTTTTAAATTATAGTGAGGTAATAGTAAATTATTCACGGTAACGAGCATCATTTTTTAAACAACTTATTATTATTTAATTAATATTCTCGTTGAATAATATTTAGAAATTTGCGGATTTTTTCTGAAATATTCCACTCTTTGTCTACTTTTTATTTAGAATTTAAAGTGTGGTAATACTTACTGAAATTTAATCAAAATAATTGTTTACATCAATTAAAGAAATAAAAAATTCAGAGTCAGAATAGAAAGTTGTTTTTCTGTAGTGCAAGCAATTTTATCAAAAAGTTTAAATAGATAAAAGATACTCCTTTTTGTGTCTACTTTTATATATAACAGTTTATAATTTTTTATATATTATTTTATTTTATTTTTCTCGTTTCTAGCTAGTCTCAGAGATATGTAGTAGAGCTGAATAATTTTCATAAAAAATAAATAATAACATGGCTTTATTTTAAAGTTTCTATTACCTATTCGATGTTTATTATTAAAGATTATTTATTTTTTTGTTGACCTGTAATGGATTCTTATGATTGTCACAAAGGCTAGTTCTTCGGAAGCGGCATTAGGCTCTCTATAAACCACCCCAAATTAGTATTACGCCAAAGGTGTAAATACATAGGTATCTAGCAAGGAGTTAGCGACTAGTGCATCTCGAGCACGAAAGGAATGGCCCCTTACAAGACTTGGCAAGTTTACGCCCGTGGCGTAGAAAATATTTGAGGGTCCCTTGCAGCTTACGGAAAACTATCAGGCCTGCGATTAAGAATTTCGCAAGGTACCTTGTACTTTGAATTTAGGATTTAAACCTGCAGGTAAGAAAATCAGGTATATAGTCCGAGCGATAGGATAGGCCAGCTTCTGAATCAACTTTGAGGTCGCCTTGAAAACTTGAGTAGTTAGTTAGTATTAGCACGGGCGAGGAGCCCATGAAAAGCTCCTCTGGTGCTCAAGCTGAAAAGCCTATTGTGCCACACCCTTACTTATACGCTCTCAGCAGCCGACCCGAGACCTCTTGACGAAGCCTAGTATGCCGGCTACTGATCGTATTGTAATTTCCTCTGGACCCATAAAATGGGCCCAGAGGATCTGTTGCCTGAGTCCAGCCAATGCCGGGCACTGACATAGTACATGCAGGGATGTTTCATCATTCCTGCCGCATCTCCTGCACTCTGTCGTGGGTTATACCCGACTTTGTGCATATGATAGTTTAAGTGGTTGTGTCCAGTTAGGATCTGTACCACTGTCCTTATATCTTTTTTGGGTAAACCCAGGATTTCCCTGGCTCTGTCGATCCTATGGGTATAACCCAGGATGGATTTCTCCTCACGGCAACCCTGGATCTGTTCCCAGGATTCCCGGTGTTTTGTTCGAATCCAGTTTTTAATTGCCAAACCGATACAGCAAGACGCTATTCCCAGTACCGGTTCTGGTCCCATGTATTCAATTGCTGCGCCATGTTTTGCCAACTGGTCCGCCTTTTCGTTGCCCTTGATCCCTGTGTGACCAGGGACCCATGTGAGGGCCACGTTGTTTCTTTATGCAAGTTGGCTTAATGCTTTTTTGCATTTTAAACCAGTTCTGATTTTATGTCTGGTTTCCCTATTGGAGTGAGTGTCGCTTGGCTGTCGCAACAGATCGTAATTTGTCTGCCAGTAGCGTTTCCTTCTATTAATGTTTCAGCACAGCGAAGGACGACTAGGACCTTCGCCTGAAAGACAGCAGCATGCAGACCAAGTGGTATCCCTATCCGTGTCCCTCTCTTGCTGTCATAGATTCCTGCTCCTGACCCTTCCTCACGCCTGGAGCCGTCTGTATACCAGATTTCCCCTTGGAGGAGCGTGTTACCATTTCCTTTCCATAGATCCCTGCTTGGGATACAGACGCGGAAAGCTTTGGTAAAGTTGGAGCGTTTCGTTATTTTATCTTGCCTCATCTGTAGAATCAGCAATGCACTGATATCACTCGGAAGCCTAGTGTGCCTAGTCCCCCGAGTCCATCTACTTGCTCTTGCCAGGCGGCCCATCGCGTGTGCCGCTCTAGCGGTTATCGCAAAATGTAGGGGTTCTTCACAAAACATGAATCCTATCGCCGCTGTGGGCGTGGTCCTCATTGCTCCAGTCAAACCCCTAAATGCTAGCGTTTGTAATCTTCGGGTAGGGTAGGGTAGGGTAGGGTAGGGTAGGGTAGCGTAGGGTAGGGTAGGGTAGGGTAGGGTAGGGTAGAATAGGATAGGATAGGATAGGGTAGGATAGGATAGAGGGTAGGATAAGTAGGATAGGATCGGTTATGATAGTAAAGAATAGGATATGATAGGATATAAAGTGTAGGCTACGAAATCCTTGTTTGTAGGCGCATGTCGTCTACTTTGATTAATTTTTATTATGCTTTTTGGTGAACTCCATGGCGGATTCACAAGAGTGAAAGATGAATCACACTGCTTTGTTTCTCTTTCAGGCAACTTATTACACATAGCAAGAATAAAATCATCTGAGGTTTCGAATACAGTGAAGTGAGAAAAATTGTTCAATGTCGAAAAATTCCCAAACACTTAAGAATCAATAAAGGTGATTCAAAGTCATAAGGGTGAAAACCTAAGACCCATAAATAAACATTTTTTTAATTCAAAATTCGATGTTCTGAAAAGCCCCGTTACTTAATTAACGTTAGGGCAGAGATCAATTTAAATGGATTTCTGAATGATAATAATCATTGTACTGAAATTAAAAACTGAAGAAGAATGATTAACTATTGTGCCATTAGGTTCCATGATAATTAAGAAAAATGTCGTAATTTCACAATGAATGGGAGTAAGTGCGCAACGCGCGGTCATTACAAATTTGCATGTCGGTCGACTGTAATATTTATAGCAAGTACGAAGAATGCAAGATTCTCAAACGTAACAAAACAAAAGAAAAACATTACTGCCGCTTTCCTTTTCCAAGATTTGACAGATTTAACTCTTTTTTATTAATGGACATTCTGATTTTACTATAAATAGTTTTTAAAATATTGATTGCACTATCAAAAATTATAGCTAACAATTACAAATTAACAGATGTGACAAAATTTGTGATGCCGACTTTTGGAACATTTGCATTCAGTGCGTTGATGCTTGCTCAAATTATTCAGAGAGGGAATTAGATTTATTAAACATAAGATATACATCCTTTAGAAAGGAATTTGAATATGCTACATTGTGCATACAACGAAATTGAAATAGCTATAGTTAATAATTAAAAAGAGTGGAGCAGGTTCGTTGGTTCTTCTCATTTCAGCTAAGATCCTGGTCTCACTGAGTTACATCTTGGGTACGTACGTAGGAACGCACGGGAGCAGATAATTGTAAGAATAATTGATAGTAATTATCGTAAGACGATTTAATCAAATTTACCTATGCTTTTCTAAAGCAGTTCTACACTATCCAACAGTGGATCAAAGCATTGCAGAGTTGAGAAACAGTTGACAAATTTAAACACACCCATAGGGTAAATTCACCAATTAACGATTGGAATCCATTTGTTGTGGAAGCAATTGCTTTCTACTACCCTTAAAACTTTATTATGTTAATTTTCAGTAGAATTCATTAAATGAGTCTCAATTACGTTTCTTAGTCATATAGCCTAAGTGTGAATGCCAACAACGTGCACATATTCTTATGTAGAATCGTAGATGTCATTTTGTTTAATACTTCGGGGTTTAGTGTGTTTGGATTAGTAAATATTATAGTCATTCGAAATAATTATTTTCAGGTTTTAAAAGATGTAACATAATCTGCATAACCCAACTATTATTTGCTATTAGCAGCTCAGCTTAAGTTGATCTATTGTAAAAGCCGATCGTAACATACGAACGCTGTTTGATAAGTCAGTGACTTTTTGAATTTGTTTGCGCAGTAACTTTAAACGCACCACTGATCCCGTAAACACCATCTATGAATAGACTGCTGTTAAATTTTGAGCAGGCTCGGTCATTTATTTTGTGTTCGATAGCCATTGAAAGGAGAGAACCTCGTGGATGCTAACGAAAATGGAAAAAAGTGAATTTCGTGTGCTGATTAAGCATTATTTTTTGCGTAAAAAACCATCACTGAAACCATTGTTACAATAAATAAATTTCTGCTGGGGTCTTCAGCGACCCCCCTCATTCTTTATGTTATTACAGAGAGGGGATAACTTTAAGGGTTAAAGTTGCACTGCGTGCATGACTTGAAATGTATTTTGTTTTGCACATAACACTTGACCGTTTTTTTATATAAAAAAGTGGAGTATAAAAATATCGCAATACGAATGAAATAAATATCCAAATATAAATAAATAGTACAATAAAATGATATAAGAATAGAATATAAATAAATATTATATTTATATTTGATATGAATAATGGAGCGATGTTAGTCCAAATTTATTATATTTGTATATTTATTTTATTCTTATTTTACTATTGTTATACATTTTATGCATATCTTATATAAAAATAATGATGAAAAAATAAAAGTGTTCAATTAAATTAAGAAAAATTAGAATTTTGGCTTTATTGAAATAAACTTAATAGTCAATTAGAATAAAATAAACGTGAATAAAAAAAATTGGCAAAAGATGCGAACAGCAAGAACTGAACCATGCTTTTCCGCTTACAAATTCGAAGCGCATACTTTCTGTAACTGGCCGTTCAAAAGCGTTTGTATTGCGGTCCATGTACGGTGTGGGGATTTTTTCAAAGCCATTTTTCTCGAGAATGGTTGAAAAGTGCATTCTATTAATATGAATGCAAATAAAATTCCGAAGGGTGTAGCTTCCATTGTAAGTATAAATATTTGAAAAGCGATTGAAAGTCGATAATTTTATTCATGAGCTATTATTAATTCACTAATTTTCCTTTTACTTTATTTATTAAAATTAAGTATTCCTACATGAAATATCAGAACCAAATTGAAATTAAGTATGCAAGAGTTTTCGTAAATGTTATTTTATGTTAAATTTGGTTGTGTATACTGTTAAATGGGTACCGAGAAAATTCATTTGCTACTTCCGACAGTATACATTCGGTTAAATTTTACTACTTAATTATAATTTCGCCACCCGATAAATTTGCACTCACATGTTTTTCATTTTTCGGTAGCAGATAGCTGGCAATACGAATTACATGTGCTTCTATCATAAAAATGGCGGGTTCACCATGAACATAGCTAAGGTTAAGCAAAATCGTAGCAAATATATGAATACTGAGTCTATCCCGGTAAGAAGGCTTGAACTGAAAAGTATTCGAAAATTTCCTGTTCAATTGTGACGTGACACTTATTGAATCCCTTTAGATACCATTTTTGTCGTCGTGTTTTGAGTTCCCATGGCAGAAGAAGCTATCTCTAAAATTGAATCCCTTTCTGTACGCAGTGGCGAAAATATTTTTCTGAATACTTTCGTATATCCCAAATCGACCGTGAAATAGAACATTTTGAAGCCCTTCTAAATTTGCTTATTTCTCTGTTCTCATTTACTATTTTTCGAATTGATTGATTACTACACAGGTATCTGTGATAAAAACTAATTTTTAAAAATGTGTTCATCATTATTTTATAATTTTTTTAATTGATCACATTTGAATAAAGCGAGAGTTTTGTGATGAAGTAATGTATTATTATCCACACTCCTACTAGATTTTGCAAATTTTATGCTTTTGAAGGGCCCTCTTATACATTAAACGAAAATAGTATTTCTAATTCATTTCAGGTTACGTCTGACAGCTCAGATCTACTTTGAAAGGTATTATGATCTAAATATATTTTCGCTGCCTAATCGGGGATTCAAAAAACAAGGACAGAATGGCATTCCTAGGAATTGAAATTTCTAACACCTTTGAATGCAGGCCTTCTTACCGGGATCTTCTGAGATTAATTAAATTTGTATTTTAATGTAAGGGGCTATTCTTTAAAATTAAGTGCAAGAGCGATCAAGGTGAAAGAATGATTTTGTTAGGAGATATGAACGGATGGGTCGGCGTCCAACATCAAGGCACAGATACAGAAAGGGTACTAGGTAAATTGATCACAATAAATCAAGAATTGCACAGTATTCCACAGATTTTTACGGTATCGAAAATATATCCGAAGAATTCTTTAATCATAGGATTAATTATAATGATTTTCCACTGATTTTGATAATAATATTTTAACACTTTTTCAAAGAATTTGGTTACAATAAATCAAAACTTGCACAGTATTCCACAGATTTTTACATCATCGAGTGTATATCCGGTAAATTCTTAAATCATGGGATTAATTATAATGATTTTTCACTGAACTTTATAATTATACTTTAGCACTTTTTCAATGACTTTGATTACAATAAATCAAGAATTGCGCAGTATTCCACAGATTTTTACATTATCGAGAGTATATCCAGAAATTCCTAAATTATGGGATAATTTATAACGATTTTTCACTGAATTTCATAATATTATTTTAACACTTTTTCAAAGAATTTGGTTACAATAATTCAAAAAATGCACAGTATTCCTCAGATTTTTCCATTATCGAGAGTATATCCGAAAAATTCTCAAATCATGGGATTAATTATTATGATTTTTCACTGAATTTTATAATAATATTATAAAATTTTTTCGAAGAGTTTGGTTACAATAAATCAAGAATTGCACAGTATTCCACAGATTTTGACATTACCGAGAGTATATCTGAAAAATTCTTAAACCGTGGGATTAATTATAGTGACTTTTCACTGGTTTTTATAATAAGATTTTAGAACTCTTTCAAAGAATTTGATTACAACAAATAAAAAATTGCACAGTATTCCACCGATTTTTACACTATCGAGAGAATATCCGAAAAATTATTAAATCATGGGTTTAATTATAATGATTTTTTGCTGAATTTTATAATAATATTTTAACACTTTTTCAAAGAATTTGATTACAATAGATTGAGAATTGCACAGTATTCCACAGATTTCTAAATTATCGAGAGTATAGCCGAAAAATTCTTAAATCCTGAGATTAATTATAATGATTTTCCACTGATTTTTATGACAATATTTTAACACTTTTTTAAAGAATTTGATAACAATAAATCCAGAATTGCACAGTATCTCAGAGATTTTTACGTTATCGAGAGTATACCCGAAAAATTCCTAAATCATGGGATTAATTCTAATGATATTTCGCTGAATTTTATAATAATATTTTAACACTTTTCCGAAGAATTTGATTATAATGAATGAAAAATTTCACAGTATTCAACAGATTCTTACATTATCGAGAGTATTGCCGAGAAATTCTTAAATCCTGGGATTAATTATAATGATTTTCCACTGACTTTTATAATAATATTTTTATTCTTTTTCAAAGAATCTGATCACAGTTAATCAATAATTGCACAGTATTCCACAGATTTTGACATTATCGAGAGTATATCCAAAAAGTTCTTAAATCGTGGGATTAATTATAATGATTTTTCACCGAATTTTATAATAATATTTTAAAACTTTTTCGAAGAGTTTGATTAAAATGAATCAAGAGTTGCACAGTAATCCACATATTTTGATAGTATCGAAAGTATATCCGAAAAATTCTTAAATCATGGGAATAATTATAATGATTTTCGCTGAATTTTATCATAATATTTTAACACTTTTTCAACGATTTTGATTACGATGATTCAAGAATTGCACAGTATTCCACATATTTTTACAGTATCGAAAGTATATCCGAAAAATGCCTCAATCACAGGTTTAATTAGAATGATTTTCCACTGATTTTCATAATAATATTTCAACACTTTTTCAAAAGCTCTGATCACAGTAAATCAATAATTGCACAGTATTCTACGGATTTTTACATTATTGTGAGTATATGCGAAAAATTCTTAAATCATGTGAATAATTTTAATGATTTTTCACTGAATTTTATAATAATATTTTAACACTTTTTCAAAGAATTTGATTACAATAGATTGAGAATTGCACAGTATTCCACCGGGACGCATTCTGTCTTGCCCATCCAATCTTCTTGTTCAGTTGATACAAGCGTCTTTTGGTCTTTTGATCCATCGTTGGTTTTAGCCTTTGATTTAAATCAGCCAATGCTCTCGCAGCACCATGAACTGAACAATTGATGTTCCAAAGGTCGGACTCCTCCGAGACATCTTCACCAAGAGAGGCATCCATTACAGCCAGATCTTGGGGCTTAGGAGGAACCAGTACATCAAGGTTCCTACATGTCCTGAAATCGCTATCATCTCTCAGAAAGTGTCTGCCTTCCACAATTGGTCCTAATGTCGCTTCCTCATTTTCGGCTGCAGCGTGTTAAGGCAGCGGTTGGGGAAGCGCTCCATGTACATATCCATTTTTCAAGAGGTAGGCGTATAGATTTCGCAAAGACTGATAATAAAATTTCTGAAGCTCTTGGTGCTTCTGGCACCACAGAGTGAGCATACGCACCATAAAGCCTCCGCGAACCGGGATAATGCTGGAATTGTAGCAGTCTAGCACCTCATCCTTGAGTTGATTCGTCCACTCAATGTAAACGCTTCGCCGGCTCGTCGTCACAACACTAGCGCGATCGGCACTGTTTGCCGACCTATTGTCGGGTGCTCTTGGCGTTCGATCGTTTTGAGCCGCATCTACAACTTTTTGGTGGTTTGATGGTGTTATTGTTGTTCCTACGAGCAGCTAGGGAAAGGGTTTGTCCATCCTTGTAGAGCCCCGCATGCAAGGATAAGGCTGCAGTTTTTTCAAACCATATCAGAGTATATTATATAAAAAAGGGAGTTTCTCGAAGACAAAAGAAAAGTCCTCTTAGATTTTCTCCTATTTTATCCACCAAAACTTAAAAATTTAAGTCCCTTTAACCCGGCTACTATTTGAAAAACAGGAAAATATTTGTTGATAAATCAAATGAACCTTGGTGAATTTTCTAACCCAAGCTACATTCCAATCGCCCAACTGTACTCCTCGAAAATCCCTAGAGCTAGATCTAGTTGCTCCTTATTTTAAGCACATATGTGTAGATCATCAATGTGAAATACCAGAAGCATCGCTCTTCTTCTATTGGATGCCTGCCTGTAGTTGGTCTCAGTGTCGCCTCTGTTTTTCTGTTGTCGACTTGTTTCGCAGACGTTGACGCGAATAGTGCGAGAGCTCAGGATGTTTATCGCACCACATAGCATGTAGTCGTGCCATGTGACCTTCTCGTTCAGGAGCCATACTGGTATCGTAGCACTCTAGCAGGTCGTCATTGAGTCGATCCGTCCACCCAAAAGTGTTGAGATTCCGCCGGTCCATCGCATTGACTCCGCCTTGATTGGCTCCCCCAACTTTAGGGAAGTCGGCACTTACTACAACTATGTTTAATGTTATCATTGTTGTTCCCAAGAGTAGCTAGGGAAAGGATTCGTTCATCCTTGTAGAGCCCCGCATGCAAAGATAAGGCTGTATACTCTGAGTGGTCGCCCGGTATCCCAGTGTCACCGTTGGAGACACCTCACCCAGGTGCCATTCACCATTCGGCACGGTTGTTACGCCTCCGCTTGGGGGCTAATTCCTTCGGGACCACCCCTGGACAATTGTCCGCGACTGCTTATTAATCATTGTAACCTTATTCAGCAGAAAACCTTGGTACAGGGACTCTCCATCCGCAACGCGAAGATGCGGTCGGTGGCTTTATCAGTAAATCACACTCATGGCCACGTCTCACAACCGTAAAGTGAATGGTCACAGGACACGAAGAAATCACAACGACAGGCCGGCATGATATTTTCGCCCTCCCAGAGCACTTATAACAAGGACAATTACTTGTACCGAATATTTTGGGTACAATCGTTGCAGCTCCCTTTTAAGGTTTCGATACCTCTCCTCCTTTTCTTTCTCCTTGGCAGTGATGTTGTATTCGGACGGAGCCGAGAATTCGATCACGAATATAGTTCCGAGGATGCTTTAAATTACTGCACAGATGAATAAATTATTAATAATTAATCTTGTCGTCCAGTTTTCTTCCTCCATAATTACTAGATATTCGAAAAATGTATTTTAAATAACAATTAATTAATATAAACATTATATTTATTTATATTATATATTTTTAATTTCAAATTTGCCACCATTGCAAAACATTGTCGGACATTTTCGGATTTCGGAAAAACCTTCGTGTGAACAGGAATTTGGATGTGTTGGCAGCCTAACGACAGTTAGAGAGAAGTGTAAATGAGCCTTAAAAATGTAGGACTCAGGGCGCAGTCCCATGGAGGTCAGGGAAATGCAGTTACGCGTAACTGGATGTTTTTGACGTAAAATACCTAAGGAAAGTATTTTACGTAGAAAACAGGTAAAATACCTGGTAAATTACGCGACAAGATGACGGACCTGCAGAAATGTGCATAACCTCACTTTTTTGAAATTCTGGTATCGGCATTCGTAAGAGTTTTTTTCAATGCCTATATTGTTAATTAAGCAATAATAATGTCAACTAAAGCGAGACAACAGCAAAAAACACTCCGGGCTTCCATACATTCCATCAAGGATGTGCAGTTACGCGTAACTGGAAGTTTTTACGTACAATACCTAAAGGGGGTATTTTACTCAAAATATCTCGAACATGTAAAATACTTGTAGAATACCTCTGATTGACTATCTGACTCAAGTTTTCAATTTCCCGCCTCAGAGGTGGCGCCCTCATATATAGAATAAAAAGTAATTTACATCATGTAGAAAATTGATGACGTAAAATACCAGGTAATTTACCGTAGAAAACCAAGTAAATTACCACGAGTATTTTACTTACTCATCTCTGATGGAGGCAGATTAGTAGAATAGTGGAACAGCTTGGACCAATGAGGTGACTGCTACTAATCTGCCTCCATGCGACCGTAGAGGGAAGATAGGTATAGATGCGACAATGCCCACCAAGCTCAGGTGGATGGCGCGGGGAATGAGACGTCGGGAGTACCACTTAGTTCGGGAACCAGCGATGCGCGGCGCTAGTGTCGCAAACCAGCCACGGAACCAGTGCTTCGCAGATAGAAAGTATGCTTCATGTGTATGAGTTAGAAGACAGGATAAGCGTGACAAGTGAAAGAAATTGTAACTTGCCAGTTTTTCACCGTAACTCAGAAAATGCTGCTAAATCTCGTCGATTTAGAATATTGGCTAAATATGCATTTCATTAAAAATGAATTTTTGAATGTGTAGAATAGTGTATTAATTGTTTCAGGTAGAAGAAATAAATGAAAATAATCATTTGAAATTTACCTATCGTAGCATTATATACTTATTTAATTCTGAGACAGTATGCTAACTCTTTTCTAGATCATTTGATTTTTTAAATTGGAAAAATAGAGTTTTGAAAAATATAGATATACCATTTTGAAAGCAGGACATATATTAATTAAAAATAAGCAAATTAAAACTTCTTGTTTCTCTAAATTTGTCGGAATTGCAAGTCTTTCTCCACTACAGGATCGTAGATAAAGTTTCGTGGTGATTAGGAGCTTTCAAATTGAAAATTTTTTGAATATACTTTCACAAAAATTAATTCCTAATACTTTTATAGTGCTATTTTTCAATCCCATTTTACTTTGTAATTACTTCACCATCTTCGATCTCGAAAATTCAAGGAATTGTGCAAATTAAGTTGTACTCGGCCAAGTTTTTGAATTTGTCACGTGAAAATGTAGCCACAAGATTTTTTTAGTAGGTATGAACATCACTGAAAATCAACATTCTTGTTAACACTGTAAAAAAGTATTATTTTAGAGCTAATTCCGGGCATTGAAATATGACTGAAAAACTAAACTCGTGGGATTCCAGAGTCGTTTTTCTACATTGAAAATAATAACAGCATGAAGTTATCATATTTCCAAAAAGGACTATCTATCACTCTCCAATATTGCAAAGACGTCACCGTTGGATGTTGATAATACAATTTGTTCTTGGGTTGGTGCGGGAAAATAGAGATTTTTTCTTGTGGCTATTTTAATCGGTTTATTCGTAGGAAAAGTGTATCTTCGAAGTTCAAATATTCGGTGTGGATTCATATAGGAAGTAAGCCGAATACATTGAAGTTGGTCAAGCTCATATGTAGTTCCGTTAGAAGTGACAATCCTGGTAGGGGGAGCCATCCTTATGGCAGGAGGAGACCTGGACCTGGCACGAAGAGTGGAATCGACGAAAGAATGAGACGTGACAGGAGAAATTTTGTCAGGGGTATTAGAAGGTTCATGGCGTGGCACACCAGGAATAGGCTCACCATTAGGTAGACACTCAAACTGTGAACTTAATCCTGCAGGAAGCAAGAGGATATAATTTTTCAAATGTATTTTCGTATATCATAAACTTCTTGTGCCAGAATTTCGAGGCAAAACTAAGGAATTCAAGGAAAGATTCTCATCGGAAACTTTTTGAAAGCCAAACAGAAAAAGCTTTGTGCAGTCATGTGTAGTTGCCTAATAGTAAAATTTTTGCCCACAATAAGTTTGAGTTTGCGTGCTCATAATTTTAAGCAGATGCGGACTACAAAAAATTTGTTCGAATTCCAGAATCAATCCGAAATTCTGCCACCATTAGCATAAACTTTTCCGTTTGTTTCCATATATAAACCACACGATTCGCGAAATTAAACATCTTAAATCTTGAAGGAGGACAAATTTAAGTTTTAACCATCGTGCAAGTTTAAGATAGGAATTAGAAGCCATCCATCAATTACGTGACAGCTTTTTTAAGGGTGGGAGGGAGGGGGATTAATCAACACTGTTTTAGTTTTAATTTTAGGAAAAATCCTTCTTCAATTTTAAATGATTTTCTCCATGTTACATGTTTGATTTTGAATGTTCATGCTTCTATTTTGAAGACTTGAAACTGAAAGATCTTGAATTGTAAAGATGTATAAATCAATATTTTTAGCTCTGGATTATTTTGAAAAACAAAAGTGAAGAGTTTTCAATTCTAATTCTTTCAAATTACAAATTCAAATCACAATAATTACGGAATTTTTAAATGGTCCAAATGAAGCCGCTTGCATTTTAAAGAAGTACTCATTTTTTATTTATTCATGTCAAATAATCTCAAATAAAGTTTAGAGAAAAGCAATTGGCGTATAATACGGGTTACGCTGAATAAATTTTTATTTGTTAAGAGTCTGACATTAAAAAGATATTGCAGATATATTATAGTATTATATTCACCAATATAATTTAGGATGACTGCCAAGGTGAAGTCGAGAGTACGAACCATCCTCATTTTTTTTATTAGTGTAAAGAATGATTAACGCGTTAATGTCGAACTTGGCTAACAGTTTATCGAGTGAATATGCTGTCGTTTCATGAAGGTATTATGTAAGGTAGTTATGATATCTTATTCGTTACCTCATATATTAGAGGCGTGAATTTGATTCTCCCGAGATCTTCTTATTTATATTTATAACTCAGTCCATAAAATTTGATTACCTTAACCAAGGCTAATTTGAAAGAAAGCGGTCTTTTCCAAAACGCTTAATCAAAAAATGAGCGAAAAGTATTCAAACCATTTACAAATGTTATGGACATATTTCTGAAAGTATTTTTTTAAGTTTTAAAGGCAAAAGAGAATATATTGGAATCATATATGGATATTTTTTATCAAGTGAAGTAAAGGTGAAGCGTACCAAGCTTTGTTTGAAAATATTTATTTTTCGAAAAATTGTGCCCCAATAACGGAAGAGAAATATGTAACTTTTCACGAATTTTTAGTTTGATTCTTATCGCTTATCTTTTTTATTCTTATCGCTAAAACGATAAGATTTTCCGTGTTGATTATTTAAATAGCACGTTCGTTCCGTAGAGAATAATAGGTATGCATATATTATTACATTTAGGAATGAAAGTATATTTTGAATTTAGACATTGATGGCTTCCAAAATTGTCACAAGTTAGATATGCGATAGAAGCTCAACCGAAATCAGTACCAAAACGTTACATTTTTCTATTTTTACAACCTCTTTTTAATTACTATATACAGTCCTAAATAATAAGTTCAGATATCATTATCAAGAAATGATTTGCTTTTCACTATTGTATTAAAAGATATCTTAACCAATCGAATTAGTACATTTTTACTAATCTTTATTGGCATACTCTTCACTAGTCACAGCCTGTGAAATTTTCATAGCAATTATTTAAGTTTCAACAATTTTTTTCAGAGAGGCAAGAAGTATTTTCTGTGTGAGAAAAAATGTGTACATTGGAAAAAAAACTTTTTCAGATACTCAAGCTCATCCGTATTATACAAGGTAAATAGTTTTCACGAAGTTTGCTGAAGAATTGCAATTTTCTATGCAAAATTATAAAAATATACAGCCAAAACAAATTCTGAAAGTCGAGAACAGATCTCTACTCAAATGCGGGACATGAAGTCCCTGAATGTGTGTAATTAATTTGCGGGCCATTGACCTCTTGTTATTTTGAGATTATATTCACTGTTCTTAACTTTATTCAAACAATCATAAGGCAGTGTTTTTCTATTTAAGTCAGACTACTTCACGCTTACGATTGCACAATATGACCTTCTTCTTGTTTCAATAGACATAAGAATGTGTCACCATCGCTTGGTTAGGAAGTATTTTTAAATTTATTTTTAAGTTATTTTTAAATTAGGAAGTATTTTGACTATTGAAAATAGTAATTTTTTACTAATTTTTCGTGGCTCACTTTTTGCTAATCGAATTTGGAAAATATCGCTAGTAATCAGTTAAATTTCACTAATTTTAATTCAGAGAGACCTCAAAGTATTGTTAGCATAACGAAAAGGGCTATACAATTAAAATTACCTTTTTGAGGCACTTAAGTTTATACTTATTCAAGCCAATGCTTATTCAAGACAAATGATTTTCACAAAGTTCGCTAAATAATTGCAATTTTCTATGGAAAATAAGGAAAATTTACTGTGTGGTATAACTGTGCAAATATATCAATATTTTTAAAAAGTAATCTGTTTATATCTCTGTAAATTTCGAACGATTTATCCTACGAAAAAAACTGCAAGAGGTAACAACGTTTTATTTTCGCTCAAATTAAAAAATTTAATTATTTCAAATGCAACCATTCAGAAATTAGTGTATTAACCAGCTTTTTCCTCTGCATACATACTTCTATTTACCAAAGGAGTACCGCTTAGTATCTGATTTCATTATGGTATTTATCAAAATTATGAGGTGATTGAATTTGTAGTTTGGAGCTTGAGTTCAATGGCCTTGGAAACATAAAATCGCATTCACCTAAATATTGCTGATCAGTGAGATATAATTACTAATTGTTACTTGTGATGTACACAGTGACGTCGGGTCGGCTATCGGGTTCGCAACCCGGCTCGAAAACACGAAAGCGCCAGCTGGCTCGAAAAAACAAAGCAGCCTGAAAGTTCAGTTGGAACATAATAATTTATGGTGAGTTACTATAAATTGCGGCCAAAGCTGCAGAAAATTATCAGGAATTTGAGCAAACTTTTTCATTGAACTTTCGGGCCAATGTTCGGATTTTCTTGTCAAGTTTTCGGGCCAGGTTGCGAATCCGAAACCCAACCTGGATCAGAATATCTTCGAACGCACAGGCAATATTATATATAAAATTTATATTTATATTTGTGCTACGCTCACCGAATTTCGATAAACTAAGACACGGCCAATTTGAAAATCTCGATTCTATTTGTGGAGTAATCTTAACACAATTGACAATAAGTAGATGTACCTGTAATAATTTGACGATGGGTCCTCGAAGAATTTCACAGACCACTGGCGGCGACTGTTTCCTCGGCGCGCATCATTTCGTTTTACTAAGCTCGTGATATCTTGTGATATACAAAACGGAATAATATGCCGTTTGCGCAGATTTATTCCTTAATCCCTACGGAACAACTTTCTCACTGGAAGTTCTCTGAAAATTGACGATTTGTACCTTCTTTTTTAATGTAAACACGGGCGAACGTACAAGCGGGGATTGTCGGGAAATTGCATAACGTTCAGGGGCACTTTCAAGCGGTCGAGCGCACATCCCGTTTCTCGATCCGACCCTTCAATTGTCGGAAGAATTTTAAAATTTTTGTAACCCGCCAATTTTTAAGTAACATAATAATCTTTGCTACAGTGTCCCACTGGTGGCAGACTACCGCCCTTGCCAGCATCAAACAATAGTACGTTGCTACTTAATGACATTTCTACCTTCACGCAAGTACATTTTCTTGTAGGTGCGGCTCGGCCACGGAAATATACCTGGATCATTTCACACTTGAAGCTTCACTAGTTCGAATATCCTCTTCAAAGTGTAAAGCTCGGGTCGTTGTGCAAAGTGTGAATTTACCGTGGAAGAATAATTTTTCTGTTATTGGACTGTCTTTGTGGCAGTGGTGTATTTTACGGTGTTAATATACAAACGAAAAAGGTCAACATAAATCTTCCGTTACTTAAAACATAAAATTCTATTGTTAGCGGTTTTGGAGTTTCCTTATTTCACAATTCTTTGAAATTCCTGAATTAATATGAATAAATTCTTTGAAATTTCATTACAATATTAGAAAATCTCTTGAAATCCTTCAGGATTACTAAAATCATTTGAAATCCTATAAATGTCCGTCAAAATCCATTACAATCTTTTGAAAGATTTAGAAATCCTTTAAAATCTTTGAAACTACCTTAGCTCAAGCTGATAAACTGAAAAAATGTTAAAAGAATTTGTGGTAGTAGTTATTTTAAATTTTGTAAACAAAACTTTATTTTTGTGGGTATTATTTACGGAATGATTAAAAAATCAAAATACTCATCTAATTATACCCACATAAAGCCTTTATAACATTATTACAATGTCGTATACTAAAATTATTCAACTTTAAAGTTATGTACTATAATTGTTTATTTTTATAATTTGCGATGAAATTTAGAGTCGGCCAAGTAGTGAAAGGTTCTTTTTTTATTTGAATCATGTAAATAAGAACCAAATAATGCTATTAACGTGATATTATTTAAATTTTAACCCTTTTTATTAATTTTCAATTTGATATTTGCATTTTTATCAAAGAAAGATGAAATTTGTACAAAAACAGATACATTTTTCAACAAAAAGACAAATTTGCGAAAAAATTGTTGAATTTTTATCTAGAAAAGACATAATTTCACTTCAGTACCAAAATATGAATGTTAAAAAAGTTAATTTCCTATGAAATATTTGAATATTCAATAAAACAGTTTAATTTTAAACCAAAAAGAATTACTTTTTAATGCATTGTTGAATTTTAAAGCAAAAATTTAAAAACTTTTTTTTAATTTTCAGAGCGAAATAAACGTCGATGAGTTTATTCAAAAACTGTAGAAAAAAAACTCAAGGCATGTTCCAGCCTTACATTTTATGTATTCAATCGGAGGCTGCAGATAAATATTTGTCTGTGTATAGATGTCCGGAGCCGGGCGCTAGGTTGATATCCGGTAGATTGCTCTGATTGGTTACGTGGCAGTGGGCGTGGTCTGCCGCACAGCAGCTCTGCGTCCGGCTGAGTAAGCTTCTTATTTTCTTAAGACGTGCACGAGGCATAACCTCAAGGTGAAGTAGTGTATAATTTAGAAGAATATGATTGTAACTTTTTTTGCACACTTGCGTATGTAATTTTTTATTGGAAATTAGATATTTGGTGTTTCCGATTTTATATTTTCTTGCACATTTACTTTATCATTCTTTTATTACTATGTGGTAGACATTTTTCTTGTTCCGTTACATAACCTCAAAAACAGCTAAAAAAACGCGTTTTTTGCACTTTTAGGTTTGGATATCTGGAAAACCTGACGTACAGGAGCAATTTTGAGTTCGGATACGGATTCAGCGCATCAAAATCCTTCGGAAATGTTTGGTCTGCTTTCTGGATTTTGACTTTTGTCAAATTTTGTCGGCCTGTGTAATGGGAAATAATTCTGTTCTTAACATTTCGCTACCACACTATAATTTGTAAACTTTCTTATAATTTCAAATAGATAAGGATAATTAAATTATGGGCAAAAACTTATTTTGAAAAAGTTAAAAAAAAAATAGAAGCTTTTTAATAATTATTATAGATTTGAAGAGATTTATTTTTTTTAAATATTTCTGGAAAATTTTGAAATGGTTCAGGTTTTATTTTAAAAGAATAATTTTAAGTTTTTAAAATTTCAAAAGGCGTGGAAAAAGAATATGGAAGACTTTGAGACAATTTTTTTAATTTGTAAGGATTTAACTAAATTTTAGGTAAACTGAATTTTGCAGGGTGTCAAAAGAATGAAAAAAATGTTCTTAAGATCCATGGGAAAATTTTTAATTATTTTTTTTGTAATGCATTCTAAGAGAAAATTGAAACAAATTACAAAACATTTTTAATTATTCATTAAAATTGTCAAAAAGAGTGTAAAAGATTTTAAAGGAGAAATTTTGCAATTTTGTCATATTACATAATTTTAGGAAAAATTTGACTAAGTTTAAAAGATATTCAGAAGTTTTTAAACAATTCAAAAATAATTAAAACTTGTAAAGATTTTTTACGAATTTTGTAAGGTTTCACGAAAATGAAAAAAATATTATATTCCTAGGAAAAATTAAAATAATTTTTTAAAAACATTTCAAAAGATTTCAAAAATTTTCAAGGAAGAATCTGAGTGATTTGAAGGCAATTTGTTTCTGCCACCCCACTTGACCACTTCTCACAATAAGATCTTTTCTCAATATCGCTTTTTGGCATTTTTCAACGTCTTCTTTTCCCGAAGGAACCGAAAAGAAGTGAATTTTTTCATTTTCATCTACTAATTGTGAACCATAACCTGACTTATAGTTCGGCACAATACACGAGTGTCCATTGAATTTGCACTTTAACATTGACATTATGGTCAATATTAAGTAAAGGAATCTCACCAAATCACGTAAACGCACCATATTCAGTCATTTACAAATAAATAAATTATTTATTACATTTTTTTTTACAAAATCACCCGTTAAGCACAATGCTTCTGTAGAGCGTGATGCGTGCCACCCGCTCTGATGAGAAAATTTTGCACATAGAAACTATAATCGCTAAGGGAGGTACGTTTAGAGTTTTTAAATTCTCTGTAATTTAAAATCGGCTAATATTACCGGTATATTACCGAAGCTTCGAGAATTTATGAGAATATTCGATTATAATGTTTTATAATACGATAATACGATTTTATAATACGATCGAAAATTAACTATAACATCTTGAACATTTATTGACAGTGGTCGACAACCCTTTAACATCTAAAAAATTTAGTAATTAGATAATGTTAGCACTTGTAGAATACATTATGAACAGCGCCCATTTATGTACAGTACAAGTCCGATAAGTTTCCGTCCGATAAGTTTACACTACCCTTAAAACGTCATCACACGCACGGCACGCACACTAATTGGGGTTCTCCCACTATGTGTGCTATTTTGCTTACGATTTGCGCATCATTCTTACGCATGCGTGCACCTAATGTCGTGCTACTAAAGGGGGCATCCGATAAGTCCTGAGTTCCGTGACCGACGCGATGGCTGAATGTAGCCCGTAGAGCTTCTCTCTAATCGTAATGCTTTTTTGAAAATTAATGAGAGTGCGTTAGGTCCTGCCAGTGAAAGGGCAGTGAGTGAAGGGTCACACACCCTAAAAACTTCAGTTTCAGGTCAGCCCTCAAGAAGTGAACTGCAATGTTCACGAAACGTCGGCAAGTTTCGTAGTTTTGCATACGATTAAATCCCGAAAAAGATTCAAATTTAAATTTATCATAATGAATCGTCGTGAAAGTATTAAATCTATTATCAGTATAGTTTAAAGTTATTTTTGATAAGTAAAAAATGCTGCCAGTCCTAAGTCTGGAAAAAGTGTGAAGGGAAAATTTTGGGAAAGGAAGGAGACAGAGATAATGAGGGAAGTGTTAAGTGGAGAGGGGAAAAAGGCACGAAAGGGCAACGTCCCTGGCACTCACCCTAGCCCGCAACAGGAGGAATGCCCCCCGTCGATTCTGAACATAGTCGGCAACTCGAGTGCACCACTTATATGCATCACCAAGAAAATTTATTGCGAACAACCACGGCCTTCTCACAAAGGAATAGTAACGAGTAGTATCCTTGTAAATGTGAGATGGGACGAGCAACGTCCAGGAGATCGCTAGTATTTACCAAGCATACAAACCAGACTCGCAACACTACACATGCGCATTGCTGTTGTCGTATCATGTGTTATCCCCACTAGCGGTTGCCGGTTTGACTGCGTGTTCTGTTTTTTGCTGCACGAAAATAACCTGCGAACGAACATAACCTACAAATGCATCAAGATGTCAAAATATAACATAGGGGTATGGGTATAACACACGACACGACAACAGCAATGCGCATGTGTAAGGTGTAGAGCTGAAGTTTGTATACTTGTCAAACATTAGCGATCACTTGGAGGTTGTTTCGCCCACCTCTGCTCACCAAACACATGGCGTGATACTACTGCTTACTATTTCATCGTGGGAGTTCTTATCAACATATCGGAATGGCACCTGTACCATTCGAACCGAGATTCGAACCCATTTTAAATGCGCTTAAATGCAACAGTCTTAAAAAAATGCTATTTCCCATATATTTCCAAAGACTGCTGGCCTTTTCTTTGAGGGAGGGGTGGGGGGCTTGGTGGAATGTTGTCTGTATCTCGCAATCTACATAATTAATATAACGGGATTGTGCTTGAATAGTTTTAAAGTACTTCAAATCCCTGATGCTCTTATCAATATATCGGAACGGAACTTGCACCATTCAAACCCATTTGAAATGCGCTAAAATGCATCAGTCTTAAAAAAATTCCAGTTCTCACAAATTTTCAGAAACTGCATTGCACATTTGGCTGGAGGGCTGGTGGAATGTTGTCTGTATCTCGTAATTTAACTAACATAACGAGATTGTGCTTGCGTGGTTCGAAAGTACATCAAATGTGCTTTTATGCACCACTAAGAAAAATAATAGGGCTTAATTACAAGACCTTGTATTCGCAACTTGACTTCCGCCTGGGAAGCAGTAATGCATTATATGTCCCTGGCGTTCTTATCATGAAATGTATCAGTCTTTCAAAAATTCCACTTCTCATAGATTTCCCAAATCTACATGCATATCTGGTGGGGGTGGGTCTCCCATTTGTGCACGTGCATCGTTGGGAGTATCCCATCTGTGTACGTGCACAGTTGCAAGTGTGCCATCTTTGCACGTGCACAAATGGGACAATCCTAACTGTGCAAGTCGAAATATACATGTGCACGGATGGGTCGGTGCACAGCCGTACAACTGGCCCACAACATGCACAGATGTACCACTGGCCCTCGACGTGTGTTACGTCCCATGACATATATATATATATGTTGGTATATTTATTCATATAATTATATATTAGCATGATTATATCAACAATAAATACTTCATAAATATAGAGCGAATATTGCGCACTGCAAAGTGTAGAGTCTAATCATATATATATATATATATAGATAGATAGTCAGTACGCTGTACGTTGTAGACTTGTAGAGTGTAGAATATAACTATATATATTTAGCACGAGAGTAAAGGTATAGGCTATAAAGTTAATAACTGAATAATCAGTTGACAACATAACAAGCATTAAACAATTATTTTCATTAAAACATACAAATAATTTACATTATATTCTTCTTTAAATTTAAAAATGCAATTTTGAACAAAATGAATCGACTGATAATAATTGATTAAACTGTTTACAACACAAAAACATCAAACTATTATTGTCATGGAAAGATGAAAATAATTTGAACTATATATTGTTTTAAATTTTAATATTCGTTTATGAATATTTTATTTATTAATAAGCTTTTTAAATAATTCTAGAAAATTTAAGTCCTAATAGTATCAATGAATAGTAATATGTGTGATGATAATTAAAAGAAATAATAATAAAATAATGTTTAACATTATTTTCATTCAAATATTCAAATAATTTTCAATTTATATATTTTTTTGAATTAAAAATTGCATTTCTGCAAATTTGAATTGATAACAACTTTTTGTACTAATTCAAGAAAAAATTGAAACGTATGTCTATATAATTTCGAAAATTGAATTAGTATAATCATTTCACAACGTCACAAGCATTGACAGAAATTACGTAATTATAATAGAGGAATTTTAAATATAAATAAATTTTTATTATATAAATTATAGCCAATATACAATTTGATAACCATGAAGTAAATAATCAATTTATGTACTCAATTGAAACAAATTAAAATTCAATCCTTATGTGACTTATTATTATAAAAAAAATTTAATCAGTTAATAATTGAATAATCATTTCAGAACATGAAAAGCATTAAATAATTATCTTCATTGAAGCATTCAAAAAAATTTTTAACTTATATTTTTCTGATAATTTGAATTATTAATAACCTTTTGAACTGATTCCAAAAAAATTAAAACGTATGTACACATAACTTAAAAAATTTAATTGAAATACTCATTTAACAAGATCAAAAACATCAAAAAAATATGTAACTGGAATACGGGTATTTCAAAAATGAACAAACTTCTATTATAGAAATTATAACCAATATTCAATTACATAACTTAAAAATGAATAATCGATTTATGTCACTTAGTACGGAAAAATTAAAATTTAATCTTTATGTAATTTAATATTGTGAAAAAATTAATCAGCTAATAATTAATTAATCAGTTTACAAAATAAGAGGCATTCAATTAAAATTTTAATTAAAACATTCAACAAATTTTTACTTCACCTAATTTTTTTTAAATTTGAACTTTTAGTTCTGAAAATTCAATTTATTAATAACCTTTCAAACTAATTTCAGAAAATGTAAGTTTTAATAGAATCAGTTGATAATTAATTAATCAGTTCACACCATAAGAAGCATTAAACAATTATTTTCATTGAAACATTTAAATAATTTTTACATTGTATGCATTTTTTTCGTTTGTAATTGCATTTCGTTACATTTAATTTATTAATGACCTTCAAAACCTCTTCAGGATATTTGGGGACAAAAACTAATTATCCTTGGCGACTTTAATCTTCCTCACTTCAAAAATTTCTGCGAATTCAACACTTTTGATTATAAATCTGTTCTAATTAACACATTCAGGCAAGCATTGGAACTAAAACAATTAAACTCTATTGCGAATTACAATAATAAATATTTGGATCTTGTATTCTCTGATGTTGATACTTTAATAAGTAGATGTCTGTTCCCCATTTTTCCTAAAGATGCACATCATCCTACTCTTGATTTGTTGCTAGATCTAAAATCTAACAATATTCTAACAAACATAGTTGATAACAGTCTATCGTCGCGCTATAACTGCAAACGGTGCAATTGAAATGAACTGTTTGTCTTACTTTACGATACTGATTGGTCCATCTTGGAAAATGCTAATAATGTTAATGATGCCTGCAATCTATTCTACGATCAATTGTACTCTGCAATAAGCAAATCAACTCCTAAATTTGAAGGTAATGCTCAAAACAGACAATATCTAATCCTGTTACAGAACATGTTCTTTTGTGTTCTAGAACTGTTACATCACAGTTATATAACAGTGTCCGCTGGGTGAAGAATCATCTTGCTATTATCAAAGGTATTGTCTTTTTTCTTGATTGCAATTATTTGAATATAAAATCTTGTATAATTAATAATTTACTAAAGTTATCTCAATTTTGAACACGAGAATTATTTACAATAATTGATAAAATCGAGGGAAATATTCTCTCTATTAATTTTAATTAATTTTGGAAGAGAACTGAAGGTGAATATTGTTAACAAATGAAAACCAACAACATAAAGCCATGAATCAATGTTTATAAATCAACAATTTTAAGGTGGAAATTTTTTTCATAAAAAATTACTTTCAATATCCAATGGAAATATTTTCCTCGTGTTCATAAATAATTTTCAACAATAATTACACATCCACGCAAAAGAAAATTTTCTGGTATAGGGGCCAGACCATATTTGTAATATGTTTTTGAAGTTGCTGAATCCGAATCTGAACTCAGTGTTACCTCATCATGTCAGGTTTTTGACATAACGTCAAAAAGTGTTCACAGCAACAGAAAAATAAAAAATAATTCTGACCTGGGGGTTAGGCCATTTTTACTCTATGTTTTTGAGGTTGCTGAAACCAAATCTGAAGTCCATTTCATCCTATCATATAATGTTTTTAACATAACCTTAAAAAACATTCATAATCCGAGCCCAATTAGAAAGACTAACATTCTATCTATCTGTCATTTCTTATTCGTTATTTATAAATTTTAAGGTCATGTGCCTATTGGAATTTTAGGTTATGGGGTATAGAGGCTATCAATTCAAGGGGTAAAGGAGTCGAATGGTTATGGGGTTAAAATGACTTCAGATTCAATTTCAGCGACCTCAAAAAGATATAGTAAAATGGTCTGACCCACAGGTCAGAATTTATTTTTATTTTTCTGTGTCTGTGAAGACTTTTTGAAGTTATGTCAAAAACCTGACATGATGGGGTAAAATGAACTTTGGAGTCAATTTCAGCGATCCCAAAAACGTATCATAAATATGGTGTGATCCCCATGCCAGAAAACAATATTTTTTCTTTGGCTGTGTTATTTTTTAATTTAGGATAACTTTACTACATCCTTAATATTTCTTTAAAAATTGTATGATGATAAGGAATGTTAAAATGAAATAAAAATTTATAATTAAGAAACAATTAAAAAATACTATATTCATTTCAGGACGAACATCGGTGAAAAGTTCTTTAATTTTTTATTTTGGGCTTAAATTACTTTCAGGACCATTACCAACGACATAATTTTGGAGCAACCCTGAATATATGAAATATTACGTTAGTAAATATTTTTTATCTTTAATACGCTGATGCTAAAGTTGTATATGATTTAATTACTTTATGTAAATTTTTCAAATCGTTTATCAATAAAAAGAGTTCTAAAAATTAATAAATGAAAATAACAACCCATAAGATTATGAGAATTTATGAGACTATTATATGAGAATTGTTCGTTAAGATTATTACTGTTATTATATTTATTATATGTGTGTATATATGAGTATATCTATAAGTTTTATTACGATTTTTAAATTTTTATGAAAACAATATGCCATGCAAGACGCTTCGTGACATTAATCTGACAGAAAAGGTAAAACAGGAACATCCAATTAAGGCCAGACAACGAAAATGAAAATCAGCGATTACGAAGATTACGACAAAAACAAAAAAAAATGACATAAAAGACTTGGATTCCATTCAAACAATTCTTTTAACTACTTCTTTTCAAAATGAAAAAAGAATTTCTATTACATTAGAGTCTTGCACGAGCTTATCATTATCATCAACAAGTAACAAATGTAATATTAGTGAGAATATTATAGAATTGAATTCTCATAACAAAGAACAAGAATCATCTCAAATTTCAAAGTCAACAGGTTTAAATAAGTTACATTTGTTTTAACAATCAAAAATTGTTTCAAAATTCATTGGAAATACTCCAATTATCCATTAGTAGTTATTTCCATGAAAAAGACGACGGAAATTGCTAAAAAGTAACAATAATACGTGAAAATGTAGTTTTTTTAATTTTTGGGTCATATTTGGGGCGCTGTGGGGGGATAAGGGTGGGGTAAATATAAATGTGATTAGTATGGTTTTATTTCATAGGTACTCCTCTTCAATTCCTAAAAAAGTTGGCACGTTTTGATCAAACCCTGAAGTATGAGTTCAATTTTTCGAAAATCCAAAATTTCCCTATGTTAATTAAATGAGATTTTGAAGTACCCGGTGGCACGTGTTAATATTCGAATTTCGAAAAAAAATTAGCGATTTTTTTTCTCCGGAAAAGGAAACTTTTTTTGGGGGAGGGGGCTTGCCCTCTATGGTAAAAAGCGTTTTTTGAACAACCCTAAGGGACATGCATTATAGAACACCGGTACAAGTGTCCAAAAGTTGTTTCATAATAGTTACATATAGGTCGTTCCGCTTTTTCATAAATATAATAACTTTGCTAAGAATTCAGGAAAGATCAGCCCATTATTTGATATAAACATTTTGAAAATATATTGTACTATCTTTCCAAAATTCATGGAAATCTCAAAACCCCCTCAGAATTTGTCTCATGATAGGTACCTTTACCTTATGTCGTCAGGTCACTTTCGAAAAAAATCCAGGTGTTAAAAACGATTTGGTGCACTTTTGTGGAAATACACAAATTTTCCTGTCAATCTGGAAAAGGGAGTGGTAACTGCATAATAAAGAGATTATTATGGGATGGGATATGCGGGTAAGGGGAGATCGATTATTGCGCAACTAGGTAACAATCGGTGTGCGGACAAAAGATTCGGCAGATCTCTTTATCGTTATACGCTGGGGCACGTGCACCACATAATTCACTATTTATGGTTGACCAGGACCTATTATAGCCTTTACGAGCTACAAGAAACAAGATCGTTGTAAGTACCTATAACATCCAAACAATTTTAACTCATAAGAATAATTGAATTAAAAATAAACATATCTTATAAACTTAAGATCGAAAAGATATCTATTTTATCATGAATAATTTTATGCAAAATGAGCATGAAAAAGATTCACAAATAAAAAAACAGAATTCTAAACTATCTCACTTTTCGGCATTTTTCAGAAATGAAGAAAAAAAGCAAGATGAAGTGATCCTAAAACAAAAAGATATAACTAAAAAATTTTACGACAGATTCAGCACAAAATTATTACAAAGGTAGTCATTGGTACATACGAATGCACATATTTTATATTTGGCATCTTCCTCAGAATACCTTTGGTTATAGGCAACGAGGCTATCACAACTTACTTTTGATAAGCCTCTGGGTGATTTTTTAATTAAAAAAATATGTTCATCCTATATGGCAACCTTATTTTTAGATAACTATGCCTGGTATACCAGGATAACATTTTAAATAATATGTACTTCCCATTAGCAATCTTATTTTTCAATAAGAACCGGGATGACATTTTTAAGAGAAATATTCTGACCAGTGATGCATATCAATCATTTAAAATTTTTTCTAAAATCTCGTCAGAATTAATTGAAACCTTGAACACCATACTCATCACATCGAGACAAACGATCACTTAATCGAGATGATCGCCTCGTCTCGATCGACTTTTTGATTACAAATGCTTGATCTCCATTACATTTCAGTTTCATCTCATTATTTTTTTTGCAAATCTCGATTTTGTCCAAAAATGGTCGATATGCATCACTCATTCTAACATATATCATGTAAAAATGTAAAAATGGATTAAATCCTGAAAATATGCAAATTATGAATATTAAGGAAAATAGATCATAGTGCCCAGATCTAATGTTTATGGTTGATTATGAACCAATCTATTTACCTCCCTATTTTTCGGGGGGCCACCCTACTTTTTCGTAATCAGCACAACATTTTGCACAATATTCAGTGAAAAAATCAGACGGACCTACAACGGCACACAGGATTACACCCAGCTCCTAGAGTATTATATAGATATTACCAAATATTACTGATTTTGAAAGTACAGTGATTAGCTACATTGTATAATCATTGGCCGGAGCCAAAAACTGTTTTTGACATGATTTCCACTCATTATTCTTAAGACAAAGTGACAAACAATTATATACATAGTCTACAAAAATTTAAACAATGTCGAATGAATTTTTGCAAAGATATTAGGCTATCTAATCTTGATATTAGATTATATCTAATAGACTATATTAGACTATAGATAGACTATATTAGGCTTATCTAAAACTTGTTATTTAAATCTATCATAACTATTAAAAAAATATATAATTTCCAAGAAGCGAACACTCCTGACCTCAACAGCTTTTCGTTTAAATTCCCTACTCATTCAGCGTCACCGGTTTTAATTTACTCTGGCATTTAAATGCACTATTATTAGTTGTTTTATTTGTGAGTATTCTTTCATATAAACATATGTGAATGATGTGGTCAATCATTGAGGGGTGGCCAACGATTGTAGCGATTACCCTCATATGAGAGATATCGTGTGACTTTCATCTTTGATGAACTATATTTCTTCACATAGAAAAACTTATTTTTTATAATATAAAATACACTTTTTAAAATATCAATTTCTTTTTTGAACATTCATAGTTTCATGTCTCAAAGAAGCTACAATTATATGGGATGATACAATTTCGCTGAAAAATAAAAATCCCAAATGTTGAAAATTACCGAAAATATAATTACCGAACTAGAAAACCTTAAAAAAACTAGAAAAACTAGAAAAAAAAATAAAACTAACAAAAATATTCAGTAGCAAAAGTGAAATATTCCGAAAGTAAACGTTAATGAAACTAGAACAATTCAGAAATTTCAAATTTCCGAAACTTTGAAACAAGAATTTTCAAAATCACAAAATTCAATTCCACGCAATTAGTAGATTCGCGAAATTTTTAATTACCAATATTGACAATCCAGAAAACAATTCAGAAAAATTATGACATGTCGTTGATAAGTTTCGGAAAATTATGATAAATTTGGGAACATTAAGTTACAAGTTTTGTAAATTTAAGACAATTTGAGGGAAATTCAATTAAAAAGTTGGTCATTTGCCGTTACATTTTCGAAATTTTATGAAAAATTTTGGAAAATTCAGTTACAAATTTCGTAAATTGAAGGTGCCATTACGTAAAAGTATCGGAAATTTCGTAAAATTTTTCGTTCCTTTTGTGACGTTATAAATTCGTAAGTTTCTGAATATTTCTAACAGTGTCAATTTACAGAATATACAGTAAAATAATTTAGATTTTAAATAAGAAATTTGATGAAATTTGTTGATTTTTTTTTATTAATTTGACTTCATTACTGTTTTTGTCTTTTCTTTTTTTTTGCTTCTTCTCCTTCGAGTACATTGTTACTGTCACTAAGTGACGTGAAAAGTAAAATTCATCAAAAGAGAACATCAAGAATCATAATTAGTACTACAGCTATGAAAGCAATACTCCACTTGCCGAACGAGCAAGGTTCTGTTCCAGTCTAATTTATCGACGGACGGTTATGCAGATTACTGCTAGATTAGCACTTCAACATTGGTCAGTAAAACACTAGTACTTTTTATACCATTTTACTATCGGTTGTTAAAACAAGGAGGTCGGTAATTTTTATATTATCATTTTACCAACGGTCAGTAACTTAGCCTGGAACAGAAATTTGCTTGATCGGTAAGTTAAATAGTGCTCTCATAGCTATACCTATTCCTTAAGGGCATGTGACATGCATAAATACCTACCTTACCGGCCTCACTTTTTCAATTTTCTGAATTTTTTTCTGAATTTTAAGATTAGCACCTGCTCCCGGCGAAATCCTGCGGTTGTCCTTATGACAAACTTTTAACTATATATTTATATATAATATTTATTTACGCGTATCTTATTGCAAAAGTGGAAATTCAGCTTCACATTTTTCATGAATATTTGATATTCGAGGAAAAATTCAGATGGAATTCTAAATATATATTCCAAGCAAAGTTTGCTTTTCAACTTTTTCGCAGTTTTTAACTTAAACATTTTTCAGGCAGCATGACTTCGAATGATGCAATCGAGTCTTTTATGTCTTAAACTTCATTATTTGACGTATATATTTAAAAAAATCGAAAAGCCTTTTTTGGAACACCCTAGATTGCATACGAAAAAATCCATTTGGAATATCTATGGCATATTTTTTAAATATATGTGAAATGTCCGCGGAATATCTAATGAATTTTATATAAAAATTTCTTGAGGCATATTTATGGGATTTTCAAATAAACATTCCATGCGAACTAGCTGTGGAGTATTACATGAAAATTCCATGTAGAATATTTACAGTTTTGCATGAAAATTCCATGTTGAAAATTTATGGAATTTTATATGATCATTCCATATGGAATATCTATTTAAATTTCAAAGAAGGTTCTATATGTAATATCTATGGAATTATACACGAAAATTATGTATGAAATATCTATGGGATTTTATGTCAATATTATATAAATACAACAATAACCGTACTTACAGTGAAACATCACTAAATTCTTTCAAATTCGTCAATAAAAAAATGTTTTTGAAGGTTTTCCTTATTATATTTGCATACAATTCCCGGTAAAAGATTTTTTTGAAAGATGGAAAAATATACCTAAAAATTTCTGCCTAAAAATCGATATTTCATTTAATTCCACATTTCAGCAAAATTTTACTTTGATAAATCATTGATAAAACCCATCTTCGAATCTAAAATTAGTGGAGCGTACAATTATGTGTGGGTTGCATTGCCTCACTTATCTGCAAAAGAGATGTAACCTAACTTGTGTGTATAACATTATTACGAATGTCTATCTAACTCTGGAGCAAGTTCTATAAATTGTTACAGAATACTCGTCAAATAAAATTGTAATTAATCAAAGTCAAAATTGATTCAATTAATTAAAAATCATACTAATTAATTATATTTAAAATTTAATTACTAAAATTATTCAATACAAAACTTCTAATTCAGGAATAATAACCGTAATAATACTAATCCACTAATAATAATCAATAAATAATCAATAATGAATAGTTATTAATTATTAATTAAATCTAAAAAAAAACAGGTGGAACAAAATTATAGAATGAATTTAAGTGGCTGTTTTCAGTTTATTCTTTTGAATTTTCTCGAATTTTGTAAATAGCAATTTCCAAATGAGGGATTCTATTCAATACTAAAAATTATTTCTGTATGTTTCTAAACATTATTGATGAAAGAGAACATTTTGATTTGGAATATTTTCTAATATTGGAATATAATTCTGTTCTCAACATTTTGCTACCAGGCTATAATTTATAAACTTTTTACACATTCAAAGAGATAAGAAAATTGCAATTATGTACAAAATGTGCCGATATCTAAAGATTCTGAAATAAAATTTTGAAGCTTTTTAAGGATTTTGAAGGTTTTAAGATAATTACATTTTTTTCTTAAGGTTCGGGGAAGATTTAAATTAATTTGTTGTTGTTTGAAAATGAATTTAAAGAAATTATTTCAAAAGATTTCAAAGAATTCCTAAAATTTCGCAAAAGAATGTAGAAAATTTCAAAGAAACCTATTTTTATTTTACAAGATTAGGGGAGCGGCGCCGAATGCGGCGCGGCAGCTAATGTGGCGCGTTCGAGTTTTCGAATAATAACGCATTTTCTGCTTGTGGAGGTAGTTTCATTACATGTATATATGTTTTTAACGTTAAATTATCAAAAAATTGGGTTCAACTATTCTAGCTTTAGTTGAAAATTTGAATCTCTTTAGTAGAATCTTCAATTATTTAGTTCAACATTCGTGCATTTTTTCAAAATTCAACCATTTTGTTAAAAAATTATATTCTTTGTCAGAAATTTCGTCTATTTGGTTGAAAATTAAACATTTTTTTTGGCAAATTAATTTCTTTACGTTGCAAATTGGTTTCTTCAAATGAAATTTCGACTATTCCAGTTTTAATTGAAAATCTATATCTTTGTAGTAGAAGCTCTAATTATTTAGTCTAAAAATTCGTGCATTTATTTTAAAGTCAACCACTTTGTTTAAAAATGAACTTCTTTGTTAGAAAGTTCATCTGTTTGGTTGATAATCAAACGGTTTTGTTGCAAATTGTTTTCTTTGGTTTGCAAATTAATTTCTTCAATTAAAATTTGAACTATTCCAGCTTCAATTGAAAATTTATATTCCTCTAGTAGAAGCTGTAATTATTTAGTTGAAAATTTGTCCATTTTTTTTTTAATTCAACTATTTGTTTGGAAATTCAACTTTTTTGCCAGATGTGGCGCTTGCTTGGTTGAAAATTGAACTGTTTTGTTGCAAATAAATTTCTTCAACTGTAATTTCAACTATTCTATTTTTTGTTGAAATTTTGAATCTTTTTAGTAGAATCTTCAATTGTTTGGTTGATCATTCGTGCATTTTTTTTTAAATTCTACCATTTTGTTAAAAAATGATCTTCTCTTTTAGAAATTTCGTCTGTCTGGTTGCAAATTAAACTGTTTTGTTCGCAAATTAATTTCTTTAGGTTGCTAATTGATTTCTTCAAATGAAATTTCAACTATTCCAGTTTCAATTGAAAACTTATATTTTTGTACTAGAAGCTCTAATTATTTAGTCTGAAATTCGTGCATTTTTTCTTGATATTCAACCATTTAGTTAAAAAATGAACTTTTTTGTTAGGAATTTCATCTGTTTGGATGAAAAATAAACAGTTTTGTTTCAAATTATTTTCTTTAGGTCGCAAATCAATTTCTTCAACCGAAATTTCAACGATTCCAGTTTTAATTGAAAATTTATATTTTTTCAGTAGAAGCTCTAATTATTTATCTGAACATTCGCGCTTTTTTTTAATTCAACCATTTTGTCGAAAAATGAACTTCTTTGTTAGAAATTTCGTCTGCCTGGTTGAAAATTAAACTGTTTGGTCACAAATTAATTTCTTTAGTTTGGAAATTGATTTCTTCAAATGAAATTTCAACTATTCCAGTTTTAATTGAAAATTTATATTTATGTAGTGGAAGCTCTAATTATTTAGTATAAAATTCGTGCTTTTTTCCTTAATCTCAACCGTTTTTTTTAAATAAACTTCTTTGTTAGAAATTTCGTCTGTCTGGTTGAAAAGTAAACTGTTTTGTTCGCAAATTAATTTCTTCAACTGAAATTTGAGCCATTTCAGTTTTGATTGAAATTTATATTTTTTTTTATTAGAAGCGCTAATTATATAGTCAAAAATTCGTGCATTTTTTCTTGAAAACTCAACTACTTGTTTGAAAAGTAAACTTTTTTGTCAGATATGTCATTTGCTTGGTTGAAAATTAAACTGTTTTGTTGCAAATTAACTTCTTCAACTGAAATTTCAATTATTCTAGCTTTAGTTGAAAATTTGAATCTCGTTAGTAGAATCTTCAATTATTTAGTTCAACATTCGTGCATTTTTTCAAAATTCAACCATTTTGTTAAAAAATTATCTTCTTTGTTAGAAATTTCGTCTATATGGTTGAAAATTAAACTATTTTTGCTACAAATTATTTTCTTTAGGTTGAAAATTAATTTCTTCAACTGAAATTTGAACTATTCCTGTTTTAATTGAAAAGTCATATTTTTTTAGTAGAAGCTCTAATTATTTAGTTTGAAATTCGTGCATTTATTCTTGATATTCAACCATTTTATTAATATTTACAAGTTCTTAAATATTACCTCACTAACTATTATAGCAAGTGCGCGAGACCTTCCAGGGCTTCCGTTTCCTCTTCAATTTTAGTTTTCTCCTCCCCCATGCATTCTCTCTTCCCTTTTCTCTTGTAAACTCTTCATCCACTTTTCCCCTTGTCCACAACCGCTCAGTATCCACCTAACTTTATCTACCACGCTATTTCCCTGTTCCTCTATCCCTGTACATCTCACCAACACGTGCTCGCACGATTCCCTTTCATACCCACATACCCCACACCAGGCCTCAGCAGTGAGGGGAAATCTGGAGAGTCCAGCTCTTTTAACACGTGTGGATCGCTCGCTTTCGTCTCTCCCACCACGAGTCTCTACTCTACTCTAAGAGTTCGGAGTGGTGGTAAATTCTGACGTCATAGAACCAGGTCTTGAGTACCGCAGTGGGAATTATTACCAGGGTTCTTTTGGGCGACTGGGTTTAGACAATTTTTAATTTTTAATATACCTGCTTGCGAACCGCATTATAATTGATATATATTATATAATTATGTTTTGATATCTCCTTAAATGCAACAAACACTATTATCTAAAAATAAATAGTCAATAAGAAAAATACATTCGGAGCGGCATACCGTGCTTAAAATTCCTAAAATGGTCGCAAATACCGTTATAAATAAATACATTTGGAGTAACCGTAATCATGTGTAAGTCGGTGCACATCGTGATTTTCGCAAGTAGTAACTAGCTGTCATAGTTTCAGTGAAAACTGTCTTGAAATTAATGAAAATACAATTGTAACTAAATATATATATAAGAAAATTAGCACAGTTTCTGAACCTATAACAAAACATTCATTCTATGCAATCAAGCTGACGCATTTGTCATGGAAGCTGCAGTATTTTGTGTACAAGCAAACTGAAAGTTTGCATTTCAAAACATCCTACTAAAATTGGAGATTTTAGTCCTAAGATTGGATTGGGCTTTGGTATACTCTTCGAGTATCCTAAAGTAAAGCTCAAGCTCGTTAGCCAGCCATTCTCGATGAAAATTCAAAAAGTGAGCGCTTTTTCAAAATTTTTGAGATCACTTGTTCCAATTTAAAATTTTATGTACGGATATTAGCAGTACTAAAAAATACAAAAAATTTATCCGAATGACTTTTTTTGATAAAACAAAAATTACTGGATTTGCAGCATTTACAAAATCGCCAAAAACGAACGAAAATGAACATTTTTAAGCCAAACAACATACGATATGAAAAAACTAAATGAGAGAAAAATATTTATTTCCAAAGACCCTATAATATTTTCATAATACTTTTTTTAATTTTCTTGAAAAATCGAAAATTCAAATTTTTATCACACAAAAAAAATAATGAAAAATAAAAAATTCCATTTTGCGGTCAAAATATACAAGGTACGAATAAATAATGTTGGGCATTTTGTTAAATATTCTTTTAAAATTAATTAGTTTTTCTGGGAATTTTGATACAAATTTTTTAATTATTTAAAAACTTTCAGAATGCTTAAATAGCTCATAAATTTTGTGTTCCGAATTTTCAAACATCTGTATTTTGTTGTAAATGCTTAAAATTTTTCTTCTCGTTTCAAATTATTTTGTAATCTGTTCAAAACTTCTAAATTTATTTTAAACTTACTCAATTATTTTCCAAATTAATAATTGTTCAATTGTCACTTCTCAATGAAAAAATGTTTTTTCAGTCTTTTTTAATTTTGCGCTTAATAATAATTTTTCAAAATAAAAAATCATTTTAAATTTTCTCAGCAAACTCAAGAATTATTTTGTTTTCTTAAAACCTTTAAAGATTCTTGTTTGTATTTCGATTTCTCCTGAAAGTCGCACTCTCTTCATTCCATATTTCCCCTCCCTGTTCCCCTGTCCACGCATTCAGATCACCTCCTATCAACACCAATTCATCATCCTTTTTCGATATATATATATATATATATATATATATATAATGTACTGAAAAGAAATTGAACTTGTATCATTTCTACATAAAAGCGTTTTAAAATCAGAAGCTCTCAAATTAGAACAATTTCAGACTAAACATTTTTTTAATTAGAAAATTTCATTAGAAAAGAGTTAACATTTTAAATCTAAAGTACAGATTAGAATTTTAAAAACTGGATTAGTTAAAATTCGAAGGAATTCGAATGGTATATATTTGAAAAATTTTAAGTTAGCATTGGAATTGATCAGAAAATTTTTTCTAAGTTCAAAAAATAAATTCACCGTCATTTTCACAGTTCAAATTGGAAAAATTTTGAATTATGAACCTTTAACATTGATATTGATATTGTATCAATCTCCAGTGGTTATATTTTCATCTATTTGAGTTTTAAACAATTCAATTTTTAACTTTTCAATTTCACAAGCGCTCAATTTTTAACACTTCGATTAGAATTTATTATTCATCCTTGAAATATTCTGATCAATTATTTTTCAATTTTGAGTGAATCATTCTTTTAAATGATTCATTTCCTAAATATTCAACTAAAAATTGGACAACTTTAAGATATTGCACCACAAATTTTTAACAATCATCCCGCCGCGCGGGCACATTGTCATTGCGCGTTGCGCGCGCCGCTCGCTTCGCGCTCGATAATATATTTATGTCGCGCTTCGTGTTCGATAATGTATTTACTTTCCGCTATTCGCTCGGTCTTTGTATTTCCCCCCATTTGTACGCAGGCCTTATAAAATTAAAGGTCAAAGCATCAACAACTGTAATTTGGTGATTGTGAATTCTCTTTTGTTGCTCCTTGGGCTTTAAAGAACATATTCTCATGGCGTATCTCGTGCTTCGCACTCGATTTTGTCGAAAATGCGAACTTTTCTACATTATGTTCAACTCCATTATATCAAACCTATATTATATTTGTTTCTGTGCCTTGGTATTGGGTTGCTTATTCAGATATTGCAAAAGAAAGTATAAATTTTAATTTTAATGATTACTTATTTATTTGGTTCTTATTTTGCATTAAATTTTATTCTCAGCTATCCTGAAAAATGTATAATTTCAATAAATTTTTATATAATAATACAATTCATAATATGCATTGGTATTTAAACAAAAGTATTTCCATTGTCTTGGTTTTATAATTTAAAAAAGTCCGCATCCTATTAAAGAAAGTTCGCTATTAAACATTTTATTGCAACTTGTGTCGTTTTTCCACAAATTTACTATGTTTACTTTCAATGTTAGTTTCTACTAACATATAATTTATAATTAGGAGATATAATTTAGGAGAAAAATTTTGTTAAAGAAAATGTTATTGCCACTTGTGTCGTTTTTCCTTTGGGTTAGGGTTGGGTGAACAACTTTTGTTTCTTACTTTTTTTCATACCTTGTGTTGTTTTTAAAAAAATTTTATTTTTTATTTTATTTTTTAGGATTAAAAGGAAATCTACTCGTCCTATCAAAAAATTATTGGTGTTAAATTTCGATGATTTTTCACTCTTTTCCGGAAGAGCAACTTTTGTCTATTCATTTTTTCCATAGCTCGTCTCGTTTGTCAATAATTTTAATTTTTCAATTTTCAATGTTGTTCTTTTACGAATAAAACAAAAACTACGCATACTATTAAAAAATGATTGATAACAAAAATTCGCAGCTCTTTTTTTGGTGAAAAACTTCTGTTTATTATTTTTCTCGTAGTTTGTGTCGTTTATCCCAAATTTTATTTTTTATCTTGAATGCTGTTTTTTATGAATAAAACAAAAACTACGTTTCCTATAAAAAAAGTGATGGATAACAAATTTTATCATCTTTTTTTGGTGCACAATTTTTGTTCATTATTATATCATTAAGCCGTTTCCCTTTCGGGGTAGGCGTGAATTGCTCGGTTGGATAGTAGTAATGTGTGGATGCAAAAAGATTGACTGTCTATAAAAAAAAATTGATAGAAAGATTATTTAAAAAAATTAATTTTCAACCAAAGAAATGAAATTTCAAACAAAAAGATTAATTTTCTACCAAAAAAGAATATTTTTTAACAAAATACATGAAATTTTTACAAAATACATTAATTTTCAATCAGATATAGGAATTTTCAACCTAGTAGTTAAATTTTCAATCCAGAAGATGCATTTTCTACCAAAAAAATCACAGAAATGATTTTTCAACCAAAAATCTTAATTTTTTACGAAAAAAGAATAATTTTTAACAAAATACATGACTGTACAAACGAATATTTTAATTTTTAATGTAATTTACAACTTAATAGTTGAATTTTCAACCGAAGGGGTTAATTAAGAAAGAAAAAAATCAACTAAACAGAGGAATTTTCAATAAAAAATGGAAGTTTATTTTTCAGTCGGAGAAATGTTTTTAAGCAAATGAAACAAATTTTAAAACAAAACAAAAATAAATTTTCCACCAAAAAGATTAAATGTCTATCAAAAAAAAAAAAAATCAAAAGTTTAGCTGAAAAAATTAATTTTCAACCAAAGAGATTAATTTTCTACAAAAAAAAAAGAATTTTTAACAAAATACGTAAATGTTCAACCAAATATTTTAATTTTTAATGTAAATTTCGACCTAGTAATTTAATTTTCAACCAAAAAGATTAATATAGTTCATGCAGATATACCTTGAAAATGTATTTTCTTTAAACGTTCAAAAATATTAAAAGTACGGAAAGTCATATTTAGTAAATAAAAAAAATAATCTGCCACTTTTAAAGAATTGTTATTAAGTGGAAAAAAATGCGTAATTCATATTGAATTTACTGGAATTTTGTTGCTTGATAAGAAAACTTCTGTATATTATAAACTACATTCTCAAATCATACAAAATTTTCTGTAAAATCCATAATGTTCTAGTTCCATAAAGAAGGGTAGTAGGGGAAAGACTGTGAAGCCTGCATATGGGACGAAAAAAAGATTATATTTCCCCTACTAGCCGCACCACAGATAAAATTCTAATGAATCAACAACAAAAATTGAACAAAGAAAACAATATACATGAGTAACACAAGCTTCGTAATCACGGTCTGCTCTTATTGTATGAATCACAAAACTGGGAAACTCCAAAATACATCCACCCCACTGATTGTCTAATCTAAACAAAAACGGAATAAACTTTTCTCCCATAAATTCGAAACTCTTGATCAGAAAAGTTTTGAAAAGTTAATTGACCATCGATTTTGACGATGGGATTTCTTACCAAAACCAATGAAACACATAAGCATGAGTCCAGAGAGTCGGAACGGAAATCTCTTTGGACTGCAGCATCCTGACTCTCCTGATTCGGTCGATGAACTTCCTACGGTAGATTCTGGACTCTCCATTACTCCACCCTCCATAATGCGGCTTCTTTCTATCTTCTATTCTATTTAAATGAGCCTTTGTTATCTCTCAATAACACTTCGTCCGCATATCAATCGCACAATTCTTTTCAAGCTCACTCTGCACTTCATCACACATCTGTTGATTGCATTCCTGATTTTTCTTTTACACTTGTCTCACAATTGCTCCCTGATCAGACTAGATTCTCTAGATTTACTGATGTTTTAGTTAAAACCGGATGATGTTATAATTTCTTCAATATTTGAAGAAAAAGAGTAACGTCATCTGTCACTCGAGACACCAGCTTCGGCCTCCGCTCCACCAGCCTACACAAACAATGAGCAGGTTGCTGAATGCTACCTCCCACCAGTCACGCCACGCATGCGCAGTACATCATGCGCAGGCGCATCAACTATTAGGTATTTTAGGTTGAGTGGGGGAAGACCAAAGAGCATGATCCAACCCACTCATGGTCTAGCCAAACATTGTCCCATTTTCGTTGTAATTACGCATACCAGCTCCGCGTCACTGCTAATGTTATTTTTTACGAATAAAACAAAAACTACACATCCTATCAAAAAGTGACCAATAACAAATTTGTACATTTTTCTTAGTGCATAATTCTTGTTCAATCACCATTTGTCGCATCTTGTTTAGTTTTACCGTGGAAATGAATTTTGGACTTTTCATTATTTTTTGTGCAATAAAAATGAGAATTTTCGATTTTTCAGGAAAATTCAAACAGTCATTATCATATTCTTGTAGGGCGTGCAAAAAGAAACATTTTGCTTGTCTTGACTTTTTTTCGTGTCGTGCGTTGTTTGGCTGAAAATGTTAATTAGCGTTTCCTCTCTTGGATATTGAAAATGCTGTAAGTCTGAAAATTTTCATTTTATCAAAAAAAGTCATTGGAATAAATTAATTGAATTTTCGTCTACTAAAATCAGCCGCACATATAATTTAAAAATTAAAAAAAAACATGACTTCAAAAATTTTCAAAATGCTCTAAATTTTCGAATTTTCATCCAAAATGGCTGACTAACATACTTGACCTTCATTTTAGGACACTTGTAGAGTATACCAAAGCCCAATAAAATCTGTGAATTCTTTCGAAAGTTATCGTGCTAACAGACTAAAAATTTACATACATACATGCATACACACATACACAGACATATTCGCGAAAACTTGTTTTTTGGGTTCAGAAGGTCTCAAAACGTGGTCATTTGACATAAACCGGGGGGTCAAATTTTACACAAATCTAATACCTTCTCTGGATGAGAATATAATAATATGAACTTAAAGGAAAGATTATTATAAGTATTAAATACTTATTTATTGTTGTGAAAAATTAAAAATTTAAATTATTTGTATGGTTATACTCAACCAATACGACCTGGACCCAAGGCAAAATTTGTTCATACTTGTATTAAGAAAAAAAAAACATTTAAATTACATTTGCGGGATATCTTCAGAAGAGTTGAGAGCAAGTATATCTGGTACAAAGAAAATGGAGCACAATTTCTGATTTTTAGCGAAGCCGCGATCGGAAGAATTCGCGATTGTTGTTCACATAATAACTTCGGTTCACGGTGGCTAAATTTTCAACCCGGGAAATGGATTTTCGACCAAAAATATTAAGTTTGTTCTAAAAAAGGTACATCTAAAGCTTAAAATAGAATAGTGAAAGGTTTAGTGCAAAAAATTAATTTTTAAACAAATAGAATTAATTTTCTACAAAAGAGTTTAATTTTCAACCAAAGAGATAAATTTTGAACCACGAATATTACATTTCTACCAAAAAAGAAGAATTTCCATCCAAATATTGCAATTTTCAACAACAACAAATATAATGGTCAAATTTTCAGTTATAAAAATTGATTTTTAATGTGAAAAAAAAAACAAATATTCAAGAAAACAGTTAATTCTCCAACCAAACAGAATAATTTTCTACCAAAAAACATGAATTTGTATAAAGTGTCTCGCCATCCCGAAACTCGGGATGAGTAGTTAAATATTTTTCATAAGCTTAGGTAGTCATCCCGAATTTTTGGGAAGACCAGTTCATCCCCTTTTCCAACTTCCCTAATTTTTTAGGACGACTGGAGACGGCCGAATTTTGAACAAAATACATAAATTTGCAACCAAATAGTTGAACTTTTACCGAAAAAAATTTTTTTTACTAAAAATGTAATAGCTGACGTTTCAACCAAAACAGATTTCAATTTGGAACGAACAAGTTTTTAGTTCAACTGAAAAGGACAAATTTTCAACAAAAAACTTGAATCCTCAATCCAACCAGAATAATTTTCAACTAAACAGTTGCTTTTTTAGCCAAAAAAAGATCAAATTTCTACGATAACACATGAATTTTCAAACCAAGAAGACGATATTAAGTATGCTCATGCCCTAAGTTTACAAAATCATAGTAAGACTTTGTTGGGGGGGGGGGGGAAATTTTAAAAAAATAAATTCGTCTTTTTAGTAAATAATTAATATTCTTGTTTAAAAATGCATATTTTTAGTTGAAAATTCATCCTTTTTTTAATAAGTTAAATTTTAGTTGAAAATTTAACTCTTAGATTTTTTGTTGAAAACTAATTGTTCTTGGTTGAAAATTATCTTATTTTAATTAAAAATTAAACTATTTTGTTGAAAATTATTTTTTTTTGCTCTGTTAAAAATGTACCTTTTTTCGTTTGAAATTCGCCTTTCTAGTATTAAATAATCTTGTTGTTAGAAAATTTATTTGTTAGTGTGAAAATTGAACTTTTTTTTTAATTTGTTGAAAAATCCACTATTTGGTGTGAAAAATAGAAAAAATAATGAAAACACGTATTTTGAAACCAGAACTTAAAATATTAAATTTTTTCTCTTAAAATTAAATGACTCATACTGTAAATTTATTTGCCGAATAAACTATAAACTTTGATTATTAATTTGTACAACAAAGTTGTCATTAATCCAATTTGAATTTTCGCGGACCTTTGACTAAAGCAGCTAGCGCTATCTATCGACCGATTCCAGTTTTGAATATGACCGGGAAAATTGCAAAATTCAATCGAAAAATCCCGCCAAAAGGCAAATTTCGATGAAAAGATTATTAAAATTTTTTTAAAACAAGGATAAAAATGATTGCAATTTCTCATCGAACTCAGCCACAGAAAAAGTTGTTTCACAAAATACCTTGGTAAAGGGTCCTCGGAAACGTAGAAATAGTGCACTTACCGACAGCGGCCGACAGCGCCCGAATGGAACGAGCGGAGGAGCGTCTTTCACTCGGGATTCGGCCATTTTACAGATTTCTTTTCGAGTGACGGAGTCTCGACAATAGAAGTCTCGGAAACAGTGTTTTTCAACTGAAATTCTTTTCTCCCCTGTCAACAAAATGAAAACTTATAGCCGAAAAAAGGGCGATAGTCCGAGTAATGTTATTATTCACATTAACGAGTTGTGTCGATTGTGTTTGGCCAAAGATGAAGAAATGGTGCCGATTTTCGACGACGACGCTATTCCACTGCCACTTCGCATTATGGCCTGTGTTAATCTCGAGGTAAGTTAAAAACGGCTGAAAACAAGTAAAAATCGAGAATAGAGAGGTGTGGAACTTGATAAAAATGATGATTATGTCGCCTAGAGTGCCTGGAGTTAACCTCAATCTCCCGCTTTACGGCCATTTACGACTGATCGAAAAATAGGAATCTAGTTTATCCCTAATTATGCCCTTTCTCCTGTTGTTGGGTCAGTGTTGGTGTGTACGTATATTTCTGGGCACAGAGAATGCCTTTACCGAGTTATCGACTTTGAACGACTGTATACCTGGTTACAGGAATCTAGAATAGGGTCTAGAATGGAGAAGAGACTCGGCTCGACTCTGAGGATTTATAGAAACCTGCAATCGGATCTTATTTATTTTCTATAAGTGTCCCATATCTGTTTATTTTTTATTATGATAGGAATCAGGCGATCCGATTTTCGAAGAACAGGAGACATGTGCTATTAATAGACCAAGGTAGCCGTAGGTCAGGGAAAGCCTGGAAATCAGGGAATTTTATTAGTTAGGACTTTTTCGTTTGGAAATTCATCAGTTTTAGTTGAAATTTCGTTTTCTTGATAAAAAAAATGTTTGTTGACTTTTTTCCCTTTTTCTCCCTCTTTTTTCATTTTCTTATTCTTGTCGCTAATGAGCCGAAATTTGAGGTTGGGAAGTTTATTTTTTAATTGTGAATCTTCTTGCTTATTTTTCCAAAATTATTCATGAAACTGGATTTCTTTACAATCTTAATACATTTTTTTTTAATAGACACTAATATCATGATTCTTTCCAATCTGCAGAGTTTGCTTATGAATAATTTAAGATTTCTTTTAATTGAGTTTACATATTTTACCTCAATTTTCTTGAAAGAAGTCTTTTTCACTATATAGATTCGCGACTTACCTTCATTCTTCCTTCCCACTCCATTTACCTCTTCCACGTGCACTTTTGCCCCGATTTCCCCATCAATTTTTCCACTTCTTCTCATCCTGATTCACTATCCACTTTCATTCCTCTGATCACTATATTTCTACCTCCACGCCCGTCGCCAAAACCAAAAAAGATAGCACAGAAGAAACATGCGTACTTTACCATTCGGTACCGGAAACGGAAGCCGTTTTATTTATTAATAAAATTGTTTAACTTTGATTTATATGATAGTCAGACAATTACTGATTTAGCAAAAATTCTATTAAGTTGAGAAGATATTGAAAATTTTTGAAAAGATTCGAACTTACTTAAAAACTAGCAAAGATTTCAAAAGATTTAACAAAATATATAGATTTTTGAAAATTTCGAATTAAAATTTACCAGATTTTTGAGGATTATGAAAGGTTTAAATATAATGAAAAAATCTTATGATTTCTGTGCAATTTTTAAATGATTTTTTATTTTAGAAAATTAACTAACAGAAAAAAAACAACAAAATTTAAGCAAAAACAAGTTTTAACGAATAAATAAGAATTGAACAATAATTACTTTAGAACAAATTTAAGTAAGTTTAAGACATATTTAAAAGTTATGAAAGGATTTAAAAAAAATTGATAACTTGAAAAGATTTCAAAGAATGTAAAACAAAATGTAGATTTTTATAGGTTTCCAACCAAACAATTAGAAGATTTTTAAACATTTTAAGAAAATTCAAAAGAATGAAAATAATTTCATAAGATTGTTAGGAAAATTAAAATGATTTTTTATTTTGTAGCATTATTCTTAAGAGAATATTTCAAAAAATTTCATAAGATTCTCAAAATTCTAAAAAAAAATCTGGAAAATTTTGAAGCAAGTTTTTTAATTTTGCAGGACTTATTAAAAGTTTTAGGAAAAATTCGAACAGTCTTTAAAGGTATTTAGAAGTTTTGCAAGAATTTTAAAAATAATTTAAAATTTGTCAAGATTCCAAAAAGTATGAAATAAAATTTAGTTTTTTAAAGATTTTGAATTAAAATTTTGAAGCTATTTAAGGATATTATAAGGCTTCAAGATAATACTAAAAAAAGTTTGAAATTCCTCGGAAAATTTAAAGTGATTTTTTATTTTGAAACAATGCTTAAGAGAATATCTAAAAATATTTCAAAACAAACCTTAATGTATAAATAACAATTGAAAAATTATTAATTTGTTAGGACTCAAAATTCAAATAATTCAACTTCTAATTGAAAAAGTGTTTAATTTAAAAAAATTTTGCAATCTTTCGATTTTTAATGTTTCTAACTTAAATTTGCGTAACATGATATAGTTTATAAAATTGATTATTTTGTTGATTCATTCTTCAATTTAGGGAATTCAAAATTATAGCGTGGATTTATATTTTTCCGAATCTTTGAACTGTACAATTTATGAAAGATAAAAATGTAATGACATTAACGCGATTTAAATTTAAAATTGATCAATTAAAAAGTGTTAAAAGCTTCCATTTTATATGTGTAAATTATTGAGCGTTTGGATTAAATAATTTCTAAGTTTTAATTTTTAAAGTTTAAAATTCAGAAGAGTTCAACTTTAAATTTGTTAATTTGAAGTTCAGTTTTGAATCTAAATTTCAATGACCGTGAAAATTTTGTTTTAACCGGGAAATGACCGGGAACTTTTTTCCTTGATTAGAACGGCCACCCTGTGTGATTTACCGCGGTTCTACTGGAAGCCGGTGTCATTTTCATAGATAGCAGTTGCTCCAAGTGGGACTCTGCGGTGGTTGTTTAACCTGATTTAAAAAATATATATATATATATATATATATATATGTATGAACTGAAGGGCCTATGACAAAGCCACCGAACGCGTCCTCGGGTTGCGGATAGAGGGTCCCTGTACCAAGGGTTTCCACATACTTTTCTGACAATTTTGGAAATCTTTCGAAATGTTTTGAAATCTTGTTCAATTTTATCTAGAAAAGTTTGTAATTCTCTTAAAACCTTTCATTCTTAAAAAGATTCTAAATTCTTTCCTGGAAATCTAGAAAAATAGATTTTTTTTTAATTTTATGAAATCGACATTTTGTTTTAAATTTTATCAAATCTTTGCGAAACGTCTTAATATTTTTTAAACTAACACGAATTTTTTGTAAAATGTTATAAGCTTTATAACAACATTAAATGGGTACAATCATATGTGGCAGATTAGGTAAAGATGGGTAAATGTGATACGAAATTCGAAGTCTAGACTTTCATTAATGATGTTTCAAGTATTTGAGAACCTTCTGCTTTTATTTCACATATCCTTCAAGTCGTAAAGATGTGCATGAAGAATTATTTTTAATTTAATTTAATTATTATTTAACCAAATTGGAAGTGTCACTCTTAAAAATTGAATTCAAAATTAATCGTGTGTGTTACTATTTACAGAACATCAACAGCGGCAATTAAAAAAAAACTTTTTTCATTAATGGGCTTGGCCACCCCTAAATATTTTCTTTGAATTAACAAAAAATGCATGGTTGATTTTTATACCAAAAGATATATTTTGGAGGGGACTTATTTTAGAAAAAAAATTTAGTATTTTTTCGAACACCCTAATGTGATATATTACTATTTAATAATATTCCTAACGTATATATTTTTATGCGTATTCTGTGATTTTACGTGCTTACTGCAAATTATTGTCAAGTAAACTGCTTCTTGTGATGAATTAATTTGTTTAGGTTTACTTTTTTTTAGAGTTTTAATATATGACATTTAGTCTTGTAGCTATCTAAAAAATATTTAATTCTAGTATTTATTTAGTAAAATAAGGTGATTGAATTTTCAGGTTAAAGCTTAAGTCCAGCAGCTTTGAGTCATTTTTTATGCAGGGTCAATATAGACATGTGTGATTACAATATTAACGTGATAAACAGAACATTTAAAATTAATAGTGAATCATTCTTTATATTTTGTTGGTAATTAATTTAAAAGAAGCTAAGATGCTCTTAAAAACTAAAATTTTCCTGTTTCTGCAATAAAAATTTAATGAAATAATAATTATTATTAATTAACATTTTTGTAAATACATTGACACACAAAATTAATTTTTAATTCGATTTAGAAGAGTCACACTTCGAATTGGGTTGAATAATAATTAAACTAAATAAAAAATATTACTTCACGCACATTTTTACGACTTGAAGAATATGTGAATTAAAACCAAAAGGTTCTCAAATACTTGAAACGTCATTAATCAAAGTATAACCTTGGAATTTCGTATCACATTTAACCGTCTTTAGCTATTTTGCAACATATGATTGTACCACGAAGGAATAGTACCCATTTAATGCGTATAATAATTTAATTCAAATTCTACCGCTCATGCGCGCGCATGATGGAAGGATAAAAAAGCCTGTATGATAAAAGCACGAAGATCAAAGATATGATGGCCGCATGCTGACGGCGATACAATGGTACCAATCGCATGGGACGAAACTTTATTTTTTTAGTAACTTCGAGATTGGAAAGAAATGATTTTTCACCATAAGTGTATTAAGGTATTATTTTTTATTTTTCAAAAGCTGTTCAATTATATAATAAAATCATTACATAACCAGTGAGCGATTTTATTATTCAATTTAACAGCTTTTAAAAAATAATATCCGAATACACGTACGGCAAAAATTTGCTTGTGGTAAAGAAGCCTTTTTTTCAATGTTATGAAGGCCATGTGACGAGTGGGTCACGTGATCGGTTTCCTACCTTACCGACACTTTTTATATTTGTGAACTTATTTTCACACGAATAGCCACATCGAGTTGAAAATTTGGGATAATAAATGAGAAGCACTAAGAAACGCGGCTCCCTAAAACCTAATACACAACTCCCAACTCACAACTTATTACTCCTAAAACAGAACTACTTACTCACAACTCCTGAAACGCAACTCCTAAATCCTGACACACAACTCCTGACTCCAAAATCCTAATTTATAACTCACAACTCCCAACACACAACTCCTAACACAGAACTCCTAACGCACAACTTCTAACTCGCAAATCCTAACACACAACTCCTAACCCACAACTTCTTACACACAAGCCCTAACTCACAACCTCTGAAAAACAACTCCTAAATCCTAACACACAACACCTAACTCACAACTCCTGAAACACAACTGCTAAATCCTAACACACAACTCTTCACACACAAATCCTAAATCACAACTCCTAAGTCACAAATCCTAACTCCTAACACTCAACACCAACTCCTAAGACAAAACTCCTAACACACAACTTCTAACACACAACTCCTGAATCCTAACTCAAAACTTCTTACACACAACTCCTAGCTCACAGATACTAACTGACAACTCCTCACACACAAATCCTGAGTCACAATTCCTAAATCAGAACCCCTAACTCCTAACACACAACTCCAACTCGTAAAACACAACTCCTAACACACAAGTCCTGAGTCTCAATTCCTAAATCAGAACCCCCAACTCCTAACACACAACTCCAACTCTTGAAACACAACTCTCAACACACAACTCCTAACTCACAACTACAAACTCACAAATTCCAACTCAGAATTACAACTCCTAACATAAAACTCCAACTCCTAACACACAACTCCTAATTCACAAATCCTAACACACAACTCCAACAACTACCACACAACTCCTAATTCCTAACTCCTAATACCCAATTCCTAACCCCTCACATCTAACTCCTTAATCCTAAAACATAACACAAAACTCCCAACTCATAATTTATAACACCTCACACACAAATACTAACTCACTACTCCTAAAACGCAACTCCTAAATCCTAACACACAACTCCTTATTCCTAATTCCTTACTTACAACTCCTCAACCGCAACTCCTAACTCCTAACACACAACTTCTAACTTCTAGCTTACAACTACTCACACACAACTTCTAACTCAAAAATCCTAACACACAACTCCTAACTCCTAACCCACAACTCCGCACAAAGAACCCCTAACTCACTACTCCTGAAACACAACTCCTAAATCCTAACACACAAATCCTAACTCACAACTCCTGAATCACAACTCCTAAATGCTAACACAGGACTCCTAACTCACTACTTCTAACTCACAACTACTAAGCGACAACTCCCACCACACAACTCCTAATACACAACTCCTAAATTACAACTGGTAATTCACAACTCCCAGATCACAACTCCTAGCTCCTAACATACAACTCCAACTTCTAAGTCACAACTCCTGATTCACAACTCCTAACACACAGCTCCTGAATCCTAACTCATAACTCCTTACACACAACTCCTAACTCACAGCTACTAACGTACAACTCCTAACACAACTCCTAACATACAAATCCAAAGTCACAATTCCTATGTCAGAAGTCCTAACTCCTATCACGCAACTCCAACTCCTAACACACAACTCCTGAATCCTAACTCACAACTCCTTACACACAGCTTCTAGCTCACAACTCTTGTGACACAACTCCTAAATCCGAACACACAACTCTTTACTCACAACTCCTAACAAAAAACTCCTAACTCACAACTACTAACTTAAAACTCCTAACACGCAACTCTCAACTAACAAATCCAAAGTCACAACTCCTAAGTCAGAAGACCTAACTCTTATCACGCAACTCCAACTCCTAACACACAACTCTTGAATCGTAACTCACAACACCTTACACACAGCCTCTAGCTCACAAATCCTGTGACACAACTCCTAAATCCGAACACACAACTCTTTACTCACAACTCCTAACAAAAAACTCCTAACTCACAACTACAATGCTTTGAGGTAAGATTCAAAGCTTTTTTTTCCTCTTATAAAAATCCTGGCCTTTCCAGGACTTTTTGACAGGTTACAGGGATTAATTTAATGGTTTTCACCGAATTTTATGATAAGGTTCGAATATTTTTCCAATGAATTTATATTGATTTGAATTTGAAATTTTCACTCTTTTTAATGAGAGAGAATTCTTGATTGATTTCAATCGTTTGACGGAAGTTTCAAAGCTTTTTTTCGACTTATAAAAATCATGGCATGTTTGGGACTTTTTGACAGGTTCCAGGGATTAATTTAACGGTTTTCACAGAATTTCATAATAATGTTCGTATATTTTTCCAATGTATTTATAGTGATTTGAATTTGAAATTGTTTTTCTTTTTGAATGAGAGGGAATTCTTGATTGATGTGAATGGTTTTACGGAAGTTTCATAGCTTTTTTTCTCCTCTTACAAAAATCATGGAATTTTTAGGACTTTTTGACAGGTTCCATTGATTAATTTAATGGTTTTCACAGAATTTTATAATAATGTTCGCATGTTTTTCTAATAAATTTATAGTGATTTGAATTTGAAATTGTGACTCTTTTTAATTAGACAGAATTCTTTATTAATTTTAATGCTTTGAGGAAGTTTCAAAGCTTTTTTTCTCCTCTTACAAATATCATGGAATTTTCAGGATTTTTTGACAGGTTCCAGGGATTAATTTAATGGTTTTCACTGAATTTTATAATAATGCTCGAATATTTATCCAATCAATTTATATTGATTTGAATTTGAAATTGCTACTCTTTTTAATTAGAGGGAATTCTTGATTGATTTTAATGATTTGACGGAAGTTTCGAAGCTTTTCTTTCCTTTTATAAAAATCATGGCATTTTGAGGACTTTTTGACAGGTTCCAGGTATTAATTCAATGGTTTTCACTGAATTTTATAATAATGTTTGAAGATTTTTCCAATCAATTTATATTGATTTGAATTTGAAATTGTCGCTCTTTTCAATTAGAGAGAATTCTTGATTAAATTTAATGCTTTGGGGAAGTTTCCAAGCCTTCCCCCCCCCCCTTACAGAAATCATGCCCGTTTTATGACTTTTTGACAGGTTTCAGGGATTAATTTAATGGTTTTCACTGAATTTTATAATGAGGTTCGAATATTTTTCGAATTAATTTATAGTGATTTGAATTTGAAATTGTGACTCTATTAATTAGAGAGAATTCTTGATTAATTTTAATGCTTCGAGGAAGTTTCAAGGCTTTTTTCCCCCCTCTTACAGAAATTATGCGCTTTTATTGACTTTTTGACAGGTTTCAGGGATTAATTTAATGGTTTTCGTTGAATTTTATAATAATGCTCGAATATTTCTCCAACGAATTTATATTGATTTGAATTTGGAATTGTTACTCTTTTTAATTAGAGGCAATTCTTGATCGATTTTGAATGATTTGACGAAAGTTTCAAGGCTTTTCTTTCCTCTTATAAAAATCATGGCATTTTTAGGACTTTTTGACAGGTTCCGCGGATTAATTCAATGGTTTTCACTGAATTTTATAATCAGGTTCGAATATTTTTCCAATGAATTTATATTCATTTGAATTTTAAATTGTTATTCCTTTTGAATTAGAGGGAATTCTCGATTGATTTTAATGCTTTGAGGAAAGTTTCAAAGCTTTTTTGTTGCTCTTATAAAACTCATCGCATTTCTGGGACTTTTTGACAGGTGCCAGGGATTAATTCAATGGTTTTCACTGAATTTTATAATAATGTTTGAAGATTTTTCCAATCAATTTATATTGATTTGGATTTGAAATTGTCGCTCTTCAATTAGAGAGAATTCTTGATTAAATTTAATGCTTTGGGGAAGTTTCCAATCTCCCCCCCCCCCCCTTACAGAAATCATGCCCGTTTTATGACTTTTTGACAGGTTTCAGGGATTAATTTAATGTTAAGCACCAAAATTCAGAGCCGATCTTCTTTTGGGGATGTTCCCACCTTAAAGAGGCAAGATTTATGTTCCATTTTCACAGTAGTAGCAGTAGGGTCGTCAGAAAAGGAATTGGAAATTTTTTATTTCGTATTTTCATGCATATCCTCTCCCAAATTTGTTTTTTCAACATTCTTTGCAGGTCTTCGATTGACTCTGCTATAACGACCCTGTCGTCTGCGAACGCTAACCCACGTACCCTCACTGTCCTGAGATCCACACCTTCTTCGTTGAAGAGGGCCATTCTTAGACAGTTTTCCTCAAACTTTCTTTTACCCTTCAACTATTCGCTTAAAACTTCAACGATTTGTTGAAAATTTAATGACTTAGTTGAAAATTCAACCATTCTGTCGAAAATTCAAAATTCATCTTTTTTGGTCGAAAATTTAAATGTTTGCCTAAGATTTCGTCCTTTTGGATTAGATATTCATCTCTTGTTCCAGAAAAATAATCTTTCTTTGTTGACGATTCATGTGTTTTCTTTAATTCCTTTTTTGTTTGGAAAATTTGACTTTTTTGAAGAACATTCGTCTTTTTGCATAGAAAACTAATTTTTTATGACAGAAAAGTAATATTTTTCTGCATGTACATATTTTGTTAAATTAATCTTTTTTTGTAGAAAATTTAACTGTTTTGTTGAAGATTTGTCCTCTTATATTAGAAATTCTTTTTTATGGTATGAACCTAATCTTCTTTCATTGACAATTCACTTATTTTGCTAATTTCATACTCTTTGTAAAAAAATTTAACTCTTTTGTTGGAACTTCGAACTTTTCGACTAAAGATTAATATTTTTGGTGAAAAGAGTAATTTTTCTTTGTTGAAAATTCATGTATTTTGTTTAATTCATCTTTTTTGTGAAAAATTTGACTTTTTAAATGAAAATTCGTGTTTTTGGAAAAAAAATTAATCTTTAATGGGAGAAAAATAATCTTCTGCATTGTACATAGTTTGTTAAATTAATCTTTTTGTGTAGAAAATTCAACTCTTTTGTTGAAGATTTGTCCTTTTATATTAGCAATTTTTTTATGGTATGAACGTAATCTGTTTTGATTGGCAATTCACTTATTTCTCTAATTTGATACTTTTAGATAAAAAATTTAACTGTTTTGTTGGAAATTCGACCTTTTGAATTGAAGATTAATATTTTTTGGTGGGAAGGTCATCTTTCTTGGTTGAAACTGATCTCTTTTCGTTTAAAATTTAAATATTTAGCTGAAAATAAAATTATCTTCTTAAAAATTAAACTTTTGTGTCAAATTAATCGGTTTAGGTCGAAAATTTAAATTTCTTGTTGAAAATTCGTACTTTTGGTTTGAAATTAGATCCCCTATCGTAGAATATTGATAATTTTTTTTTTTAAATTCTTCCTTTCGGATCGGAAATTCATCTTTTTTTGGTGAAAACTTCTACTCATTTGTTAAAAATTTTATTTTATTTTACCGAAAATTAATATTTTTTGAATGAAAATTCATGTATTTGTTTCAAATTTATCATTTTTGGTGGAAAATTCAACTGTTTTGTTGAAAATTCGTCTTTTTGGATGGAAAATTAATTTTTTATGGTAGAAAACTAATTTTTTTCTGCATGTACATATTTTGTTAAATTAACCCTTTTTAGTGGAAAATTTAACCGTTTTGTTGAAAATTTGTCCTTTTATATTATAAATTCTTTTTTATGGTATGAAAGGAAACTTTTTTATTGTTAATTCACTTATTTTGTTAATTTTATACTTTCTGATAGAAAATTTGTTTTGTTGGAATTTGGACCTTTTGGATTAAAGATTAATATTTTTTGTTGAAAGGTCATTTTTCTTGGAAGGAAATGATACTTTTTCGTTTAAAGTATAATTATTTGGCTGCAAATAAAACTATATTGTTGAAAATTACACTCTTGTATTAAATTTTAATGTCATTATTGTTATTGAAGCCGATATTGCTTTTGACATTTTTAGGAAAAAATTTCACTTCAGTAAATTTTTCCTCAGAAAATTTACAATCGAAATCTGTAATGTTATTGTTTTTATTGGAGCCGATAGTGCCTTTGATATTTTTGAGAAAAAACTTTTTCTCCAGAAAATTTTTCCTCAGAAAATTTACCATGGAAATTTTGAAACTTATTGTTAGCGCTTTTGACATTTTTGGGAACAAATTTTTTTCTCAGAAAATTTTTCCTCAGAAAATTTACTATCGAAATTTTTAATGTTATCGTTGTTATTGAAGCTGATGTTGCTTTTGACATGTTTGCAAAAAATTTTTTCCCTCAGAAAATTTACTATCGAAATTTTAGAAGTTATTGTTGTTATTGAGGGCGATAGCGCTTTTGACGTTTTTGGGAAAAAATTTTTTCTTCAGAAAATTTTTCCGCAGAAAATTTAATATCGAAATTTTGAATGTTATTGTTGTTATTTTAGCCGATAGCGCTTTTGACGTTTTTTGGAAAAAATTTTTTCCTTCAGATAATTTTTCCTCAGAAAATTTGCTATGGAAATTTTGAATGTTATTGTTGTTATTAAAGCCGATGGTGCTTTTGACATTTTTGGGAAAAAATTGGTTCTTCAGAAGATTTTTTCGCATAAAATTTGCCATCGAAATTTTGAAAGTTATTGTTTTTATTGAGGCCGATAGCGCTTTTGACATTTTTGGGAACAAATTTTTTCTTCAGAAAATTTTTCCTCAGAAAATTTACTATCGAAATTGTTCATGTTATTGTTGTTATTGAAGCTGATGGTGCTTTTGACATGTTTGCAAAAAAATTTTTCCCTCAGAAAATTTACTATCGAAATTTTAAAAGTTATTGTTGTTACTGAGGGCGATAGCGCTTTTGACGTTTTTGGGAAAAAATTTTTTCTTCAGAAAATTTTTCCGCAGAAAATGTAATATCGAAATTTTGAATGTTATTGTTGTTATTTTAGCCGATGGTGCTTTTGGCATTTTTTGGAAAAAATTTTTTCTTGAGATAATTTTTCCTCAGAAAATTTACTATGTAAATTTTGAATGTTATTGTTGTTATTGAAGCCGATGGTGCTTTTGACATTTTTGGGAAACAATTTATTCTTCAGAAAATTTTTCATCAGAAAATTTACTTTCTAAATTTGTAATGTTATTGCTGTTACTGAAGTTGATAGTGCCTTTGACATTTTTGAGAAAAAACTTTTTCTTCAGAAAATTTTTCCGCAGAAAATTTTCTATCGAAATTTTGGATGTTATTGTTGTTATTTTAGCCGATATTGCTTTTGACATTTTTAGGAAAAAATTTTCACTTCAGAAAATTTTTCTTCGGAAAATTTACTATCGAAATTTGTAATGTTATTGTTGTTATTGTAGCCGATACTGCCTTTGATATTTTTGAGAAAAAACTTTTTCTTCAGAAAATTTTTCCGCAGAAAAGTTACCATCGAAATTTTGAAACTTATTGTTTTTATTGAGGCCGATAGCGCTTTCGACATTTTTGGGGAACAAATTTTTTTTTCAGAAAATTTTTCCTCAGAAATTTTTTTTTTTTCCCTCGAAATTTTTAATGTTATCGTTGTTATTGAAGCTGATAGCACTTTTGACATTTTTGGGAAAAATTTTTTCGCCAGAAAATTTTGCCTCAGAAAATTCACTATCGAAATTTTTGTTATTGTTGTTATTCCGGCCTATAGCGCTTTTGACATTTTTGCGAAAAAAAAATTTGGTTTAGAAAATTTTTCCTCAGAAAATTTACTATCGAAATTTTTAATGTTATTGTTGTCATTGAAGCCGATAGCGCTTTTGACATTTTTGGGAACAAATTTTTTCTTCAGAAAACTTTTCCTCAGAAAATTTACTATCGAAATTTTTAATGTTATTGTTGTTATTGAGGCCTTATATATACATATATGTGCATGTTTGCATGTATATATATATATATATATACCTTTATATTTATATATATGCGTGAAAGCTTACAGTTCTGTGACGCACCCAAATCTTTTCAAATATTTAAAACTAAAGTAATTACATAAAATTCATCGATCAAATTCTTATTTATAATCAAAGTCAGAATTTTAATGTGAGTACGGCTGCTTTTAGCTTAGGTACACCTAACTCGCCTGATTGAACTTTTCCACTTAAAACCCAGTATAATTTATGTTTGACTATGGGAAAAAAATATGCTTCATTATTTAAAATTTGAAATTACTGCCCAAATTATTTTTAATTTATGTAAAGTGAAAATACCTGACTTTTCTAAGAATTGATCAATATACATGTATATGAAATTTAATATGCAGCCTCTCAATGAATATTTCATATAATGAGTTTTTAGATTTAATATACATATGTATATTAAATTTATATTAGAGGTTGCAAATATTTTCAATAGTCTTCGCTAATTAATCAAGAATAGTTTAAACATATGAGAATAATATAGGGAAAGAAATCTTGCATTTTTAACCAACTATTTGAATTTTCAACCAAAAAAGACTCAGTTTCGATAAATAAATTTTTAATCTAAAACGACTTATTTTCAACAACAATAAAAGTAATTTTTGAGCCAAAAAATTTCCTTGCAAAAAGGCAAATTTTTATTGAAGACAGTTAAATTTGAAATAAAAGTTTATTTTCGTCTAAGGATGATGAGTTTTCAACCATAAAAGATCAATTTTCAACCCAAAAGGACAAATTTTTAACAAAACAGTCGAATTTTCAAGAATATAATTTAATTTTTTAGAAAAAAATTGAATTTTCAACCGAATAGTTGAATTTTTAACATAAAAAGATGAATTTTCAACCTAGAAGATTAATTTTTTACCAATGGAGGAATTTAAAAAAAAATAAATGAATTTTTAAACAGAAAAAAATTTTTTTTTAACCAAGAATGGAACAACTAAATGTACATTTTAAAAAACTACTTTTAAATAAACAAGAAAAAATCATTTTCAAACAGTTTGAGTGAATAAAATAATATTACTCAGCATGTAATTTAAAATCCAAAACATTATTTTTAATGAAAAAATTTCAAAACTTACAACAAAATTTATTTTAACAATGTTTTTGACATTGAATTTTTTCTTACCATCGCTTCTTACTAATTTTTGAACAATAATTGAATTTAAATAATTGATGGCTTATTTTTTCAGGATAAATCTTTTTTACCAATCTACTCTTTATAATTTTGCAAGGAAATTTTTTTATTGCTGAAATCGTTGAATCATTTTTTTTTTGATAAAAACATTTTTTAAACAAATAGTTAACTATATTTGAAGATTATTCAATTATTTTCAAAATTATAAAAAGTAAAGTTGTAATTAATTTTCTTCCCGAAAAAATAAGCTATGATTTATTGAAATTCAACCATTCTTAAAAAAAATTGTAAAAAGTGACAGCAAGAAAAAATTAAATCACAAGTACTTTTGTTAAAATAATTATTTTTTTTTAATTCAAACTTTATTCTTAAATTCTCATCAAATTATTAATTTTTTTCAATACTTTAAGTTTTAACCAAATAGTTGAATTTTATACCAAAATAGTTCAATTTTTATTAAAATTGTTGAATTTTGCATACAAAAAAGTCAAAATATTTACATAATAGTTCAATTTACAATCCGAAGATATAATTTTTCAACAAAAAGTTAATTTTCTACAAAATAATGCAATTTTTAAATAAATACACAATATAATTTAATTTTTTAATAACTATTTTAAGTTTTAAACGAATAGGTAAATTTTTATTAAACTCGTTGAATTTTAAATACAAAATAACAAATTGTCTTCGAAATAGCTGCATTTTTATTCTAAAAATATAATATATATATATAATATATATATAGCGACTAGATCATTAGTATAGATCCTAGGTAAGCAAATATAATCAATATCCCTTCTGACGTATATCGCTGTCCTAAAGTTCTTATCAATTCTATTGTAGATTATAGAACCTTATTTCTGGCATACCTTCCATTTCTGCCTTGTAACACCATGATTCCTGAATCAGAGCAAAAGCCGTGTGTCCTACTGTAATACGTCTTTTTAAGATATGTGAAGCAGATTTACAGTAGTGAAGAATAATTTCAATAATCTTTAAATCCAAGGATTTTACGCTGTTCATATAAGAATCAGCGTTATCCATCGGTTGTTCCGAGGGCAGCTGTTCTTCCACTTTCCTCGCAAGCTTTTTCGTTTTTCAAAGTATTTTCATCTAAATCCTTCCCAATTTCAGATGCGAGTTACAGTTGACTTTCTTGATGCTCTCGACCATTGGAGGGTCCGCACTCAAGACCAACTGGTTTACCTTTGGGTCTTTCCTGGCATCCATGATGGTTCACTCTCTTACACTTTTAACGTGAAGCTCTGTACTGCCAACCTTTTGAGAATGGATAATGGTCCCTCAAAAGCTTCAGGTATCCATGCCATAAGCTTGGCAGACTTCTTGTACCTGCCCATGTATTCAAACTGCTTACTGACTCGTTGAGCTACATAAGAGACGTCTCATCTGACGGTAAAACAGTTGCTTTTAAAACGGATGTCCTCAAACCTCGGGTTAATGTAACGCTTATAAGGATAAGGCAATTCACCCTGGAAGGTTGCACGGTATCTCAAGGCACCATATGAATCACCATGCCCTGGTAAAATTCAGCCTTCTATACGATAGTTCACGTATTGGCTTAAGGAGCTGTTTTGGAAGTCGAAAGCCATCCAGTTTTTGCTGCTCAGTCAAATTCGCGCTGATACTTCCATCTTACTGACCCCGAACCCTACACATCAAGGGTCGTAACCGCTGCTGCTTCCAGGACGTCGATATTCGTAAAATTTTTTAAGCCTCCTCACCACGGTCAGGTCTGAACTCACTTGAACGGAGAAATTCAATTCCTCACCGCAGGGAGTAGTCAAGTTCACGCGTCTTACAGAGGGCTTTGCGACAACCTCATAACATCTGAGGAGAAATGTTCATCAATAACTGCAGAAGAGGTGATGAATGAACTTAGGAGCACAAAGAACTTTTCCGCTTTAGGACCAAATGGTATCAAGAAATTCTGGTGAAAAAGCTTATTTCTACACACCAACATCTGGCCCGTACGTTCACCTCATATATACAGTCGGATACGCTCTTTCCGATGGGTTGGAATAATCGATGGCTTGGCTTTACTGCCGGAAAACTTTCGATCCAACCTCCTATAGACTTATCATCTGTCTGTTGGAAAGCTTGACAGTTAATTCAAACATAGTGAGATGCATAGAGGGATTGGTGCCCCTTTCGAAAAGTAGATACACTACATCATCTGGAAATTATCGTGTGACAATGAGCAGCGACACCTTCCAGAGAGATGTTTCTGAAGGCGATACCATAAGCTAGGTACCTCTGCGGCGATATTAATCATCGCGAGCAAAAGGTCACTTATGTACTTGCGTTCCTCAAATAATTTGGCCTTAATTCAGGCATAGAGGGTTTCATGATCGCGTATTAGGAAGGTGTTATTTCTACCTTAGTATACCGTAGCCACATTTTGCGTCAAGAAGTTTCCAGTGAGGCGTTGGTATACTTCGTGTGCTCGCAAGCCTTGCCATCGTCTACGAATTACCCTGCATTAACTTTGCACGTACTCTTTCAATGAAGATTGTGCAAACGAAAGATTTAAAAACAACGTCGATTCAAATTGTTATTCAACACAATGTTTCATTACATTCCGAAAATCACTAGGGAATCAAACATTCTAATAATTTTAACAATCAAATCCCTGTTGAAAGTTTTGCACTCGAAATGCTAATATTTTGAATCATCAGAAAAATGTTGAAAATAAAGAATCTGTCTAGCTGCAACTCAATAAAGATATTATTCAAAATGTTTAGAATGAAAAAACTTACTTCTTCAAATAAGAATAAAAAATGATAAACAAAAACTTCCTTCTTTAAAAATGAAGAAAACAGTGTGTGGCAGTAAGGCCACACGGCAGAAGTAAAACTTTGATGGAATAATTCAAAAATTTTTCTTGAGGAATCATCATGAGTTTTGAGAAGATCACATGGTAAGAGAGTGCAGATAGAGAGAAGAGCGAGAGAGCATACACATGTTTTGCTTAGCGTGGCAATAGTGGATATATCAAAGAGGAGACGCGAATAGAGAGATAAATGCTGTTCTCGACACTTTAAAATTGTCCGGCGGAAGATACTCATCGTCGTACAAGGAGACCTTGGCTCACCTGATCAAGGCACATTTTCCGGATTTCATAAGGTCTGGAGAAGAGGGGGCGACACCTCTCAGGCAACCAAAGCCGCCTGTGGCCCAACTGGGTCACCCAATCTCTTCGTCCGGATGTCATATATCCAGTCTTCTTAGAGAAGGCTGAAGAGATCATCATAGGGCCACTCGTGAGACTTGCTAGGGCTAGTCTGAAGCTGGGATACCTTCAGACGACATGAAGAGGTACAATAGTAGTCTTCATTCCAAAAGCAGGCAGGATCGGTTATACTTCACTCAAGGATTTCCGTCCCATCAGCATCACATCTTTTCGACTGAAAAGAGTGGACAGACATGTGGATAGATATATCCGCGACAATGACTTATCAAGTAGGCCACTTCACAACGAGCAACACACCTATAGGACAGGTCACTGCGTCGAGACGGCCCTAAGCGAAGCAGTAAACCTCATCGAACAACAACTGAAGCAGAATGGCTTCGCGATTAAAACCTTCATGGATATCGGAGGAGCCTTCAACTACACATCTAGAGAGGTTATCAGGACGGACATGATTGCACATGGTGTACTTATTGCAGCCGTGGAACGGAACTGCCACGTGTTGGCCAACAGGAATCTAACAACGACTAAGGGTGATACCACTGTATGTGGAACCGCAGACACAGGGTTTCCGCAGGGAGGCAAGCACTGGGGATAGTGAATTCTTGGTGCAAAAAGACTACACTATTGGCAAAGTGGTATTCAATCTCGAGCAGAGACTCGAGCTATCTAAATACTCCTAGATTCACTTTATGGCGTCTCTAAAATAGAGAGTCCGCAAGAGTTAAAAGAGTTAGAAGATGTATAAGAGTTGCTTACGAAGCCCACAGGAGCCCAGCCAAGTTCTACTCGAGTTATTGCGAGTTTTTTTTTCATTTTTCTTATATAAATTTTCTTAATTGAAAGAGGATATATTTTTGAACATTTTTGAAGTGATACTTCTTTTGACAGGGCATCGAATCGAAAAAAAATATATAGCATGAAAAAAAATATATATACATAGCAATTTCGATTGATTTTAAATCTTGAGTCATAATCGACACATAGTAGTCACACAGATAACTCAGCTGTGTACCTCGCGAGCACACATAAAAGCATGACGTTCTAGCGTTACTACATATCTCGCCAAATCTCAATGTTTCAAAAAAATTGTATATCACCGTGAGTCTTTAGAGTCGCTAGAGTTTAGCCGAGAGAGACAGAGAGATCAGTTCGTTCGGTTGGTCATTTTTTTTCGATTCGATGCCCTGCCAAAAGAAGTATAACTTCAAGAATGTTAAAAAATATATCCTCTTTCAATCAAGAAAAAACTTCATCTTTTGAAACAAAAAATAATTTTGAAATAAGCTGATTAAAAGCCGAATGATTGAATTGGATATTAGAAAAATTTTCTACTAAAAATTAAGGACAATGATATTATTACCAGTGTTATAATTCACTAAAATGGATAGGAGTTGAGAAATAATACCCCATACATTAAAATGTTCGAATATCTCGAAATTTTCTAATGCTAAGGAATCCAAATTATTTGCTTCAAATCGCTATTAATTGGAAATCGTCTGAACAATACAATCAGTGGGCGTCTATTTTATACTCAAAATTTGGTACTCTAATCCATAAAAAATGTATGTAACATATCAATGTTTGAAATAAATTAAATTTTCTAAACCAGCGTTCAGACCTCTAGCATAGTCAGCAATTTAAAATCTTTCTGACCTTAAGTTAACTTTCAAAACCAGATCGAATCCAAAGAAAATATTTTCTTTTGATGCAAACCTAAGCTAATTTGTTTTCGAAAAAGAATAAGTGTTACTAAGTATTCGAACAAATATTATAATTTAGGTTTCAAACATATTGCACGTAGTTTTCCCATCCAGGAACGCAACAGACAAGGCTTTAAACTGTTATACACGGAAAAAATTCATCCTATTTACAACAGTTTCCGTCTATATCAAATTTTTGTTCACTTTTCGCTCATAGTGACCTACTAATTAGTGAAATTCAACAAAAATAATTCTTTGAATTCTCTACTATTGATTGTAACTATCTTCTCTTGATAATTGGAATGTTGCGGTTTTTCCTGAAATTTTGTACTTTGCTTTGTCGTTTTAGTCATGAACATAGAATGAATAAACAAAAGAGAGAATCATTTCTTATACAAGTTCTTTCTTTTTTCATAATACATTTTTCTGAAACAAAATATATATTTGTAGTATTCTTAAAATTTTCTATATAAATTATAATAAACATGAATTTTCCATGAAAGCCTTTTTGTTTAAATCAATAATAATATTTATTATTTGTGGGCTTCCACATGAAAAGGGCCTTCGTGGGCGGTTCTAGTTTGGTAGGTTTTCGCGTTTATCTGAGTCAGGGTCATAATTATAATTTTCGGATTTAAGTAGGGAATACAAGGACCTATACTGAATCTTTTGACCTTGAATTTATGCCCTGCAAGCAAGCAAAAATGGGTATATTTAATTTTTAAAGAAAATTGTAAAATGTATGCTTATGGCTGTCGACAACATTAAATACGTTTTTCTCGAAAAGCGATTTTCCGAAGTTCCAACTTCAAACATGCCCCGGCGAATCATTTCTCAAGCTAAATGATTCTTCCTGGGCTTCAAATGTCGAGAAATTATAGGGCTACGTGATTCTGTATGTGACTTCATACCGCCCATGAGGGCCCTTGCCAAGCGAACGCCCACATTTGTTCCTAACTAAAAAGTTCAAAAAAAGCTTGAAAATTCTAAAAAGATAAATCATAACAAGTGTTTAAACCATTATTTTTGTTACCTCGCATTGATTATCTGACTAAGTGAAAAGAGGACAAGAAGTAGAAATTTCTAGAAAAAACCGCAACTGTCTAGCATTGATATAGAGAAGAAGATAGTTATAGATAATAATAATACTTCAATTAAACAATTATGTTCGTTGAATTCTGTTAATTATTACCACACTATAGGTTAAAAGTAGATCAAAAGTTTACAATTTAAGAAGAAACCGCTACTTTCTAACCTCTTCAGAAGAGAATATTGTTAAAAACGATAACAAATTGTTTAAAACATTATGTTTTTTAACTTTAATGTAAGTCCTTTTAATTTTCCGGATAACCTTTTTTGCCCTTCTTCTCTAAGGTCAGGCCCCCGCCCCACCCGAAAAAATTGCTGGCTATGCCGCTGCATATTATTAAATATTTCCAGAGAGTGTTTCCACAATTTACTCTTTACAAATTGATAAAGTCTCGATGTTTCTCAAGGTGGTATAATAAATAAACCTACGGTTACTTCAAACATAAATTATCTGAGTTTCTCAAGGTGAAATAACAAAGCACATGCGAGAGTTTAACCGCTACGAAATACGTTGTTTTTATAGTAATTAAAATATCTCATCTCAACAAGCCTCGGTATAATCTATATACGCGATTCAAAAAGACGATTTTTTAAACAAATAGTGGAATTTTGAACTAAAAAATATAAGTTTTCAACAAAAAATGGAATAGTTAAATTGTCAGTTAACAAAATTTATTTTTCACTTTCATTAATTTGTCTACCAACAAAAAAAAATAAATAAATTCTGAACGAAAAATGTAATAGTTGATATTTCAACAGAACAGATTTTATTTAACATTCAAAAAAATAGGCAAATTCATCCAAAAAGATGAATTTTCATTAATATAGTTCAATTTTTCACCACATAAGATTATTTTTTAAACAAATAATTACACTTTAAAAAAAAGATTTAATTTTTAACCCAGTACTTTTATTTTCAAACAAATAGTAGTTGAATTTTGAACCAAAAAAGATCAGTTTTCAAGCAAGAATTGGTCAGTTAAAAAGTAAGTAAATCTACGGTTAAAAAAAAAATAATTTTTTTCAAAGAAACAAAAATTTTCAACCAGTGATTAATTTCTAACTAAAATGATGAATTTTCAAACAAGAAGATTAATTTTCTACCAAAAAAAGAAGATTTTTCATCAAAATAGATGTATTTTTAATCAAATAGTTGAATTTTCAACCAAAAAGATAAATTTTCTACGATAAAAGACGATTTTTCAACTGGAATAAATGAATTTAAAATCCAAAAGATTAATTTTCAACTAGAATGATGAATATTTTACTGGAATACATGAATTTACAACCAAAAAGATGAATTTTCAAACAAGAAGATTAATTTTCTACCAAAAAAGACGATTTTTCGACAAAATACATGAATTTTCAACGAAATAGTTGAATTTTCAACTAAAAAAGATCAATTTCCAACCAAATAGTTGAATTTCAAACTAAAAAAGATCAGTTTTTGACCAAAAATGAAATACTTAAATTGTCAGATAAAAAAATTAATTTTTCACTTTCATTAATTTTTCTACCAACAAAAAAGAAATAAATTCTAGAAGAAAAATGTAATAGTTGATATTTCAACAGAAAAGATTTTATTTTAAATTTAAAAAGTAGCTGAATTCATCCAGAAAGACGAATTTTAAGAAAATAGTTCAATTTTCAACCACAAAAGATTATTTTTGAAAGAAATAGTTACATTTTTAATAAAAAAAAGTTTAATTTTCAACCCAGTACTTTTATTTTCTACCAAAAAGGAGAATTTTCAACTGAAATTATAAATAATTAACTGGAATACTTGAATTTTCAAATAAGGTGATGAATTTTTAAACATGAAAATTAATTCTCTACCAAAAAAGACAATTTTTCAACAAAATACAAGAATTTTTAACGAAATAGTTGAATTTTAAACTAAAAAAGATTAATATTTCCAACCAAATAGTAGTTGAATTTTGAACTAAAAAAGATCAGTTTTTAAGCAAGAGTTGTTCAATTTAAAAGTACGTAAATTGTCAGTTGAGAAAAAAAAAAAAATTTTCTCAAAGAAAAAAAAATTCAAACATTGATGAATTTTCAAACAAGAAGATTAATTTTCTACCAAAAAAGAAGATTTTTCATCAAAATACATGATTTTTTAATCAAATAGTTGAATTTTCAACCAAAAAGATCAGTTTTCAACAAAAAAATATATAGTTTAATTTTCAACTAAAAGAGATCAGTTTTCAACAAGAAATGAAATAGTTAAATTGCCAGTTAAAAAAATTCTCAAAGAAAAAAACAACAACAAATTTTCAACCAGTGATGAATTTTCAACTAAAATGATGAATCTTCGACTGAAATATATCAATTTTATTCCAAAAAGATAAAATTTCAACTAAAATAATGAATATTTTACTGGAATATTCGAATTTTCAACCAAAAAGATGAATTTTCAAACAAGAAGATTAATTTTCTACCAAAAAAGACGATTTTTTAAACAAATAGTGGAATTTTGAACTAAAAAATATAAGTTTTCAACAAAAAATGGAATAGTTAAGATGAATTTTTGAAAAAGTAGGTAACCTTTTAACCAAATAGTTGACCTTTCAATCAAGAAGATTAATTTTTTACCATAAAATGCGAATTTTCAACAAAATACATTAAATTTCAACCAAATAGTTTCAAATTTTCAACCAAACAGATGAATTTTCAAGAAAATTATAAACTTTTAACTAAATAGTTGAACTTTTAACGACAAAGATTAATTTTTTACCAAAAAATGCGAATTTTCTACAAAACACTTATAATTTTAACCAAATAGTTTCAAATTTTCAAACAAAAATATGAATTTTTAAGAAAATACATAAAGTTTTAACCAAATAGTCGAACTCAACCGAGAAGATTAATTTTTTTATCAAAACATGCGAATTTTCCACAAAATACTTATAATTTCAACCAAATAGTTTCAAATTTTCAATCAAAACGGTGAATTTTGAGAAAATAATAAATAAAATAAATAAATAAATAAAATAAACTTTTAACCAAATAGTTGAACGTTAAACTAAGGAGATCAATTTTTTACCATAAAATGCGAATTTTCAAGAAAGTACGTAGAATTTTAACCAAATAGCTTCAAATTTTCAACCAAAAAGACGAATTTTTAAGAAAATACATAAACTTTCAACGAAATATTTTTAAATTTTCAACCAAAAAGATGAATTATTGACAAAATACATAAACTTGTAACCAAATATTTGAACTTTCAATCAAGGAGATTAATTTTTTACCAAAAAAATGCGAATTTTCAAGATATTACATAGGATTTTAATCAAATAGTTTCAAATTTTCAACCAAAAAGATGAATTTTCTAGAAAATACATAATCTTTTAAACAAATAGTTGAAATTTTAACGAAGAAGATTAATTTTGTTACACAGAAAATGCGAATTTTCAAGAAATTACGTAGAATTTTAACCAAATAGTTTCCAATTTTCAACCAAAAAGATGAATTTTCAAGAAATTATGTAAATTTTTAATCAAATAGTTGAACTCTCAACCAAATACATTAATTTTTTACCCAAAAATGCAAATTTTCACCAAATACATAAAATGTTAACAAAATAGTTTCAAATTTTCAGCCAAAAAGATGAATTTTCAAGAAATTACATAATCTTTTAAACAAATAGTTGAACTTTTAACGAAGAATATTAATTTTTTACACAAAAAAATGCGAATTTTCAAGAGAGTATGTAGAATTTTAACCAAATATTTGCAAATTTTCAAATAAAAAGAGTAATTTTCAAGAAAATATATAAACTTTTAACCAAATAGTTGAACTTTCAATCAAGAAGATTAATTTTTTACCAAAAAAATGCGAATTTCAAGAAAGTACATAGAATTTTAACCAAATAGTTTCAAATTTTCTACCAAAAAGATGAATTTTCAAGAAAATATATCAACTTTTAACCAAATAGTTGAACTTTTAACGAAGAAGATTAATTTTTTACACAAAAAATGCGAATTTTCAAGAAAGTACGTAGAATTTTAACCAAATAGTATAAAAATTTCAACCAAAAAGAGGAATTTTCAAGAAAATACATCAACTTTTAACCAAACGGTTTCAAAATTTCAACTAAAAAGCTGAATTATTAAGAAAATACATAAACTTGTAACCAAATATTTAAACTTTCAATCAAGGAGATTAATTTTTTACCCAAAAAATGCGAATTTTCACCAAATACATAAAATTTTAACTAAATAGTTTCAAATTTTTAGCCAAAAAATGAATTTTCAAGAAATTACATAATCTTTTAAACAAATAGTTGAACTTTCAATCAAGGAGATTAATTTTTAACCAAAAAAATGCGAATTTTCAAGAAAATATATCAACTTTCAACCAAATAGTTGAAATTTTAACGAAGAAGATTAATTTTTTACCACAACAATGCGAATTTTCAAGAAATTACGTAGAATTTTAACCAAATAGTTTCCAATTTTCAACTCTCTCTAGTAGCTTAGTGGTTAGAGCACCTGACCGGAAATCTGTTGACCTGGTGTTCGAATCGCAGGGGAGGGAAAAAAGATATTTTTTCCGAATGAAATTTAATTATTAATTTTTATTATTATTATTTTTTTTTTTTTTTCAATTTTCCTTGTCTAACTTTTCCAAACATTATTCAACTTTCCACCAAGTTGTTGAATTTTCAACTGACAAATGTCCCTTCTTATCCAAAAAATGAACTAGTTGAATTTTCGCTCGAGAAAATGAATTTTCAAACAAACAAAAAAAGAATTCGGAAAAAATAGAAAAATCTTTACCCAATAAAAAGCACTTCAAACGAAGATTCAACAAAAACGAATTACGATTGTAAAATATATTAATAAAGTTTACAACTAAAAACAATGAATTTTAAGCCGAAAATGAAAAATTTAATTTTCAGCTTAAAAAAATTAATTTTCTACATAAAAGAGTTTTCAAAAAAATAGTTACATTTTCAACTAAAGAGATGAATTTTTAACACAGAAAATTAATTTTGTACTAAAAGGATGAGTTTTCAACGAAATACATAAATTTTCAACCGAATAGATTAATCTTCCACCCGAAATATTAAAATATTTAACCTAGAAAATTAAAATTTTCTCGCGGAAAAATCGAATTTTTGATAAAAGACATCAGTTTTTAACACAATAGTTGAATTTTCAAATCAAACCGATTAATTTTTTACCAGAAAAAATGAACTTTTCAAAAATTCTATGGATTTTTAACCAGTTATTTAAATTTTCAAACCAAACAGATTAATTTTCTACCAAAAAAGAACAATTTTCCAGAAAATACGTCCATTTTCAACCAAATATTTGAATTTTCAAACTAAAAATATAATTTTAAGAAAAAATACCATAGTTACATTTTTATTGCGAAAAATTAATTTTTAACAAAAAAAAAAAACGAATTTTCCAACAACAAAAAAAAAGAATTAAATTTTTACCCGCAAATTTACTTTTCAACCAAAGAGATGAATTTTTAACTAAAATGAAAAATTGAATTTTTAGTTTAAAATGAAAAATTGAATTTTCAGTTTAGAATGAAAAATTGAATTTTCAGTTTAAAATGAAAAATTGAATTTTCAGTTTAAAATGAAAAATTCAATTTTCAGTTTGAAAAAATTCATTTTCTGCAAAAAAAAAAGAGTTTTCATGAAAATAGTTTAATTTTCAACGGAATAGATTAATTTTCTACCAGAAAAGCTGAATGTACGAGAAAATAAATCAATGTTCAATCATTTATTTAAATATTTAACCCAGAAAATTAATTTTCTCCCAAGAAAAACGAATTTTCAACAAAATTCATCAATTTTTGAACAAATAATTGAATTTTCCACAAAAAAATTGATTTTCTTCTAAAAAAAGACGAATTTTTAATCAATTACATAAATTTTTAACAAAATATTTGAACTTTCAAACTAAAAATATAATTTTCAAGCAAAAATTCAATAGTTACATTTTTATTACGAAAAGTCAGTTTTTAGCTAAAGAACTATAAAAGAAGTTCTATAAAAAAAGTTAAATTTTCAAATCACAAATATTAATTTTTTACCAAAAAGACAATTTTTCAACTAAATAATTTACTTTTCAACCAAAGAGATGAATTTTCAAATAAAATGAAGAAGCTTCATCCAAAAAAATTAGTTTTCAGCCAAATTGTTGAATTTTCAACTAAAAATATCAATTTCCCACCACACGTTTGCATTTTCAACTTAAAAAAAAAAGAGAATGAATTTTCAACAAAATAGTTGAATTTTCAACTAAATATTTGAACTTCCAAACTAAAAATATAATTTTCAGGCAAAAATGAAATAGTTACATTTTTTTGCTAAGAAATTAATTATTAAATAAAAAACAAATTTTCTATGAAAAAAGTTCAATTTTCGAATCGCAAATATTAATTTGCTGTTCCGTATTTCTTCAGTCATAAAATTTGTACATATGTGAACACCAATAATTTCGCATTCAAAAAAGACAGATAATTATTACTGTTTCAGATCATATGTAATATAAAAATTGAAAACTGAAAATATATAGTATTTGAAAATATTCAGTATTTGCATTTATAAAATAATTCTTGTTCCATATTTCTTCAGTCATGAAATTTCTACATGCGTGAACATACATAATTTCGCATTCAAACAAGATAGATAATTATTATTATTCAGATCATATGTAACATAAAAATTAAAAGCTGAAAATATATAGTATTTGAAAATATTAAGTATTTGCACTTATAAAATATTTTTTGTTCCATATTTCTTCAGTCATTAAATTCGTACATACGTCAACACCAATAATTGCCCATTTGAACAAGATATATAAGTCTTACTGGTTTAGATCAGGTGTCATATAAAAATTAAAAACTGAAAAAATTTAATATTTGCATTTATAAAATAATTTTTGTTCTATATTTCTTCAGTCATCAAATTTCACATGCGTGAACACAAATAATTTCCCATTCAAAGAATATAGATAATTATCAATGTTTCAGCTCATATGTAATATAAAAATTGAAAGCTGCAAATATTTAGTACTTGAAAATATTCAGTATTTGCATTCATAAAATAATTTTTGTTCCATATTTCTTGAGTCATCAAATTTATACATGCGTGATCACCAATAATATACCATTCAAACAAGATAGATAAATATTACTGTTTTAGATTATAAGTAATATAAAAATTGAAAGCTGAAGATATTTAGAATTTGAAATTATTACGTATCTGAAAATATCTCGTATTTGAAAATATTTAGTATTTGCATCTATAAAATAATTTTAGTTCCATATTTCTTCAGTCATCAAATTTGTACATTCGTGAACACACATAATTTCGCATTCAAACGAGACAGATAATTATTATTGTTTCAGATCATATGTAATATAAAAATTGAAAGCTGAAAATATTTATTATTTGAAAATATTAAGTATTTGCATTTATAAATTAATTTTTGTTCCATATTACTTCAGTCATCAAATTTGTACATGCGTAAACACCAGTAACTTCCCATTCAAACAACATAGATAATTATTACTGTTTTAGATTATAAGTAATATAAAAATTGAAAGCTGAAGATATTTAGAATTTGAAAATATTACGTATCTGAAAATATCTCGTATATGAAAATATTTAGTATTTGCATCTATAAAATAATTTTAGTTCCATATTTCTTCTATCATCAAATTTTTACATACGTGAACACCAATATTTTCCCATTCAAACAAGATAGATAATTATTATTGTGTCAGATCTTATGTAATATAAAGATTGATAGCTGATAATATTTAGTATTTAAAAATATTCCGTAATTGCATTTATAAAATAATTTTAGTTCCATATTTCTAAAGTCATAAAATTTGTACATGCGCGAACACACATAATTTCGCATTCAAACAAGATAGATAATTAGTATTGTTTTAGATCAGATGTAATATAAAAATTAAAAACTGAAAATATTTTGTATTTGAAAATATTTAGTATTTGCATTTATAAAATAATTTTAGTTCCATATTTCTTGAGTCATTAAATTTGTACATACGTGAACACCAATAATTTCCCACTCAAATAAGATAGATAGTTACCACTGTTTTAGATCATATGTAATATAAAATTTGAAAACTGAAAATATCTAGTATTTGAAAATATTCAGTATTTGCATTTATAAAATGATTTTTGTTCCATATTTCTTCAGTCATCAAATTTGTACATACGTGAAAACTAATAATTTCGCATTCAAACATGATAGATAATTATTACTGTTTCAGATAATATGTAATAGAAAAATTGAAAACTGAAAATATTTATTATTTAAAAATATTTAGTATTTGAAAATATTCAGTATTTGTCGCAATATCTAGCTGAAAATAATGCAGTTGCTTCTGATAAGCAGAATTTCGTTTTACTATTGAAGGCACTCAAAGAAACATTCGATAAAAAAGGTTTAATTTTATCTTTAGCAGTTGACGCTAGAGAATCGACTGCTATGAAATATGACATCGAAGAAATATCGAAGTACGTAAGCTTCATAAATTTAAGAACTTACAATTTTCACGGAGATAGTACTTATGATGCTAAGAAAATAGTGGAATCTGGTCATATGGCTCCACTGTATCATTCATCAAAAGAAAATGCGGAGGATCGGAAATTGAACGTCGTAAGTACTTTTATTGGCGAAGAATATTTTCAATTAGTCTTGAGCGTCGTAAACAATAAGATAAAACAGCAAAATTATAATGTGTCGCTTCTAAATCATTCAAAATTTTCTGAAACTCTCAAATTTTTACAAATGTAACACGAGAATTCTAGATCAATCTAAAACATCTATATCTTAAACCTATATACCTATCTACCATATATCTATATACCCATCCACACATCACTACTTTCCAACCGAGCAATTCACGCCTGCACCGAAAGGGAAACGGCTTAATGATATAATAATAATACAAACATTAAAGTACTTGCCTGATTTTTATGACGAAAAGTTAGTTTTAGTTCTTTCGCTTGTATTGTCAGAGTACCTGAAAACAAGTAAAAAATTACAGAAGTTTCGTGCAAACTTACAAAAATTTTTGGAAATATACTTTTCCGAGTTTCTTGAATGCTTTAAAGTTTAACATTCTGAGTAAAATTAATTAACTTTTATGTGAAGAATCTTTATTAAATACTATTCACATGCGACGAATATGGCGCATTTGGGACGAGTGTGGTCTTAATATTATATTTTAATATAAATAATTGTTCAAAAAGTTTCCCCATTGATAATTATTTATATATATCCTTTATTATGTTATTTTTCATATTGGTGAGTCATATTGCACTGTAAACAAATAAAAATTCTTGGCGTTTCAGCAGACATAACACTCAAATTATTGTGAGACATTCTGCACTGTTAAAAAACATTTTTTCTTGAAATTACGGCAGAGATAATCCCTCAAATATGTTACAAATATTAAATGTAAATATATTTACCTTATTTTTATTAAATTGATTATGTTAATTGTTTTAATGAACTTCAATTGAATTATCTCTATGCATAAGGCATTGCTGAGATATTGGCCTGAACAAAATATATTTTATTACAATGTTTGACTTTATATTTGAATTTTAGTCTTGCTTTTTCCTTTATGTGCGCCGCATCAGCCGCCTCTTCCCTAAAAAGTTTCTCATCTATTAAAGGAAGTGTTTATCAAGGGACATCATTTTTTTCGTTCGGTTTTTAAAAACCTAGTATGAACCGCTTCTCTCCACAAATATTGAGAAAATTTTTACAGGCAAATTTTCAAAACTCAGAATCTTATACGAATGCACTTTGTATTCATGATATCTAAGAAAACTGCACCAAACGAGATCTAAAATAAACCCGCCATACACGACCATGAGAATAGCATCGGTGTGTAGGTCTTCCTTGTTAACGTTAAGCTTTGAGTCGCTCACTTTTCAAGAGGCGTTACAAGTTCATAACACACTGATTGCGAATCAACCTATTTTACGGTACTTAAAATTCATGTCATGATTCTTTATAATCAATTTTGTTTGCAGGATTATATTGTGAAATACTGGCTTTCGCAACATGCTCCACCAAGCAAGTTAGTACTGGGCACTACTGTTTTTGGACTATCCTATACATTAGCTAATCCAAAACAAGTTGGTAGAGACGTACCAGTTGTTGAAGATCCAAAATATGCTTTACCAATAGTAACCTATCACGATATTTGTCCAAAGGAAAAAAACCGAGTATGGACAACTTTCTGGGACAAAGAACAGCAAGTGCCATATATCTACAAAATTGTGAAATATCTCGCCTGCAAAACATGAAGACATACGCCTACGAAACAAACGATGCGGCATTCTTGTCAAAATTAGAAAAAGAAAAATCTAATAAAGTCTTATACCATCCCATTTGCAGAGTGGAATATCAAAATAAAATTAACGCAGCTGCTCATAACAAGAAAACTTCCGCCTACACTACTGCGAAATCTAATTGCAAAGAAGCATACGACGAATTATTTGCGTACATACACAATGAAGTAATCGAAAATGGAAATAGTATTTTCCTGTCCTCGTTATGCAGCATATTTCAGGAAATTTTGCAACGAATTTGTAGTGAAAATATCGATGAATATAAAGGCTTATTTTCACACCGACATTTTGAATCAAAAATTCAGAAAAAATTTTCGAAACAAATAAAAATCGCAAAAATGCATAATAAAAAAGTGATTGTCCCTGCAAATGGCATTGGAAGTGACCTTACTGATTTGATATTCCCGTCATTGAAAGAAAAAGATGAGTTACAAAGAGCTGCTCTTATTTTGAGAAGAGATTTGCTTGCAATTAAAAAAGATGAATTACCTGCCAAATTAACATCTGAAGATGTAATGAAAGGCGAATCTTCAACACCGAAGTCACTGCATAATTTTTATCTAACTCTATTGGATGGTTTGGATCACCGGCGCAGGAATACTTCTGTTCGTTTAAGGAAAGTCAATTCGTTATCTCAAGATGTTATTTATGCAGTTACAAATGGGCGAATAGAAACTTCAAAACATATGTCCCTCGGGATAGCATTGAAGAGCCTAACAAGTAGCAGAAAGGTAATTGACATCGTAAATAAGTATGGACACTGCTATAGCTATAATGTGCTCGAAGAACTTGAAACTGAACTGACATATGCTGCCACAGAACATTCTCAAACTTGTTCAGCTGGCATAAGATTAGCTCCACACCTCTGTACAGGAGTAGTTTTTGATAACTTTGATAGGTTCGTCGAAACTAGTAACGGTAAAGATACACTTCATGACACAGTGGGAATTATATTTCAGTTTGAAGAACCAACTACCGATGTACCAGATGATTTATCTGCTAAAGTACCTACATATTCTCCAGCTGGAATATCGAGAAGAGAACACGCTAAATCACCTGAAAATAGGAGTGAAATTTTGCTTGACTCACAAGCTGGAATGTCTCGAAAAGAAAGCAATCATTCAACTGAAAGTCTGAGTGATCAAGTTCTTCCTAATTCACAGATGGCATCCGAAGATTTTTCCGGCGCAGTATCTATAGCTTCTAGGTGTGGAATGTGTGTAACAGAAAATGCTCAATCACGTCAAAATAGCAGTGAAGTTGTTCTTGAGTCACAAGCTGAAATGTCACGAAAAGAAGGGGATCATTTAACGAATTCAATTGGAAGTCGATGTTACCGAGTTATTCTTCATCCACCGGTCGCAGCAAGTGCCAGTGAGCCTGCATTAAATAAACTTGCAAAGAGAAGAAGAACTTTTGATGCAATCATTCCTGACATACCGTCGTACCATAAGAAGCCTCGAATGTCCGACATTTTATTGCCACTGGAGAGTGAGATAAGGAAAGAAAATCCAAAAACTCTGTCACCAGCAACCGAAGTTGATTTCTTGTGGATGTCCTCGCATGCTGTCAGAATTAAAAACTCACCTATGTGGGTTGGCTTCAATAGCCGAATATATAAGGAAAATGATTTGAGACAAACAATCACGTATCTCCGTCCAATAAACCTTCCTCCAACTAACAGGTATTTTGTCCAGCAAACAATGGTTGAAAGTCAGAAAATTGCGGAAGAATGCTCTCAAAGTTATATCGAAGTAACTTATGATTTAGCTATTGCCAAAATAGCATTTCAAATTCAAAGTATGGAAGCACCAGGGTTTAATAACATCTTCATTCATATGGGTCAATTTCACACCATGCTAGCTGCATGTCTCAGCTGGCGTAAGTATCTCATTGGATTACCCTCGCCATTATATTCAGGTAGTATGTATTTGATGTTTGGCTTTACCACTGCCGACGGTTCTAATCCCCTCGGGTTAGGATTGCCCGTGATTCACTCGACGACACGAGTCTAGGCGGTCTCGAGGCGGTTTATTTGGGCCTGCATGCGGGCCTCCCTCTCCTCAAGACTTTGAGTCATGTTCGTGGTTGCCTCTAATGATCGACTTATGCTATTTTCCAGCGTGACCAATTTCTGCTCCATTGATTTCTCCCGAGTGGCGTCCTGTTGTTCTCGGTATCGTCTCTCCTCGGCCATGAAGTGTTGCTTCCTTTTTTCCAGTTCTTCCAGCCTCTGGTAGATTAGCACCCACACCTGCTCGGAGCTGGTATTCACCGTGCAGGAGGGCGAACTGCGTGCGTCATCCATGATATCTGGAGTTGCAGGCCTTAACGTTCGGTCCAGATCCTCTTGCTCGCTGCCATTGTCATCACTGGACTTTTTCGCGTGGCGCGACGATCTGAGACTATTTTTACTCATTGTGAAATTTAATTGTCGTGTCATAAAAATGTCTATCACCGCACTTTTCAATATTTTATTTTTTTTATTTCAATACACTGACTCGAGTTACACCACTTCAATTGTTTGTGAATCACTTTTTGTCACTCGATTGTCACTGTGCCTTTGTAAGAGAAGGTATATTCCAAAGTTTCACTTCTTAAGAAAACGCGTCGTTTCCAGGTGCGAATCGCGGTGTATCGACCGTGAAATATGAACACCGATTCGTTTTCAAGTGTGATTACTTGATTTAGTTCGATTATAATTGTGTACACTTCCCGACGGAAGATTTTTGTCTCGTAAGTTACCGTAATGTGTCCTTCGCACTCGATGATCAAGATATATTGTTCACAAGATACACTTTGCGTAGCACTGGTTTTAACTTGTCTTTGCATTCTACCACGGATTGTTTTTCTCCTTTTTTAGATACACACGAATGAAAGGAGTACTATCCTTTTAGAATTTTCTTTCATATGCATTTGCGAGTGGATTGAATCGGCACTTATTGACCCATAGCCTGTCTACGTTCCGCGAGCCAGCGGTCGAGACGTTCCATGCTACGCGTATCGTTTTCAATTTTCATACGTTCCAGCATTCGGTCGAGTTCTGTCATATCTTGTGGCACGTTCTTTTGGCTAGTAGCCGGGCGTAAATTTACGCGTTTAGAAATTTGTATCCCCGCTGAAGAATGATGCTAAAAGTTTCCGTTGATTTTCGTCCATGACGACACAAAAGAGATATATTACTTTGAGAACCTTGCTTTTTTTTCGACTCTTGTGGCCCCACGTTGGGCGCCAATTTGTAACCGCCGACTTTCGCTGGCTGAGTTAACTCATTGTCTTACTTAATCTAACGATACTTAATTAAGACAGAAATAAAATGAAAGGGACTGCCACAGAGAAAAATCAAGATTCCGTTTTACAATGGAAAAACCATTTATTAAAAAATGCCTATTCCAAGCTAAATTAGAGCACAAAAAGCCCTATTTCCTAGCTAAAAACGCGTTGTTCTAGATTTGCTCTATTGACTAATAGAATAGTGATAAAAGAGTTTTGTAAACACAGTAGATAAAATGTACAAAAATAAAAAGGAACACCGCAACGACTAAAAAATCGAGTCTTGAGTTTCTAGACCTGTGTTTCCCGCAAAGTCTATGATTTCTCTTTCTCTCGCACAATGATTCTAATAGATAGGCCTAGAATGTACACCTATTAATTTTAATCTAGGGTTAAAAGATTTACTTATTATATGAACACTTCGGACAGATTGACGATTTTTTTACTCGTACTCAGGGACGAGAATCTTACAATTCAACTCTACTTTTATTCTCAGAATCCTTCAATGAGCCGATTCACAGAATAAAGAAAATTACATCTGCGGTAACTCCAATATCTCGACAGTGTCATCTGATGTCATTATTCCTCCTACTCTGTAAGATAGACGGGTTTTATATCGTCTGTATGCACATCTTGAACTAATGAAGGGTTGATACGTATTCTAGCATTATTTTTGTCTTTTATTGCTATTATTTCATAAGGTCCTACGTTTTCGTAATCGAATTTCCCACGTTTAACTTCTTTTTGTAAACGAACCTTTTGACCTATAAATAATTTTTTCGGTCGCTTTCGTTTTGTTTTTTATTTAATTCTATGCTTGATTCTTTAGTTGATTTCTCGATGAATTCCTTATATAATATTTCTTTGCTACGTTTTTCCGATTGGTCATCCGTTGTTATGAGCGATTCCGCATCGTTGTGTACTCCTTGGTCTAAATTTGTTGATTTCCCTGGTCGACTATCACGAGGTTCTTCCACGGCATCTTCAAAAATGTGCAATGGGTTTTCTTTCGTGTTCCTACATGCGTAGTTCCTTATGTATTTCTACTTCTTTTTCTGTCCCTGCTTCTTTTTCTTCTTCTTCCTCGTTTTCTTTCGAGACTTCGATTTGTACCTCACGGTTGTTGTTTGGGATGTCTCCGGATAAATCTATTCTTCGAGGAGTTGCTAAAGGATTGCCATCCTCTTCTTCGTCCGCTGATGAAATCGGGGTGATTTCTGTTTCTGAAACGTTTTCCCATTCCATAGAAGATTCTTCTGAAACCGATGTTTCCCTGGTGATATTTTTACTTGGGGCCTTACCTTAACGGCTTATTTCTTCGGATTCTGACTGCATTATATCTGTCGAGGACGACCTCTTTTCCGTTTGATTTGTATTCCTGTCTTTTCTTGGTTTAAAAACTTTCTTGGTCTACCTCTTTTTCTTTTCGCTGGTAATTCAGCCTGTTCCTGGGCAATTAATTTTTTTGCCTTGGATTTTCACTCGACTCGTCTTCCAAACGAAGTCTTGTACTCGGCTGGTGGAATTACTTGCTCTTCTTCTTTGCCTGACATTGTTTTGAATCAGAGTCCGAAAATCTGTAACGCTTTTTTGATTCTTGATTTATTTCTCGTGGTGTTAGTATTAATATTTCGGAGACTTCCTTTGTGCCTGGATTACGTGACAGGGCGTCCGCGTTTACATTATATTTTCCGGGCTTGTATTTCATTTGATATTCGTAATCATCGAGCTTAAACCTCCATTTTGCGAGTCTGGTTACGTTATGATTTATTGCTTTTAAATATTCTAAAGGTTTGTGATCTGTGATAATGATGAAATTGCGCGCATATAAATAGGCACGATAATGCTCAGCTCCCCAGGCTATTGCCGCGCGTTCCCTCTCAATAGTCGTGTATCGCATTTCTCGAGGTTCTAAAAGTCGAGACACGAAAGAAATTGGTATATCTTTACCAATTTCGCCTTGGCTAAGCACGGCGCCTATGGAAAAGTTTGACGCGTCAGTAGTTAATATAAATGGCTTTTCAAAGTCTGGTAATTGAAGAATGGGCTCTTCGCAAAGTTTTTGTTTAAGGGAATCAAAAGCTTGTTGGCATGGCTCTGTCCATTCGAACCGAACACTTGGTTTTGTTAAATCTGAGAGTGGCTTCGTAATTTTTGAAAAGTGTTTTTTAAATCTGCGATGATAGCCTGCCAGTCCCAAAAATTGGCGTACGCGTCACGCTCTTCCAAGCTTTTAGCATAGAATATAATGTCGTCCATGTATATGAACATTTCTACACCTTGAAGACCAGGCAAAACAACATCCATCTAGGGTTTAAAAGTGGCAGGGCCTCCTTTTAAGCGAAATGGCATGCGGTTTTATTCAAAATAACCAAAGGGGGTCGAAAAAGCTGTTTTATGCCTCTCTAAGGGATCCATTGGAATTTGATGAAATCCCATAGCCAGGTCGAGTACTGAAAAATAATTTGCTTCCCCCAACTGAGGAGCAAACTTTTGCTTTTCTCAGATCATCAGGGCTTAATTCAGGTACAGAGGGTTTCATTTTCGCATGCCAGGACGGTGTCATTTCCACCTTAGCATACCGTGACTGCATTTTATGCTCTCGGAGGTGCGAAACTGTCACTGGTTCGTAACCTTAAAGCCATACCCGCGTGCCAAAGATATGCCACGGCACTTGCCAGATGGATGCAGAAAGCTGTCATCCTTGGGTCGCTTCGTGTCCTCAAAACACACGAATGTTTCGCCGGCCTGTCGTTGTGATTTCGTCGTGTCCTGTGACCACCCACCTCACGATTGTGAGACGTGGCCATGAGTTGGATTTACCGCGGTCCTACTGGGAGCCGGTGTCATTTTTAGATGGCAGTTGCTCCCAGTGGGACCCTGTAGTGGTTGTTCACCTTATTTTTTAATCATATATTATTTATGTTTTTTGACATTATCATACACCTAACATGGAGATACAATAATCGAAAAAATTTCAATTTTCGGTTTGTCAAGATGAATTAACAGCTAAAAGTTTTTTGCAGACAAACCTAAATTAATTAATTTCTGTAAATTAATTATCTTTCGCCATTCAGTCTTAGGTTGATTCACAATATTTGTGTTATTTGGATAATATTAATCATTCACTGTCCATCTCAATATCATACAAAGCTCAATATTACTACTATGCAAAATGAACAAGCTTTTGACAATATTGTACCTAGTGTACATCCTTAACATTCTTTAAATTTTTTAATTTTATATATTTCATGTATCAATGTAAAATTTAATAAAAATTTTAACCCTTTTTCCTGAAGGAATCGGTGTCACAGTTAAATTCGATAATGCCGAGAAAGACGTTTTATCATGACGTGTTTTCCAGTATGTTAATTCTTTTTGCTTTTAGACGAGACATTAATAATTTTTATTGACCGTTCAACTTTTGATAGAAATCTCTATCCAGCATCGGCATAATTATTTTTTTACATTTTTAGCTCTACTGATAAAAATAATTATTAAATTCAAGTAAAAAAATTGCCATTTGTAAAGTACATGTTAAATCAAACTGACATAATTTTACAAGTATAATATTGAATGTTTCTGTCTTCGTTAGATCCAGGGTATGGTAATTAAAAAAAAACACGATTTTTTAATTTTGATGAGTGCTGAGCTGCAAAACTTTGCACATGGTCTGAGAAAAAAATGCACAAAAGAAAAAGAAAATCGGTTGATTTTTAGATGGTGCGAAAGGCGATTGTTTAAACAATTTCCTGGTTTTGATAAAATAAAGAATAAAATTAATGAAGTTATACAGTATTTTATAAAAAACCAACGGTTTCGTATTTCTAGAAAATTATTTAAACAATCGCACCATTAAAAAAGAAATGTGAATCACCATAATCCAGGGGTTTGCCTCTCTTTCGGAACTGACTATTGACTACTACTATTGACTATTGAGAAAGTATCGCGGTTGGGAGTGGGTTGAGGAGCAAGAGGCCATTAAACAAGGGTTAGTAACAGCCTTAATCTTAGTGTGCCACGACTCTGATGGCCCGTTCGTCGTACAGACAGACGCAAGTAGCTACGGTCTTGGTGCAGTTCTCACAGATTATTGAAGGTGTAGGACACGTGATGACTTTTGCGAGTCATACCCTGTCGTGATCTGAAATCGACAAATTTACTGAAATCGACAAATTTTCCATAAAATCTTGTTGAACGCATAGTTTCTGCAAATAGCTCGCTTCGTTTCCCCAAACATTTATAAGTGAACCTAAAATAGTCTAATTTCAATACTTTTTGAAATAGGTCCTCAAAAAGTGAGCTTGTCTTAAGGGCATGTGATACTTCGTCATGTGGTAAATCGGCTTCAGTTCCCCCGGGTTTTTGTCCACAAAAATTTAAAAATTTAAAAACTGTATTTGGAGATGCTATAAAATAGAACAAATTCATTTACCTATTTCAAATATAACATGTGTGACTTGGAACGAAGAAACAAACCTTAGGACCAAAAATATGTTATCAATAGGGGAAATCTTCATTATTCAGAATCAATAAAAATCGCAAAATCGATTTTTTTGTTCTCAGGCTGGTTTCATTGTTCCACGTCACTTATAGCATTTTCCTCGGAATGTCAAATTTTAAAAGGAATATAATTATTCTCATTATATTAAATATTATTAACTATTTCAGCTCTCAAACGAGAAAATCAATCCAAATGTCCTGGAGGTTGTTAATTTTTTGAATCGAAGGTGCTGAAAACATATTTTGGAATAGCCGGACGCGTATCTCAGGTGATCTAAAATCACAAGGAATGATATTTCTATCCACTGCAATACAATAAAATGAACGTCTGTACTTCCTAGAATTCAAAATTTCGTCAATGCATATATAAAAATGTTTTTCAGCACACAATAAATACTGAAATATTAAAATTTTCAATGATTTATAATTTTAAGATTTTAAGTATCCAGAAAAACAATGCAAATGCGCAATTGCATCAGCTGAGAAAAGAAGAGGTATAAACGTAAAAATAGGATTTTCAAATTAAGGAAAACGATGAACAACCAAAATTTTCTTCTTTCCAACTCAATGATAATGGAAAATTATCCTCTTTCAATTTCCAAAAAAAAATTTGCAATAGAAAGTTTCCCCCTTCAACTCAATAAAAATGCTAAAAAGAAAAATAGCCTCTTCCAATTGGCAAACAATTGAAAACCAAAAATTGTCAAGGAACCAGTTGAATTTTTGAACAAAAGGGTAATTTCGAACTACTCAGTTTATAATTCAACAAAATAGTTAAATTTTTATCTGATGAACTTCATTTTGAACCAAAAAAAGAACAAAATTTTCAAGCAAAATTATAACACTTGAATGTTTAACTAAAAAGTTATTTTCCATCAGAAAAGATGAATTTGCAACAGTAGAGCTACATTTTCTACCAAGTTGTTGAATTTTCAAGCAAAAAAGACTGAATTTCTATAAAACAGTTGAATTTTCCACACGAAAATATGGCTTTTCAACAAAAAATTTAATTTTCAACCGGTCAGTTAAAAGTTTATTAAAATAGTTGAATTTTCAGTTTAGGAAATTAATTTTCGCAGAAACAAAAACGAAACCGCACAGAAGATTAATGTTTTACCGAAAAGACAAATTTTTGACCTGACATATAAATTTTGACCAGATAGTTTACTTTCTAAGTGAAAAGGGTAACCTCTCAAACAAAAATTAAATTGTTGAATTTTTATTTCGAAAATCTCAATTTTCTACAAGAAATAAACCAATTCTCAACGCAATAGTTCAATTCTGAGCAAAAACAACAACAAAAATTTCCTGAGCATCTTCCAGATTATTTTTGACAATTTTTGAAATCTTTTGGAATGTTTTACAATCTTTTCAAACTTATTTTTTGTGTTGTTTGTAATTGTTTCCTCTCAAAATATTTCAGAATTCCAAAAAAGCTTTCAAGTTTTTTGTTCCATATCTTCAAAAGCCTTGAGTTTTCTACAATTTGTTAAAATCATTTCAAGTTTGAAATTGTTTTTGTATCTTTCAAAAGTTTCATACATCTTCTTCAATATTTCAAAATATTCGAGAATATTCTCTTTGATTCAATTTTTCAAGGCAATTGATCACTTTTAATATATATATATTTTAAATATTTAAATACTTTCCATTTTTTTTAAACTTTTAAGTATCTTTTAGAATGATTTTAATTTTTTCTGAAATTGTCAACTATTTGTCTACTTCCCACTTGGAGTAAGTTCATGATACAATTCAACATCAATACTTATTTCAAAAAATCATCATTGTTTATAAAAATCTTCTTCTTTATTAATGTTATATAGTTACAGTTTCTTCTAAAAATTTTAACATTTTACCTACTTTTCCGTCGCTAGTGAATAGGCTACCCAGATATATGTATTTGTCAACTTGCTCTAATCTCTCACCATTCAGGACAATGATAGCGATAATCATATCTAACGCTTGTGCGTCATTGGACACTACACAAAAACCAACACTTTCAAAAAACACACAATCTACTGACGCTCCAGGATCAATGAACACATCGCGTAACACTCCGTCAACTAAAGCTTTCTTTAAATATTTTTGAAAAGTTGAATAGCGATTTATACAGATTAAATTTACTTCCTGTCGGGACAGTGCAATGCCATTGCGTGTGACCGCTCACGTTGCACTTTAAAGATTTTAATTATCTACGCGGCTTCGGACAGTCTTTCGATATGTGACCGAATTCAGAGCAATTATATCACTTTAATTCACCCGGAACACTTTTCCAGGGTTGACGACGCGATGGTCAGGATTACGTCCTTCACACTCGAACTTTTTTCCCTCTACAGGTTTGCGTCCTTCAATTTAGGACATTTTACCTTCTGTTGGTTTCTACGTTGATAAATTGACACTCGGACTCTTTTTAGAGACGGTAGATTCCTTTTGACTTCGAATTCGTTCGTTTCTCTGGTTGGTAAGACGTTCCAAGTCGGTACGGTCGTGTAGGAAGTCATCGATATTCTGATGGTCCTTCGAAGCTAAAGACGTACACAAGTCTCGAGATTTTAACCCCACCCATAATTAATTTCAGTGCGATGAAATTTGCACAATATTAATAAAAAAATGGAACTATAATTGATTAAACTTGAAATTAATTTCCTTTAGTTTTACAGGGAATTATGCGTATTTTTATTACCACGTCAACAACCTTTTAGATTTAGTGCACCAGGAGAAGTTATTCTTAAAAAACTCAATGCCTGAAGAAATTGGATGAAAACGGTTCTTCGGATGTATGAGAGATACATAAAACATTTTTTTGCAGATTTGCTGGAAATTGAGTGTACGTACAACATTCATGTACAAAGCACAGGGCATAAGCTAATTTACAAAAACTAAACTGTTAAAAATGTTTAGAAAAATTTTTCACTAAAAAATAAATTCTGAAGGGCATATCTCATAAACTATAAGATACTTAAAAGAAGCTTTAAGAGAACATTAAATTTCTTTAATTTTGCGAAAAATTGTACACCCCAATATCTTATTCAGGCTACTTTAGACAGAGAATGTTCTAGAAAGGAGAAATTTCCAAAAGATTGATTGAAATTGACTTTATGCACCTGTTTCAAATAATTTTGATAGTTTCAAGATGTCCAAAGGTATTTAACATGAAGAACCTATTTTTACACGTCAAATCGCGGACTTTAAGTTTTTTTTCTTTCGTTTTTGGTCTCAAAACGAACGTGAGGTATCAAGGAAATGAGACTTAAAAAAAAAACAAGAGGTGTGAGCTATTTTAGATTGAAAGCAATCGAGACACAACACCGTGAAGTATGTGCTGCCTGTCTTCTAGTTACCTTGTTCGACTTGTTTTTCTTCTTTTTCAGGCTTCAATTTCCCTTTTTTCCCCTTGTGTGGTATAATTCTTCCTTTTCAAAATTTATCGCGAGAATATCCTTGAATTGCGTCTTAATCTCGAACCAACCATCTCTAACGTACGATGCGTACGTATGCGAGCCTATCTTTGATTTTTTAAATAATGTGCTCGCGATTCTTATGCAATAAACAAATTTTATATTTTGAGTGTGAAGTTATTGTTTTATAGAACCTGAACCACACCTCACCTGTATTTTGGGTAAGATTTGCCAAGTGTCCCCGCCTATAATTTTGTTGTCGCCTATCTCGCCACATTGTAGTTCTAGTGGACCTCTTTAAATTCTGTACAGGAGGTGCACCTATTGAGTGTGGCCGCGGAAACAGCCTGGCGCCATCTGTTTTCCAAAAGTGGCAATTCCTGAGTGATGAATTCCACTTGTTTACATGATCAGAAGATGAATTGTCATGGCTGGATGCAGTCTTTGTAGATCCTCCCGTCATACGCGGTCGCAACCGAAGTCGGCAGGTGATGCTGCTTTGATCCAGCATTGGATCCTTATAATGTGGCGGTGGCTTGTAGGGTTCGTCGGAGTCTTCGACTCCCGAGGTCCCTAGCAACCGTGGTCGGCGCTGAGATATGACTTCCTTACGCAAGTTTGAGTGTACTTCGAAGGTTTGTGTCCCTTTCTTCAGAATGGGCTTTCTTAGCGTAGGCCTTCCCCTATTCTTACCTGGTACAGGTGTTTCTTCTTGGGAGGCCTGGACGGTTTGCTGCCGCGACAATTGGGTTGTTGTGCTTGCGGAGTTCCTAGAGTCTTCAGCAACCTTGGTCATTGTGGATTTCAGCGGCAGGGCGCGATACCAATCTGCAGGAGGTATCCGCGTCCGCTCTAATGCACCTTCATCGACCTGGTGAGGGTTACTGGAATCGGCATTATTTTTGGGATCCACACCATCCATAGCAACCGTCGAGGTATTGGCAGAGATCGGGTTAAACTCAGCAGCCTTTAGGTCCCTGGAATCATTCGTATGTGAATGACTCTAGAGCCCCGCGGGGTTTCCCGACAAGGCTTCCACACCTCTATTAAGTTTTCTGTTCTTATACTCAAAGACGTATTGATAGCCTTGGACCCAGATTGTCAGCATATGTGATCCAATGTACGGGTTCATGATCACACGCTAGTATGAATTCGCGCCCATAGAGATATGGTCTAAAGTTTAATACTGCGTAAGTAACCGCGAGACACTCCTTTTCAGTTATGTCGTATCGCTGTTCAATACTTTTTAGTATTTTAGAGTAATAGGCAACTGGCATATCTATCGTCTCCACCTCTTGGGTCAGCACGGCACCCACGGCATACTCGGAAGCATCCGCAGTCAACTTAAACTTTTTCGTTCGTTTAGTGAATCTGCTAAGGGTTTTGCCAATTTAGCATAGTTCTCTATGAATCGCCGATAGTACCCTGACAATCCAAGAAACTGCCTTACGGCCCGCACCATTTTTGGCCTAGGGAACTTCTTAATCGCCGAGATTTTTGCTGGGTTGGGCTTCACACCATTGCGTCCAATGATGTGTCCCAGATAGGCAACCTCGGGATACAAAAAAGCGCACTTGTCCGGTTGAAGCTTTAAGTTGGCATATCGAAGCCGCTTGAACAGTCCTCGAGCCTTCATGTCATGCTCTTCTAATGTTTCAGAATGTATGACAATATCATCGAGATAAACGAATGCTTCTGATCCCAACATCCCTTTTAGGACAGAGTTCAGTAACCGTTGAAATGTTGGTAATCAATGACCACGCGGTATTTTCGTTCTCCTGACCCATCCAATTTTTTTGGAATGATGATGATCGGTGAGCTTTATGGGAATTTAGATGGTCGAATCCTATGCTGCATCTTATTCTTTACGGCAAGCCTTTCTCCATTGATGTGGAATATATCCGAAAAGTCGTTAGCCCATCCCAACATCAATTCCTCATCAGGGTCGTTAAGATGGCCCAAGTGAAGGCTCTTGATTACCTTCTCGAATCGGGTAGTTGGATTGTGTCCTTACTTGGTGTCATCATAGTTCTCTAGATAGGACTCTACGGAAGTTGTACCCGGAAACTCACAGTACTCAAATGAAATAAGTTCCTGTGGTGGTAATTCCAACTCCACGTTTTCGTCTCTAGTGTTGTATGCATACGAATAGCATACGCCATCGTGGTTTCTGACCACCCCATCGCCAATGTACACACCATTGAGGGTGTCAATTCGCGGCAAATATCCTTCTGACAGCTCCATGTTTTTAACCTTGATGGTGACAGGCTGCTTTATGCGTGATTGCAATTTCAAAGTACGAGCGAATGGCTTAATCTCCGGCTTCAGATTTCGTCGCGCTTGTCTGGATTCTCCGCTTAGGGGTTATTCCTTCGGGACCATCCCTGGACAATTGTCCGCGACTGCTTGTTAATTATTGTAACCATATTGAGCAGAAACCCTTGGTACAGGGACCCTCTATCCGCAACCCGAGGACGCGTGCGATGGCTTTGTCATAGGCCCTTCGGTTCGATTCCTAAGGAATCAAAACCGAACCGAATGGCTATCCGGCGGGGAATCGAACCCCGGTCTCCCTCGTGACAGGCAGGGATTTACAATAAACTTCTTGTTGTAATTAAAAACAAAACGTTTACAAGTCATTTGCAGACCTAGTCCTCCCACCTACTCCTAATTATTCTATTCTTTGTTTTTGTCTCTTGTGTAAGATAGATTCTTTGTTTAAATTAATTTGTTTAAATATTGGGAAAGGAGCACAAATAATTCACTTAAAAAATACAATACTATTTAAAAAATGATTCTTGTTGAGGTTCACTCAGTATTTGTTCATAGCTAAAAACTAAAAGCAAAACTAAAGATTTCCGAAAAAAGCAACTTTCTGACATTACTCTAAGAAGAGATAGTTATAAACAATAAACAATTCTTTAACCCTTAGCTGCCACACTTCCCTGGAATCACATAGCTATCTTACGGTTGTGGACCCCAGTATGGCAGCTTAGAGTTAAATACGCATGTTTCTTAACTTACATTAATTATTACCTCACTAAGTGAAAAGTGAACAAAAAGTTTAAGAGTTCAGAAAAAACCGCCACTTTTTAGCATGTATCTAAGCGAAGATACTTATAAGCAATACTAATGTTCTTTAACCAACTTTGTCAACTTGCATTATTTATTACTTTACTAACTAAAGTGGGTGAAAACTTAAAAATTTCATAAGAAACCGCAACTATCTAGCATTGATAAAGAAGAAGATGGTTATAAACAATAATGATTTGTTTAAATAATTTGTTTTGCTAAATCAAATTAATTATTAACTCACTCCAAGTAAAAAGTCGACTATTATTTGCAAATTTCAGAAATAACCGCAAATTTTTAGCATTATTAAAATTGAATATTGTTAAGACCGAAAACAATTCAAATCAGACAGGTTCTACACAGCCCTATGCATTGACCTTAGTTCACGCAGTTTCTTGGCGTAAACTGAGTTGTAGGTGGCGCTGGGTTGCATGTAAACCTGAATTTGTCAACAAAGACATGTGAGATGTACAGACAAGCTCTGTTTTTTATTATTTTTATTTAATTAAAAAGTGTTTTGACAAATGATTTCAATTCTAAATTATCGGGAAAATTAAGAAGGAAAGAGACCCCCCAAAGGAAAAGAAAATCAAGAACACGGGAATAGTGGAAAAGAAAAAAAAAGCGGAATCCCGTGTATAGCTCCGGGATGTACTTCGGGTTATGATTATAATCCTACGAAAGTGTTTTTCTTGTGCCAAAAGGTGAAGAAAATTTCAAACAATGGCAGAAAGCAATACGAAGCGACGATATAATTTAAAAATCGGGTCATAAAGTGTGTCAGTTGCATTTTTCTCCGAGAGATATTTTATTGGAACGAGAAGTAAAAGCAGCTGATAGAAGAACTGAAGTCTTCGGAGTAGTAAGTTTATAGTGCTTATTTTTAATTTAAAAATTATACGATTCATTTTGTTTATTTTCTTTTTTTCACATCAACTTATTTTAAAGTAAACTAAATATTATATTTCTAATTTTATTTTTTAATTGGATTTAGAGATTAGGTATGTATTTTATACGCGGAGTTTGTTTTTACTTATATATTTTGCCAATTTAAATTGAACATATATATGAATAAAAATAGAAACTACATATTTAGCCTCTAAATGCAATTTAATAGTAAAATTAGAATTTCAATATTTAGTTTACTTTAAAATAATTGTAGAATATATATATATATATATATATATATATAAATAAAAACTAAAGGTTAACAACCACCGCAGCACCTGATGTCTCACGCATTTCTATATGTAACGACATGGTTTCTCCGTTGGAATCAACTTTTTTCTCTATTAGTAATTACCCTTCTTCGGATATTAATTTAAATGTTTCCTTCAGTGATCCCAGTCTTTCTAATTCTAGCAGCGAGCGATGCAAGCCTTTGCACTCAGGCACACATAAAAGCGAGATCACTTCCTTCTAAAATAAGTGAAATCACAGACATCATCTATTTGTATAACATCGACATTCTTGTGATCTCAGAAACTTGGCTTCGTCTTGATGTACTCTACTCAGCGATAATACTTAAGGGTTTTAGTTTAAAGCGGACTGATCGTAGAAGTCGCAAGGTGACGAGAGGTGGTGGGATCGCTATTTATATTAAATATGATCTTAGCTTCGATTCTCTGTATAATAATCATACTCCATTTTTGACGGGTGTTCCCGATGACATCCCTGTAGACCTATGCCTAGTTATAGTTAGTTACATTTAAGAAAACGCGTCTTGCAATTCTGGGTGTTTACAGGAGTTCAAACGTGGCACTATCCTGGGACAGTGATTTGGAAGAGGCCTTAGCTCGTGTCATCTGCGAATCAAATCACATGGTTTGCTTAGGAGATTTTAATATCAATACGGCGGATACCTCCCATACATGCTGGGCTAGGTTGCTTCACATATCACGCTCTCTATCGCTCATACAGGTTATCAAAGAACCGACCCGCTTGAACTCGATTTTGGTCCTTATTTTTGTAAGCGACGATCTCCCACTTTTAGATTCGGGAGTGGCCACGCTATCAGGAAAATTTGACCATGACTTAATTTTCTGTGACATAAACCTAGCTCTATCAACAAGATCAAGTCGCATAGGTAGGGACTTTAAACGTGTGGATCAAACAGCTTTCAATGAGGCAGCAAGTCGGGAGGACTGGGCAAGTGTATTAAACCTCTTCTCGTTAGATGAGAAAGTGGATCGATTTTCGCAAATAACGTTAAACCTTATTAACAGATTCTGCCCGCTGCGTCGCTTTAGAATAGCTAGGCCCAGGCTGCCTTGGTTCTCCAACTCTGTAAAGAAAATTGCTCGGGCTTGGGACAGAGCTCGTTCCAAATGTCGCACTTCAAAAACTATGATAGATAGAGATAAGTATGTTCTCCTCCGTAACCACGCAACTGGCTCCCTCCCGCGCGAAAAAAGCGGGTATCTGGCTAGCCTCTCAGATAGGCCCTCTAGCATTAATGACTATTATCTAGATACCATACCGCCAGCGGTAGGGTCAGAGGAACTAATCCGCCACCTTCAGTTATCTGCTCGCAACATTTTACCTGACTCATAGAATACTTTCCCATTCAAGGAGATTGATCTCAGTCATTTGTATCACGCCATGAGATCGTTCGCATCGACAGTTACGGGATCGGATGGCATAAATAGTTCCTCAGTTTATCTGTGTGTACCGTCGTGCCTTCCTGCGTTATTAAATATTAGGTATACCTTGTTAAGGCAGGGAAAGTTTCCCTCGGTATGGGGATCAGGTATTGTTCGTCCGCTTCCTAAATGCGATAGTGCGAAATCATTTGGTGATTTGCGCCCAATCACTATTCTGCCTTACCTTTCGAAGGTATCATAGAAGATCTGTCTTCAGCAGTAGACACCATACATTGATAAAAACAATGTATTACCTTTCAATCAATCGGGGTTTGGGAAGGGTTTTTCGGCTGCAACAACTGTTCTTCACGTCTCGGATGAGATAGGTAGGCCCTTGGACTGTTAATTGCCTTGATAGACTTATCTTGGGCTTTCGCGACCCTTGATCATGGGTTGCTTTAAAAAAAATAGATATATAGTAGAAGAGTAACATCACTTGCTTGGTTCATAAATCGGCATGGATAAGAGCTTATGATAAAATATTATATCTAGAAGATTTACAGAGAGCCCACTCGTCCTCTGCTCGTCACTTGTGCTGGTACGACCACAACGGAACTCAGTAAACCACTTCTTAACCATTCAAATTAATGGTGCAGAGTTCGACATAGTATTTATCAAGCCTTTCCTTGGTTTCAGTGATGGATTTTTACTCAAAAAATAATGCTTAATCAGCACACGAAATTCACTTTTTTCCATTATCGTTAACATTCACGAGGTTCTCTCATTTCAATGGCTACCAAACACTAAATGATCCAGCTTGCTCAAAACTTAACACTAGCCTATTCATAGATGGCGTTGATGGGATCAGTGGTGCATTTAAAGTTACTGCGCAAAAAAATTCAAAAATTCACTGACTTATCAAACAGTCCTCGTACTATCGGGAATTAGGAGCTCAGTGGGCCCGTCAGACTTTTTTATCTTTTTCTTTAAAAAAAGCGTCAACTGAATTTCAAAATTATGCTGTCGGGAATTAGTTTCAAATTTCCAAGTTGACTATACATACGTAGTCTTTACGTTTGTATTCTCAAAATATACGGCTTCGAAATTAGCATCAAGTTTAAATTAGAAAGTTTATTGTTACCCTTCAAATTTCATTAGTGGGGGTCAACTAAAACCTGTTCCATGTCCTTGGATTATGGCAAATTTTGATCTCCTTAGAATCTTTACCTGGTTCAAGTAACCAATCTTTGGATTACCTGGTTCAACTAATCCCTCTTCGGATCCACCCTCTCTTCCAATTAACTTGAACATTACCCTCAAAACGTTACCTACATGTACCCTTCTAAGTACATTCGTCCTCGGATAAAATTTGTCATCTAGTAGAGCAACTCACAGCTCTAAAATGTCTAGTTCCAGTGTACATAAAAGTGGCACACAGAAACGAAAACGTGCAAAAGAAAAAAGTATATATGAAGACAAATCGCCAGAGATTACTTCACGGAACTTCTTGATTTTATAACTAGCTTTAGCCGTGAAACAAAAACACAGATTTGTGACTTTGTATCTCGGAGTCCGAGATCGAAAATTGCAAATCCGTATTTTGTTTCACGGCAAAAGCTAGTTATAAAATCAAGGAGCAGTTCCGTAAATTAATCTCTCGCGATTTCTCTCCGTGTAAAGAATGAAGAATTTAAAAAAAGTACCAAAGCTTGAAACTTTCTTCTCATCGTCTTCCAAGTGTAAAAGCAGTGAACAGTGCCAAAGTGAGAAATCTGCAGTGAATTCATCAATAGTTTTTTCATCTGTGGATTCATCAGAAAAATCTGCAGCGAATTCGTCAATAATTGTTTCACCCAAGGATTCATCAGAAAAATCTGCAGCGAATTCGTCAATCATTGTCTCATCCGAGGTTTCATCTGAAAAATCTGCCACGAATTCATCAATAACTGTTTCACCCGAGGTATTATCCGAAAAATCTACAGCGAATTCATCAACAATTGAACCGCTGGATCGTAGAAGGGCATATAAAGTATGATGGCTGGTGGCGGGAGGGCCCCTTGTCATTTTTAAAAACATTTACAAATTTTACATTTACGAATTTTGAAAACTGAAAAAATTTCGTCTTTTCTCACTTGAACTCGCTCTAATTCACAGCATATTAAAGATTTTTACTTCAAACTTGGAGGAATTATATTTCAAAGTATACTTTAAACGATATAGTAGTTTAAATTGATTTGTTTCATTATGAAAAATGGTTAAAAATTATTTTCTAGGTAAGTATACAAAAATGGTTCCAATATTTTCAATCGCAAAGTCTATCCAGGCAAGTTCAAGCTATCAAAAACTTCCAGCGGATGAAATGTTCATTAGAATATTTATAAGTTTTCTGTAAAGTTTTACTTCAATTGATTAAAGTGGTAATAACCTACGAGTGTTTTATTCTTTCGAGTAACGCCGCGAGCACATAACTCAGAGGCGCCTTTTAGCTGGATAGGCACGGCCATCTACGAAAGTTGGAAAATTGTATATGCACGAGTTTGTCCATTTTTATAAGAACATAATCCTTTTCTATCATAATTAATAATATAAATTATAAGTATAAATGTAGCAATTATTAATAATATAAGTATAAATAATATAGTTGTAATACGTCGCAGGACGTGACACCTCCCCCCTTAAATTTTTGAACATATGAGTGAAATGAAATATGTTAAAAAACAATGCTCATTTGAAAAAGAATTTGAAACATTTAGTTTTTAAAGGCAACAAAAATTGAATTGTTATTTTATTTTTTTTTTTTTTTACTTTCTATGCATAATTTTATATATTTCAAGGTTTCGTTCAAACTTATCCTAATTGTTTTCATTAGAAAGAAAGAGGAAAAGACTTGGTCTATTGTGGTAAATAAGTTTCGTAGGTTCTTTTCCTTTTACTTTTCTTTTCTCGCAAAATTTCACATATAAAAAATATAATTCAATAAAATATCTTACGTCGATTACTGAAAGTATTTTTATATTTTTTGTTCGTTTCTTCATTCGAAATACACTTATATTACTTCTAATTAAAATTTTAAACACTAAGTATATAATTTAAATGAAGATAATTTACGCTGATTACTAAAATCTTATTATTTTACATTTTTCTCTTGTTTCTTCTTTCTCATGCACATACATTCAGTCTAAGTAGAAATTTAAACATTAAATATATAATTTAAATGAAGATGACTTACTTTGATTACTAAAATCTTATTTTTCTAAATTTTTCGCTTGTTTTTTTTTATCATGCACATACATTAAGTCTAAGTACTTCTACTTTTTGTCACTTTTGCTCTTCATCTTTATCTTCTGCTCCTTATAAATCTGGTTTACAGCCTGAATATTGCTCTACGTACATATATGGGGCATATGTTGTCCTTTTTTTACGTAAATTGATATATTGTTAAGTAATAAAGCGAAACAGCATACTTTCAGAAGTGTTTTTTTAAGATTCGCGGTGGTTGATACGTTGGAATCATTTCTGTACAAAAATAAGAAAAGATTCCAATTTCGCAGGATTCTAATTATAATAAATGCAAAGTTATACTGAGGTTAGTATCTATATTCAATTAGCTAGTTTTCATCATTATTTCTAGTATGTGTGTCAGTAAACAATTTTTTAATAGTAAATTTTAGAGTCAATAAAGTGATTGTCTAAAATTAGGTTTTTAATAATTGAATATACATTCAAAGTATTTCTTATTTAAATGATAATTGTAGACAACTGCACACATTGATTAAATTTGTCTTCTTCTTTAATTATAGTTTGTATAGTAGTAATTTTTGAAGGTTGAATATAACTATATTCAACTCAATTTATGAAAGAATAATTTTTCACATAGTTATGTGTAAAAGAAAGTTGTAGAAAGATAATTTTCTAAATGAGTAATTACAATTTCCAACATTGATTGTAACTTTGTCTTGAAGTTAATTTTATTTGATAAGCAAAATAGGATTTGGTTATTTTGGGAAATTATGTTAATTTTTGGTTAAGAAAAAGGATTAAAATTGTATCAGTGGAGAATTAAAAATGGAAAATAGAAGCATGGAGAGATTTCTTGTGATCTAAAAGTTATGAGTGTAACTTCTAGCGCTTTGTAATTTTTACGAAGGATCTTCGCGCTACTTTTTTTATAATTATGAGTCTAATTCATTGACTCCTATATTCTAGAAAATGGACTTGGCCATTATGAAAAAGATTAAGCTTCATTTCTACTTTGCTTACTGGGTTTCTGTTACTTGGTGTTTGAGTTTTGTTCTTTTGTTTTACAATACTTGTATTTTTTGCAATTTATATAATGATACAACTTTTGATTGAGAATTTTACTATAAAATGTTCTGGTCATTCTTATTTTCTATATCGTTTAAATGACATTGTACCCATAATAGAATTAATAGCTGTACAAAACATAATATACTTGAATTTGCTTATGAAATGCCGCTAGGTAGAGATGCCGCAGTTGTGACATGCCGCAGAGAGACTTGCCGCATGTGACATGATATGGACCCCTATGATCAATGGAGATGCCAGTGGCCCCTCTATTTGGCAAAAACTCTTCTAAATAAGTAAAGAATAAGGCAAAGAATATCGGGCCGAACTGCTATATTTGCTTGGCCATAAAGGTTTTTAACCATTCTTATTATTTTAGAACTCACTCCTATTGAAAGTAGTTTTTCCCACAATATTTCGTGATGTACGGAAAGGAACGCATTTTTCAAGTCCAAAAAAAGGGAAAAAGCCTTGGCTTGATTCTGTCTCACGTGAATTTGTATTGTAGCACTGAGCGTGAAAACGTGATCAGTACAACTTCTATTTTTTCGAAAGCCGGCTTGAAATTCGGGTATGAGATTCGTCTTTTCTGCCCTGTTCTTCAAATGGTTGTTTAGTATTTGGGAAAACAATTTAGTTAAACGATTGACTAACGCGATTATTCTGTAGTTATTTGGGTTGTTTCTCACCCTTTTTGTGAATCATACTCGAGTCAATTGTGCCCCACTCCTTAGGAATTGTTTCCTGATCCATAATATGATTAAAAATTGTTTCTGTATAAGAGATCCAGTTTGGGTCAGATTTTTTATGAATTCAAATGAGATGCCATTGGAGCCAGGGGCCTTTCCATGTTTACATTTTCGTAGGGCGGAAGTGATTTCATCGTAATTTATAACAGCATCTAGTTTAAGATGAGTAACCCCCATGTACAAGTTAGAATCGACATTTCTTATTGTAAATTGATGGGAGAGGAAATCGCTCCAAGTGTGATTATATATTTCAGTATTTTTTGGGCTGTAAGTTTTCTTATAATGGTTTATTACCCTCCAGAATTAGGCCGCGGTTGAGGCTTTGGAAAGCGAATAAATATGTTTATTTTCGAAAATTTTTCGTTTCGAAACTAGAATAATTTTGTACTACTTTCTGGCTTCGCTCACCTCGTTTTTAGCCTCTGGAGGGTAACACTTACGCTTACAAATTCTTAGTTTTGCACGAAGTTTTTGCTTGCTTAAACGACACTCTTCGTCGAACCTGGGTTTGTTTTCACATTCTCATCCTAATTAGAAGATGTTGGTTTTATGTAAAATTTGACTTAGTCGGTTGTCATCAAATCTCCACATTTTGAGACCCTCGGAGTCAGAAAAAAAAAACAATTTTTACGAATGTGTCTGCATGTATGTCTGTCTGTATCCTGTAGGCACGATAACTATCGAAAGAATAATCAGATTGTATTGAGCTTTCGCACAGGTTTTTAAGGCATAAGAAGAAAGGACGAGTTCGGTAACCAGCTATTTTGGATAAAAATTCAAAAAGTTGGCAACATTTTCAAAATTTTTGATACTACTTTTTTTCAAGATTCAAAAACTCTCTGCACGGTTGTTCGTAGTACTCAAAAAGACAAACAATTTCTTCTAATGATTTTTTTTTATGAAAAAAAATTACCAGAGTTATAGCACTTACAACATTTAAAAAAACAAACGAAAATGAACATCTTAACCCAAAGAAAGCATGATATGAAAAAAAATCAAGAGAAGGAAAACATTGCTTTTTGAAAGTCATACAAGATTATCATAACAACTTTGTGAATTTTTTTTTAAAATCGAAAACTCAAATTTTCATGGGCAAAAAATAATGATTGATGAAAAATTCCATTTTCCTATCAAACTATGCGAAATACGAAATAAGATGAATAGACAAAAATTGTGCACCGTAAAAATATCTACAAAGGTCCACGCACCAAATACATGGGAAAAAAGGTTCCAGTGGAATTTTCTAAGTTCGTGATATTTTTTAGTTCATGCTCTCCTGATAAAAAAATCCTCATGGCAAAAACTCAAATTATGGACAGTTTTTGCGCTACGACGATTTAAAAGTCAGATTTGGGTACAAAAAGAGAAGTCACAATCACCAAATTACAGTTGTCGATGATTTGACCTTTAATTTTAAAAGGTCTGGGCGCAAATGTAGGGGGAACGCAAAGAACGAGAACGTAGCGCGAGGTAAACACATCATCGTGCGCGAAGCGCGAGAACCAACAGCCGCGCGCCATAGGCGCGCTCAAACTTGCGAGCGAAGCGAGCCGCGCGCAAGGAGAATGTGCCCGCGCAGCGGGCAGATTTGTTGTTGTTGTAATTGAACAAAATAATAAGATAGGTACGTTGACTCAATGGAATTTAAATTAAATTACTAAGTAATTGAATATGAAAACTTTAATTAATTGTTTCGAAAACTTTCATTTCAACTTAGACTGTATCTAGACGTCCCGAAAAATTGGGCGCGTTTGAAAAGGGGACTGCCTAGTCGTCCGCTTTTAATGAAGGCAATTTTTTCAATAATTTCGTAAATTGTCAGAGTTACTCAAGTATACTGAAAACAGTGTTATGAGTGGAGATGTTCCTTTTTTCTGAATGAGAATTACTTATAAAAATATATGTGGATGATAACTGAAGGAAAACTTTGAAGCAGGTATAGGTCATGTAGAAAACAATAACACTCTGTCAAATAAGCACATTTTTTTGTTTTATTCATGTTTATTTCAGAATTAGTCCAGGCATCTGGTACTTTTTTACAGGATTAAGAAGGTAAAGCGCGTTTTGTTTCAAAAACGGTTTATTGAAGGGTCCTGATCAAAATTTAAAATTTTCTAGAAATGACTAAGCTAAAGGTACCTATCATGAAACATGTGCCAATTATGAAACAGTTTGAAAAAATTTGATTTATAAATAATAAAAAGAAAATTGAGTACAAATTATTATATTAATAAGTATAAAAGTTGGGCTTTTCAATTATATAAAAAGAAAGTATGGTTCTGAAGTTTCAAATACTAAACAAAAAATTAATTATCTAACCTCGAAACTAGGGAAAAATTACTACCATTTATTCGAGTCCGAAGGCTTGATACCTATAATTTGTTTTATCTCATGTATTAAAAAAATTTCGATTATTTCAAATATGTAATAGATCAAGTGACAGCTTAAGGTTTATAGATTTGAGATGACTGCACTTTTTCTTTATTTTGATACAATCTTATTAGATAATTTGCTGTTTTATAATACGTACAGCTTTTTTAATACGGTCCGTATTTATGGAACGTAGAAAAATGGGTGTTTCATATCGACGGACACGTTTTTAACGTTTGCTTCTCTTTATGGAAAAGAGGTACATATGCAATAAAATGTGTTATTTATTATATTAATATAGCTTAACTGGAATAGTTGAATTTTATACAAAAAAGATACGCAAATTTTACACCAAATAGTTATATTTTTAAATAAAAAAGATCAATTATCAACCAATAGTTAAATTTTCATGCAAAAACGATAAAATTTTTAACCAAAAATAGAATGATTAAATTTTCTGTTTTAAAAAACTTGTTTCTAACACACAAAAAAATGACTTTTCAACAAAATAGTTAAATTTTTAACTGGAATAGTTAAATTTTTCGTTAGAAAAATTGATTTTCAACAAGGTAGGTAAATTTTCAAAGATGTATTTTCAAATAAAAAGATGAATATGAATTTTCCAGCAAGAAGATTAATTTTCTACCAAGAAGGACGAATATTCAAGAAAACACATGAAGTTTTAATTAAGGACAATAAAAGAAAAAAATATCTGCCCGCGGTGCGGGCACATTCTCATCGCGCGCTTGGCGCGCGGCTCGCTTCGCTCGCAAGTTTGAGCGCGCCTGAGGCGCGCGACTGTTGGTTCTCGCGCTTCGCGCTTGATAATATATTTATTTCCCCCACATTCGCGCCAAGACCTTTTAAAATTAAAGATCAAATCATCGACAACTGTAATTTGGTGATTGTGACTTCTCTTTTGTTAAAGCTCCTTTTTTAGATGACAGTTACTCCCAGTGGGACCCTGCGGTGGTTGTTAACCTTTAGTTTTTATATATATATATAATTTATCCCTTAACGGTCACTTCTCCAAATACACCTTCACATATTTTTGGCTGCAAAAAAACCATGAGTTATGTTGAAGCAACACAAAATAGGAAAAAATATCTCGAAAGTCTCGGTGATAATTTAACTATTCGAAAAAAATACTTGAAAAAAACCGTAGAGAATCGAGAAAAAAAAATTGGAAAGCCTGTGGGGTGTGAGACACCCCGTGTGACTATTAAGGGTTATATATAGTTGTCAAGACAATGATATTTTTTATTTGTTTTATAAATTGTTCTGTATAAAACAAACGAAAAATATCAGTGATTTGTCCACTATATATAAACTATATAACTTTTTCACCTGGAAGCCCCTTACCGAGTTTCTAACACCGTGATTCGTGTTCAGAGCGCGAAAAGAATAGAGAATGCCTAGCCTCATTTTATAAGTTCGGGTGGGGGGGGGGCAGCCTATGAAATCTTTAACTGATTTTCCTAAAGTGATATTTTTTGCGCCTTCAACTTTTTTTGATAGGTGGGAATTCTATAACTACGTCAACAAAGTGAACTCTTTTCTTTAAATAAGTATCAGCGTCTGATGAGAGTCGATTGAAGTGCTTTCATATCATATTGAAATTATATATCTGCCGCTCTAGCAAGAAACGCAATATAGTAGATTCTCACAAAGCGGCCGCTTTGTTAAGCTACGCCCTCAGAAGTTGACAGGAAAGGTCTTTGAAAAACATTGGCGGATTATTTGAATATCGTTTCGCGCATCTCAGCAAAAAAGGTGCTTTCTGGAGAAGGCATTTCGTAAGAATCTAGTGTATCTGCATTTTGGGTTATTTCGAGCGAGAGCGAAAAATCGTATCTACATAGTGTATATGGTATTGGTACCATGCCACTGTCTGCTCTTTAGACACATGGAATACTTTAAGGCTTCTATTTCGATCACTGAAATTAAACAGCGATTGGTTCGATTATATCCTGTTGGGGATGGGTGGGGGGCTTCATACTAAATGAAGGTTACTTATCAGTTTTAAGTTGCATTCACTCGTGAATTATTAATAATACTAGTAACAATAATATTATAGAAAAGGATGTAAAATGTACTGTATATTGCTTTAAATAGTTCTTACATTTACCAGATTTGTCAAATTTCTTGATACATATAAGGGATAGTAAGTATATTAATTACTCATATCTTCGAACAGGATTGTGTCAAGACTAAAGCTATGATGTCTGTGTTGGCGGTTCGAAAAGTGTCCGAAGAAGAAGCTCGGGCTGCAGTTGAACGAGTTTTTCCTAAATGTTACAACGATTTGGAACCTATTGGTAGAAGAATAAGAAGGAACTCAGTAGACATGCACAAGGCATATCTCGAGGCACCAATGTATGGATATGATTATGTAGACTAGCAAATTTGTTTATACTTAATTGATTAAAACTATCTTAGTATGTACATACAATTGATATAAAAAACACTACTAAAAAGAATTAGATGAAAGAATTAGAAGATGTTTTTGAAATATTAGTCATGAAACAGAATGCTCGTAAATTGTTTTATGCAACACATGCGTGTTATGAGCACTTTACGCCACCTATTTTGCGAGTGGTATGTTCCCGTTTACCGACCGGTGAAACAAGTCTGTGGTGTGGGTATACTTTATTTCCCTGGTGCATTAAAGCAACATTATTTCACTGAACACAGGTTTATAAAGCATCCAGCTATAATGGAGCGTATAGAAAGTGTTGCCATTTCTATGCCTACCAAGGTTGCGTACGTAATATACCTTAGGTAATTCGCGTAGTTTCTTACATGTAAATTACCTACGTAATTTACGTCCCTAGTTTTTTACATGTAATTTACGTTTTTAAGATAGCGACTGCGCATATTTTAGGGTATTTTAAAAGATTCCAAAACATCCTCAAGAGCTTAAAAAAGTTTCCACGAATTTCAAAGGATTTGAAATATTTTAGGGTATTTAAAAATATTCCAAGGAATTTTCAATTGATTTAAATAATTTGAACGGATTTCAAAGAATTTGAAATACTTTAGGGTATTTTTAAAAATTCCAAAGAATTTTCACGAGCCTTAGAAAATTTCAAGGGATCTCATAGGATTTCAAAGGATTTGAAATACTTCGTGGTACTTAAAAATATTCCAAGGCATTTTCAAGAGCTTAGAAAAGCTTCGAGGTATTTCGAAAGATTTGAAAGGATTTGAAATAGTTTAGGGCATTTTAAAGGATTCTATGGAATTTTCGAATGATATCAGTAATTTTCAAATGATTTCAGTAATTTAATGGGATTTTAATTACAGAATTTGAAATATTTTAGGGTATTTAAAAATATTCCAAGGAATTTCCAATTGATTTCAATAATTTGAAGGGATTTCGAAGGTTTTGAAAGAGATTTTAGGGTCGTTAACAAAATTCGAATGAATTTTTAATTTATTTCAGTAATTTCATGCGATTTCAAAGGATTTGGAATATTTTAGGGTATTTTCAAAAATTCCAGGGATTTTTCGATTGATTTCAGTAATTTAATAAAATTTTAATTACAGAATTTAAAATATTTTAGGGTATTTTAAAAGATTCCAAAACATCCTCAAGAGCTTAAAAAAGTTTCCACGAATTTCAAAGGATTTGCCATATTTTAGGGTATTTAAAAATATGCCAAGGAATTTTCAATTGATTTAAATAATTTGAAAGAATTTCAAAGGCTTTGAAAGAGATTTTAGGGTAGTTAACAAAATTCCAATGAATTTTTAATTGATTTCAGTAATTTCATGTGATTTCAAAGGATTTTAAATATTTTAGGGTATTTTTAAAATTCCAAGGATTTTTCGATTGATGTCAGTAATTTAATGGGATTTTAATAACAGAATTTTAAATATTTTAGGGTATTTTAAAAGTTTCAAAAACATTCCCAAGAGTTTGAAAAAGTTTCCAGGAATTTCAAATGATTTGAAATATCTTAGGGTATTTAAAAATATTCCAAGGAATTTTCAATTGATTTCAATAATTTGAACGGATTTCAAAGAATTTGAAATACTTTAGGGTATTTTTAAAAATCCCAAGGAATTTTCACGAGCTTTAGAAAATTGAAAGGGATTTCATAGGATTTCAAAGGATTTGAAATATTTTAGGGTATTTAAAAAGATTCCAAGGAACTCTCAGGAGCTTCAAAAAGTTTAGAGGGATTTAAAAAGATTTTGTAGGATTTAAAATATTTTAAGGAATTTAAAAAGATTCCCAGGAATTTTCAATTGATTTTAATAATTTGAAGGGATTTCGAAGGATTAAAAATATTTTTTTTTAACTCCAAAAATTTCAAAAGATTGTAAAGGGTTTGAAATATTTTAGGGTATTTTTAAAGAGATCCCAAGGAATTTTCAATTCATTTCAATAATTTGAAGGGATTTCAAAGTATTTGAAATATTTTGGGGTATTTTTAAAAATTACCAGCAATTTACATGATCTTAAAAAAAATTGCAAGGGATTTAATAGGATTTCAAAGGATTTGAAATATTTTAGGGTATTTTTAAAAATTTCAAGGATTTTTCCATTGAGTTCAGTAATTTAATGGGAGTTTAATTACAGAATTTTAAATATTTTATGGTATATTAAGATATGCAAGGAATTTTTAATTCATTTAAATATTTTGAACGGATTTCAAAGTATTTGAAATATTTTAGGGTATTTTAAAGAATTGCAAAGAATTTTCACTATCATTTAGAAATTGCAAGGGATTTCATAGGATTTCAAAGGATTTGAAATATTTTAGGGTATTTTTAAAAATTTCAAGGATTTTTCCATTGAGTTCAGTAATTTTGTGAGACGTGGCCATGAATGGGATTTACCGCGGTCCTACTGGGAGCCGATGTCATTTTTTAGATGGCAGTTGCTTCCAGTGGGACCCTGCGGTGGTTTTTAACCTTTAGTTTTTAAATATATATAAAGAGAGTTTTTTGTTTTCCTCTTTGAAATATAATTAGTTAAAATAATTTAACTGATAAAAATTATAGGTTTTAAAGATATCAACCCCCCACTCCTGACCCCGCATAATGATTGGATGAGGAGCGGTAGAATAAATTATTTTCCAAACGATTATAGTCAATTACAAATTCTTTCGAGTACTTCAAAATAGTTTAAAATCATTAGAATTGTACATAAATTGTGATTATTTTACTCATCTTTTGTTTGGACTTGGATTCTGCCTTATTCTTCAGAGATTCTTGTTAATCTTTGAATGGTATTTTGAAAAGAAACTCAAATAGTGCTTGCACGGAAAAACAATTATAAAACAAACGCGCAAAAAAGACCGGTTCACTGGGAAAATAACGTTTTATTTTTTGACATTTGAGAGACGCGTCTACTTTCTGCGATGCGTTGTGTTAGACTGGCATCATCATTTCAATGCAACACGTGTGCCTGTTGGAAAAATGCACAAAAAAAAGCGGTCTAAACACTTTGAAATTTTTCGAAATCTTCTCAAACTACGGCTATAATTCAAAAATTCGTTAGACTCATTTCAAGTACTCCAAGGTCTTGAAGATCTATATATTTGTACATTTTGTAAAAAAAGATCCCTTATAATTGTATATCCCCCCCCCCTCCCTGGGATAATCAAAATAGTTCAATTATATATATAAAGAGAGTTTTTTGTTTTTCTGTTTGCAATATAAAATAGTTAAAATAATTGAATTTATAAAAATTATAGGTTTTAGAGGTATCTACCCCCTCCCTAACCCCGCATAATCATTGGATGAGGAGCGGCAGACTAAATTATTTTTAAACCATTAAAGTCAATTACAAATTGCCTCGAGTACAGCAAAATCGTTAAAAATCATTAGAATTGTACATAACTTGAATTATTTTACTCGTCTTTTGATTGGACTTGCATTCTGCCTTATTTTCTAGAGATTCTTGTTAATTTTTGAATGGTGTTTTGGAAAGGAACTTGAATAGTGCATGCACAGAAAAACATTTATAAAATAAACGCGCAAAAAAGACCGGTTGACTGGGAAAATAACGTTCAATTTTTTGACATTTGAGAGACGCGTCTACTTTCTACGATGCGTTGTTTGGAAAAATGTACAAAAAAAAAAGATTCTAAACACTTAAAAATTTTTCGCTATCTTCTCAAACTACAGCTATAATTCAAAAATTCGTTAGACTCCTTCCAAGTACTCTAAGGTCTTGAAGATTTATATTGTAATATCTCATTATTATTTTATATAGTATATTAAGGAGGAAGTAGGCACATGAGTGAGAACTACCGGCATGTCATTTTTTACCTATTAATTGATTACTCACGGTAACGTACACGCTGCTAGACTTGTATCGACTCCCCTATCATATGCTGGCTGGCCCGCTGTCACAGACACACACAACCTCACTAATCCACATACACTACACCCTTCCCTTCTTAATTATTAAGCCACCCTTTCGAAGCTTTTCTTTTTATTATAATAGTTGCTCTAAATTTTGTGAACTTTACAATCCTTCAATTCCCTCTTAAGCTTATAATCAATATTTCCCTTTCGAAGCTTTACAACATTCAAGATTGATCCCTTAACTTTCGCTGTTGTAATCTTTTAGAACGTCTGGGCTCAACAATAACCTTTTCTGATGTACCTTGCGTTCCTCCTTCATCGAGGTTTTTTTCTTCAACTCTAAATTCTACAATTTGATCCATATGTCTCTTCTCTTTATTTCCTGATTTGAATTCTACTTCATAAGTTGTTTCTGAGTACTTTTTAACAATTACTGCTTTACAAAATATATGTCTAATAATTTTTCCCCTACCCTAAATCACAATTTATGCAATTTTATATACTTATTTGCAATTTATAATAATTATTTATATGTGATTAAGAAAATGCATTTGATTCTCGTTTTGAATTTGTGCGCCTTTTGCGATACAAGCGATCAATGACCGCACTACCTCAACGCAAGCGCAGAAGGCTAAAGCGCCATCATTGACGGCACTGCTCCGTCTACACCTGTCTAAACCAGAAGCCGGGAAAACCCGAAAATTTTAAAACTGCTCTCGAAAGAAGTGACTTATGTGCTTAAAATGGCAATTTATGCGCACAAATCGCAAAAAAAGCAATGTATGCACCGAAAGAGACGACTTTATGCGTATAATTGAAAAAATAGAATTATGCGGCATTCAGCTTTTGATTATGCGAAATTATGCGGCCTTAAAATTAGGTCTGATGGTCTCAAAATATGATAAACGATAAATATTTAATCATTCCTACCACTTTTGGAAATATATGCGATTATGCGCTTGCATAAAGTTCACATCCCTAATTATATGCAATGTGTAAATTACAAGATCCGACATCAAGCAGACGCTTTAGGTTTAATTTATGTAGATGCTCTTCAAAAAGTCGCCAGACGTTTTTTTTCACATTAGGTACATTACAACCTAAAGTTAATATTTTATCACGAGATAAACCGTTAGACTCTATGACTTTTTTCAAATAATGAAACAAAGTATCACCATCACCGTTTTCAGTGAAATATGTTTCAAGATGTCGAGTTGCAATGCAGTTTTCATTACTCGACCAGAATCGTACCCGAATTCGCAATTCTTTCATACTCTTAGCGTTGGATGTTTCGTCGAATTGATATGTAAAAAGAATATCAGGTTCCTTGATATCTAAAAGCATTCTATCCTTAAAATACGGTCCTAATGCTTCGGAAATCAAATACTGCACTTTAGTATGAGATAACGAGAAGCCTTTAGGACCTCCACCCGGAAACATAACTTGGAAATGATCTTTTTTATTATGGCATGATTTTGCTGAACTATTAGACTGAAGAACTTCCATGCACCATAATAATTCTGCTCTTTTGGCAGCTTCCCGAGGATTAAACATGGTTACTTTATTTGGTATGTTAGCAGATGGTCGTGAAAGATTATCCGTTATCTCAGGTCGTACCTCAAATAATAATTGGCCCGGTTCTACGGTTATAAGCTTTCCTACGTATCTCACACTTTTCGCATGTTGCACAAGCCTCTCGAATCCTTTACCACACGAAGAAGACTTCGCTGGATTACACAAAGTACATATGAATTTGTACCCATCTTTTGGATTCCGTTACAGTCTTTCTACTGAAGCCATTTATCCTGAAATTTACTTCGGCTGGTCATAGTTGTCACTGTGAATTTTCAGACTCCTAACTCTTATGATTATTTATACCTCAGACACCTGAAATACATTAATACTGCTTAATGTTTTTAATAAATTTAAAACATTTAAGAAAGTAATTTGACTTTATTATGCGGAAAATATTGTTTATATATAATTCCTAATTGAGAAGCAATTAGTATTACTAACCTGTATTTAATAATTTTTTCCGAACTGAATTCGAAAGAGCTGAATTTCGAGCTTTTTTTAGTGAATATCTATTTATTCGATGATAAATATAGTACAGGGGATATTACTGAAACACAATTTAAACTTGAATTAAAATTAATATTTATAATTTATCAGTCGCAAAGCTATTAAGTGGAGTATTAAAAAGCATTTTTTCAGAACGTTACATGCAGTAGAATTAATTTATTAAATTAGAATTACACGGTAGGAATTAAAGGTTTTGGATTTACTTTTAATTCGTGTAGATGTACTTTACTTACCTAAGTTTAGAATAATTTTGTTACAAACAATTATCCTGCCAGACCTACATATTATTTCTTTCTTGTTTGCTTTTGCTGCTCTGCTGTTTACCTTCGCGATTTTGGTTGGTAAGTATGAGTAAAAACTATTTGTGAAATAATTGTTTATTTTCTCCATTATTACTTCTTTGTAGTTAAACTGTTTTCTTAATTGCTTAGATAATTCATAATTATTTGAATGTATCGACAGGGAGCAAGAGCAATCATCACTTTGTTTCTCAACGTTTCACTATTTTCAATCATTGCTCCTGAATAGCAAATTTCGAAGTGTATTTTTTTCACTGTCAAGAATCATTTCTTTAATATTTTGAGAATATCTGCTTTTTATTATATGTTTATTACGTGTGGACATACTTGTAATTTTTTTCTATAAATTGAACAACACTAAATATAAATTCTTTTTAAATGATCATCCCCACTCCTAAATTCACAAATTTTTTACGGGTTTGTTACAGAATTAGCTTCAGCTGAATGTCCTTATGCTGCGCAAGCTCAACAGCAAGCAGCACAACAACAACAACAACAATATGGTGCATATTATGGATAACAAGCAGCTCAAACATGATATCCTGGTGCATATCCAGGCTGAATGGATGAATGCCAGTAGTTTGTTAATTAGCCAATGGTTTAATATATTAAATTTAGACAGTTTTTCGTAGTTTCGGCATTCATCAAGAGAAACTTTTTGTTTTAATATTCGTTATTTGAAACCTGTGTAAACCATGCTTTATTGTTTGAAATAAAAACATCATTTACTGAAAAGTCCTTTTTTGTTTCGTATCCCTCTTCCTCTATCTTTACGCTTATAGACTGTATACTTCATTAAGGTTATTCGTATAGAAATGCGTTAATCATATTTACTAAAAGGAAGCAGTTATTTTCAATAAAGTGGTCCTTATCACGTGGGGTACGCAATTTTTTTTACAAAAAGTTAGATCAGAAAAAAAGAGAAATTATTGAATTTTCCGAAAAAATCAGTTGGTTTTTGGTTGAAAGTCCCTTTTGTTCTTAAAAAGTAAATAGTGATGCTTACAATACAAAATTTTCAAAAATTATTAAATGGCGGCTGATAAGGTTTCAAAAAAATCAAATTTGTTGTAATTTTCAACAAAATTTTGGTTAAATTCGTTGAAAGACTTTATTCTATAGTGAGATTTACCAATTTCGACGAAAAAGTGTGAAAAAATATTTTTTTTTATAATTTTGTTGGGAGACATCTTCTTATTTTCCAGCATTGTAATATTTATGCCTCAGTAATTTATTCCTACTGATATAATTGCTGTAATAACAAATTTTGTGTTGTACGCATCACTATTAACCTTTTTATAAAAGAAGTTCGTTTAACCAAATTTCAAATAATTTCTTTGAAAAATGCGAAAATAATTATTTGTTGGAAAACTGTGATGATCGCTGTCTTAATTTTTGCAAAATGTTGAATTTGACCGCGAATATTGGGAACATGTGCCTTCTTTAAACGTTTAATCCCAGGTATCCAGCCCACCTTGTATGTCAAAATAAACATTATTACTCGCCGCAATTACTGATCAAGCACTATTTTACTGTATGTACGTATCGTGATTGAAAAAAATGACAAGGTGCCGGTTACCTTATTTTTTTGTATTATTATTGAATGATATATGCAATACATTAAACTCAATTTTCAAAATTACTCTACTGAGACGCATGTAATGTAGGAATGTACAAGGTATATGCAAACGAAGTATCCAGAGTCACGGAAAAGACTTCCACTAAGATCACCGAATTTCGGTAAAGCTTGATGACACACATAAGATTTTAAAGTTTACCAAATGCGATCTAAAAACGTTCTTTCCTTGTTAGGGAAGGGGAAGAAGGGTGTCTGAGTTTATCGTTTTTCTGGAAAACTTTCAAATAATAATTTCCATTAATATTATCATGAAGATAATTTTTCTTACTAATTACAAATTTCGTAAACCAGTTGAAATCATTTCAATCATAAAGTGAAATTAAACATGTTTTTTTCAATTTGACTTTGAAGAGGGTTCTCAAAGCACCTACGGCCTTGACAATTACATTCACATTGCGATACCGAGCTTTGCGCTCAACAGATAGGTTATACAGACGATTGCCTTTGAGAAATAAAACCATGTAAATAAATTGAAACGGAACATTTTGTTTCCAAATTCGAAAATGCTCTTATTTTTGGAATTTTGATCAGATCACAAAATTTTATGGGAATGGTTTCGAAAATTTTGGTCGGAAATATTTGGTGAACGAACTTTGCATTCATCTTGGGACCCTTAAAAAGTTTATCAAAACATACATACATACAGACAGACTACAGACAGACAGACACCTCATTCCTTCTACTATTTCTCCCCTCATTTTCCCCATACTTCCCATTATACTTACTTCCCATTGATTCCCCTGTTTCCCTATTTACCATTATTACCGCTATTAGCCTAATTTCTTCCACTCCCTCTCTCCTAATTTTTCCAACTTGCCCTTCTCTTATTTCACCTTGATTCTCCCAGCCCCCCTTAATTTCCCCTTAATTCCTCATTGCCTCTTATTTTCTATACTATCTCAAAAATCCCTCTTCTCATTTTCCCTACTTTACCTATAGTCATCTCACCTTTCTTCCCCTATTTACTCTCATTTCCGCTCTTTGTCTCATTTAAATCACTTTCCCTCCTCTCATTCTCCCTAATTCTCCAGCCCTCGCCTCCCTTCTTCAAATCCCATTATTCATAATTATTTCCCCTAAAAAGCTTCATATCATCTACTTCCACTCCTTAATTTCCCTCACTTCTGTCACCGTCATATTCCCTTACTTCTCCTATTTCCTCACTCCTAATTTCCTCTACTCCCGCTCTCCTTATCTCTTCTTTTATCTCAACACATCCTCCCATCATTTCCCCTCAATTCCCTAATTTTTTCTACTATTTCTCCCCCGATTTTCCCTACTACACGTTCCGTCGCTTTCCCTTCCTCTCCAGCTTCTTAACTTGTTTCTCCACTACTTTTCTCTTTCCTCGCTTTCCTACCTGAATATCCCCTTCTCCTACTTACTTCACCAGCCCTCGCTCATTATTTCTGATTATCACCCTTGATTCCCCTCATATCCTCTACTTCGCCTTTATAATTTTCGCTCACTTTCCATACCCTCATTTTCCCTTACTTCTTCTATTTTCCCTTCACTAATTCCGTTTTCCTCTACCTACTTTTCTCTAATTACCTCTCATATCCCCTACTCCTCCCTTATTTCCCCTTACTTTTCCTAATGTGTCTATTTCTCCTTATTTGTTCTACTATCTCCACATTCCCGTTCCACACTTTCCCTATTCTCATTTTCCTTGATCCCCTATTTTCTCATTCACCCTTATTAACGCTATTACTTCTCTTTACTTGATTTCTTTTTCTTTTCCTCCTCTCATTTCCCCTACTTAACCAACCCTGACTTCGGCTCTTCATTCACTATCATTTATAATCAGTTTCCCTATTATCCCTTACATCCTCTACTTCTAATCCTTAATTTTCCCTCACTACCCTTACCCACATCTCTCTTCACTTTCCCTACTTCTCCTCCTCTCATTTCTCTTCGCTTTCCCTACTCGCCCTTACTTTCTGTTAAATTCCTCATGTATGTATGCATGAATGCATGCATGATGCATCTATTGTGCCGCGGTATTTCATACCACGCCCGAATTTGAAATATTCACGCCCAGTTAACTTAAACTGGAGTAACATCAATTGGAAATTGATAATTGGTCGAGCACAGAATCCACTTAGGAGCTGTCATGTGACAGAAGCTGCGAGAGGGATGACCTGTTGCCATAGACGAACCCCTCGAGGCCTAGGTATTGTAATTCTGCTGCTCCGAACCGTCGCCAGACTAGGGGGTCATCTTACATATAAAATAGACATACACTATCAATTTTTTCATCTAATCGGTGAAATACGTGTCGTCTAAAATCCTTTCAGAAGCAACATATTTTGTGCTGAAATGATTCTGTGACTTTAGCCCGCACAGCCAATCCGATTGGAAATGAATTCGGTCATGATTACTTTAATATTTATTTCTTATTTTGCATTAAATTTTATTCTCAGCTACCCTGAAAAATGTTTCATTCCAACAAATTTATCTTATTACAATTCATAACATGCATTGGCATTGAAACAAAAGTAGTTTCATTGTCTTGCTCCTATCATTTGAGAAAAGCGTATCCTATTGGAAAAAAATTGTTACTTAATACGCATCATAGCGTAAGGTGGTTCTAAGCAAATTTGTACATATAATTTAGGCGAAAAATTTTGTTAAATGAAATGTTATTGTAGTTTATGTCCTTTTTTCCAAAAAGTTAATTTTTTTAATCTTCAATATATGTTTATAACAAAAGTTCATGAACTATTTGAAGATATTTTTTGGTAGAACAACTTTTTTTTGTCATTTTTTTCGTCTCTTGTGACGTTTTTCCAAAAATTTAATTTTTCTATATTTAATCTTATATTTACGATTAAAAGAAAGTCGTCATGTCCTATCTAAAAATTACTTATAATAAACTTGTAGATTCTTTTTGCGTTAACAACTTTTATCGATTACTTTTTTTCGTACCTTGTGTGGCTTTTCATCAAAATTAAATTTGTTTACATTGCATGTTATCTTTTAAGATTAAAACAAAACTACGCGTCATATCAAGAAATTATTGATGACAAATTTGAATGAGTTTTTAATATTTTTCGGAAGAGCAACTTTTGTCCAAAAATCTATTTTTTAATTTTTAACGTTGTTCTTTACGAATAAAACAGAAACTACGCATCCTATCAAAAATGATTCATAGCTCCTTCTTGGGGCTACAATTTTTGCTGAATTAATTTTTTTCTGTACCTTGCACAGTTTGACCGCCAAATGGAATTTTTGATTGTTTATTATTTTTTTTTCGATCAAAATTTCATTTTTCGATTTTTCAAGAAAATTCAAAAGGTTATTTCAATAGTCTTTAAAAATTATCCGGTATACAGACGAAGACGACGACGACAACGACAGACGGACAGACACCGATGTAAAAACTATTTTTTCTGACTCAGGGGGCCTCAAAACGTCAACATTTGATGGAATCCACTAAAGCCATATTTCACATAAAATCCATACCTTCTCATTACGATGAGAATGTAATAATTCATTATTTTTTGTGCCAACAAAATATGAATTTTCGAATTTTTTAGAAAACTCAAAAAATCGTTTTGATGATCTTGTAGAGCTTTCAAAAAGTAACGCTTTTCTTTTCTTGACTTTTTTTATATCGTGCTTTATTTGGCTTAAAATGTTAATTTTCTCTTTTCTGGGGAGATATTGAAAATGCTATAACTCTGTCAATTTTCTTTGTATCGGAAAAAGTCGTGAGAATAAATTGCTTTAATTTTTTAGTACTACGGGCGACCGTCCATGGAATTTCTGAATTGAAAAAAAAATAGTCTAAAAAATTTTGAAAATGCCCTAACTTTTTGAATTTCTATCCAAAATAGCTGGTTAACGAACTCGATCTTTCTTTTTGGTCAAAGCACAATTTAATCCGATTAGTCTTTCAAAAGTTATCCAATATACAGACGACGACGCCGACGACGATGACGACGACGACAGCGACAGACGGACAGACACCGACGTGAAAACAATTTTTTCTGACTCAGCAGGCCTCAAAGCGTCGACATTTGATGAAATCCACTAAAGTCATTTTTCACATAAAATCAATACCTTCTCATTATGATGAGAATGTAAAAATGGTATGTATGGTACCCTATGCCATGTACAGCTCATAATGGAACTTAAAAAATTTTATAATATGATCGAAGCTTCCAAAAGTCAGGGATTTTGAGAGATATTTTGGCGATAAAATTACTTGCTCTTACCTACAAGGTGTAGTTAATCATAAAAATGTGTTATCCTATATTATTTGTTACGTTTAAACACAAATTATACAAATGAACACATATTATGAGTTTCATAAATAGAATAAACCTTTTCAATTCTCTGAAATCAACGTTTCGAATGGCATGCGCACTATTAAGAATGTTTGAAATTCTTAAACAGTTCTATAGTACAAGCGTAAGGTAAAATTGCAAACAGGGTATTAGAATGGCGAAATTCCAATACATGTATTGTACGTGTTGTAAAGTGTGAAATCACCGTCAAACATTCCAATACACGTATTGTAACGTTTATGAGTCGAAAATTGTGCACAAGGAATTAACGGAATTAATGGAATTATAGGAATTCCCGCAATTAATGGAATACAAGGAATTCACGGAATTTACGGAATTCACGGAGTTTATGGAATTCGCAGAATTTATGAACTTCGCGGAGTTCATGGAATTCAAGAAATTCAGAGAATTCAAGAAATTCAGGGAATTCAAGGAACTCATGAAATTCAAGGAATTCATGGAATTCAAGGAATTAATGGAATTTAACAAATTCATGGAATTGATGGAATTCACGCAATTCGCGGAATTAATGGAATTGAAGGAATTCACGGTTTTTATGGAATTCACAGAATTCATGGAATTCTTGCAACTCACGGAATTCATGGAATTCACGCAATTCATGGAATTCAAGGAATTAATCGAATTCATGGAATTCATGAATTCACTAATTTTATAGAGTTCACGGAATTCATCCAATTCATTAAATTCAATGAATTCTTGGAATGTACTGTATTTACGAAAATCGCGGAATTCGCAGAATTAACGAAATTTATGGATTTCACGGAATTCATGAAATGCATATAATTGAAGGAATTCAAGAAATTCAAGGAATTCATGGAATTCACGAAATTCACGAAATTCACGAAATTGAATGAATTCATGGAATCCACGAACTTCAAGGGATTCAAGGAATTCACGAAGTTCACAGAATTCACTGAATTTATTAAATTCACGGAATTCATGGAATCCCAGAATTTCACGAAATTCATGGAATCCAAGGATTTCACGGAATTCATGGAATCCAAGAATTTCACGGACTTCATGGAATCCAAGGATTTCAAGGAATTTATGGAATTTACGGAATTCACGCAGTTAATGGAATTCGTGGAATCAAAGGAATTCATGGGGCTTAAGGAATTCATGCGATTTAAGGAATTCAAGGAATTCATGGAATTTTAGGAATTTATGAATTTCCAGGCGTTTGAACAAGTCATGGCATTCAAGGAATTCCGAGAATTTCGTGAATTTCTTGAATTGCGTAGATTCTTTGAATTCCACGAGTTCCTTAAATTCCATGAATTCCATGAATTCCTTGAACTCCATGAATTCTGTGAGCTCCATTGATTTCTTGAATTCCATTAATTCCGTGAATTCCATGAATTTCGTGAATTCCCTGGATTCTATGAATTCAATGAATTCCTAGAATTCCATAATTTCCTAGAATTCTATGAATTTCAAGAATTTCATAAATTCCGTGAATTTCTTGAATTTCATGAATTTTGAGAATTCCATGAGTTCCGTGAATACCGTGAATTCCTTGAATTCCATGAATTCCTAGAATTTCATGAATTCCTAGAATTTCATGAATTCCTAGAATTGCATGAATTCCTTGAATTTCATGAATTCCTTGAATTCCATGAATTTCGAAAATTCCATTGATTCCATGAGCTCCATTATTTTATTAAATTCCATGAATTCCTCGAATTCTATTAATTCAATGAATTCCTTGAATTCCATTAATTTCATGAATTCCTTGAATTCCACGAATTCCATGAATTCCTTGAATTCCATGAATTCCTTGAATTCCATGAATTCCTTGAATTCCATGAATTCCTTGAATACCCAAAATATTCGGTACGAGTAATTGTCCTTGTGATAGGTGCTCTCGGAGGTGCGAAACTATTACTGGTTCGTAACTTTAAAGCCATACCCGCAAGCCAAAAATATGCCATGGCACTCGCGAGATGCATGCAGAAAGCTGTCATCCTTGGCTCGCTTCGTGTCCCGAAAACACAAGAGGGTTTAACCGGCCTGTCGTTGTGATTTCGTCGTGTCCTGTGACCAACCATCTCACGGTTGTGAGACGTGGCCATGAGCAGGGCTTACCGTGAACCCACTGGGAGCCGGTGTCATTTTTTAGATGGCAGTTGCTCCCAGTGGGACTTTGCGGTGGTCCTGGTGGACCAAGCGCATCCTTCAGTTGAGGATAGAGGGTCCTCGTACCAAGGGTTTCTGCTGCATATGGTTACAATAATTAATAAGCAGTCGCGGACAATGGTGAAAAGTACCAACCGTGCCGAAAGCTGAATAGCACCTGGGTGAGGTATCTTAAACGGTGACTCTGGGATACCGGGCGACCTCTCAGAGTATGCAGCATTATCCTTGCACGCGGGGCTTCACAAGGATGGACGAACCCTTTCCCTAGCTGCTCGTGGGAACAACAATGGCACCACTAAAAGACCAAAAATTTGTAAACTCGGTTCAAAACGATCGAACCAGCAGAGCACCCGACAATGGGTCGGCAAACAATGCCCATCATCCTAGAGTTTGGGGTGCTGAAAATAATTTAGATGGAAACACGACGACAAACTGGAGAAACGCCTACATTGAGTTGATGAATCAACTCGAGAATAGCGTGCTAGACTGCTGCGATGCCAGAATTTTCCTGTTTATCGAGGCTTTATAGTGCGTATGCATGCTCTGTTGTGCCAAAAACACCCAGAGCCTCAGCACGTTTTGATTCAATCCTTGCGACATTAACGTGCCTACCTCTCGAAAAATGGATATGTACGGGGAGCGCTTCCCCAACTGATGTGCGATCAAGCTGCAGCCGGAGATGAGAAAGCGACATTAACACCAACCGCGGAAAGTAGGCGTCTTTTGAGAGATTATCACGATTTCAGGACAAGGAGGAACATAAGCATGCAAGTTCCTCCTAAGTCCCAAGATCTGGCTGGAATCGATGCCCCCCTTTGTGGAGAAATCTCGCAAGAGTCCGACCTCTGGACCATCAATTGCTCAGTTTTTGGTGCTGCTAGAGGTTTAGCTGATTTAAATCGAAGGCTCAAGCCGACGATGGATCAAAAGACCAAAAGACGCTTGCATCAACTGAACAACAAGATGGTATAAGGAAGACAGAATGCGTTACGTGTTCAATGTGTGAATAACTACATAACATCTGGTAGACTGTTCATGGAAAGGGTTTAAAAGTTCGCTCAAGAACTAAGGATCTTGAATCACACACTGAACAAGTCAAAGTTGCTGACAATCAAGCAGCATCTGGTTGACAAAGTACGGCTGTTATCTGACACAAGGAGGAGAATACAGAAGAGGAAGAGATGGATCAGGAAGAATCAAAAGTTTCTCGCTGACCCAACTCGCCTTTTCAGTGATCACCCTGTTTCTGTCAAAAATGTACCCAAGCCCAACGAGGTGGAGACTTTTTGAAGAGAGGTTTGCAAGATCCCGAGAATACTAAAGGTGAAAGAAGGTACTGACAATATCATCCGCTTCAAGGACTTTTGCGACAACCTCATAAAATCTGCGGAGGAGTGTCCATCAATCACTGCCGAAGCGGTGAAAAAAGTACCAAGAGGCACATAAAAAAGTTCTCCGTTGCTGGACCAGATTGTATCAAGACCTTCTGGTAGAAAAAGTTTACTCCTACACACCAACATTCGGCCTGTATATTCACTTCATATTTAATGTGGGAGACGCCCATTCCCCAGTGGCTGGTGTCAAAGACGCACTATACTCCACCCGAGAAGGCAACTTGTCCAATTCTCCGCGCCGACAGTTCGGAAGACCAAATCCGTCGGATGAGACGTTTGTATCTGCATCGGAGAGTATCCTTTATAGATTTCACGTCCTGAATTCGACTCTGTGGCACGCCCAGCTATGTATAGGTCTCTCCAGCGTCAAGGTGTCGTATAGAGCTTCTGTCGACGAGCTCAGGGTCTTCCGGGATGCCATTAAGTTTTCCTTTCTTCAAATAAGCCTTTGCGCCTTATGCTTTCGATTTCGAGGTTTGTCGCAGAGGTACCCTTCGGAATGGTGAAGTGCGAGAGATAGTGGCAATAATGTGAGGCAAAAGAGGAAAGGGCTCGTGCTGTCGCCCTGAAACACACCTCCCTGAAAGGTGGCACTATTGGTGATCACACGATGTTTTCGAAATGAGATTGTAAATCTGGTTTTCGAAAGCGGCATTAATCTCTTTATGCACCTCACTATTTGTGAATGAACCTTCAAGCTTTCCAACAGACAGATTATAAGTCTATGGGAGGTTGAATCAAAAGCTTTCCGGTAATCAATGCAGGCCATCGATAGGTGACGCTGATAGAATGCTGCATCTTTACAGACACATCTTTCGATGAGCAGGTTCTCTCGACATCCTGCTATGCCTTTCTTTGAGCCGCGTTGTTCGTGCATCTCCCGCCACACAGGTCCAATTGTCCAAAATATCCTGTTATTTAATATGGCTCTGAAGGTCTTATACAGTGTGTTCAGACAAGTTATTGGCCTGTAATTTTTAGGGTCAGCTAAGTAGCCCGTCTTCGGCAGGAGCACTGTGCGCTGTACAATTAACCGCTCCGGAATGGGCTCTTCCGACTTTAGATATGAGGTGAAAATTCAGAGCCAGATGCTGGTGGATTGAAGGAAACTTCCTCCACCAGTAGGTATTGATACCATCTGGTCCCGGAGCGCAATAGTTCTCCATGCCTCTTAATACGTTTTTCACCTTCTCGATAGTGATAGGTGGGCATTTCTCCTCAGGTGTTATGAGGGCACTGCACAGCTCCTTGGATCTATGCATATTCTTTGAGTGTTCGTTTCAGTAGATGCTGGGCTTTGTAGACTTCTCTCCAAAATGCTTCGACTTTCTCTGGTGTGGGCGGATGAACGACAGTAACTGGAGAGTCTTGGAAGAGTCGAGCTAGGTCAGACAAAAACTGGTGATTTTGTCTGACCCACCTCTCTCTCCGCTCTAGACTTCTCCTAGCGTTAGATAGTACTGGTATCATACTCGTAGCACTTCAGCAGGTCATCCTTGAGTCGATCCATCCACTTAAAAGTAATTAGATTCTGCTGGTCAATTATATTGACTCCGTCTTGATTGGCTCCTCCAACTCTAGGATAGTCGGCATTGTTGTCCGACCCATTGTTGGGAGCCGTGCGCGTTCGATTGTTTTAAACCCCACTTACTACAACTATGTTTCGTGTTATCATTGTTGTTTCCACGAGCAGCTAGGGAGAAGGGTACGTCCATCGTTATAGAGCCCCGCATGCCAGGATAAGGCTGCATACTCTTGAGAGGTCGCCCGGTATCCCAGAATCACCGTTTGAGACACATCACCCAGGTGCCATTCAGCTTCCGGCACGGTCGCTACGCCTCCGCATAGGGTTTATTCCTTCAGGACCATCCCTGGACAATTTTCCGCGACTGATTATGAATTACTGTAACCATATTCAGCAGAAACCCTTGGTACAGATACCTTCTATCCGCAACCCGAGGACGCGTTCCGTGGCTTCGCCATAGGCCCTTCGTTTCGATTCCTAAGAACTTAAAACCGAACTAAACTATACATAAAATCCCTGTTCACCGAGGCTTTCTGGCACGTATGCATACTCTGTGGTTCCAAAAACACCCGAAGCTTCAGCACGTTTCGCTTCAATCCTTGCGAAATCAACGTACCTACCTCTCGAAAAATGGATATGTACGCGGAGCGATTCAAGGACTTTTCCAGGTTTTTTTCAGGTAGAGAAAAATTCAAGGATTTTTCCAGGTTTTCAAGGATTTCCAGGGGGCTAGACACCCTGTTTTCAAGGTGTCCAGCGACCTGGAAAACCTGGAATTCTCCTTGAATTTTTTACGAGAACCTTGAAAACCTGGAAATCTTCTTGAATTTTTTAAGAGAACCTTGATTTTGCATTTTTTTTTGCTTTTAAAACAGTTATTTTAATGAAATGCGAAAAATATTTTAAATATTTTAGTCTATTATGAAAGATACATCTCGTTTAGAAGAAATCTTGCTATTGAAAAGTTTTTTATTTATCAAGATATAATTTAGCTTTTGTTCATTAGAGAATAAATAAAGATTCCAAGGCACTTTTTGTAGACTACCAATTATTTTATAGATTGCAATGAACAGGCTTTAATATTATGAAATAATTCTATAAGATTTTAATTTCTTCTCCGCTAATATAGAATGTTAAACTATACATTTTTTTCTGATATTCAACTTACAAATTATTAAAATTATTATTTGAAATTTTCGATGCTAATTCAGTTTCAGGATTAGAAATAGCCAAAGCTACACAACGGATTTTTCAAGGGGTTGACTACTCGATTTTTTAGTGTAGACCAGATTTCAAAAGGTTACAAAATATTTCAAAGTATTTTCAACATTTCACAAAGATTTCACGGATTTCAAAGATTTAAAAAAGGCGTAAACACCAGATTTTAACGATTTCATAACAATTTTACAAATATTTTAAAACTTTCAAAACATTTAAAGGATTTCAAAGATTTGGAAGAGAGTACAGTGCACCAGATTTCAAATAATTAAAAGCATTTCAAAGATTTCAAAAGATTTCAAAAGGTTTAAAAACATTTCAGAAGAATACAAAAGATTTCACAAAGATTTAAAAGATTTCAAGGATTTCAAAGATTCAAAAAAAGCGTTTACACTACATTTAAAAGATTTCACAAAAATTTTCAAAAGATTTCGAAAATTTCACAAAGATTTTTAAACTTTCAAAAGATTTCAAGGCTTTAAAGATTTTAAAAAGCGATTTTAAAAACCAGATTTCTAAGATTTCGAAACATTTCAAAGATTTGAAATAATTTCAAAAGTTTTTAGAAGATTTCAAAATATTTTAATGATTTTAAATGAATACAAAAGATTTCAGAATGATTTCACAAATATTTAAAAGATTTCACAATTATTTCAAAGAATTCATAAAAAAGATTTTTAACGATTTCAAATTTTTTTATAAGGTTTCAAAAGATTTCAAATGTTTCAGTGATTTCAAACAAATACAAAAGATTTCAGAAATATTTCAAAGAATTCATAAGGATTTCAAAAGATTTCGAGAATTTCAAAGATCAAGAGTACAGTAAACCAGATTTCTAGAATTTCAAAACGTTTCAAAGATTCGAAAATTTCAAAGACTTCACAAAGATTGCAAATATTTCAATGATTTTAAATTAATACAAAGGATTTTAGAAAGATTTCACAAATATCTCAAAGATTTCATAAAAAATTGAAACGATTTCAAAATGTTGTAGAAGGTTTAAAAAGTTTCCCCAAAGATTTCAAATATTACAGTGATATCAAACGAATGCAAAAGATTTCACAAATATTTCAAAGAATTCTTAAGGATTTGAAAAGATTTCAACAATTTCAAAAAATTCAAAAAGGGTACAGTACACCAGATTTTATCGTTTTCAAAACATTTCAAATATTTTCAATGATTTCAAAAATTTTCAACAAATTTGAGAAGATTTCAAAAGATTTCACCTATAAAGATTAAAAAAAGATTTCACAAATAGTTCAAAGATTTCATAAAGATTTCAAAGATTTTACAAAAAATTTTAATAGATTCTAAAAGAGTTCTCAAAGATACAAAAGATTTCAGAAAGATTTTACAAATATTTCATAGATTTCATAAATTAAATTTGCTGTTTTTTTACGTTCGTCGATTGCGCGTATGATCTGCAGATTCCAATCAAAACCTTTGATGACAGGGGCGACTTTAGCTGACTTCCTGGATGAAAGTGAATGAATCCTCTCCAGCACAGTTGATTTTTTCAAATGTAGAGTCACAATGTTTCTATGTGATAAGGACATGCTCGAAACTGAAGCAAGTCAAGCGTTATTAAACAACTTTAAGTTGAATAATACATTTGATGGCTTGCAATCAGTTGAGCAGCAAATTAATATTCTGAAGAAATCTTATAATTATGTAGAGGAAGAAGAAATACCCTTCGGGAAAGGAAAGTTATTGCTCTTGATAGGAAATCTGGAACTTTCGTATCAGACTTTGTGCCGGAGACATTTCAGTACGTTCTAATAATCGACGTATTGACTTTGATCATGCGAAACAATGATTTGAAAAATGCCATTTCGTCAGAGAGAAAATCAGATCAGGAAGGTGTTTTAGCTTTATTCGTCGATGGAATAAGTTATAGAAAAAATGAGTTTCTTCAGCGACACAAGCACGCCATAAGATTTGAATTTTATTACGACAAAGTAGAAGTTGTTAATCCCCTCGGGTCCAAAACTGTGATACACGAAGTTGGTGTTATATTATTTAGAGTTCAAAACATGCCAGCTCATATGAATTGTCAACTTGGGAGTATTCACACAGCTTGTAAAGCTTACAAGGAAGACATAAAAAATTACGGGTTCGAAAAACTCTTTAGACCTCTGGTCCATGCTCTGAACAGATTAGAGTCTGATGAAGGCGTTGAAATCAAATTGGAAAACGAAACTCATTCTTCGAGGTACCATTGCAGGATTCTGTGGAGACGGATTGGCTGTCCATCAAGTATATGGACTTCTGGGGCCCTCAGCTGAATTTTTTGCCGATGTGCCATATTACGAGAGAAGAGCTTCTTGCAGGAGATCTGCTACCAAAAGGAGCTAGAACTGAAGAAGTATTTGTTCGAGATTTACTTGCAATTAAAAACGGAGGGAACAGAACCCGCGCAATTATGACTGAAACTGGAGTCCGAGAAGACATTTCTTTAAATAAGTCGGAATATTTCCATATTTCTAGAAATCACATATTTGATCAGATGCATGATCTTTTGATTGCAGCTTCACACTTTTTGGTTGCTGATAAACGTCATCACAAGGTGACAAACAAATGCATTTAATCATTCTCTTAGTGAGAATCATGGAGATCGTTATGGCTCTCAAGTTGAAAAAAAGTCTCCTTCCTTCTTTAAGGCAATTAATGTCAGATTCGTTTGAGGTCTTCAAAAAGTTATATCCTGATGTAAATTCTATTAACAAATTTCACGATCTTAGTCATTATCCCGATTGCATTAGACTTTCAGGACCACTAATTCTTTATTCTTGCATGAGATATGAAGGGTATCATGCTCCGTTGAAACAAAGGGCTCAAGTTATTCATGATTTTAAGAATTGCCCCAAATGATTTGTTCGTGTCAGTCAAAGCACTCAGTGTGTATACTGGGGAGCACAAGATGTAAAGCTCTACAGTGTGAAAAGTGAGGGTGGCAATACACTAGAGGTGGAAGATACTTTGAGCAAAGACGAATTAAAACAGTTTGTTTACTTTGATAACGAAGTTGTATTTGCAACCAACTCGGTGAGGGTAAATGGCACCTTGTACAAAAAGGGACTTCTCGTTTGTCTTGATGTTAAAGGAGAAAGAAACATAAATCTACCAATATTTGGATTCATTTTAGAAATCATAATTTCAGAAAAAGAAGAAGTATATCTTCTACGCGTGATTTAACTCTTCACCTAGAGCCTGACTTGAATGCCTTCTCAATAGAACTTGGCGAAGAAACTGGTCCCATATCTTCCATATCTACAAAAAATCTTGGACATTATAAATATTTTTCTATATGGACACAGCAAACTCGCTTTACTGCCTGCATATATTGTTTGTATTGCTTGTATTGCTTGTAGGAGCCATCCTTGGACTCCGTACTCCGTGATTCAAATTTCAATTTTTTGCAAAAATAAATTTTTTCCCCCGAGCCATGGGGATACTGAATTCGAATAAAAACGGTTTGATACAAAAACAGTCTTTTTTATGGGATATTGGTGTTAAACTTCATAGGGTTTGCGCCAAGATAGATTTTTCGATCAAAAGAGAAAACAAATCTAATCGAAAATGCTGAGTTTTAAGTCATAAAAACGAATATTTGAGAAAAGAAATTGGTTTTGTAACACAAAAATATGCATTTTCTACCAAAATAATTAAATTTTTGACTGAGAAAGACGAGTTTTCAGCAAAATAAAGTAATACTCATCTAAAAAGATCATTTTTCTGTCAAAAATTAAATATCTACATTTTTATTTTAAAATATTAATTTTTGTCAAAAAAAAAAAAAAATTAATTTTCAACTGAAAAAAAAATACATTTTCAACAAGAAATAGAATAGTTAAATTTTCAAACAAAAAGATGAATTTTCATCCAAAAACATTAAATGTCTGACAAATAAAAATTTCGACAAAAAATGGAATAGTTAAATTTTTATTTGAAAAAATTAATTTTGAATAGAAGGAAAAACTAATTTCCTACGAAAAAGAAATAACTTTGAACAAAAAACATGAATTTTCATCCAAATACTTTCATTTTTAATGAAGTTCTCAATAGCAAGGTTCATTTTCTACAAAAAAATACCAATTTTTAAGGAACTAGATGAAATTTTAATTAAAAAAGAGGAATTTTCAACGAAATATTGTAATTTTGAATGGAATTTCCTATCTAATAGTTGAACTGTCCACCTGATTGTTAAATTTTCGAACATAAAGGTTAATTTTCTACCTAAAAAGATAAATTTTCAGCAAAATAGATGAATTTTCAAATGGAAATGATAAATTCGCAACAAAGAGTGCAATAGTCAAATTTTCATTTAGAGTAATAAGTTTTCATTCAAGTGAAATAAATTTTCAACAAAATAGTTGAATTTTGACCTTAACACACGAATTTTCGTCCACGAAGAATAAATTTAAAAAAATCTCACCAAAAACTTAGTTAAATATTTGACTACAAAAATTAATTTTCAATTAAAATCCTCCTCGTTGAAAAAAAATACGACGAACGGACGCACACCCGAGCGAAACTATAAGGGTTTCCGCCTGTGTTAACGAAACCCTAAAAATTAAGAATTAAATGCTGTGAGCGGCAACTCGACATGCAATATTGTGCGTCAAGTTTCCACACATCGCTTTTACTTGGTGATTTTTGGACAAATGAATAAATACAAATAAATATAAATATGTACAAATATAAAAAGAGTGTTGAATTCTGCGTGAAATTGTAAACAAATGTGAAAAGGTATGAAAATATGTCCGCTAGTGAATTGTCTGCAGATCTACATCTCAACGTGCACATCTGGGAGTGTACCTTCTGTGCACGTGCACATATGGGCCACTCCTAACTGTACACGGCAGAATGTAGACGTGTCTGGTTATACCACTGGCGTAAAGCTTACACAATTTTCCTTAAAATTATAGATATATATTATATTATTATATATTTACCAATACAACTGAGGATTACCGTTCAGGACAAGACCAGAGTATAGACAACCCTCACCTTTTCCAACTTGAGAAAACACTGCTTAATGCATTAAGGAACAATTTGATTCATATTGTAACGAATGAATATTTTTGTATTTCGTCAGATCGCAAAGTGCGCATTATGGTTGTTATCTCCTAGTTTTGTAGCGTCAAGATTGTTCTTGTGAGGTATTGACATTCCATGAGAGTCAATGTTTATAAAATATTTTACGTTTCATGAAATGCTGGTTTTTACACGGTAATTTTGTATAGTGTCTACTATAACTGGCTAATAATAGCTATGAGTTAATAATATTATCTTTGAATAATGCTAGAAATGGCGGTTTCTTCTGAAATTTTCCACTTTGTGTTCACTCTTCACTTTGAATGAGTTAATATTTAAGTTATTATAGCAAAAATAGTTGTTGAGATAAATTATTATTGCCTATAGCTATCTTCTTCTATATTAATAATAAATAATTGCGTTTTTTTCTGAATTTTTTAACTTTTTGCCCACTTTTCACTTAGTGAGGTGATAATTAATGCAAGGTAATAAAAATAGTTGTTCAAACAATTTATTATTGTTAACAAATATCTTCTCTTAGATAAGTGCTAGAAAGTTGTGGATTTTTCTAAAATTTTTAACTTTGCTTTGCCTTTTAGTTATGAACAAATAATACATAAGCATTAGAGAGAAAAATATTCTGAACCATCTCTTTTTTTTCGTAAATATACTTTGCTATAGGGGGGGGGGGGTGGCTGATATCAAAATATGTTCAACTCTACATTTTTCTTTTACGCTTTGCAATAAACTTCTTGTTGTAATCTAAAACAAAACATTGACAAGTCATTTGCACATCTAGTTCTCCTACCCAGTCCTAATTATTCCATTCTTTGTTTTTGTTTCTTGTGTAAGATAGCTTTTTTGTTTAAATTAATTTTTCCAAACATTGGGAAAAGAGCAAAAATAATTCACATAAAAAAGTAAAATACTATTTAAAAAATGATTCTTGTTGAGATTCACTCATTATTTAATCATAACTAAAAAGTCAAAGGAAAACTAAACATTTAAGAAAAAAACAACTTTCTGGCAATACTATAAGAGAATATAGCTATAAACAATAATCAATTGTTTGAATAAGCGTGTTTTTGTTAACTTGCATTAATTGGTACCTCACGGAGTAAAAAGTGGACAAAAAGTGTAAGAATTCAGAAAAAAAACACCATTTTTTGCTTTTATCCAAGAGAAGATAGTTATATACAATTGTAAATTGTTCGAACAACTATGATTGTTAACTTGCATTATTCATTACTTTACTAAGTAAAAAGTGGATACAGGGTGAAACATTTCAGAACAAACCAAAACTATATTGCATTTATAAAGAAGATAGTGAAAAGCAATAATAATTTCATCAAATAATTACTTTTCCCACATTGAATCAATTACACAGATCTGCAAAAAATGGATTGCGATTGTTGTTGGCCAACTGAGGGTCATTTCCGATGTAATATTTCGCGCAGAATCCGAATCCAAGGTCAGAATTTTCCCAGCACGTCAGGTTTTTGAGATATCCTAACCTAAAAGTGCGAAATCTGAAAGTATAACTCTCTAACTTTAAAACGCTTTTTCAAAATTGAAGATATCATTTTTCTTCGCAGAGATATCCTTCAATGAAGTTTAGGCAATAAGGAGGCTTTCCCCTCCCACTGAGAAAGTTTTTTGACTTTTATAAAAAATGGTTGATATTGCGCTTGAGCTATTATGGAGATAAACCCATCAAGTTTATTTATTCTCAATCGTCCAAGCGCAAACGAAACGAAACAATCAGCCTAGCCAAAAACGAATGAAGAATTCTGTTGGAGTTGAACCGAATCGAAATATGAGTGCGGGCGAAAATGGGTTCCTCCAAGCGCTACGGGCGAAAACGAGTTAAATCTTTAACTCGTTTTTGGTCGTAGCGCGTGGGCTAATTCGTTCTTGCGCTGAGAAATAATCAACCCGCTTTTGCTCCGACTCTTTGTTTAGTTCGCTTTTTATCAGCCCCTCATTTCTAACAATGTTTGTTCAAAATTCGAGTGCTTAGCCCTTCAGATTTACATAATAATAATAAGACGACCAGGCAATGGCCCCGGACAAACGCGAGAAAATAGGTTAAAGTGATCGGACCAACTCCGGAGGGACATCCTTACCTGTTGGCAAAGAAGTTCACCGGCGCGAAGAGGATTCATGCCTCAAGGATGTCTTTCTTGACTGTGACGATGCCAGCATTATCACTATTCACGAAGGCCTCATGATGTGTATGCACACCCTGTGGTGCCAGAAACACCCAGAGATTCAGCATGTTACGCAAAATTCTTTGTGAAATGAAGCTGCCTACCTCTCTAGAACTGGTTATCAACGCAGAACGCCTGCCCAAGCGATAAATGAACAAGCCGCAGAAGAATAGACGGAAGAAAGATCAAGACCAGTCGCGAAAAGCAGGCACCCCGTGAGAGATAGATGCTTCCCTTCGTGAGTATATCTTGAAGGAGATTTGGACCTTTGGACCATCAACTGTTTAGTTGACGCTTCATCGAGAGCTTTGGCTGATTTAAATCGAAGGCTAAAACCGATGATAGATCAAGCGACCAAAAGATGCTTGCATCAACTAAAAAGAAGATTCGCTGGGTAAAACAGAATGCATCCTGTGTTCAGTGTGCGATTAACTACATAACACCTTGTAGGCCTTATACGGAGAGCATTTGAAAGTTCACTCATGTACTGTGATTCTACTATCACACACAGAACAAGTCAAAGCCGCTGATAGGTCAGGGGGAATCAACAGTTTTTCGCTGACCCATTGCGCTTCCTCAGCGATCTTCCTGTTTTTGTCAAACATCTGCTCAAGCCCGAGGGGCTCACAACTCGACCGATGGAGTGTACACTGACTTGAAGTAATTTCAGTGACTTCATGTGAATCCAAGTGACTTCACGCCAGTGACTTCAGCGAAGGTGTACATCTGACTTCACAAGTTGTTAACCCCTCGCTCAAGTCCGGCGTGATCAAGACTTTTTGGACAGAGGTTTACGAGGTCCAACTACAATTTGAGGAAAAAATTAATAATATCATCCGCTTCAAAGAATTTATGAAGCTCAACTCGTCTGCGCTAAATCAAAGGTAGCGCCACTCAGTAAGGTAACTCTTGAAAAACTAGAATTATGTGGAGCGAATCTTTTCGCAAAACTGTATCAATCAGTTATGCAGTCTTTCAAGTTCCCGATAGAAAAAAGTTATTTGTGGACTGATTCCACAATCGTTTGAGCGTGGATGAGGAGCTATTCGGGTCAGTGGAATATCTTTCTTGCTAATCAGATAGGTGAAATACAAAGGATTGTTTCTGATGCAAATCGGAATCATGTACGATGTCTGACTTGACAAAGCTATGAATTCTTTAATAATGATCTGCCAAAAACAAGCCTTTTCACCTGAGTTAAAATGTCTCCAGAACATAAAGTCATTGGATTCACGTAGAAAACTTCTTTCTCTCCATCCGTTTTTGGATGAAGGTATTATAAAGGTTGGTGGCTGCGTCATGCCGATATTCCTAAACTCAGAAGCATCGGGCTATTTTGCCTGAGGACCATCATTTTGTGAAGCTCATCGTAATGCATGAACAATAAAAAAATGTACATGTCGGTCATCAAGGACTTTTGGCAAAGTTGCTTTCAAGATTTTGGATTGTTGATGAAAAAAGAACTATTAGCAGTCTATTTCGAAAACGTCTAGTATGCTTTGAAGTCAGACCAACCAGTCTACACCAGCTGATGAGAGATTTACCATATCAAAGAGTTACACCAGCAAGACCCTTCCTTAAATGTTGGATTGACTTCGCTGCACCTTTTATCATCCAAATTTCTCGGAATATAACAGGAAAGGCATATTTTTTAGTCTTTGTATGCTTTGCCACTAAGGTAGTCAAACTCGGGGTTGTATCAGCCAAGAGTACTACTGCTTTTTTAAACGCTCTTAAAAGATTTTTAGCCAGACGTGGAAGGGGTCAGTACATTTTCACCGATAATGGAACGAACTTCGTCGGAGCCAACAATGAGAAAGAAAGAAACTTCCTCGCATCAAAGTCTATCAAGTGGAGTTTCATTCCGCCCTTCACGCCTTATTTTGAACGCTTGTGGGAAATAATATATATAATATAATAATATTATATTAAATATTATATACGATTATACTTATTTCTAGGGATTCAACAATTTTTGTTTAATTTAGGAACATTTGACAAAATTTTATTAGAAGATATTTTTAAATATATGAGCACCATCGATTAATCAAATAATTAAATAATACTACAAATATAATTAATCTTTTCTCGAATTTGTCTCCAAAGTTAATGAATTTGAATAATAATAGACACATATTTATATTGTATCGTCTTATAATTTTTTTATTATAATATTTATTATTATTATATCATTAAGCCGTTTCCCTTTCAATATGTATATATGAATATGTATACAGTTTTTTTTTATGTTTTTTTTTAATTTATAGGGATTCAATAAATATGTTTAATTTAAAAACTAAATTTATTTAGGTAACATTAACGTGGGTATTATTAAATTCAATTTAAAAAGCTTCAAATTTCCAACTCTTCAAGTAAAAATATTGCATTTTCAACAAGAAAGTTTTTTTATCTTATTAAATCTTAATCTTAATCTCATTAAATATTATTTTAACTATAATTTTTCAACCAAAAATAATATCGTTAGTTTTTCTAGGAATTTTGATACAAATTTTTTATTCCATTCCAAATTAATAATTGTTCAATTTCATTTTCAGTCAAGAAAATTAGGTTAAAAAAAGTAATTTTTAACAAAATAGAATTTTAACCAAAAAGTTAATTTTTTACCAAAAAAGACGAATCATTAAAAAACTATATGAATTCTTAATCAATTACTTGAACTTTCAACTTATAATGGAAAGATTTCGAAACAAAAATGGAATAGCTAGTCTAAAACTAAAAAAAAAAAATAATTTTTCCCAAACAAAATTTCCAACAAAATAGGTACATTTTTTAATTAATAGTTTTATTTTCAACCAAAAAGTTTAATTTTCTACTGAAGTATTTTAATTTTCCACCAAAAATATAAATTTTCAAGAACAAAGTTAATTTTCAACTAAATAGTTTAATTTCCTACCAAATTATTGAATTTTCAAACCAAAAGGACGAATTTCCTACAAAATAGTTGAATTTTCAACCTGAAAAGATGAATTTTAAACAAAAAAGTAAAAAACAAATATAATAATGAACCTTCAACCGAACATTTATTTAGAAACAATAATTTATACATTAACATTTGTTTTGAAATCTTTTTAAAGATTCTCTTAAAAATTTGTTAAAAAAAAATCATTTGAAAATTTTCCAGGAATCTAAAATAATTTTATTATCTTGAAACTCGAATTTTTCCTAGAATTTTTTTAAAGTCCTGAAAAAGTAAAAAAAATGACCTTAAAATCACCCAGATTCTTTTTTGGAAATTATAGAAATCTTATTAAATATTCTTTTAACATTAATTTAAAACAAAAAAATATCGTTAGTTTTTCTGGGAATTTTGGTAAAAAAATTTTATTTCGTCAAAATTAATACTTACTCAATTGTCGTTTATTATTCCAAAAATTTTTAAACTATTTTCAAATATTTTCTTCAAATTAATTTTTAAAAATAACAAATCATTTCAAATTTTCCCAGCAAACTTAAGAATTTTTTGATATTTGCTTAAAATCTTTCAACATCCTTAGAAAGTTTCAAAATTTTATTTCGAAATATTTAAAAATCTTAATTTAGTTTTTTTTTTCGAAACCTTTTCTAGTTTTAAATTAAGTTTGGATCTTTTAAAAAATGGTAAATATTACAAATATTTCAGTTTAAAATTGTTTAGTTTTTAATATTTTATTTATAATTGCTCATTTCATATGAAATGTAAAATATTGCTAAATATTTAAAAACATGTCTTCCTTAATTTAAAAAAAATCAAATTAAACTGAGGCTTTCAAATTAAAAAATTTCGATTTTTAACGTTAAAATCTGTTCATTTATTGTTCAATTCCTAACTCTTCAAGTAAAAATTGCTTTACTCCCTTTTAAAAATCTTTAAAATCCTAGAAATCTTCTGAAAGCTTCAAAATCTTTGTGAAATGTTCGAACTCTTTTGTAAAATTTTTGAAATATTTCTGAAATCTTTTAAAACCTTCGGAACAAATTTAAAATCGTTTAAAATCTTACAAATGTTCTAAAATCTTAGAAATCTGCTTTACTCCCTTTTTAAAATCTTTAAAATCCTTGAAATCTTCTGAAATTTTTAAAATGTTTGTGAAATTGTTGAAATCTTCTCAAAAATTTTGAAATCATTTGAAATCTTTGCAATGTTTTGAAATCTTTGACGTCTTGTGAAATCTTTTGTGATAATTTGCAATCATTAAAATATTTGAAATCTTTGTGAAATCTCTTATAATCTTTTAAAATTTCAGTAAAATCTTTGAAATCCTTGAAACCATTGAAATCTTTGTGAACTGTTTTGAAATCTTTATGAAATCTTTGCAATATTTGTGAAATCTTTCTTCAATCTTTGTTTGTGAAATCTTTTGTGTCCGTTTGAAATCACTGAAATCTTTTGAAATCTTCTGAAATTTGTTGAAACCTTATGAAATGGTTTAAAATATTTGTAATCTGGTGTAATAATACCCTTATTGAAATATTTGAAATTCTTGAAATCTTTTGAAATACTTTTGAATTCTTCGCAATATTTGTGAAATCTTTCTGAAATCTTTAGTGTTCATTTAAAATCATTAACATTTTTGAAATATTTGTGAAATATTTTGAAATCTTGTAAAAGATTTTGAAATTGTTTGAAATCTTTGCAATGTTTTGAAATATGGTTTACCCTTTCTAAAATGTTTGAAATCCTTGAAATCTTCTGAAAGTTTGAAAATCTTTGTGAAGTGTTCGAAATCTTTGTGAAATCTTTGAAATATTTCTGAAATCTTTTAAAACCGTCTAAAAAAATTTGAAATCCTTTATAATATTTTTAATGTTCTGAAATCATAGAAATCTGCTTTACTTCCTTTTTAAAATCTTTAAAATCCTTGAAATCTTCTAAAAGTTTGAAAATCATTGTGAAATCTATGAAATCTTTGTGAAATCTTTTGAAATCTTCTAACCGAACGTGAAATCGTTAAAAAATTTTATATGTTTTGAAATCAGGTGTATTGCACCCTTTCTGAAATCTTTGAAATTCTTATATTCTTTTGAAATCTTTATGAAATCTTTGTTTGGGAAATCTTTTCTGTTCGTTTGAAATCACTGAAATCTTGTAAAATCTTCTTAAATTTGTTGAAACCTTATGAAATTGTTTAAAATCTTCAAAATCTGGTGTAATGTACACTTTTTGAAATATTTGAAATTCTTGAAATAATTTCAAATACTTATGAATTCTTCGCAATATTTGTGAAATCTTTCTAAAATCTTTAGTATTCATTTAAAATCATTAACATTTTTAAAATATTTTGAAATCTTCTAAAACATTTTTAAATCGTTTTGAATCTTTGAAATGTTCTGCAATCTTAGAAATCTGCTTTACTTTCTTTTTAAAATCTTTAAAATCCTAGAAATATTCTGAAAGTTTCAAAATCTTTGTGTAATGTTCGAAATCTTTTTGAAATCTTTGAAATATTTCTGAAATCTTTTAAAACATTTTAAACAAATTTGAAATAGTTTAAAATATTTGAAATGTTCTGAAATCCTAGAAATCTGCTTTACTCCCTTTTTAAAATCTTTAAAATCCTTGAAATCTTCTGAAAGTTTTAACATCTTTGTGAAATTGTTGAAATCTTTGTAAAATCTTTTGGCATCATCTAACCAAATTTGATAACGTTTAGATTTTTCAAATGTTTTGAAATCAGGTGTATTGCACCCTTTCTAAAATCTTTGAAATTCTTGTATTCTTTTGAAATCTTTATGAAATCTTAGAAATATTTGTGAAATCTTCTGTATTAATTTGCGATCATTAAAATAGGTGTTGGCTCGAAATATCTATCATTTGTGTATCAGTATTCAGTTGACAATGTCGAAAACGGGAGCCGGTAGGAAAGAAAAAGTGCCAGAGGAAGATGTAGTCGAGCCTTTCATTCGAAAAAAATCCCAATTAGTTTGCAATGGAAGAGTTGTGAGTAAAACGGAGATGTATGGGAGACCATGGTCAAGAAATTGGATGGGAAACTCTCTGCGAAGACGCTATATGCAAAAATGTGCGAGAGGAAGTTTCGTAAGAAAGTAAACGAGCCGATGAATGTAGCAAATGAAGACACTTTCTTCCTAAAAATCGCAAATGAATTATAAGTTGATTCTAGTGTTAAAGAAAGGAATGTTTGGGAAATTAAAATTTTTGCGGACTAGGCGGAATTCGAAGCATTAATGAGAGAAGTGAAATATAAAAGAACTGATAAAGGTCGTACGTGTGTGAGATCGTGTTTCCGCCTAGAATCTGGAAAGTGGAAAGAAATGCTCAGATATGGTATTTTTAAGGAAACGAAACTGGAGTGTGGTTTCAACATGAAAAACCACGTTTTAACAAGAGATGGAGAAACTGTAACATTCAATGGTAAGTGAATGTTTTTTCTTTCATAAAAAAAAGTCCCCTTAATAGTGAATGGAAGCGATCAATCATTACAGGTATGGATTTCGAAATTTTAATTTTTTAGACAAGTTTTATGTTTTTTTATGAAAAACTGTATGTATCAAACTTAATTATTTATTTCAGTAAATATTTTATTTAATTATTTTCATTATAGCCCATAATGCTGCAGAAGGGTAAATACAATCTATCCAATACCTTTGCAATAGACTCCATCACATAGGCGATGGTCGTTTTATTGAATGATCAACCACCAATCCGCAAAATAATAAAACAGTTCGAGAGACAGATACCCATCTTTGGGTTGGTGATCGCAATATTAAATAGTAAAACTGGCATCGGAAAATCTGAGTATCAAAAGCGAGGGCAGATTCTGAAAGAAATTATGTATAACCTGGACTGCAGTGCAATAGATAAAGATCCAGCACCGGAGGATGGAATTGACTTCTTTGAAATTGATTGCCAAATAAACGGAAAAAATTTAGCCGCAATCCTGCAATATATATCCCAGCCAATTTGCCATCATTTGTGCAATTTTCCAAAGGCACCAATGATTGTACTCTGTAACACAGGAAGTTGAGAACCTTTCTTTGCAATTTTGAAAGCTTGTTCCAAACTAATTTCGGAGAAGCTATTTACGAAGAAAATATACTTCCATGCAGGAAACTGCCAGGGTTCTATAATGGGAACTTTCACTGCCAGTGGTGTTTACATTACTATTTTCATAAAAGTATTTTTTTCATTAGATATTAATGTTTGATAATAACAATGTTCGTTTAATTTCAGGTCCATTCCCTTTTATATAAGTCGATATGGAAAGGCAAGCGGGCAAAACTATAGCAACGTCTGTTCGACTCAAAGATGTTCCGAAGAGTTTTCCTGCTTGTACCGACTACAAAGACAAAGGAAATTCTTGGGTCATTACACAGCCATCTGTCTGAGACAAAATAGGTGGCTGGAATATGATGACATACAGAAGAACAAAGTCAACAGAATGCACGATAACGACAAAATCTACCCAGAGTTGATCATCTACGATTCTACGCCCGTGTAGAAGGTGGCACATAATTGAAATGTAATATACACCAGAGATCCGATGTAACAGCAGTTTCGAGGGTTGCCTCGCACTAACCTTGCTTGAAAAATAAAGTGATTATTTTTAATTTTAGTAAAGTAAGGTAAAATAGATGGTTATGCATACCTGTAGACTTTAAGACAATATCTCCGTCCATAACTACTATCGGCAAGAAAATTCGAGTCCTCTGGCATCCATTTTTCAGTATTTCAGTAGATCTGTAGTAGACCTTAAAATCCTTAGAAAATAATTCAACTATTTAGTTGAAAGTTCAAGTTTTTAGTTGAAAATTGAAATATTTTGGTGAAAAATTCAACTATCTTGTAGAAAATTATTTTTTGTTGTTGAACATTAATTGGTTAAACTGAAAATTTGATTATTCCATTTTTTATTGAAAATTGAATTTTTTTCAGTTATAAATCCATTTTTTTGTTGAAAATTCGGTATTTTTGATAGAAAATTAATCTTTTTAGTCAAAAATTAATTTTTTGGTTGAAGATTCATCATTTTAGTTGAAAATTCGACTTTTTTCATAAAAAATTATTCTTCTTGTTTAAAAAGTCATATTTTTTGTTGAAAATTGAAATATTTTGTTGAAAATTCGTTGTTTTTTTTTGTTGAAAATCAATTTCTTAAACTAAAAATTGAACTATTCTATTTTTTGTTCAAAATTGATCTTCTTCAGTTGAAAATCCAACTATTTGGTTAAAAATTCATTTTTGTTTGAAGGTTCATCATTTTAGTTGAAAATTCGATTTTTTTGTTTAGAAAATTAATCTCCTCAGTTGGAAATTCATTTCTTCGGTTGAAAATTACACTATTACATTTTTTATTCAACATTGTGCTTTTTTAGTTAAAAAGTCAACTATTTGATTGAAAAAAATGATTTTTTTTCTGCAAATGTAATATTTTTGATAGTAAATTAATTATTTAAAAAAAAATTAATTTGTTGTTTGAAGATTTATTATTTTAGTTAAAAATTCGACTTTTTTGGTAGAAAATTAATCTCCTTAGTTCGAAATTCATTTCTTTAGTTGAAAATTGAACTATTTCATTTTTTGTTCTAAATTTATCTTTTTTATTTGAAAATTCAACCAATTAGTTGAAAGTTCTTTTTAGTTGAAAATTTATTTTTTGGTTGAAGATTCATCATTTTAGTTGAAACTTCGACATTTTTGGTAAAAAATTCAACTCTTCAGTTGAAAATTCATTTCTTTAGTTGAAAATTTAACTATTATATTTCTGGTTCTAAATTTATCCTTTTTATTTGAAAATTCAACTATTTAGTTGAAAGTTCATCCTTTTTGTTGAAAATTTGTAATTCCTGGTAGAAAATTAATCTTTTTGTTTAAAAAGTCGCCTTTTTTATGAAAAATTAAAATATTTTGGTGAAAAATTCAACTATTTTGTTGAAAATTCGTTGTTTTTTTTTTGTTAAAAATTAATTTCTTAAACTGAAAATTTAACTATTCCATTTTTTGTTATAAATTTATCTTTTTTAGTTGAAAATTCAACTATTTGGTTTAAAATTCATCTATTTTCTTGAAAATTCGAATTTTTCGGTAGAAAATAATCTCCTCAGTTGGAAATTCATTTATTTATTAGAAAATTTACCTATTCCATTTTTTGTTAAAAATTAATCTTTTTGTTGAAGATTCATAATTTTAGTTGAAAAATCGACTTTTTTATAGAAAATAATCTCCTTAGTTAAAAATACATTTGTATAGTTGAAAATTTAACTATTCCATTTTTTGTTAAAAATTAATCTTTTTTAGTTGAAAATTCAACTATTTGGTTTAAAACTCAACTATTTTCTCAAAAATTCGACAGTTTTGGTAGAAAATTAATCTCCTCAGTTAGAAATTCATTTCTTGAGTTGAAAATTTAACTATACCATTTTTTGTTCAAAATTGATATTTTTAGTTAAAAATTAAACTATTTGGCTAAAAAAAAACTTTTTCGTTGTTAAAAATTCGACATTTTTGATAGAAAATTAATTTCCTTATTTAAAAATTTACTTTTTGCTTGAAAATTGAACTATTCAATTTTTTTGTTCAAAATTGATCTTTTTTCGTTGAAAATTTAACTATTTGGTTAAAAATCCATGTTTTTTGTTGAAAATTCGATATTTTTTTATAAAAAATTCGATATTTTTCATAGAAAATGAATCTTTTTGGTTGAAAAATAATTTATTTAAAGATTTTTAGAAAGTAAAAAGATATAAATTTTTGAATATTTAAAGATAAAAATTTTGAAACTTCTCAAGGATTTTAAAACGTTTCATGATAATAAAAAAATTTTCTTAAAATTCATGGGAAAATTTGAATTGATATTTTATTTTGAAAAATTAATTTCAATAGAATGTTTAAAAATATTTTTAAAATTTCAAAAGGTTTCTCAAATTTTCATAACAGAATCTGGAAAATTTGAAGGCATTTTTTGTAATTTTGCAGAATTTTGAAAAAGTTTTGGAATAATTCAAATAATTCCAAAGAAAATTTGGAAGGTTAAAAAGTTTTCGAAATGGTTAAAAAAATTTGGAATATGAAAATATTAAAAAAAAAACAATGTAAATTTTGGAATATTTCGAAAAAAATTCAAAATATTTCTACAAATGTCGAAAAAAATCTGGAAAATTTAAGGGCATTTTTTTTTATTTTCAAAAAATGGTCAAAATTTTAAGAATAATTCGAGTTAGTTTGAAACATGTTTGTTTTTACAACTTTCAAGAGTCTTAAATATCTTTCAAACTGACTCGAATTTTTCCTAAAATGTTGCAAAATCCTGTAAAATAAAAAAATTATACTTTTTCGACATAACAGAAATCTTCAAAAATCTTTTGGAATTTTTTCAAGAATCTGACGAAAATTATATTTCTATAACCTTAAAAACAAATGAACAAATAAACTTAAAAAACAAATATTTATTCAAAATTTTTATTTTGTATTCAAAACCATTTATCCCCTTAAATTATAATTTTGGTGAAATTTTTTTTCTTGATCGACAGAAAAACATTTTGAGGTTAAAAATTGAACTATTTGGTTGAATATTTTGAAATAAAAATGTTGAAGCTTTTAAGCATTTTGGAAGGTTGCATGATAACAAAAAAAAATCTATAATTCATCGAATAATTTAAACGAATTTTTTGTTTTGTTTGAAAAATTAATTTGAAGAGAATATTTAAAAAGAATTCAAAACATCTAAGAAGATTTTCAAAATTATTAAAACAGAAGCTGGAAGATTTGAAGGCAATTTTTGTAATTTTTCAGAATTCTAAGAAAATTTTGTCAAAAATTTGAACAATTTGAAAAAATATTTAGAAGATTTGAAGGTTTTAAAAATGACTAAACAATCATTCAAAATTTGAAAATATCTTCAAGTATTTAAAACAAAATGTAAATTTTGTTAGATTTGGAAAAAATTTCAAAGATTTTTAAGAAGTTCGAAAGGTTTCAAGAAAATAAAAAACTTTTTGTAAGATTTATGTGAAAATTTTAATGACTTTTCATTTTGAAAAATTAATTTTCAAAGAAAATTTAAAATGATTTCAAAACACATCAAAAGATTTCTACAAATTTCGAAAAAAATCTGGAAGATTTAAGGGCAATTCTTTTAATCTTGAAAAATCGTTCAAAATTTTAGGAATAATTCCAGGCAGTTTAAAATATATTTTTCTGAAAGTCCTAAATATCCTCTAAACTGACTCAAATTTTTCCTAAAATTTTGCAAAATCCTGTAAAATAAAAAAATTATACTTTTTCGACATGTCTGAATCTGAAATCATCGAAAATCTTTGTAAATTTTCTCAAGAATCTTAAAAAAAAAAAGATATTTCTATAACTTTAAATACAAATCAACAAATAAACTTAAAAAACGAACATTCATTCGAAATTTTATTTTGTATTCAAAATCATTTATCCCCTCAAATTATAATTTGAGTGAATTTTTTTTTGTATATTTGACTGAAAAATCTTTTTTGGTTTAAGTTTAAACTATTTGTTTGAAAATTCATTTTTTTACAAAAGAGCAACCTAAGCATAAATTATAAAAAAATATTTGCATTTTTTTTCTTCCGCTTTCCGCAAAAGCCGTAATTTTAATTCAATTTTGATTTACAAAAGCACGTTCGTATCCTGAAAAATTCGAATCACTTTAAAAGATATTAAGAAGTTTTGAACAAATTTCAAAAAATGATTTTAAAAAATATTGTAGAAGATTTTAAAGAAAAAATTGGTTATTTTGCCAATTTACAAATTTTTCAAAAAATGATTATTTATTTTGGATAACTAATTTTAAGATAGAATTGAAAATGATTTCAAACTATTTCCAAAATTGAATCCGGGAGATTTTAAGGCAATTTTTTGTATTTTGCAGAATTTTGAAAAAATCTTAGGAAAAATCTAACACATTTTAAACTATATTTAGAAATTTAGAACAATTCGCAAATAATTTAAACATTTGAAACAAAATGTAGATTTATGAAGAATTCGAAAAAAGGAGCTTTTTAAGAGTCTTGAAAGCTTTCAAGACATTTCTTTTTGCTAGATTTAGGAAAAAATTATTTTAGAAAAGATTTCAAAAATAATTTCAAACTTGAAACAATTTCAAGAAAATTGAGAAAAAATTAAGAATTTTGAAAATAAAAAAAAAAGGTTTTTTAAACTTTTGAAGGGTTTCAAGAGAATACATAAATCTTCTTCAAATTCCTGGGAAGATTAAAATAATGTTTTATTTGGTAAATTAATTTTAAGAGAAGATTTAAGAAGATTTCGTAAAATTTTGAAACAAAATCGATTTTTGAAGATTTTTAAAGACTTTAAAGATTTTAAAAATCTGAAAGATTGTTGTAAAATTGTTTTTATCTTGCAGGATTTTAAATGATTTCCTAAATTTTCGAAAAAGAAAGTATAAGATTTTTTGCAAGATGACCAAATTGAAGAAAAATTGAGTTCATTTAAAAAATATAAAGAAGTTTTGAGGAGGATAAAAAATAATTCAGAAAAGATTTCGAAGAAATTTAATCATTTTAACAATGTTAAAACGAAATGTAGATTAAGAAAATTTCGAAAAAAGTAGGTTTTCAAGAATTTTGAAAGGTTTCAAGAGAATAAACAAGTTATCTTAAGATTTCTGGCAAAATTTAAATGATTTTTTATTTGAATAAAAAATGGTTTGAAGATAAAATTGAACAAGATTTCAAAACATTTCAAAAAATTTCCAAAATTGCCGAAAAAGAATCTGGAAGATCTTAAAGCAATTTTTTTTTATTTATTGAAAAACTGGCACCAGTTTAAAAGATATTTAAAAATTTTGAAAAATTTGAAGAATAATTCAAAACTAGAAAAGATTTTGAGAAATCTAAAAACAAAATGTGGATTTTTGAAGAATTCGAAAAAAGCTTTTTAAGCGTTTTGCAAAGTTTCAAAGCAATAAAAACGTGTTCTTTTAAAGATTCTTGGGAATACTGAAATAAATCTTATTTCGAAAAATTTATTTCCAGATGAAATTGAAAAACATTTTCAAACATTTCAAAAGATTTCCAAAATGTCAGAAAAGTTTATGATAGATTTGAAGGCAATTTTTTTATGTTGCAGAATTTTGAGAGAAAAAAATTAGGAAAAATTCCACTTATTAAAAAAGATATGGACAAGTCTGGAAAAAATTTCAAAAATAATTTAAAACCTGGAACGATTTCAAGAAATTTAAAACAAAATCTAGATTTTGGAAGATTTTGAAAAAAGAAGGTTTTTAAGAATTTTGAAAGATTTCCAGAGAATAAAAAAGTTATGTTCAGATTTCCGGGAAAATTTAAAATATATTCAATTTTGAAAAATTAATTTTAAGATAGAATGTAAATAAATTGAAAATACTTCGAAAGGTTTCGAAAATTGTTGAAAAAGTATTTGGAAGATTTCAAAGCAATTTTTTCATTTTTAGCAGCATTTAAAAAAACATTTTAAGATGAAAAAATTTCAAGAAATTGAAAACAAAATGTAGATCTTTGAAGTTTAGAAAAAAGGAACTTTTTAAGGGTTTCGAAAGGTTTCAAGAAAATCAAAAAGTTTTTCTTTAAAGATTGGTAGAAAATTTAACTATTTTGTTGAAAATTCGTTTTCCCTTGTTGAGAATTATTTTTTTTTAATTGAAAATTTAATTATATATCCCAGTTTTAGTTGAAAATTGATTTTTTTTACTTGAAAATTAAACTATTTGGTTGAAAAATCATGTGTTTTGTTAAAAATTATTTTTTTTTTTGCTAGTAAATTAATTTTTTGGTTATAAATGGATCGCTTCGGTTGAAAATTTAACTATTTTATTGAAAATTATTTGGTTGAAAATTCATGTGTTTTGTTGAAAATTCATCTTTTTTTATAGTAAATTAATTTTTTGGTTAAAAATTGATAGAGCTTTGTTAAAAAATTGAATTATTTTGTCGAACATTTGTCTTTCATTTGTTCTTGTTTTATTTTTGATTAAAAACTGATATTTTTTATTTGAAAAATTGCATGATTTGTTTGGAAATTCTTCCTTTTTGTTTGAATTCAGCGGCTTTTAATTTAAAATATTTTTTGATTGGAATATCAACTATTGCATTTTACGTTGTTTGTTGAAGATTCATCTCTTTTTGTTGAAAATTAATCTTGATGCTTAACAATTAATATTTTTGGTTAAAAAATTGTTTTTCGACTGAAAATTTCACTAATTTATAAAAATTCGTTTTTCTTTTCTTGATAATTGATCTTTGCAGTTGAAAATTCAACTATGCATTTGAAAATTGACTTTTTTTTAATAAAACTATTCTTATTATTTGTAAATTCATTTATTTTTGGTTAAAAATTAATTCCTTTGGTTAAAAATTTAACTACTTAGTTAAAAATATTTGTTTGTTTGTTAAAAATTAATTTTTTTATTGAAAATTCATCTTTTTGATTGAAAATATTTTTTACTATTTTTTTATATGCAAATTCATTTCTTTCAATGAAAATTTAACTATTTGATTGACATTTTTTGTTTGTTTGTTAAAAATTAATTTTTGAACTGAAAAATTAAGTATTTCATTTAAAGTTCGTCTTTTTTTGTTTAAATTCAACTAATCTATTAAAAATTTCGCTTTTTTTTTGTGTTGAAAATTAATTTTTTTCCAGAAAATCTAACTATTCGACTTTTGGTTGAAAATTTAACTGCATTGTTAAAAATATTTTTGTTGTTAAAAATAATATTTTAGTTCAAAACTTAACTAGTCCATTTTTTGATCAAAATTGTTATTTTATAGTTGAAAATGCAACTAATTGGTTGAAAATTCATGTATTTTTATAAGAATTCGTTTATTTTTAGTTTTAAAATAATTTCTTTACCTGAAAATTTACCCATTCCATTAATGTTATGTTTGTGAAATTTAGAACTACACAAGAAAAAGTGACCAGTAATTAAAATATTAAATTTTTTCTCTTCAAACCGAATGAATTTTTACTTGATTTTACAAATAAACTATTTTTATTAACAATTGGTATAGAAAAGGCTATTTTTCATTTATTAAATTTAAATTTTCGCAGAAACCGTATCTGAATTTTCTAAAACATTCGAAATTATTTTAATTTATGTGATAGTTGCAAAAATTGTATACGGAATTTTTTTTGTAGTGTCTTCAGTAGCAAGTAGGAGTGCAAAATTTAAAAAATGCAAAAAATTTATTTTAGAAAGAAAATCATAATTTTAAGAATTTCTAGTTCCAAAATAGTTTTTCTTTTTTTTAATAGAAATAGAATAGAAATAGAATAGAATATATTTTGATAAATTTCATCAAGGATATTAATGAAATAAAGTATTTTTAATGTCTCTTGCCTGAAAATATTTAGAAATCGGAAAGCTGTCGTTTAATAAATAATTAAATGAATAAATAATAATAATATAATATTAATTTGTTATTTTATTATATTATATTATATATATATTATAGATTATTATATTTATTATTTATTTGTATTATATTTTAATTTATTTAATTTGATTTATTAATTTACGATTAATATTCTGAATTTCTAAAATTCCTTGAATTCTAATTATTCTCAAGAATTTTAAAATTCTATGAATTCTCTGAAATACTTGAATATTTTTATTTCTCAAAATTTCATGAATATTCCGTTTTCTTAAAATTCCATTACTTCTAAATTCCTGAAATTCCTCGAATTCTATGAATTGTCGAGAATCTCAAAATTCGATGAATTCTCTGAAATACTTGAATATTTCTAATTCTCAAAAGTCCATGAATCTTCTGTATTTCTGAAATCCCATTAATATTCTGAATTCCCGAAATTCCTTAATTTCTATGAATTCTCAAGAATCAATCTCAAAATTCTACGAATTCTCTGAAATACTTAAGTATTTTTAATTCTCAAAATTCCGTGAATGTCCTGCATTACTGAAATACGATTAATATTCTGAATTCCTTAAATTATATAAATTCTCAAGAATCTCAAAATCCTATGAATTGTCTAAAATACTTCAATATTCTCTATTTCCAAAATTCCATGAATCTTCTGTTTTCCTGAAATTCCATTAATATTCTGAATTTCTGAAATTCCTTGAATTCTGTCAATGCTCAAGAATTTTAAAATTCCATGGATTCTCTGAAATACTTTAATATTTTTAATTCCACAAATTTTCGAATACGGAACATTCGTGGAATTGTGGGAATTAAAAATATGCAAGTATTTCAGAGAATTAATAGAATTTTGAGATTCTTGAGAACTGGTAGAATTTAAGGAATTTCAGGAATTCGGAATATTAATGGAATTTCAGGAATACAAAAGATTTATGGAATTTTTGGAATTAGAAATATTCAAGTATTTCAGAGAATTCATGAAATTTTGAGATTCTTGAGAATTGATAGAATTCAAGGAATGTCAGGAATTCAGAATATTAATTGAATTTCAAGAATTCAGAATATTCCGCAAAGATTCCTTGCATTCGTTGAATTCATGAAAATCTCTGAATTCCATGAATTTATTGAAATCCGTGAACATTCTGAATGCCCTGAGTTCTTCGAATATCTTAAACTCCTTGCATTGTCTGAATTCTCTGAAATTTCTTAATATTCTGAACTTCCTTAATTATTTGAAAATGCCAAATTTCTGAAATTCTCTGAATTCTCTGGGAGGCATAAATAGGTCATATAGCTTACATTCCTGGAATATTCACAATTCCTTGAATTCTCTAAATTCTCAATAATATCACAATTCTATGGATTCTCTGAAATACTTTAATATTCTTAATTCCAAAACTTCCATGAATATTCTGTATTTATAAAATTCCATTCACATTATAAATTCCTAAAATTCCTAAAAGTCTATAAATTCTCAATAATCTCAAAATTCTATGAATTCTCTGACATATATGCATATTTTTAATTTCCCGAATTCAATAAATCTTCTGAATTCTTGAAAATCCATTAAAATTCTGAATTCCTGAAATTCCTTAAATTTAAGAGTTCTCAAGAATTCAAAAATTCTATGAATTCTCTGAAATACTTGAATATTTTTAATCCTCAAAATTCCATGAATGTTCCGTATTCCTAAAATTTCGTTAATATTATGAATTCCTGAAACTGCATTATTCTTCTGTATTCCTGAGATTCCATTAATATTCTGAATTCCTGAAATTCCTTGAATTCTATTAATTCTCAAAAATTTTAAAATTCTATGAATTCACTGAAATACTTGAATATTTTTAATTTCCAAAATTCCATGAATATTCTGTATTCCTGAAATTCCATTGATATTCTGAATTCCTGAAATTCCTTGAATTCTATGAATTCTCGATAATCTCAAAATTCTACGAATTCTCTGGAATACTTAAATATTTTTAATTCCCGAAATTCCATGAATCTTCTGAATTTCTGAAATTCTATTAATATTCTGAATTCCTGAAATTCCTTGAATTCTATGAATTATCAAGGATCTCAAAAGGAATCATGAACAAAAACTATGAATTTTCAACGAAATACATCAATTTTCCAGTACAAAATATCAATTTTCAACCAAAAAGTTAAAATTTTAAAGACTAAGGTTAATTTTCTACCAAAAAAGATTAATTTTAAACTAATATGAAGAATCTTTAATAAAAAAATTAAATTTCAACCATAAAGAATTATTTTATGTGAAAAAGATGAATTTTCGACAACAAAAATTTCAACTAAAAATTTAATTTATATCTTCAGTTTAAAACATTAAATTTTCTGCAAAAAAAAAATGAATTTTTAAGAAAATAGTTTTCTGATAGTTACATTTTTTACCAAATAAATGAATTTTTGACTACAATAAGGCATCTTTAAAACAAAACAAAAAAAGATTTTTCAACCAAGAAGATTAATTTCATACAAAAAAAAAAGAAATTTCCACTGCAACAGATACATTTTCAACCTAAAATAGAATAGTTATATTAACAGTTAAGAAAATTAATTTTTACCCGTAAAAAAATGAATTTTCGACTATAATGAGGAATCTTTAACAAAAACTATGAATTTTCAACGTAATACATCAATTTTCCACTGAAAAAGATCAATTTTTAATCAAGAAGATCAACTTTTTACCAAAAAGACGAATTTTAAACGTAATACATGAATTTTCCACTGAAAAATATCAATTATCAACCAATAAGATTATTTTTTACCAAAAATATGAATTTTCAACGAAAACAAACATTTTAACCGAAAATGGAACTTATATTTTCAGTTTAAAAAATTAATTTTTTCCCCCAAAAAGAAAACAGTTTTCAAGAAAATAGTCACATTTATAACCAAAAAAATTAATTTGAACTTGAAAAATCAATTTTCAACCAAGAGGATCAATTTTCTACCAAAAAAGACAAATTTGTAACAAAACAGTTCAATTTTTAACCAAAGAAATGAATTATCAACAAAACAAGAAAAGAATTTTCAACAAAATAGTAGTATTTTTAACCAAAGAAGTGAATTTTCAAATGTTAAAAAAATTTCAATTAAAAAAATGAATTTTAAACCAAATAGTTTAATTTTCAATTACAAAAATGAATTTTCAACCATATAGATTGATTTTCTACAAAAAAATCAACTAATTTTCAACAAAATACATGAATTTTCACTATAAGAGATCAATTCTATGCCAATAAGATTATTTTTTCCACCAAAAGCGATGAATTTTTCACAAAATCTATGAATTTTCAACTAGAATGAGGAATCATTAACAATAACTATGAATTTTCAATGAAATACATGAATTTGCCACTAAAAAAGATCAATTTTCAACCAAAAAGATTAATTTTCTGTCAAAAATAGAATATTTATATTAGCAGATGAAACAATTAAATTTTATTCATAAAAAAAAGAATTTTCGACTATAATGAGGAATCTTGAACAAAAACTATGAATTTTCAACGTAATACATCAATTTTCCATTAAAAAGATCAATTTTCAACCAAGAAGATTAACTTTTTACCAAAAAGATGAATTTTCAACGAAAAAAATTTCAACCGAAAACCCAAAGAAATTAATTTGAACCTCAAAAATTAATTTTCAACCAAGAGAATTAATTTTCTACAGAAAAAGTTTTTTTAAAACAAAATCCATGAATTTTCTACAAAACAGTTCGATTTTTAACCAAACAAATGAATTATCAACAAAAAAAGAACAGAATTTTGAACAAAATAGTTGTATTTTTAACCAACGAAATAAATTTTAAACCCAATAGTTTAATTTTCGACTAACACGATGAATTTTCAACCATATAGATTAATTTTCTACAAAAAAAACTATTTTTCCACAAAATACATTAATTTTTCACTAAAAAATATAATTTCTATACCAATAAGATTATTTTTCAACCAAAAAGGTGAATTTTAACAAAATCCATGAAATTTCAACCAAAGAAATCTATGTTAAAAATTAACTACTATGTTGAAAAAAAATTTTATACAAATTAATTTTTTTGTTGAAAATTCATCGTTTTAGTTTGAAAATTCATTAGTTTTATTGGTAAATTTAAGTATTTCGTTCAAACCTCCTTTTTTTAGCCGAAAATTATTTTTCAACTGAAAATGGAATTATTTCGTTTTTTATTACAATTTTTTTACATTCATTTCTTTCGATGAAAATTTGTTGTCTTTTTTTTGTTTAAATTTAATTTTGGAACTTCAAAATTAAGTATTTCATTTGAAATTCGTCTTTTTTGTTTGAATTTAGCTGTATTTTATTTAATATCAAAATCTTCTTTTGTTGTAAAATGAACTATTTAATTTTTCGTTGAAAATTAATCTTCTTTGATCCAACGCTATACTACTTTTTTTAGAAAATTATTCTTCTTGTTTGCAAATACATTTATTTTAGTTGAAAATTCATTTCTTTGGTTAAAAATTTAACTACTTTGTTAAAAATTTAACTTCTTTGTTAAAAATTCAACTTCTTTGTTAAAAATTTAACAACTTTGTTAAAAATATTTTTGTTTTTCAAATTAATTTTTTAGTTAAAAGTTCATCTTTTTAGTTAAAAATTCGTTAGTTTTGATAGAAAAATTTAAGTACTTTGTTCAAACCTCCTATTTTTGGTCCAAAATTAATTTTTTAACTGAAAATTGAACTATTTCATCTTTGGTTACAAATTTAATTTTTTAGTTGTAAATTCATTTCTTTCGATGAAAATATTTCTTTTTTTTTTAATTAATTTTCGAACTTAAAAATTAAGTATTTTATTTAACATTCGTCTGTTTTGTTTGAATTCTACTGTTTTTTATTTTATATTAGAAATTTTTTTTTGTTGGAATATCAATTATTTAATTTTTCGTTGAAAATTCATCTTTTTGGTTCAAATTTATACTATTTTCTTGAAGAGTAATTTTTTTGGTCGAAAATGCATAAATTTTGTTGAAAATTCATCTCTATGGCTGGAAATGTAATTATTATATTGAAAATTTCACTTTTTCTTGTTTGAAAAATAATTTTTAACAGAAAATTTTATTATTCCATTTTTGGTAGAAAATGTTTTCTTTTTTAAAAAATTCAAATTTTCAAAATTCAATTTTTTTGTTGCAAATTGATCTATATTGTTGGGAAATTTAACTTGTTATTTTTTGTTGAAAATTCGCCTCTTTTAGTTTAAAAATCAACCATTTGGATGCAAATTCATGTGTTTTATTGAAATTTCGTCTCGTTTTGTTAAAAATTAATGTTTATGCTGAACAAATAATCTTTTTGGTTGAAAAATCATTTTTCGTTTGAAAATTTAACTAAGTTTTTGAAAATTTGTTTTTCTTTTCTTGAAAATTGATCTTGTTAGTTGAAAATTCAACTATATGTTTGAAAATTTTTTTTCAGAACTGCTTTGTTAAAAATTGAACTTCTTTGTTAAAAATTTTAATACTTTGTTAAAAATATATATATATTTTTTTAAATTAATTTTCTAGTTGAAAAATCATCTTTTTAGTTGAACATTTAATGGTTTTTTTTTTTTGAAAGTTCAAGTATTTTATACAAACCTTTTTTTTGGTCCAAAATTATTTTTTTAACTAAAAATTGAACTATTCCATTTTTGGTCGATAATATTTTTTTTTTTTTTTTAGTTCAAAATTCACTTATTTTGCTGCAAATTGAACTATACTGTTAAAAATTAAACTACTTTGTTGAAAATTTAACTACTTTGTTAAAAATTTAACTACTTAATTCAAAAATAATGATTTTCTAGTTTAAAATTCATCTTTTTACTTGAAAATTTATTAGTTTTGGTTAAAAAATTAAACATTTTGTTCAAACCTCCTTTCTGTGGTCAAAAATTATTTTTTTAATGCAAAATTGAACTATTTCATTTTTGAACATTTTTTTTTAGTTTTATAATTTGGTAATTTTATTATTCGGAAATTTATCATCGGCAATTTTATTATTAGGGAATTTCATTATTCGGGAATTTTATTATTCGGAAATGTTATTATTCGGGAATTTTACAAATCGGGGATTTTATCATTCATAAATTTAATTATTCGGAAATTTTATTATTCGAGAATTTTATGATTCGGGAATTTCATCATTTAGGATTTTTATAATTCAGGAATTTTATCATTCGGCAATTTTATCATTCGGGAATTTTATAAATCGGGAATTTCATCATTCGGGAATTTCATTATTCGTAAATTTTATTAATCGAGAATTTTATAATTCGGGAATGTTATCATTCGGGAAATTCATTATTCGGGAATTTAATTATTCGGGGATTTAATTATTCGGGGATTTTATCATTCGGGAATTTTATTATTGGGGAGTTTCATTATTCGGGAATTTTATCATTCGGGAATTTTGTAATTCCGGAATTTAATCATTCGGGAATTTAATCATTCGGGAATTTTATCTTTCGGGAATTTTCTTATTTGGGAATTTTATTTTTCGGGAATTTTGTAATTCAGGAATTTCATCATTCAGGAATTTAATCATTCGGGGATTTTATCATTCGGGAATTTTGTTATTCGGGAATTTTATTATTTGGGAATTTTATTATTCGGCGATATTATTATTCGGAAATTTTATTATCAGCAATTTTATTTTTTGGGTATTTCATTATTCGGGAATTTTATTATTCGGAAATGTTATTATTCGGGAATTTTATAATTCGGGAATTTTATAATTCAGGAATTTTATCATTCGGGAATTTTATAAATCGGGAATTTTATCATTGGGAAATTTTATTATCGGGAATTTTATCATTCGGTAATTTTATAATTCAGAAAGTTTATCATTCGGGAATTTTATTATTAGGCAATTTTATTATCAGAAATTTTACTATTTGGGAATTTTATCATTCAGGGATTTTATTATTCGGGGATTTCATTATTCGAAAATTTTAATATCGGAAATGTTATTATTCGCGAATTTTATAATTCAGGAATTTTATCATTCGGCAATTTTATTAATCGGGAATTTTATAATTCGGGAATTTTATCATTCGGTAATTTTATAATTCAGAAAGTTTATCATTCGGGAATTTTATTAATCGGGAATTTTATTATTCGGAAATTTTATTATCAGAAATTTTATTATTCGGGAATTTTATCATTCAGAGATTTTATTATTCGGGGATTTCATTATTCGAAAATTTTAATATCGGAAATGTCATTATTCGGGAATTTTATCATTGGGGAATTTTATTATTCGGACATTTTATCATCGGAAATTTTATTATTCGGGAATTTCATTATTCGAAATTTTTATTATTCGGGAATTTTATCATTCGGGAGGGACGACTGAAAAATTCCGAAAAATAAAATTTCCGAATAATAAAATTGCCGAATTGGAAAATACCCGAATAATGAAATTGCCGATTTGGAAAATTTCCGAATAATAGAATTCGCGAATTATAAAAATCCTGAATAATAAAATTGCTGAATCGGAAAATCCCAGAATAGTAAAATTTCTCAATAATGAAATTCCTAAATTATAAAATTCCCGAATAATAAAATTTCCGAAATTTGAAAATGGCCGAAATATAAAAATCCCGAATTGGCATATTTCTGAATAATAAAATTTATTTAAAGTTTATAATGTTATTGAATTATAAAATTCCCGAATATTAAAATTCCTGAATTTTAAAAATCCCGAATAATATAATTCCTGAATCATTATTATCCCTTTTTGGATTAAATCTACTTTTTTGGTTGTGATCACATTTTTCTCGAATTCCAATAGTATCGGGACGACTGAAAAATCCCGAATAATAAAATTTCCGAAAAATAAAATTCCCGAATAATAAAATTCCTGAATTGGAAAATTCCAGATTTTGAATACTGGGAGCCGATGTCATTTTTTAGATGACAGTTGCTCCTAGTGGTACCCTGCGGTGGTTGTTAACCTTTAGTTTTCAATTATATATATATGTTTGAAAATGTGCATAGTATTTTTTTTAAATACGAAAAACGTTCTAAAAAATCGACTGTTTGAATAAAAATAAATAAATAACATAAATTTCGATATAAATCGGTACTGCATTGAATTCTGCAAAGTTTGTTTGAAAAATGTTATTAGGTTCGAAGAAAATTAGAGGGAAATTTCTTTTTCTTTCGAAGCGCACGTGTTTTTTAATTTATTTTTTTATACAATATGTATACAATCACTGTTCTTTTAAGTTCAAACTATAATTTTAAAAAATTTGAATATTAAAAAAATTCTTTGATAAAAATATTTTTTAATTGTATTTTTAATAAATAAATATTATTTATTGAAAAACAATTTTTTTTCATGTTTAAATTCGGGAATTTTTTACGTTGAATATTTTCTGTCTGGAATTTACCCATTCGGTATATCATAAACTATAAAATATATATTTGCTATATGTCTTTCGATTCCGAATTAATTATACTCTTTTAGGGTTCCAAAACAATTCGCAAAACATTAATTGTAAATTTTTTAAATATTTGAGGCCTCAATGTGACAACTTGATTTTTAACATTAAAATTTGCCGAATTTTTAGAATACATGCTTATTGTTTGAATTTTCACAATTTTCGTTATATGTTATAGGTTAGGTCAAAAATAAAAAATTCTGGTATTGGAAATGTCTACTACGTGAAAAAATCAAAAGTTAAAATTTAAACGTTAAAAATGTGAAATTACACAAACACTCTTTTCGAAATATATCTTGAATTCAACGCATTTTAAATTCAATGTTTTCAGCTACATTTAGATTGAAGTATACAAATGTTTTTGGTTTAAAATATAAATTAATTAAAATATTTGATTTTTTTCACAATTTTAATTTATAACCTTTAAAATTGAATAATTGTAGGTCAAACATGAAAAAGTAGACTAATTTCAAATTTATAGCGTTTCTATTATATATTGAACTATTTAAACCTCTGACATTTTTTAAAACTTTTTTGAAAACTTTTTAAAATACTTTTTTGTGTACAAGAAACAACATTCTTCCATCTAATAATGGTTTTAGAGTAGAAAGAAGTAAAAAGAAGCTAAATTATAAAATCTAATTTTTTTTGTAGCGATTTCTTAATAAAAGAAAGTGCTATTTTGTCTACAAAACAGCTAGAAACTCAGACTTTTAGGGAAGAAATGGTTGAATATTTTTTTGTTGTTGAACAAGTTCAAAAAATAAAAAATGTATGCACCCGGAATTTTACAAAGAAAGGTGTTTCTTATGTTACGATATTTTTCAAAGGGCTAATAGCAATGTCAAAAATATTTGAATCCCTAATAGTTGAGACATTTTAAATTTGTAGTATTCAGCATATTCAATAATTTGAAATATAAAGCTATTTAAATAAGCAAGAATTTTTTAATCGAAAGTGTTCGATAATTTTAGATTGAAACGGTTCAAATAATTTAGTCACAAATTAAAATCTTTTTAAGTTTCAAATTATTTTTTTTGTGAGAAAATAACACCAGATTTGCGTCAAAATTAAAAAATATATATTTAATGTTCGCTCAGGGTCAATTTTGTTCAAAGTGCTTGTTTCTGAATAAATTGACTCAATTATTGTTTCTGATTGCGTGCTCTCACTCATGGATTGTGCTTTTCATAGAAAACATTGAAAGTTGATTTTTTCACGTTTTTAAAATAATAATTAAAGGTCACTCAAGATAATTTTCTGTACAAAATATTGATGGATGAAGAATATTTGTCAAACTATAGAACGCATTTCTTCGCCCAAAGATACTAACCTAAATTGTACTACAGTGAAAACAACTGGAAAAAATAAGATGTAAGCCCAATTAAAAAAAGCTTTGAAACTTCCTTCAAACCATTAAAATCAATCGAGTATTCCCTCGAATTCAGAAAGAATAACAATTTAAAATTCAAATCATTATAAATTAATTAGAAAAATTTTCGAACATCATTATAAAATTCCATGAAAACCATTGAATTAATCCCTGGAACCTGTTAAAAGCTCCGAAAAATGCCATGATTTTTATAAGAGGAAAAAAAAAGCTTTGAAACTTCCTTCACACCATTAACCTAAAAATGCCATGATTTTTATGAGAGGAAAAAAAAGCTTTGAAATTTCCTTCAAACCATTAAAATCAGTCGAGAATTCCCTCGAATGCAAAAAGTATAACAATTTCAAATTCAAATCAATATAAATTGATTAGAAGGATATTCAAACATTAATATAAAATGCAGTGAAAACCATCAAATTAATCCCTGGAACCAGTTAAAAAGTCCCAAAAATTCCATGATCTTTATAAGAGAAAAAAAAAGCTTTGAAACTTCCTTCAAACCATTAAAATCAATCGAGAATTCCCTCGAATTCAAAAGGTATAACAATTTCAAATTCAAATCAATATGAATTGATTAGAATAATATTCAAACATTATTATAAAATGCAGTGAAAACCATCAAACTAATCCCTGGAACCTGTAAAAAACTCCTAAAAATGCCATGATTTTTATAAGTGGAAAAAAAAAGCTTTGAAACTTCCATCTAACCATTAAAATCAATCGAGTATTCCCACGAATTTAAAAATAATAACAATTTAAAATTCAAATCACTATAAATTGATGATAAAAATATTCGAACATTTTTATAAAATTCAGTGAAAACCATTAAATCAATCCCTAGAACCTGTTAAAAAGTCCTGAAAATGCCATGATTTTTGTAAGAGGAAAAAAAAAGCTTTGAAACTTTCTTCAAGCCATTAAAATCAATCAAGTATTCCCACGAATTCAAAAAGAATAACAATTTAAAATTCAAATCACTATAAATTAATTAGTAAAATATACGAACATTATCATAAAAATCAGTGAAAACCATGAAATTAATCACTGGAACCTGTTAAAAAGTCCGAAAAATGCCGTGATTTTTATAAGAGGGAAAAAAAGCTTTGAAACTTCCTTCAAAACATTAACCTAAAAATGCCATGATTTTTATAAGAGGAAAAAAAAGCTTTGCAGCTTCCTTCAAACCATTAAAATCAATCGAGAATTCCCTCGAATTCAAAAAGTATAACAGTTTCAAATTCAAATCAATATAAACTGATTAGAAGAATATGCAAACATTATTATAAAATGCAGTGAAAACCATCAAATTAATCACTGTAACCTGTTAAAAAGTCCTAAAAATGCCATGAATTTTATGAGAGGAAGAAAAAGCTTTGAAACTTCCTTCGAACCATTTAAATCAATCGAGTATTTCCTCGAAATCAGAAAGAATAACAATTTCAAATTCAAATCATTATAAATTAATTAGAAAAATTTCCGATCATTATTATAGAATTCAATAAAAACCATTAAATTAATCCCTGGAACCTGTTAAAAAGTCTTAAAACCGCCATGCGTTTTATGAGAGGAAAAAAAAGCTATGAAACTTCCTTCAAAACATTAAAATCAATCAAGTATTCCCTCGAATTGAAAAAAAAAACAACAATTTAAAATTCAAATCACTATAAATTAAGTAGAAAAATATTCCAACATTTTTATAAAATTCAGTGTAAACCATTCAATCAATACCGAGAACATGTTAAAAAGTCCTGAAAATGCCATGATTTTTATAAGAGGAAAAAAAAAGCTTGGAAACTTCCTTCAAAACATTAAAATCAATCAAGTATTCCCTCGAATCGAAAAAAATAACAATTTAAAATTCAAATCACTATAAATTAATTAGAAAAATATTCCAACATTATTATAAAATTCAGTGAAAACCATCAAATTAATCCCTGGTCTAATTCAACTTGTGACACGACCTAGGTCTTAAGGTCTTATCTTTAATTTAAGCCAATAAAACTTGAAAAATCTCCGCGGATTCCTGAGATACGTCTTAAAATGTCCAGGTCTCAAACTTCAATTTTCAGTCGCCATTACTGCTCTCGGCCGCGAAAGCGGTGATCGCTGAGAATTTCTCAGATTTGGTTTCTTAGCTTCATTTCGTGTTGTGACTTACTTCACTGATGGAAAAGACTGAAACTGACAGGACGTAATCTGTGAGTTACTTTTGTGGATTACAATTCAGTGGTACAAAAACTGATAGTACTTGAGTTTTATCACACAAATTCATAAAAAATTTTGAAAATTTGTTTCACTTTGAATTTCCCGCCAAAATATTGTTGAATAATCATGGACATCATTACATAATTCCAGAACTGTTACGTATCCTTACAGTAACTGCCTTACAGAACAGTGTGAACTTTATGTTCTGTAATTGTTATGGCACACGATTGTAACAATGTTATGTATAAATGTTCTGTTTTTGTTATGTAACATTTACAGAACGTGTCTGCTGGGAATGTGTACTATGCTAGGGCGCAGTCACGAACAGAATTAATCAACCGGCAAGTACATACAAATAGGTCAAAAGTCCTTAATATATATGGTGTTATACACATTAAGTTATAGATCGACCGCAAATCGCTTGATGTGAATCACTCACGTTCACGTCTGACTAATACACAACACTTCCCCTCGAGGCGGGGTCGATGATTAGTACACGACCTCAAATTTCCAAGACCCAGCGTTTCTAAACATCGCTGACGTTTGGGCCTCGGCAATACTTTGGTCAGAATATCAGCAACCATGTCATCAGCCGAGACATGTTTCAGCTTTAACTGCTTCTTCACGTACGAAGTGGTGTCGCACGTCAATGTGTTTTGTTCTGGCATGAAAAATGGGATTTTCGGCAAGTAGTTGGGCTCCCATATTGTCACTCAGAACCGTTGCGTAAGCTGAACTCACGAAACCTAGTTCTTTCAGAAATCCTCGAAGGTGTATGGCTTCCTTGTCAGCTTCTGCTTGTCCCATATATTCGGCTTCCGTTCATGACAAGGCGACTGTTATCTGTTTCCTGGAATCCCAAGAAATTGCGCCGTTTCCGAGAACAAAAGTGTACCCCGTGTACGAACGCCTATCCATTGAACAGCTGGCCCAATCCGCATCGACGTATCCTTTCAGACATTCCAATCCTGGTTCAAATACCAGCCCTAGTTCAGCTGATCCTTTCAGATAGCGCAACACACGCTTTGCTGCCGTCCAGTGAATTTCGCCGTAACAGGTGTTAAACTGACTACCATAGGCGAGAAAATTCGAGTCCTCTGGCTTTGACATTGAAAAAGTATGTAAAGAAAAAATGCTAGCTCAATGAATGATGGATCATTTTAAAGGTGGAAATGTGCTACGTTAATGAGCTAGAAAAAAATATTCCAAAAAAATTTTTGTAGCTTACAGACCTGAAAAACTGCTAAAAAGTAAGGAAATTTGACAGCTTTTAAAAAATAGTGAGCTTTGGAGCATAGTTTATTTTGAAAAATAATACGAAAAATCTGAAAAAATTCATGGTGATACTTTAAAAATTTATCAACAAATTGCCGTTGAAACATTTCAAAAATATTTTAAATTGTCCGTTTTTTGTACATATATATGCAACTAAACTATCTTCAGTTCTAATGAAGATAATGAAGTGATTAAAATTGGAGATAGTTAGTTGAACTATATTTAATTATTTAAAATTTGCAAGAAGTGTGTGATTCTTCTTGTCTTGGTGCAAATTTCGATAATGCAAGTCAGTTTTTTTTGTATTGGAAAGCAAGTGTGAAAAACCAGCGGGGTGCCTTTTTTCATGGGATCGTCCTCGCTTTTCCTCAGCATGTGCTACCGAACTTGTGCCTCCGAGAAAAAATAAAAAAATTGCTCAAAATATTTCGAAAAAATTCAAGTGAATTCTTTGCTTGATTCTAATAACTTTTTATTTTCAGTAATTCTTTCGATAAGCACATTCGTTTCAAGAAACAAATTCTCAAAAGTCATAATTTTTCCGAACATGTATAACAATCCATTTATGCATCTGTAGATGGATCGGCTCTTCGCCAAAAACAGAGTTTACGTTGCCCGGCTATCACCAACGTGGAGGTCGCCGAATATAGATGGTCCTTCTTTCGTTTTTTTTTTGTAATTTTTATGATTTTTTAAAATTTTTTATTATTTTTTTTCTATAACTATTGATTATGATATTTCTAGAATCGATATTTTATTCTTCTATGTTTCATCGTGTAATTTTGAGAAACATTGAATACAGGAATATTTTTTCCAATCAATGCAGTATCTGGTAGTCCGTAAATTACATCCTTCGCTGGTACAAGAGCTTCTTGTTCTAGACTCGTACCTATGAGATTCGAGATCACGTAATTTTGAATGTGACAGGTATTTCCTACTTACTTTTTTGCACATGTCCTTCGTCTTCATTATTTCACTATCTTTCTTTCTGCAAATGTTGCTAATTGTTACAGCGTTTGTTATTGAAATTTCAATTATGCGCAGGAAAATCTTGAATGGCCATTTCTTTGAACTTATACTTGCAGAAGCTTTCTTACATCGAAAATCGTGCAAATCCACTCCTCCCATGTACTTGTTGTATGAAGGAAAAGCACACGGGAACTCCATTTTTGTTCTCTTCTGAGCTGTCCTTGAATATATTTCCATGGGCTTCAAGGGAGTTACGCCTGCTGCTGTAGAAAGGATAGAGACTTCTTTTGAATCAATCACACTAATAAGATTCATTCCACTGTTACGATCGTGACTTGCTTTATATGTTACTCGTGGTGTTTTCTTTTCAAAAACATGTTTTTGTTTTACTCTATCTTTACGAGCAGTTCCTGTAGATCGCAAACCACACTTAATCAAGTGAGTTACTAAATCAGGACTGGTAAAATAATTATCAAAATACAGATGCTAGTCAGACAATTTTCTTTTCGAAAGGCTTTTTAGGAGTAGATTAACCATTTGTAATACAACTCTGAAGCCAAGTGCACGCGCGGATAAGTTGATCCCAACGCTTGTATCGTTTTTACCACAATAAACATCAACGTTGAATACATATCCATTTGCTCCACATAAGGCCCAGAGTTTGATCCCGTATCGATCAGGTTTAGAAGGTAGATACTGTTTCAGGCATGTGCGACCAAAAAATCGAACCGTCATTTCGTCAATAGAAAGAGCTGTCGAAAAAAATCCAAATTGTTGAATATTATTCCTAAATAATTTTAAAATATGACGAACTTTCCATGCTTTGTCATTATCATTTTTATCATTAGGTTTTGAATATTTGATTTTTGATTTTATTTCACTAAACCTACCGCGCGTCATCGCAGAAGAAACAGCAGAGCAGTTTACGAGAGGATCGGTTTCCCAATATTCTCTTTGGTTATTTCGAATATTGAAAGATGATAATAATAATATACCTACAAATGTGTTGAGTTCTTCTGTAGATAATTTCAAGTCATTTTCATCACTTGTTTGAACGATATAATTTTTTATTTCAGCAGAGAAACAGAGTTCAAATAGTTCTACGTGTGACATTAAAGATATTTTTTGTTTTGCGGAATCAGTCAATAACAATTGACCCATCAAATCAGCAGAGTAAACTTTCTCTCCGTCACACCATAAAAAAGTATGATTAGGCTCTAACAGTTTCTGTTTTTCTGTGTAGTTATCAAAAATAGATTTATATGAAACATTTGATATACATATTTCTGATTCAGAATTGTCATCATCAGACAATTCTGATTCAGAACTGTCACCATCTGATGAACTATCTCCATCAGAACCAGAGTTATCTGTCTGAATACGGTATATTTTGAATATTTGAATTACTTAAAAAACTGAAAAGCAGTTTTAAAACAAAATTTACTTCAGTTAACCTCACCGACATTTACGTAAAACGTTACTCTACCTTGAACTTATATTTTTTCATAGAATTTGTTTCTAACATAAACAAGTAATATCGATTGACAATTCTTCGTCACTAAACATCACCGTTTATGTAATATGAAGACGATTGGAAAGAAAAACGATCACTTTCTACCTATAAGTGGTCAAACTATGCATTTGTTTATCAAATTTGTTCAAAACATAAGCAAATAATTATCAGATGACATGTCTTCGTCACTTAAAATCAACACTCATGTAATTTGAAGACGATTAAAAAGAAAAACTATTACTTTCTGTCTATAAATGTCCAAACTATGCATTTGTTTATAGAATTTCTTTATAAAATGAATAATTAATATCGAACCAGCAATCTCAATCACTAAATATTACCACTCATATAATTTAAAGGTACTAAGAAAGAAAAGCGATTACTTTCTGCCAATAAAGGCCTAAACTATGTAATTGTTTCCATAGTTTGTTTATAAAATAAATAAATTACACCATACAACAAATTTTCAGGATCAAACGTGATCCTGTTGATAAAATGAAGCAATTTCAACTCACAAATATACTTGGAAGTGAAATTTCCAATGTGTGGACATTTTGTTAAAATAATTGGTTTATAACAATTAGATTCGATATATTGTAAATTATTTATATTCTTTGCATACCTCGTCATTTATTTTTGTCAAAAATGGGCTTAATTAAGTTAATGATTCGAAAATAAGAAGTAATAATTAAAAAATTTCTCATTTTCGCTCGTTGTTTATTTATATAAAGAATAGAAAATGACAGCAATTAAAAAATCGAATCAATAGACGCTCTTGTGCAACTATCGCTGATCACTTCTAAATAAAAAAATTGAAAATCGGTTAAGAATTGTAGGCTGTAGATGATTTTGAATAGTGAATTCCCGATACAGTCCACTGTGCGACGACCAAGCAATGGCTCCGAACAAAAGCGAGAACATCGATTCAAGTGGTCGGATCAACTCAAAAGACTATCGAAGTCCGATACTTTTCTGCATCTTCCTCTTAGCTCTATCTATTGTTCACCGATGTAAATGCTCTGGATACCCATGTGGCCCGCCAAACAGAAGAGAATATAAGGGCAACCACCTTTTATACATGAACGACACTAAACTCTTTGCTTACTCGAAAGAGGACCTTCACATCCTTGTGGAGGCGGTGAATAGGTACGTGCGTGTGTTAAAAACGGCCTTTGAAAAAAGGTATGGCCAAATTCTCAGAAAAATTTGGGCTTCCGAATTATCTGGAAAGAATAAGATCCAGGCGACAGACATGTTGGAATTCCCCATACTGCTTTACACGTTTGGTGCAGTAACATGGAACGTCACAGAACGGCCTGTTCAGTTCTAAATAGTGCAGATTCTCTTATGCGACTCGTACATCAACATGAAGTCTCCAATGTTGCGGCGTTTCTATACCGTGCCGCAGATGGAGCCGCAGAGGAGCTTGGCCTCCCATTTGGTTCTAGCGGCACTACACATGGCCTAGCATCACTGACACCTTCGGTGCTCAAAATTCGTGTACAGGAAGCAGAACATACGCTTCTATCAAGAAAACATGCTGACAAACCCCTTCATGGTAAATTCTACGGCATCATCCTTAGAGAAGAGCTCTCGATGTGTCTGTCCAACATGTTTCTCAAGTCTACTGGATTGAGATCGGAGACTGAGGGATTTCATTTTGCCTGTCAAGACGGCGTTATAGACACCTTAGTTTACCGCGAGCGCATTATGAATATACCTATGGGCGATACTAACTGCCGAGCGTGCAAGCAAGAGCCAGAAACACTTGGACATGTTCTGAGTGGATGCTCAAAGTATGCCTACTGTCCGACAAGGTCTCTTACAAGACGAGTCTGATGGAAATGAGAGCTGGTCATCTGATGACAGTGATGACGAAATTGCTGTTTCGGAGAATGAAAGGATTGAGAAGAAATCAAATGATGAAGAGGAAGGCGAAGATAAGCCTACTGAAGATCAAAAAATATGTTTTCTGTGTCTCAGTTATTGTGAATGTATGAATAAACAAAGTTCCATCAAGTCAATCTCTCATTTCTTCTATTTTTTCAACTACAAAAATACCCATTGTGTCCAGTGCGCCCATAGAGAGCGCGTGAATGGAGTGTGCCTACCACGGGTCAATATACACTGGTATATTAAATTTAATACTATTTTTAACAATGTATATGATGTGTGGCAAATATTTGAAAGTCAATTTCCTCGAAAAAGTGAAACTCCTTTGGAAATTAATTTGTTTCCAGTAAGATAATCACTCTTCAAATCTGTTAAACAATTATAAAAAAGACCTCTATTTTACTAACAAAACCATCCCTATAACATTGACCTTCACATATAGTAAACAAAAATTACACACTTGCGCATGAAGTATTTTCCGAATCGTTTCCAATTTTACGGACCTCCGTTCTCCAGTCCCTATAGCGCAGTGATTTACAAAAACACTCAGTATAGCCAAATTAATTCGAGCGAATCTTTTGAAGCCTTTTTATGGATTTATTCCACAATAATCATCGAACTTTTTTATTCCAAGCTCACTTCAAAAACTACGGAACTTTTTTATAATTACACCTGAATAATTCTACAATTTATCTGTGCAACTTTTTGGAAATTATAGAAAACTCTGTTTAGTAATAGCTTATATCCGCTGCTCTTGAATTAGTTCTATAAACTTTAAAAAAATTATTTTTTTCGTGTAGGTATTCTTCAAGTACCTTATTATAGTGGTACTTTTCGGGCTGTTTTATGAATGATAAGTATTACCGAGAACTCTAGTGTTCCTTTATCTAAAAAAATCTTCATTAATTCATAATCCATTCATTTACTGAAATCCATCACAGTGGCTGATAAATAACCTGTTGTGTCATTTTCCACCTCAATTCCTCACTCAGTTTAGCTATCCCTAAAATTGGTAATATTTGTATCATTTAGAGATGGTTAAAAGAAGTATTTATAAAAAGAAAGTTGAATGCTTCGTCAGTGAAGATATAAGTCAGATCAGTGGAGAGCATCAGTTACTAGGCAACAATGATATTATTATCAAGAATGTATCTTTATCATGTCGACCTTAGGGCAAGAAGTCACTGGTTATGTGCAGTCACGTCAGGTGACCGTGTGATGCAAGTCCTCTTGGGGTGTCATTCACTTCATGCAATCGTATGAGCATAACCATATGTACGCGTATGCGTATTGCCTTTCCATGCATGAGTTCCTTGCAGTACTTCTGCTCCCGTATCACATCCATAATGTCTAGCTATTCACTCGACGCAGCACTGATTCTGACAGCGTATGAATTCCAACTTGAATATGTATTGTCAAAGTCAAATTATTATATACCATACAACTCGTCTCTCTTCCTCTTCAACTTGGCTTACCGTACTATTTCTCTGTTTTTGGCCATCAGTCCCTCTTTCTCTGTATCCGCTTCTCCCTCCCTATCTTCTCAAGGTCCAGTGCTGGCGAACATAATTAAATAACATCCTCTCTTAGAGACCGTCGTTTCGTCTCTGAGATCGACATCAAATTTGGTCAGAGGAAGGATCCTTACTTAATTACCTTCGCCGTTCAGGAATGAGAAAGAGAATCCTACATCTTATGGTTGGATCTGAACCACCCAGAATCTCCATCGAGTAGCTAAAGTTATACATACATACATACATACATACATATATATATACGAGTAATTGTCCTTGTGATAGGTGCTCTCGGAGGTGCGAAACTATCACTGGTTCGTAACCTTAAAGCCATACCTTTTATTAATATTTTTAAGTTCTCTTCCATACTAAATTTGAATCTCCCGCATATTCCGAACTGTCCCGAGTGGTCCCGAAACGAAACATCCATAAAAAATGGCGGCTCCGGCGCCTTCAAGTAGGCACAGATCGTTCCATTGAATCCTGTATCCAGTGTATTATATATATATATATATCAGTGAATACTATTCATAATAATACAGATAAATACACCCGACATTCCAAGAACGGTTGGCCCACGCAGTTTTTCAGCTCAAAGGGTGAGAGACGCTTGCGACTCACGCCTCGGAAGGGCTGCAGTGCGCAAGTACTCAGTCGAGTATATTGCCCAATATGATGCACTTCAAGTGGAAACTGCTCAGACGGTCCCGGCTTGAGCAGTTGAAAATATCGTGTTCTGTTGGCCAGTGTTTTTGTTGACGTACGCCGTGAAAAATATGACCTTCCATATAGTCGACTAAAAATCAATATAATAGAATCAAAAAACGACTCAAATATTTCGGGAAATAGTGAATTTTCTAGCATGACGTTGCGGCCATGCTAAGATATGTGGAAATGTCAGGAAGGTTAGCACAGGAGTGACATAGAAGTGCAGACAACTTTATGGAGAAAGTATTCTAAATGTAAAGCCAAGTTTTAAAGGTCCGAATAATAATAGTTTTCAAGTGTATAATGCTAGGATAGGTGGCAATGTCATCCGTCAGGAAGGTCAGGACATGGTGCTGCAACTGCATACGCCTTTTTGGAGAAAATATTCCAAGCGTAAAGGTAAGTGATAAAGGGCTGATTAGTAATATTTCTCGAGTGTTTCAAGTGTTTCGCGAAATGCAATTAATAATCTGAAATTTGACGTTAGAGTACCCGGTTCTGATCAAATCCATCTGACTTACTTTTACGTTTAGAATATTTTCTTGAAAAATTCGTATGACGTATTCCCATGACGTCATGATAAAATACTCAATTCAAGCCAATGCGGGCTTTCGGCTATTCGGGGCTCTTTTTTTCATTTGTCAGCCACTGACGCGGACGTGACCGTGCAGCCCGTACGTGGACCGTTGTGGCAGATGACGGCACTGAGGCTCTATTCTTGAAACGGTGATCCTAGATCTCGCTGAGATTGTTTTGTGTTTGAAGAAAGATCTATCTCGGTTGATCAATTTTGGTAGTGCTTGTGACTTTGAAGTTTGGAAATTCTATTTGGATATATTTGTGTGGTCAACTATAAGAGCTTAATGTTCTCTTAATATCAATTGAATGGAATGGCGGTAAGCCCATATAACCCTCGATTCCAATCGTCTTTGACGATATCTGCTCGCTGATATTCTTCGAGCATTCACGCTATCTGAGGTGACATCTTTTTTATTACTCCGTTTAGCCTTTGGGATGCCTTTTTGCCGCTTTTTCCCTTGTGTCCAGCTGGAAGTGTGAGGAGAATTTCGGTTTCGTTTGGAAACTCGGGACAATGTTTTGCGAACTGCCCTCTTCAAGGGCATACATACAATCACATCAGCAGTCAACCTAGTGCCTGTAGATATTCGCAAAACAAGTCAAATCTAAATATCTCTGCAATTAACCGTTTCCTAACAAATTATTTTTACTGCACATGATTGTTACCCCCATCTCTTTCACGCATTCCAAGGTGGTTTGACGAGTTGGTTAATTTTCTCGGTTGCGCATATAATATGCTTATCCTGTTTGCTGTTCACTGTTTGAAGAGAATCGCCAGGGTCTATTTAGAAATTAGTCCTTAATTTAGTTTTAGGGGCGGGATAGACATTGATATATAATTTAAAACTAAAGGTTAACAACCACCACAGGGTCCCCCTGGGAGCGACTGTCATCTAAAAAATGAGATCGGCTCCAAGTAGGACCGCGGTAAATCCCATTCACGGCCACGTCTCACAACCGTGAGATGGGTGGTCACAGGACACGACGAAATCTAATGGCAGCAAATCGAATACACCAAATCTAACCTGAATTCGTTTTCGCGTTATATCTATTCAACTTTTTTTACTGGAAAAATAACCTGAAATAATTTTTTCTAAAAGTCGCCTAATAATAGGAGTATTTTCCTCAAATTTAAAAAGAATTTTTAACAATGCTTCTTTTTGAACTTGAAATAACTGGTGTACATCCTTATTTATTGCGTCAAATTGGAAGCCTCAAAAATTGAACAATTCTGGCCCTACTGGTGTTGAGCCCCAAATAATAAACTATAATAGAACCATGCCTCCAAAATTAAATTATTTTCAACCAAATGACAAACTTGTTTTGTATTTGTACTGTAATCTTTTTATTTTTAATGCCACTTATAAATGAAGGACTAATAAACCAACAAAATCGGAATATTTCCGGAGAACGAAATAACATTCTGTAAAATCGAAATCACCATTTAAAGAAAAAACAAAACTTTACTCCTGAACTGAAGTGTTTCTAATTAAGACCAAAAATGTATGATTAAGCAAAATATCCAGTTTAGAGAAGCAGAGTGTGGAAGCTTACAATCTCAAAGTCCGAGGAACCTAAAACTGGAACAGGCTCGGTTGCGAATAACGAGAAAAAGTACAACTTCCAATTTAAACAAAAAAAAATCTTACTTCTGAGATGTTGAGTTGCTAAATTGAGAGAAGATGAGTTTCACTAGAAAAAGTTAACCAATTCCAAGTAAATAATTCTAGAATTTGGACGTTCGAATTTCATGGATTTTGAAAATCATCTTTGGATAGCGGCTAAATATCTATTTTTGAATTTAAAAAAAGAACTTTGAAAAAACTTCAAAAAATAACTTGCTCACGAGATATGGGGAAGCTGAATAAAAATAAAGAAGTTTTTTCATCCAAACTAATTATTCTGTTCCCGGAAAATAATTATTTCGTGTCACGGTGTTACGCGTAAAAATGCTTAGCGAGCTTTTTTGTGTAAGCTCGAAGTCAATCTCTGACTTCGAGCGGTTCATTTACGTTTATGAGTGCAGGTATAGAATTGAGCTCCTCAGAGAGGCGGCGCTTTATATAAGCTAATTAGACGTAGAGTGGGGGTAATTGTCAGCTCGTAACAACCCTCTTTTTAGATTAAACTTAGTCTTTAAGTTTTGGTTTCTATCTTCAAAGGCTTGGTTTTTTGAACTATGCTACCTGTTTCGTAATTTGACAATGATTCGGGAGTTGGACGGGTATGGTACGGTACAATATGGGATTGGTGGACTACTTTATTTCTATTACTGAATAATTTGATTGTTTTCGGAAAGCATTCCTTTATGCAATCGAGGATACCTAATTTACCTAAAGTATACAGAGTGCCTAGTCCTAAAGCAGTGTAACTTAAATATTGTACCCATTCTAAACTAGTTTCTTTCTAATTACTGAGGCTTCTGTGGGTGGCAATAGTATGTAAAATATTTTCTGTGTCGTCGAAGCTGATTTTGGCTTGCTTAAGTTCTTCGTGTGATGTTTGTTTCGGAAGTTGTACTAATTTTTGTTCTAGCCTGTCAATGTATTTTTGTTCAAAATTTATCTCGTATGTCACATTTAGCCATTGCGTAATATGAGTTTCATATGATTTTTCTCATCCTAGGGTAGCGTAGCTGTTGTACACTTTGCATTCAAATCCTTTAAGTTTTTGGGGTTCGACCATTTTTTCTGTTTTGACTAAATCTTCGCAACTTATGTCTTAGTCTAATGGTTTGGAGAGTACTATAATATAACCATTTATTATCGGTATAAAAGTTTCCTTGTGTAGTAGGTAAGGTGACCGATTACATTTGTTTACCGAGTATCTTTTAAGTAATCTGGCTTCGCAAGATTCACTGTCTATTAACTTGACATTAGGTTGGTTTCTTCTACATATTTTATACACATCTATCTGTTTACATTTGTCAATGGTCGAAATTCTTTTCAGCCTTTGATCTGACATCCGGATTCCACCAGATACCCATGGAAGAAAACTCAAAGAAATACACAGTTTTCTCCACGTCAGAAGGATACTTCGAAATCGAAGGTTTGCCATTTGGATTGAAGAATGCCCCTGCCACCTTCCAACGCATGATGGATACTGCGCTCAAAGTATTAATTGGAAAAATCTGTTTCGTGTACCTCGATGATATTGTGGTTTTCGGATCCACATTACAAGCACATAATCAGAATTTGGGCACCATCTTGGAACGCTAAGACAGACTGGACTTAGACTGCAGCCCGATAAATGTGAGTACTTAAGACCCGAACTTGAGTATTTGGGACACGTCATCACTAAGGATGAAGTTAAACCTAACCCCAAAAAACTCGAGGCTGTCACGAATTTCGAGAGACCGAGTAATGCCATCGAAGTAAAATCCTTTTTGGGACTGGCCGGTTATTACCGGAGGCTCATTAAAGATTTTTTCTAGCAAGGCCAAATCCCTAACGTAACTAACAATAAGCAAAGTAAACTTTACTTGGACGCAAGCCTGTGAAAAAGCTTTCCAGATTTTGAAAAAGAATTATGTTCCTCTCCGGTCTTGCGGTATCCTGATTATAAAAAAGAGTTTACATTAACCACGGATGCTTCGAGTAAGCGTTTAGGTGCAGTTCTGTCACAAGACGGACATCCAGTATGTTACATCTCCAGGATGCTTAATAAAGCTGAAGAAAATTACAGTACTACTGAAAAAGAGCTCTTAGCCATCGTATGAGAAGTAAAGCCTCAAACCACTCGGATGGAGACATAAGCTCGAGGAATATGTCTATGTGATTGAGCACTGCAAAGGAAAAGATAATAAAGCAGCTGATGCTTTGTCGAGAGTGCTACCGATTCGCAACGAAGAACTTGCAAAAGCACAGAGCCAAACAGCAGAAGACACAACCGCACCAAACGCCGAAATAAGTGATGAAAGTTTAATCGACAGTAAACCAATAGACCTATCTATGAAACGAAATAGTCCTGCAGGTTTACACGTCAGTATTTAACAACCAATTGTAAATGCGATTGATGAAGAACTGAACATCTTACTTCACGAGAGATATATTAATTGGCAGAAGAATAAAACAGACAACAATACAATTTTAAAACCGAACGCTGAAGATAAATTATGGATAAAACTTTATAAGAATGAAAGCAAAATACCACCGCAATTATTGTAACAAGATTACATCCTTTTACCTCCCTTCGACGAAATTAAGTGGCTAAATCTCCTTGACGAAAAGAGTCAAATGTGCAAAAGCCGAAAATTGACGAGCGTACGCGTGTACGTAATATATCCTCTCATAACTCCTATTGAAAAAGTGAAATTGAAAATAATGTTACACTTTCTCCGAAGCGAAAGACTTGAACAACAATTCCTCTTTTTTGAAAATTTCACCGGAGAAATAACTAAACAAGAAAGAGAAGCAATAATTCGCGAGTGTCATGGGATTACGGCTGCACAACACTTTGGGGAAAATAAGTCGATACAGCTAGCTAGAGAATTGGGTACGTGGAATAACATGGAAAAGGATATTATAAACTACGTAAAAAGATGTCCATTATGTCAAAAGCAAAACTTGACTCGCATCAGACCAAAGGTAGAAGCAATAATACCCGATACGCCTATGGATCCAAATGAAAAGATAGCCTTGGACATTTTTGGCCCGTTACCCATCACGCAAAAACACCACCAATACATCTTAGCATTGCAGGACCAGTTGACAAAATATCTCATGCTCATACCGCTGAAATACACGACATCTGACTCAATAATCACAGAACTCCTAGATAATTATATTTACATCTTCGCTTCGCCAAAACACATACTTACTGACCAGGGTAGTAATTTTGTCTCGGAACTAATGTTGAATTTTGAAAACCTCTTTAAATGTGTCGTCCACTTTTGATTTTCAAACTTTATGTTTATAACCTCTCACAAGTCAAGCGAGTAAGTGATACGAGCAGCCAACTAAGCGCGCTCACGGTTACTCGGGCTTTGGCTAAAGAGTAGGGGGTAAAGGTGTGCAAATGATCGGCTCGTCCCGCACGAAAGTAGTGGCTATATATGCTATTCCCCCATTCCGCTGCCACTTGCCCCATCTATGTATATAATATCTTTGGTGCAGGGCGATGAACGCGGTGGGTTACCAACTGTCGGCAATGAAGTCACCAGTTACCCACCGCGTCCATCGCTAATACTTTCATGTTTCTACAAATGATACTTTGAAGTTTACCTTAAACTTTTAAATTTAACTTTTATTACTAAACTGAACCGAATTCAAGAATATATAGTTTTTGGAGATCTGAAGCTTGAGACAGGTTTTTTGTACATAGTTTTTTTTTAAATTACAAAAAACGTTTTAGAAAATGGAATTTTTAATTTAAAAAAATAAATTGCTAGACAAATCAGTGCTGAACAATAATTTAATGATTGAAGTTTTAAAAAATTATTGTTTGAACTCGAAATAACAATAATTGAAAGGAATATAATTCCGGATAAAAAATTTAGGTTGAAAATGTACATAGTATTTTTTTTAAATTACAAAAATGTTCTCAAAATACGAATCCTCAATTAAAAAGTAAATAAAAAGAAACTTTGAGATAAAATAGTGCTGATTTGAATCCTGCAAAGATTGTTTGGAAAATGTTATTATGTTCGAAGAAAATTTAGGGGAAAATTTTTTTCCGTTTGAGGGGCACGTGTTTTTACATTAATTTGTTTGAACAGGTTTTATAGAATTATTTTTATTTTACATTCAATCAATAATTTAGTAAAACTTTAAATATTAAACGAAGATTTCTTTGATAAAAATATTTTATTATGGAATTTTCAATGAATAAATAATATTTATTAAAATAAAACTTGTTTAATTATTCAAATCTTACAATTTTATAATTAAGGAATATTCTAGGTCGGACATTTTATAATTGGGCAATTTTATATCGGGAATTTTATTATTCGGTGATATTATAAACTCATCACAAATTTTATTGTTTTTGAAATTTAATTGAACAGCATTTTTACAATATCAAGAATTTTATTTTTCGGGATTTTTCAGTCGTCCCTAGAAGCTGTACAGCAAATTTTCAGAATTTGGAATTTGCTGTTTCATATCATTATTTCTTTCACTTGTGGTTTTATAATTGTTTCAAGCATGCGTGGAATTTTTAAGCATGGAAATACAATACAACAAAATGTACAATTACATACAATTCGGCATTACATACCAAATTCTACATTTTTAAATTTACTGTAATTCTAATTTCGACTCCTGGATCTTGTCGATTTTCCTACTGTATTTTTTTTTAAATTTATTACACAAAAATTCTATAAACCACAAGTTCTAATTTATCTTATCTCATCAAATACCAAAATTAAAAATTAAAAAATTCGCTATATATCCAATGTTGATTTCTGGGTCTTGGCGATTTTTTTCCTAGTGCGTGCGTTGATCACTGCAAAACAGGAGTGAATTAAATAGGAATTATCTGTTCGGAAATAACTGTTTGAAATCAGAAAACAATTAAGTAGACCTTTTTTATTTCTAGGTATGTAAAAAAATTTAAGCTTTAGAAAATTAAAAAACTGCAAACAAGAAATTTTGTAAACATTTTTTTAGCGCGGATAACCGAAGTGTACACAAAGATATTATATATATTTGCTGTATGTCTATCGATTTTGAAGTAAATATGCTCTTTTAGGATGCAATACTTTTTTAGGCGTAGTGACTTCAAATTCAAGAATTTTCAAAATTTTCAAACTGGCTATGATTTCAATTAGAAATTTCTCAGTTTTATAATAAGCACCTCTAAATATAAGTTGCTTAACGGTGCTACGAAGCCTGATATTGTCCTCCAGGATCTGAAAACCAAGATCATTTACGTGATTGAATTCTTGGCACCAGCCAAAAAAAATGTTAAATAGATAAAAATCACAAGAAACGCATTTCCAAGACTGTATTGAATGTTCTAATAACCACAGAATTATCCAACATCCCGCAAGAACTCCGCCTACGACATTTAACGAACCCCGTATCGACACCTTCATCTAAAATCGCAAAAAAAGTGTAAATAAATAAAAATCACAAGAAACGCATTTAAAAGGCTATAGTGAATGTCCTTAGAACAACAGAAGTATCCAAAAACCCTCAAGAACGAACCCTACCAAATTTAACGAACCCCGTCTCGACTGCCTTCCCAAGAATCTCGTTAATATTCCTTTTGCTGAAGTAATATTCAGCCATTCCCAAGAATTAACTCTACCACATTGAACTACTTCGGCCAAAAGAATATTAACTGGAGTCTTGGGAATGCGTTTCTTGTGATTATTATGAATTCGAAATTTTTTTGGCGATTTTAGATGAAGGCTGCCAAGACTGGTTTCTTTAAATGTGGTAGGGGTAGTTCTTGAAGGCTGTTGATTATTCCGGTAGATAAAATAATATTTACTACAGACTTTTAAATGCGTTTGTTGTGATTCTTATTTATTAAATTTTTTTTGCGATTTTGCATGAAGTCAGTTGAGATGGGGTTTGTTAAATGTGGTAGGGGTAGTTCTGGAGGGTTGTTGGATATTTCTGTGCTTATGAGGACATTCAGTACAGTCTTGGAAATGCGTTTCTTGTGATTTTTATCTATTTAAATTTTTTTGCGATTTTAGATGAAGGCAGTTAAGACGGGGTTCGTTAAATGTGGTAGGGGTAGTTCTGGAAGGTTGATGGATATTTTTGTGGTTATAAGGACATTCAGTACTGTCTTGGAAATGCGTTTCTTGTGATTATTATTCGTTAAAATTTGTTTGGCGATTTAAGATGAAGGCAGTCGAGACAGTTGTCGTTAAATGTGGTAGGGTTAGTTTTTGGGGGTTAATGGATATTTCTGCGGTTATGAGGACATTCAGTACTGTATTGGAAATGTTTTTCTTGTGGTTCGTTGAATGTGGTAGGCGTAGTACTGGAGGGTTGATGGATATTTCTGTGGTCATAAGGATATTCAGTACTGTCTTGGAAATGCGTTTCTCGTGAATATTACTGCGCCAAAAAGAATCTTAGTTATAGTCTTGAGAATGAGTTTTTTGTAATTATTTTATTTTTTTTATTTTGTTGAGGTTTTAGTTGAAGTTAGTTAGTTCAATATTCGTCTTTGTTCGTTGAATCCAACTGATTGACCATTCATTTTTTTATTGTTAGGGACAATTTTTTTTATGTGAAAATTCGACTATTTGGTTAAAAATTTATGAATTTACTGAAAATTTGTCTTATGGTAAAAAATTCAAATATTTTTTTGAAACTTCAACTATTTCGTTAAATTGATCTTAGCTGTTCGAAAATTCAACTACTTTGTAGAAAATTCATTCTTTTGCATTTAAAGTTCGCCTTTAATGACAGAAAAGTCATATTTCTTAGCTTAAAATTCATCTCTCTTGACTGGAGATGAACTTTTTTGTGGAAAATTCAACTTTTCGGATTGAAAATTTACCTGTCGTCTAAAAAAATCATCTTTTTACACTTGAAAAGTCAAGTATTTGGTTGACAATGCAAATTTTAATTTTTTTTAGTCCATTCCCATATTATTCTTCAGGGCTAAGTATGAAACTTGCATATGGGAGAGTTATAATTTAACATCGTTCATTAAAAGTGGTGTCACGCATAGAAGCTGATGAAATATATTGTTCCAATTCTAAATTATAATAACGGTATAATAAGTATTCAGATCATGCAATGCGTTGGCAGAGTATAGCAAAAAAAGATTGTTGTGAAAAAGCTCATAGGTTCGTGTTTTTCGGTCGCTCCCTGTCACCCCTTTCTGAGAGCTTACGTAGCTTATTCGTATTTTGTGTTTTGAAGTGCAAAGTGAGAGTTAATTCGCTAGTTATGACGACCAACGAAGAGCTAAAATCTGTCTTACAATTAACTCAAGAGAATGTAAAATCCACAGGAGCGAGTATTCAACAAATGACTGAAGATATTAAAGTTTTAAAGAGCTCGGATGAAAAGATCTTGGAAGAACTTAAAATCTACAAAACCAGATGTCATCTTTTGGAAGAACAGAACAAAACATTCAAAGAAAAAATTAATTTCCTTGAAAAAAAGCTAGAATTTTTTGATATAAAAGAAAGATCTAGGAATATTTTTCTCTACAATGTGAAGGATCATTCAACTAACAACGAAAATCTTTTTGATACGATTAACAAGATTTTCAAGGAAGCTAAAATTATCATTCGTATTAATTGTTTTGAAAAGGTTTTCAGAATTGGAAGAAAAAAGGGAACAAGACCTGTTCTAGTTACTTTTACGAACTCTAGATTCAAATATGAAATATTTAAGGAGGCTAAATATCTGCGCTCTTGGAAGGTATCTTTCGCAAATCACTTTACTCACGAACAAAAAGAAATACGCAAGAAGCTTTGATATTATCAAGAAAAGCTTGATAGTCTTGGGAAGTCCTCGACGATTAAAGGAACCCTACTATTCATGGATAATCAGTATTTTGATGTATCCCTGGCCGCCAAGATTGTGGCAGAGAAAAGTGAGGAGGTTTATCAGTCTGATGGGGGAATCTCAACATCTTCTTTAAGCTCTACTGCTAACAAGAAAAGGACAAGGGATCGCCCTCCAAAATCAGATTCTTCCAGCAAGGATTGCAATAAAAAAATCAAGCGCACTAAAAAAGGAAATTCAATCAAACATTTTTTAAAGGAAACACTGGGAGGCCAAAACTCCAAATCGATCCCAAGTTCATAAACGGTTTGACAGCAGTACCAGCATCTCGAATTGTATTTTGGAATGCAAGGAGATTCAATAATCTAGACGATATCTATGACTATTCTACTACAGATGACATCATATGTGTGAGTGAGACATGGCTTACTTTTTCACCACAAATTACGTATCCTCAACGAAACATCGACTGTCAAGTTGTCTGCAGTACGGCTACCAGAGAATCCTCAAAAGGAAGAGCAAAGGGGGGTCTACTAATCATCAACAACGCAAACAAATATAAAATGGAAAAGATATGTTCGGCAGAGGATAACATTTTTGTTCAACTCGAAGGTAATAGTTTTAATATACTTATTGGATCAATATACTCTAGCTCCAATCCTAATTTTGATAATTTTCTGTTCCATATAAATGAAATAATCTTTGACCTGTCATTGAAATATCCAGAATACTCGATAATTGTGGGAGGGGATTTTAACGGTAAAATCGGAGAAATGAATCAATTAGAGGACAAAACTCTCTGTAAAAATTTTAATTTGTATGACGTTAGAACAAGTCTGGTCGTTGATTTAGACATACGGGAAAAACAGATATTAGAAACCTTTGAAAAATGGGGTTTTTGTCCTGAATGGGAGAAGTGAAAGCGACTGCCCAGCTCAATGTACATTCATAAGAGAAAAAAGTTCTTCAATGATAGATTTTGCCTGGTCTAATAATATGGAAATTCAGTCGGTCGAGGATTTCCAGGTGCTAAAAGTTCGAACTCGATCGGATCACTTTCCTATAGCTTTGAAGTTATTAGATCACTGGACTTCAAATTATGCAAACTATTCGAGCACCCCTTTTTTCAAGTGGGATGATGTCTTTGCTGATAAATTAAAGAAATTATTCAGTACCCTTCAAATATTAACTCTGCAATGTTGTCGATAGATGACCTTTCAAAAAATTTAATTAATGCTATTAAAGTGACAGCGACAGAACTTAACATGACCATAAAGTCAAGCAAGGACAGAGTGACGCGAAAAAACCACGGTTTTCATCTTTTCGCTAAGGATATTTTCCAAACCAATTTGTGTACATAAACAAATGGGCACTTGTTTTAAGCGCAATAAAGTAAGCTTCATCATGGTATAAGCTGTGTTTTTGTGCGATTTTTATCTTACGAGCAAATCACCAAAATGTGCAGCTATTTTGGAAGGGCCTTCGTGTCCTCAACGGATAGTAGGCGCGCTCAAACTTGCGAGCGTAGCGCGCGATGAGAATGTGCCCGCTCAGCGGGCAGATTTTTTAATTAAAAAAAGTACACCCGAGATGTTACTTTGATTTATTTAATCGTAAAAAGAACAGGCAAAAATAAGTATTTGCTTTAAAAAGAATACCAAACATGAATTTTCACCTACTTCTGTATCGAACTAGACCATAATCTTCTACAGAGACAAGAGTTAATTCAAAACAATTAGTTCAAGCCAATAAAACGCATTTCCGAAGTTTGGCACTTACGCCCTTATGCCTCCTGGACTCTTGATATATTCAAATTAACTATACAAAAATGCACAATATCAATCCTTATGATAGCCTATAATTTACATCTGAATTAATAAATCTTAATTAACAACTTGCATTTAATTAATGTTTAGGCAAAGTTTATGGCTGACTTCTTGCTTTAACGATGAGTCAAGATTCACGGTCAGTAAGAAAATTACTGAAAGTGCGTAGCAGGAGAGTATGGTTGTGCTGCCTCCGGCTTTATTCGGTCCATGCTTGGGGGGTAAGACCCTACTATTGTAATAGTGATTTACGATTTTACGCGAAGTAACATCTGCTGGCCCGATTGATTTTCTAGTTCAAGCTGGACAACCCCTGGTGAAAATGTCTTTTCACAAGAAAATGCGACTTCTTGCAATGAAGCATAATAATGTGAAAAATGTATTTTTGGGTACAAAATTTCAATGGTAACATTTTGTAAAAGTTGTCCGAATAATAGCAAACATTTTAATTTTTAGTAGGATTTCATTGTAATTTTCTGCGATTTTTAACAATTGAAACCAAAAACAATGGATAAAAATCTACTAGAAACTACCATTTGTGGCCCTTATTCAGACACTTTTACAAATTATTACAAGTAATTACAAATTTTTCCAAAAGATTGTAATTCTCACATTGTACTTCAGTGAAATTGTCAAAATTACGGTATCCATGGCGACAAAGTTTAATGCGGATTCCCATAGGATATTTTAAAGAAACACGAACCGTCGTTTTTCTCGTAAAAAAATCCCCTATCGAAATGAACATGAAGAAATTATGTAAATTAAAAAAAAAGGTTTTAAAGTCGATATATCTGATATTTTTCGAGATATCGACTTTAAAAACTTTTTTTTATTTGCATAATTTCTTCATGTTCATTTCGATAGGGGATTTTATTTACGAGAAAAACGACAGAAATCCCCGGAAAGTGGAAAATGTGTGATTGGAGATGGTTGTCGCCGAAGTTACTCTCCATCAAAGAAAGGGCATAAAAACAGGGTTGGGAGGGTTCGAAAGGATGAAGGGATGGCTGGGGGGTGGGTCTCGCCGAAGTCACTCTCCCTCAGAGAAAGGGTATAAAACCGGGGTGGTGGCCTGGAAAGGGAAAAGCGTGGTGAGGGTGTCGCCAAAGTCGCTGTTCTCCATAGAAGAGTTATATAAATGGGGGGACCTCTGAAAAGGGGAAAGGTTGTGTCTGAGAGGTGGATATAGCCGAATTCACTTTTCCTCAGAGAAAGGGTAAAAAGGCGGGTTCTGGAAAGGGAGAAGGGGTGCGTGTCGCCAAAATCACTCTATTCTAGAGAAGGGTTTAAACCGGGGGAGGAGGTTATCGCAGAAGTCACTTTCCCCCAGAGAAAAAGTATTCAACTGGGGCGAGGGGGCATGGTAATAGTGAAGTGGGTGGGTGGGTGGATTTTTTAGATGACAGTTGCTCCCAGTGGGACCCTGCGGTGGTTGTTAACCTTTAGTTTTTAATTATATATATAAGTGATTACAGAGCAAAAAATCTTTCATTTTGATACATTTCGCCTAGAAAAAAATGCGTGATTATTTTATTCAGATAGGGAACAAGATTGGATCTACCGTATTCTTTCAGAAGTTTTGTAAGGAGCACGAATTCATTTTGCCAAACAAATACTCTCGAACATTCTGTGACAGAAGTTTTTCATTATAGTATGAACAACTTTGTTCTCCAATAAAAGCTTGAATTTCGCTCTAATTGCGCTGTAACTTTGCTTTTAAGATTCCGGAGAAAAAGTAATATATATTCCTGATGCAGTACAAGAGCGAATGTTACTCATAAATTAGTTCTAGTAGAAAACTCTTCTTTATATTATTTAACTTTCTATGTAACACACCACAATTACATTTTCCATAATCCTTCATGCTCCGGCATCGTCGACTCAAACATGAATTCATCATTTCCAAGTTCTAAGCAGCACCGTCCAGAGATACTGACTTTATATTCCGATTAATATTCAACTTATGATTTAATTTAAATCTATTATTCCTTTCGTAACTGTCACGTGTTACGTGTGGTATATGTGACGTGCAACAAATGTGACTCGCCGCAAAATGTGACTTGTCGACTGGTCGAGTGTAGCACGACCTGGACTTTTAAATTGTTGTATTCAGGGTAGAAATTCTTTAACTCACTCCACCCCCCCCCCTTATCATTATAATTATATAGTTCTTGAAAAATGTTATATCGAAAATATGACTGGCTATATAATTAGCGAATTTGTATTGTTCTCAAACTGTCACAGTCGTGTCAACCAAAAAATCCTTTTTTTATAAACGAGAGTAACTCAATAACTTTTGTTTGTGAAAATCTCGATACTTTTTCAGAGATTTTAACATAACTTCATAACAGTAGATGATTTCTAGTAATAAGAATCTGTTCATCGATGTTAAAGTATTTGAAATTTCGTATAATTTTCCATTACTGATTTCAATGCACGAACGAGTGCGCGTGAAGCCAAACCCTGTCACCACTCAAAATAGACGACGGAAATAATTTCTTCAGCATATTCCCCGTAAAGTGCCGAGCTATAGATTTTATTCGAGCCCTGTCAGAAGCTTCTAAAATATCAAATTCGCACTCTATGTTGTCTTTAAAAAATAGCCAAAAATTGTAATGTTATCAAAAAACCTGACTTCATGATGAAAATCTGACACCAGATTTAGATTCAGCGACCCATAAAGATATAGATATGGTGGTCTATTTCAATGAAGAAGCAGTTCCTTTTTTTCTGTTTCCGCAGTCTAGCCATATAATAATAATTCTAAATCCTTTAAAATAAAAAAGGAAGATGAGTTTGAAAAAATGAAGACATTTTGCAGTGCTTCGAATTGCTTCCATGATAATCTGATGAAGTTAGCGGTTTTTGTTTTTTAAGCTTAGGATAAATCAGTTATATCACTGTTTAACAACTCTGTAATAGAAATTATATGTTTGAATATTTTTAATGAATTAGAGTTTGTAAATGTGACAATCTATGTCAAAAATATGGAAAAAAGTGTTACGAAGAATATGATGTTAATCACTTTTTTCATATGTTTGGGTTTTTCCCCAACTTTCTACACTCGGTTCTTTTGCAACTCAACGTCGGAGTCTTAGAAATAATGCCACCCATGCAGAAACCGCCCCATTTGTCCCCATTTCAATTCGGGCAGTAGTCAGAATATCACTAGAACAACTGGACTATTAAGTTCTAGTCAGGACACTTTAAGGCACTGCTAAGATTCTTTATTCCTTATGATCAGAAAAAACCATTTGCGTCTAGTTAGGCCCTAATCTTGTATTTGAGTCAGGCTTTAGTTGGTTCCTGATTTAGATGAAAGAACCAAAAAAGGGGTATGCAGGTGAGCGGGTTTGTAATAAGAGGCTTGGAAACTCTAGGGTTTGTAAAGTAGTTTCGTACCCGCTTCACAGGCAACGAAAGCCCCCATTTCCGATGTTCTTTTTGTGAAAAATAGCATACGCCGCATAGGGCTAAAACTTCGCGAACGCCAACTCGCATGTTGGCTGTACTCAACCAACTTCATGCTAGTTTGCATTCGCTCGATTTTTCCCCTTGCCACGTAATACACTATTTACTCCCCAGGGACCGAACAGTGACGTTAGAGACGAATAATGAAAATTATACATCTATGAGCTCGCATTTTACGATTATCAGCCCACTTACCGTAAAAACTGTGAAGAAATTTTGGTTGCAGATAATAGAATTTTGCGGTTATTTATGGAAAGTTACCATATATAACCCATTAAATTACCGTAAATTATCGAAAATTTCCGGAAATGCATAGAAATTTTGTAATTGAATTTCGGGTAATTTATCTTAAGTTACCATAAATTACCTGTCAGATTACTGTAAATTACTTTGAAAATGATTACAGACAGAAAAAGAGGAAAGTTAAACGACTAGTCAAGGAAAGTGAAGATAAATCAGAACAGAAGAAGAGAAGAAATCACAAAACGAATTTCAAGGATCCATGAAACTATTATTTAAACAGATGAAGGAAAGTAAAAGCATAGAGTTTGTCATCACGAGAAACAGCAAAGGTGAATTGCTATATGATACGGACGGGATAGTAAACGCTCTAAAAGACTATTTTAGAGAATTATTAGGAGGTGAAGATATACCATAAATGACCGAAAATTTCACAAATTTACGAAAATTTATGGAAATTTAAAGAAATGAATTTTTGGTAATTTATGGTAAGTTACCATATTTACCTGTAAAAGTACCATAATTGATCGAAAATTTCAATAAATATCCGCAAATTTATAAACATTTTCATACTGAATTTTGGGCAATTTATGGTAAGGTACCATAAATCATCTCTAAAATTACCGAAAATTACCAAAAATTTCCGGCAATTTTTGTATTGAATTTTTGATGATTTGAAATAATTTAACATAAATTTAATTCTTCTTATTCAAAATCTAATATGGACTGAAAGCATGACTGTATTTCGAGAAATATCTGAAATCATCTATTTTTTATAAAAAATATCGTATGTGCCAAGGGGGAGAGGCACTTCTTCGACTTGTGTAAGTTTTCAGTAGTCGTAGAAAAACCCTCTCTTCACCCCCTAGGGGTATAATATACTATTCTGGTTTCATATATTTGTTAATTATTTAAACAGTTATCATTTACTTACGAAATTTTTTTCCTGTCAATCGTAGAAAGTCATTATTTTCGGGAAATATTTACACAATTAACGAATTTTGGGTATGATATACCTTTAAATTGTATTTGACGATTATTTCAGTAATTTTCATTTGTTTCAATATCTTTTTTCCGCTGTAAATCTTAAAAAGTTACTACTTTCTGGAATTAAGAACGCAGTTGATCAATTCTAAGAATGCTATTTTTTGTGAAAGGCAGTTTATAAGTATTTAAACAATTTAAATTTGTTTGAACATTGTTTTTCTCCTGTAAATCTTGAAAAGTGACTATTTCCTGGAATTAATTATACAATTCATCAATATCAACAGTTATATTTATAGTGGAAGACAGTTTGCAATTATTTAAACAATTAATAATCATTGACTTGGGCTTTTTCATAGGAAAGGTGGAGAAAATTCTTTTTTTTTATCCTTCACATAATGTCCCTTATTAATCAGTATTTTCTTATTCCAGAACATATACCCTCATTTAAAAAAAAAACAATCATTGTTTAAACTATTTTCGTTAGCTACATTATGGATAGGGTAAGAAGGGGCAGCGCCGACCAGTTAACAGTCAATGATTTTTTTAAAGTTAATAAGATGTAGAATTGATCCATTTTGATCCAAAGTACTATGTTTCTTTCGAAAACCAAATTGTTCTTTGTTAATTATTTTATTCTCTTCCGAAAAGAATGTAGCCCTTTTTTGTATCATTTTTTCAACAACTTTACTCATGTGAGGTAATAAACTAATAGGTCGATAGCTTTGTGGAAGGCTATGGTTCTCACCTGGTTTTGGTTTTACTATTATCTTACCAATTTCCCATTCTTTTGAGAAATAACCAGTGCACATGATGGCATTTATTATTTTTGTAATAAAAACCACCGCCTTCCTTGGAAGTCTCTTTAATATATAGTACGTTATTTTATCATCGCGAGGAGCTTTATTATATCTAAAGGAACGAATAATATCATAGACCTCACTTGGCTTTGCCAACCAAATTTCATTGACCTAAATTTGATTATTTTTTGTGTAATTTCTCACATACCCAACGACTTTTCTATTATGCATTTTACTTTCTAGCTTATCATTTAGCTTGTGCATACTTTCTAAGTATTCTGCAAGAATATTGGGCTTTTCATTAGTATCATAAACATATTGTTTATTATATAATAAAGGTGGAATTTTTCGAACATCTTTAGTTATAATATTTTTTAATTTCCAAATGGAGTCATCTGTCAGGCTCGCTTTGCTAATTTTTTGGTTCCACTCTAAATTGTTCAATTCAAACAATTTATTTTGTAACTTTTGTAATTCCATTAGCAGAATGCTTCATTTTATGAAATGTCTTCCTAATTACAGTTAAAGCCTAATTCGTGTTTATGTTATTCAAGAATTGCTTGACCTCCGCAATTATTTCTCCAAATGATACTTGAGTTGAATTAGTCACTTACATTTTTGCTTTTGATTTTACCATTTGAGAGTAATGCCTCAGTGTATGTTGTTTTACGAGACTCTTTTGCTGTTGTTCTCGATGACGACTCTTGTTGTTTTTCAGGACTTCATAACAGGGGCGTATAGTTATACACTGGGGCTACCTTCCTTCTAGCATTTACTAGATTTCTGCTTTGCTGTACTTTCATGTAAACTTCGCAATCTTTTGATCAAGCTACATGATTTTTACCACAATTTATACACTTCATTTCGCGGTATTCGGATTTGGTGCATTCTTTGCTATTATGGTCACCCGGACATTTGAAACACTTTACTTTTTTTAAACAGTTTGTTGCAACATGTCCGAAAGCTTGACAATCGTAGCACTGGATGACTGAGTTAAAATTTCGGTATTTTCCTCATGTTATGTTGCAGTAGCACACCACTCGAACCTTCCTGATGTCTTGCTGTTTTATTATTGGTTTGAAGTTTACTGCAAACATTGGATACTTGCGGTCCACTATTCCAGCATCAGCTTTCTCTTTCTTCACTAGTCGTACCACTTTCGGTACTTCCAAACTTTGAGCCTAAAGATCCACCTTGACTTCTTCTGGTGCTACATTTGGCGGTATTCCTTTTAAAACCATTTTGAGTTGTTTCTGTTCCGGATGTGTATATGCATGATATTCAATATTCGTAGTCTTTAATTCCTTGGCAATCGTATCAAAGTCCTCCTTTGTTTCAGTGTAAAAAATTATTCGATTTCCCTTATGTTTAATCGTTAGCTGGCTGTAAATTTGTGCACTTCAATGCTTGTGCTTTCCCTAATTTTTTATCACTAGGGAAAAGTATTTCTCGTAAAAACTTTTCTATTATTACTTATAAAATTACTTCTATTACACATACTTCCCCCGTTGAGAGAGTAAACAATCAACATTCATGTTTCATTAACTAGGTCGTTGATAGGTAGGATACCAATTTTGTTTACAGGTCTTTTTAGAAGATTATTAACAGTCTTTACGGTTACACTTCTAACGATACCATCGCTTTCAGGATGCAACTGGTGAATTCTCGCTAAAGGCCATTGCATGCAAGGAATATTATCGTCCTTTACAATCACAAGCATTAGCCGCGACAACCCTGAAGAAGTCAACGGAATCAGCTCCAATTGATTTTGATACGCTGATTCGTGCCATCAAAGATTATGTAGTAGAAAAAGCCAATGAAAGCCCTTCAAATTAATAAACCTTGAAAATCTTTACAATTAGGTGCATTTTCATTTAATTATCCCCATTTTCAGCGAATTTTTGAAGGGTGTCCACAACCAGTTACGATTTTTGTTTTTTTCCCAAAATGGACGATTTCACAAAATTGGTCGTAAAATTTTTCTACTTGACATAATATGAACTCAAAAGGAAATTATAGGTAAAAGAAAAATGGTGCCTACAACCGGAGACTCTCCCCTACAGTTAAGATTGGAGTTGGAATAGATGCGTTGTGCAATGTTTAATATTTGAAGCATTTAGAGGCGCTGCTATTAACAAATAACGTGGATTCTGCGAACCATCTGAGAGACTATTTACCAGATAGCTACTAAGAGCACTTTTGCGTATGACGCAAGCGCAGTGACGCTAGATGCGCTATATCGCCGGTAGTTCGCACATTTTTCGTATCTCGTTGTTTGTCAGAAAAATTAGAAAATTCAATTTTATGAGAAAAAATTCTCCTGGCCACAAAAGTCATTTGACCGGCATAGAACTCACAAGATGTCTTCCTTATAAAATGAAAAATTCGACAAAAAATTGGCAAAAAATATAAGTATGGGGTTTTTCAGAAAATCAACTTTCTATGTTTTCAGAAAAACCACAGCGATTTTGTTAATTTTGAACCTTTTTTGAATTTGTGTGTGGAATACAAAATAAATTAATAACGGCTATCAAACTAAAAAAGAAAACAGTAAATATCTCAAGTAAGTCAAAAGTTATAAAGGTTTAAAGGTAAATTGGGTTTTTTTGAAGAACCAATCACAAAATTCAAATGCGCATAAATTCGTAGACAGTTTTTTTTTATTCGGAGAAAAGAGCTCCGCCTTCTTTTTTCAAATATTGTTCCAGAAATAAAATAAAACAATTATTAAACAAAAACACTGCTTACTAGACTTCCCTATGTTTGTAATTTATGATACCATTATACTCTTCATGATAATGTATTATATTACATAATGTGCAATATGTGCATTCTCATATTTTATAAGAACGTATAAATAATTATTAGGTTTTAGCGAAATTTTATAAAAGTTTGATTATTTAACATTTTTCATTTCTAAGACTTATTTCTTCTAAATCCAGCTAGCGTTCGATACAATCTCCATATTCAACTTTAAAGTGAGAATAGTTTAGTTCCAGTATTTTTTAACTTGAATGTTCCAATAAATTATTTGTAATAACTGCTTTTGTTCTTACTTACAAATTTTTACTAAATAAAATTACTAGAACTAGAAAATTGAACACAGTAGACTTTGGATTTTAGCAATTTCAATTCAGGTGTTCCAAGAATTACAGCGTAGCGGCGGGTGTGGATAAGAGGAGCCGCGGGCGGATGTGCCGTGGTCACTCATGTATGACAAAACAGTAGAATAGCTATTAAGCGCAGTACCCCAACATCCTAGCTGTAACTGCATCACGTTGTGCAAGATTACGACACGGCCTTTTAAATTTTGGAGCTTCACAATTTGAATCGAAATCACAAATAATTGAATATCAAATTTAAATATTTAATTATTCAAATTTAATTTAATTAGATGTAAATATTTTAATCAGTCATTTTTAAAACAACCTACTCATAGAAAATGTTTAAAGCGAAAAAATAGAAGAATATATTCCTCCGTTAAGCCTGGCTTTTCAGCGAAAAAGCTTGGCTGAGATTGTGTCGACAAGATCCAAGCGGTTCGATGGCTCAACAGGGGAAGGCCTGCTCTGTGACATTGACTTTAAGATGAGACTAGTATAAATCGATAGAACGTCGAAAAATATTAGACACGTATAGCGGCTTTCTTGTAATTGGGCCCTATAGAAATTGCTAACTTTCATCATTTACCGACGCGCAACGTGCACCTTCGAAGTAACTCTTAGGCGCATCCGCCAAGACGGCGCAGTTATCAGCGCATGTTTTTCACATTCACTGAAATTCTCTTATTCCACTAGATCGGCAATCTCCCACCTCATCTCTGGTTCAACCTACAGGTTAGATCACTGATATCTTCTTCCTCTATTTCGATTGGGTCTCTCAGTTTCGAAAAACTATAAGTATGATTTGTTCTTCGAAATCATCAGACTCTCTCTGTCTAACTCCCACGATAGAAACAGTAACGTTTTGAAATCTTTGTTTCGTATTCTCATGCATCTCGTTGTTTGTCTCACATGGTAGAGAGAGAGTTCCGATTGACTTTAGACACCTGTGTCTCAGTACCACTTCTTTACAGTTGTAGGACATTCTTTTTACTTATAGTTGAATTATTTATACATTAAATGTTTTATCATAAGTAAGTAAATATCTGTTGGTGTCAAATTGCGACTCTCTACCTTACCGACCTGTAGTAAAATGATAATATAAAAAATTACCGACTTCCCTGGTTTACCGGCTGATGGTAACACTGTTCCCTACCTCACAGACCTATATAAAAATGACAATATAAAGTTACCGACCTACCTGTTTTACCGGCCAATAGTAACATTGTTCCCTACCTTACCGGCATATAGAAAAATGATAATATAAAATTATCGACCTCCCTGCTTTACCGACTGATGGTAACATTGTTCCCTACCTTGTAGAGATATGTTGAAATGAACCCATAAAAAATTACCGGCTTATCTGTTTTACCGACTGATGGTACTAAACTGTTTTACCGATCGATGGTCACTCATCACAGAACAGAGCATTATAATGTTAAATTAGCAGGAATCTCCATTACCAACATCACTGTTTTCACCGATTTAGCATGCAACAGAACCTTATAATTTTCACTTAGCAGGAATCTCCATGACCAACCTCGCTGTTTTACCTACTTAGCATTGAACAGAACCTTAAATTGACCAACCTCTCTGTTTTACCGAACGATGGTGCAATGCTATACCAGCGGGAATCTTCATTACCAACCTCACTGTTTTACCGACTGCCGGTATCTTAGCACGGAACAGAACCCTTCCTTGGTCGGTGGCGCCATCTGCTGGTTTCGGTAACTAGCGACTATGGCGCCATCTGTTGAGAAGTGGCCTGATAGCCCCCTAGCCCTACTACTAATATAATCAACTTACGAGTAGGTGGCACAAAAAAAAAGAAACTTTTGGCCTGAAATAGCGGAAATTGCCGTAAATAGCGGTCGTAAGTGTAAATAAAGAATGCATGCCCCTCCCACCTCATCCAAAGCATACTGGTGAGCGCGACATTCAAAATTCCAAAAAGGCGGTCACTTGACCGCCCACGCGAACGGATGAAGGTTAAACAGATGATTTTGTTAACTTTAAATAATTATACAACTCACTCCAAGTAAAAAGTGAACAAAAAGTTGAACATTTAAGAAAAAACTGCAATTATCTAGCATTATTCTGAGTAAATATTATTACCAATAATAATAAATTGTTGAAACAATTACGTTTGTTAACATTGATACACTATTACCTCTGTGTAATTGAAAATTGGACAGAAAGTGGAAAATTTTCGAAAAAACCGCGACATTCCATCTTCATTCGAAGAGAAAATTGCTAAAAACAGTAATAAATTGTTTAAACATTTTATTCAAACATCTAATTATCATTCTAAAGTAGTATTTTATGTATTAGAAACAATTTGCATGTAAAAAACGCAACAAAATCATAAATAGCACCAAAAACTAGCAAACCCCATCTTTTCCCTTATGGGGTTTTTTTGGTACTTTTTAAAATAGACTTATGGGGGTGATATTTAAAAAGTAATATTGTATTCGTATTCTATGGCTGGTTGTGAGGAGAAATGTTTCAGTTCAAAGATGTCGTCATCGAAAGTCAAGTAAGGACAGAGTAACGCGAAAAAAACACGATTTTCATCTTTTCGCGAAGGATATTTTCCAACCCGATTTTTGTACGTAAGCAAATGAGGACTTGTTTTAAGCGCAATAAAGTCAGCTTCATCATGGTATAAGCTGTGTTTTTTGTGCGATTTTTTTCTTGTCAGTAAATTACCAAAATGTGCAGCTGTTTTGGAGGAGCCTTCGTATCGTGAACGGATAGTACGCCCTGCTTCTTACCCGGAACCCCCTTTGCTAGCGAGCAGACGGTTTCTGGCCTGGCGAAACCTTCCCATTGTTAGAAGATTAGTTCCAGCAGGGAAAAATGAAAATTTCCTACAATATTATTAAATCGAATTTTGATGGGCTGCATTAACTCCGTTACTCTATTACGAGAAAATTGAAAAAAGATAGAAATAAATCGGTTAATATTTGCAATCCCAGTTGATCTTTAAACATTTTCGTTCACATTTCATTTTTCATTTCTTATTTTTTATATTAATTTACCTTTTCTTTTCGTTTGCTTAAATTCTTTTAAATACATTAGTTTTTTCATAAAGAATCTACGTCTATTAATTTTTTAATTTTTGAAATAATCATTACGAACCGAGGAATTAGCCTTTAAAAGTTGGGTAACTTTGACCAACCAATCTCACTTTTCCCATATAGTCTCGTCTCGTAATAGCGAGACGAGATACCAAACACTCGAAAAGCAAACTGATACCCATCGAAACCTTTTTGAAAAACTCTCTCAGCACTTTTCTGTATCTTGCGTTTTTTCTGAAAGTGGTCTCCTAAAATTATCGAAATTGAAACGTTTTTGAAACTGTTAAGTGTTATTCAAATAAACAATTTGCGTCCAATGCAATTTTTGGTATGCCTGTTACTTTTTGAAGAAAAAAAACGCAAAAAAAACTATATTGTAATAGTCGATTTTTATGCATTGTTTAACAGTGGGGCTACTCAAATCCTGGAAAAAATTCCCTGAAAATTCCAGGTTTTTCCAGATGTCATTTGCATATTACGGAGCTATTCAAATATTTCGCAATTTTGGAAACAATCGACTCAGAATATGTATACAGTTTCGTGAGTTTATTATACATAATGTTTTTTCTTATTTTTAGGGATTCAATTAATATATTTAATTTAGAAAGCTTTGAAAAATTATATTACAAGATATTCTTAAATATATTAGAACAATCGATTTGTCAAATAATTAAGAGACACGTTCAATCATATACAAAATAAATATCAGAATCTGGTGCCGAGATAGCGTTCCCAGAAAAAACAAATAAAAATCGAATAAATAATCAAGATCTGGAGCAGAAATAGCGTACCCAGTTAAATGTCGGATTGTGTTTTTTAGAGCCGAGGTGGTGTACCCAAAAAACAAAATCAAAAAAGTTTTTCAGAGCCGCGATGGCGTATCCGAAAACAAATTCAAAAATGATTTTTTCAGAGCCGAGGTGGCGTACCCAAAACAAAAAATGATTTCTAGAGTCAACGTGGCGTACCTAGATTGGGTTTACGGCAGCTGGATTAGCGTACACAGTGCATGACAGAAAAAAATACCTTAGTTCCTTGTCCAAAGCTGTGCAGCGTCTTCACTTTTGATGCAGCAGTGCTGAAAAGAAAACGAAACTGGCAAGGGATCGCTCGAACGGTTAATGGGACGTTCACCCGCTGGTGGTGATCTACTACTCGTTCGCCTTCTTAAAATCGTTTCAAGTGAGCTTACTTTCGGGAGAAAACGTCCTGCGCTTTCTAGTGGTAGTTGCCCGCACAAGTCAGCCATCACCCACCTCTCATTGCTATATATATATATTTTTCGGTTGCGGTTTCTATTCCTTTGGAATAGAACTGAAGGGCCTATGACAAAGCCACCGAACGCGTCCTCGGGTTGCGGATAGAGAGGTTCACCATTTCCCCCTGAATCTATAACAATTCCTGCATATACAGAAGGGATTAGCTTGTGCTTTTCAGCGACAAGGGTCACTTCATACTCCAAGTGCGTCAGCATTGGAGCTTGCTTATGAGCTGCCGTAATTCCAATAGGAACCCGTGCCTTATCATCCTGAGATAAAAAACAAACTTGACCAGGACCGAGAATCGATGCCACAGTTTCTAAATCTCTAATGCTTGCTCTACAAAAATCAGTATCTGGATGTTGTCGATGTTGATCTGCGAGCGAGCGAGATAGTTTCACTGGAACAGTTTTGACATGTCACTTCCCTTCGGCACTTTTTGAGAACCTTGGAAGCAATCGTAAGTAGCATGCATTTCGGCTAATTTGAAAACCAAGTTTGTTCAATTCATTCTTAACTTCATCTAAAGTTTTACAACTTCTAATGAGCTCTATTCTCCTTCGATCATCAACAGCTCCACCAAAAATAGCCAAATCCGAGATAGTTTTAAATAAATTTGCTTGATCTTCTTCCAAACGAGGTCTGCTTGATTTCTGCCGAATCTTGAATTTTTGTGCATATTCAGGATGATCCTCGATAGTACTTGAAACAAAACGTTTCTTAGCCTCTCTACGTTTCTTCTGTCGGATAGAGTCTTGTTTCCTGATTTTTAAAGCCTTTTTTTTTAAAGCAATGATGCTCTCAATTTTTTCAGCTCTTTAGCGTCGGAATCAGTATTTAATCCAGCATCTCGTGCTTGAGTGATATCCATAATCTTTTTTTCCAAAATCCTAATATTTCTTCCCAGCAATGCAGACAATTTTTAAATATGTTTCTACAGTACATTTTCAAAAGCTTTGACCCTGAGGCCGTTTCAACTGTACAGGATTGGATAAGGTATAGCTTTCTTATATTTGGATACATTTCTTGATTACACTATATTGCTTCGTTCCTATATTTTCAATACGTTTTTTATGCAGATTTAATGAGGGAAACCAGCTGTGTTTCCGAAACGTAATTGATTCGAATTTTTTTCAAATAATTTTTAACTATGAGTCTGGAAAATGTCGTATTTATTAGGTTCGTTTCTAAATTTATAAACAATAAATTTTCTTAGACGGAAAAAAGGCAATTTTATTCTTATAAATCGAATTCACACGCATTGACGAGGATTGCGTCTTTATTGTCATTTTTTCAATTTTTAAATATGTTTCTACGGAACATTCTTGAAAACTCTGGCCCTGAGGCCGTTTCTACTGTAAACGACTGGAGAGAATGAATACAAGAGGACTAAATTCTGCGTAAGTTGAAAGAAAAGATATTCCTAGTCCAAATAGGTCACGAGTAATGACCTTCCAAATATACCTGTTTTTTGTGCTTTCTTAACCGAAAACCCGAAAGTCGTGTTTTTCGAAATAACTCGTTTCATGGATGTCACCCGAGAAAATTCTAAGGAGATAAATAAAAGAGGACTTCATTCTGCATAAGTTAAAAAAAAAATATGTTCCTACCTCTACTAAGTCACGAATAATGAACTTGCAAAGTGTACCCTTAATCAGTTCGGTGACTAAATTGCACCGCATAACAAAACTACGACCTGTTTCTTAACGTATAAGTTTTTAAGTCAAGTAATATTGGTCAAATAATTATTTAATTATAAAAATAATAATAATTAACTACTTTTAATTAATAAATAAATAATTGTTCAAATAAATAAATTTTCATCACCCATCAAGTGTTCATTTTTTGGCATTTTTTACTGCAATTTCTGTTAGGGGGGTTTATTGTAATTAGCAAAATACCAATTCACTAGTAGGAATACTTGTGTTACATTTTGAATGCATTATTAATAATGATTTCTCGTTTTTATCAGTTTTCTTAATGCTGTTCAAAATCTGAATGCGTAATTTTATGCCACGGACATTTCTACAATGACTGTATTGTGTAAAAGATCTTTAATCCGTTGGGATTGGTCAAATGATATGCGGTCCAATGTAGACCAAATGTCAAATCTGAGAGTGTTTGATTGGAAAAGGTGAAGTTTTAATAGTTTTTTGGAGGTAGTGTGCAAGACAAATTTGGTATGTTGTATTACTTCTTTCAAGAGAAGCAAACTTGTTTTATGTATAGAATTGTCTTGGATTTAGATGCTCCCAAAGGGTTTGTCAACTGCAAGAATTTTGGGACGATGTTATTGTCCCTACACCGTTTTAAGAAAGTTAGAATGTCAGTAGCTTAGCTTGAGAAGACCTGAGCTTACTAAAAGTGTTACTTTTTGGAAGAAAACTATCCCCGTAGAGTTCTTTAATAATAGATGTAATGCTTTCACGATGATTCATTATGATAATTTTAAATTTAAATTTATCAGAATGAATAATCGTGAAAGCATTAAATCTATTTTTACATTTTTTAATTTTCTAATTGAGAAAAACAGGAATTGTTGGGCACAACTCTATTTTTTGAAGATATTAGGCAATTTAAGATGTTTTCTGGTTTTGGTTATTGAAATTTCGTTTAGTTTTGATTATTGCATTTTTTATCGGAAATACTTAGAACTACTCAGTTGAACTTTTCGATTTTTAATAACAATACGCTGCGGTTTAATAGAAAATAGAAAATCGATTTAAAGAAAAACGTTGCCAAAACATTTAAATGTTTGAGAATCTTTTTTAATTAAAATCAGCACAATTTTTGCATATATATGTCAGTGCAGCTTTCAATTTTCAATTAAACAATACACTGCGATTCTATCATACAACACTGTTTTTTTTTAATTTTCTGCCAAAATTTTTTAAATCTACGACTTTTTAAACCTTATGATATCAATTCTGAAAAGTATTCGAAATCCGTTTAAATTTAAAAGCATTCTAATTAGGTATTTTCACTTCAACCGAGCTAACTTCACTTCGTAGAGTGCTGAGGGGGAAACAATGAACCAAATGCATGGGATTCTGTTCATTTTTGCCCTATTTTGCTTATATCTTCTTAAAAACTAATTTTTTCTATATAAGTGTATTCGAAAAATAGTTTTTATTTTTTAAGAACTATTTAATGAAATAATAAAATTATAATAATTATCATTCATTACGAAGATATTACAAGAATAATGTTTTGTCCCATACATTTGGTCCATTGTTTTCCCTTCAGCACTCAACGAAGTGAGGTTAGCTGGTGGTTGAAGTGAAAAAAACTAATTTAAATAGGGGCAAATAGGGGCAAATTTTTAAATCATATTTAAAGAACTGAAAAATTGGGTATTTGACATCTTTAGAATCTTGACAATTTCAACATTTACAAACTAGAAAGTTTTCACTTTTGGAAACTTTGAATTTTGAATTGTCTAATAAACTACATTTTCTTATTATATACCTAATGAAATATGGTCAAATTATGAACGCATGGAGAAAACAATGTTTTGCAGTATTCTGAACCCTCTGGAATGTCTTAATTTTTTTCAATCTCTTTCTTATCTCCAACATAGCCTTTGACTAAATGCGACAGTGTGTCAATTGGTCGGTAATACATCATCGAAAAGGACTCGCTTATGCACAATAAGCGCCACATTTACGTCTACGTAAATTTATGCGTGCACTTAGACCTTTGCCGATAATGTAAATGGGAACATACCGACATATTATGCTAGGCGCAGGCTTGAAATAGTACAAATAGTTCAATATTATCAATCATACTTTGAATACCGTCATTAAAATGGAATAAAAGACAACCACAATAATTAAAAAGTGGAGGTCCCGGAAGCTGGAATTACAACATTGTCATATCGATATGGGCACTATGCCATAATTTTTTGCTTATTCAGTGCCAATTTATGCCGCAAAAATTAAATTTTGTGCCCGGTAATTTTAGTCAAAAACATGTAGTAATGCCAGCTTCAGATTCCGCTGATTTCAGATGATTTCACAAAGTGTTATGCTTGTTGCATTTGATTTCATACTGATTTCAAACGCTAAACCCCCTTGACTCGAGAGTGAATGGCCCCTCGGATGCTGCCATACTTGACACACGGTGATCAGTGTTCTTTCAACTTGACATCCTTGATGGAAACTTGCTTCAAATTTCATCAATTTTATACGAAAACAAGAGTAATGAGATGTGTGATACGCACCAAATGGATGGTTTCAGATTTTATGAATTTTTATAAACGAAAAACAAACCTTCCTAAAAATAAAATCGCACGGAACCGATAATAAGCTAGAGTCAAGCCTGGGCCAGGATCGGCGCCCGGTTAGGCCCACGAAAAAATTTCCACACCAGAGACAATATTTTTTCTAACAAATACATGAATAAAATTTCCTTTTTTTTATGGAATAGCACTTTTCTTGAATTTTCTTTAGATTTTTAAAACATCACCGCGAGTGCGTAAGTATCATTGGGTATACCGGAGCACTTGAAGCTGATTTTATTCAATTAAAAATTAAAACTCCACTTTTTATTCTCAAGGTTCGTCAAAGAAAAAACCTACCCTTTCTTTCAAATAAAAAAAAAATGTATGAAAACAGTCAAATTTACAATTGACCTTCATTTTTGAAGGCCAAATATTATTTAAAACAAATAACCACGTTCAATGAAAATGGTGTGAGAAAAGCTTTCAAAACTGCAGTAGAAACTATTTTCTTTATTGATATTAATAGATTTCAAAATCGCCAAAATAAATGGTATGGTATATTCCTAAAATTCTGCACTCTACGCTTATTTGCATCAATAAACAATAAAAATCTCACTTTTGATCTTCAATGGTCTTAAAGGGCAAAACCTAAGTTTTTTTGTGATAAAAAATTGAAAAATAAAATGTGCCTTTTTCCAAAAAAGTCAAATTGGTCGAGGGGTCAACAGCTCGTGAAGTCAGGTGTACACCTTCGCTGAAGTCACTGGCGTAAAGTCCGTGGCCCCCGCATCCCGACCAGGACCCCCTGGTCACAACATTTTGTGCCCCCCCCTCCTTAGACTTCTTTTGTAACTCGAATAAGCGTAAATTTTGCATGTTTTTTCAAGGGAAATATCATAAGTTGAAGATTCATATTGTAAAAACAGTAGCTGGTGAGCCGCGGGCCCCCCGCGGTCCCGGGCCCCCTAACTGCAGCCAGGCCAGCCACCCCTTTGTGGGGGCCATGGTGAAGTCACTTGAATTCACATGAAGTCACTGAAATCACTTGAAGTCAGTGTACACTCCATCAGTTGAGTTGTGAACCCCTCGAAATTGGTTTTGCGACTTTCATGTTTAAAGGTCAAATATTTGTTTTATAAAAAAATGCTTTTGGTCAACAGAAAGGGCGCAAAACCCTATCGGAAATGTAGTCATGAAATTTTTTTATTGCTATTAGAAGAGTTAAAAATCGCTGAAATAGACGATAACCACAAAAATTCCAAAATATTCATCCCTTCCCTCTCGGTAAATATTGATCAAAATGACAACATTTTTTCCTTATAATCTACTATCTAGTGGGTGCCCTTGAGAAATAATGTCCCCCATGCCCATTAGTTTGTTTTTAATAAAAGTACATATATTTGCTAAAATACGTATTGCGTATTATAATGAGCATGATATAACCTTGATATTGGTTTCCAAAAGAGGCACTTTTATATCGTTTGATAGACCGAACTATAAAAAGTCAAATACGCTATTTTCCAACATGCAAGCTCTAACCTAAAATTTTTGTTGTAATTTTACTATACTACTATAAGAATCAAATTTTTTGCACTGTAGCGAAACCCCAAGTGCGAAGTTAGATACGGCCCAAGATTGGCCCAGTATCGGCAAAAATATTGCCGAAGATCGGCTGCCAATATCGTGCCATTGCTGGAATGATAACTATGGTGGATTTACCGCGGTCCTACTGGGAGCCGATGTCATTTTTTAGATGACAGTTGCTCCTAGTGGGACCCTGCGGTGGTTATTAACCTTTAGTTTTTAATTATATACTCTAAATCTGAAAGAGTGAAAATTTCACAAATTGAATTAGTGACTGAATGATTCACTGGTGAAATAGTGATTCTCTAGGTGTGATATCTTCTCCCAGTTTTTCATACAGTTTTAGAGTTTTCTAAAGTTTCTTAGTGTCGCAGTTATCAGTGTCTCCAGGCGATGAAATAAAACATTTTTATAAAACAGTGAGGTAGTTATAAAGAAGCTTCGACGTTATGGTGGCTTATATTGTTTGAGTCAAAGTTCAGGCGAAAAACTCGTTTTTTATCCAAGGAGACGGGCAAATCGTGCAAGTAAAGAAGGATGCGAGTCCAATCATTGCATTTGACCTTTCATTTAGGTTTCATTTTGTCTTCGATGTTGAGTTTGCAAACTCTTTGCGCTATTTTTACAATTCCACGGAATACTATGTCTACATAATGAGCTAATCTGCACTGAGCTCAGTAAAAATCTTTGTATACCGCACTCAAAACGGTAAAGAACACTATTTCAGATGAGTTTCTCAGCAAACCATACGAAGAATCAGATGAGATGGATTAATCCAATGATTAATCAGTCAGATTAAATCTTATACTTCCTGCATCGAGATCGAAGATTAAACTCAGAATATCTTCGGTGTTTTCGTAGTTACGAACAAAATTTTTAGAACAATGTCAGCCTAATTTTTTATTGTTAACTCAATGGTGGTGTTTACTTTCCAAGGACACAATGCATTTGTTTGTACGGGAACTTTGCGCCATTTTTATAATTCTATATTTTAAAGAAAAGTTTGAAAGAAAGTCTTTTGTAATATAAACTTTTTCAATTTAATAAAGAAATAGGTTTATAAATGCGTGAATTTATTTTTCATTGATAAATTCCTTTTTATTCAGTTTCTTAAAATAATTTTTTTCACTGCGAAATTAGTAACTTTTCACTATTGAAACTATGAGTTTTCACTATGAAATAGTAGATATTTTACTTCCAAAATCACTATTTGTTCAGTGAAATTTCACTAATTTATTTCGTGGAATATTTTCACTAATTGAATTAGTAGTTTTTTACTAATTCGTAGTGACCGACTTCTCGCTAATTCAGTTAGTGAAATTTCACTATGAAATGGTGATATTTCATTATTTCAGATTTAGAGAGTATAAATATATATATATAAACGTCTCATCCGACGGACATGGTCTTCCGAACTGTCGGCGAAGAAGAAAGTATCCAATATATTCTCATTATGATAAAAATGTAATAATTCATTATGTATCGTGCCAATAAAATTTGAATTTTTGATTTTTTAAGAAAACTCAAAAAACGATCATGAGAATCTTGTAGGACTATCAAAAAGTAACACTTTTCTTGACATGCCTTTTTTTATATCATGCTTTAATTGGCTTAAAATATTATTTATTGCTTTTTTCGGGAGATTTTGGAAATGCTGTAGCTCTGACAATTTTCTTGATATTGAAAAAAGTCGGGAGAATTTGTTTCAATTTTCGAGTACTACGGGCGGCCGTGCATGGAATTTATGAATTTTGAAATAAAATTGTCTAAAAAATTCTGAAAGTGCCCTAACGTTTTAAATTTTCATTCAACATAGCTGGTTAACGAACGCGGTCTTTCTTGTTAGTCCCTGAAACTGTGTGCCAAAGCAGAATACAATCCGAATAGTCTTTCGAAAGTTATCCGATATACAGACGTCGACGACGTCAAACGGACAGACACCGACATAAAAACTATTTTTTCTGACTCAGGGGGCCTCGAAAAGTCGACATTTCATGGAATCCACGAAAGTCATTTTTCATATAAAACCAATACCTTCTCATTATGATGAGAATGTAATAATTCATTATCGTTTTGGAACGTATCAGGGCTAATGAATGAAGATGAAGGATTCTGGGAAGAGGTGAAGAAATGGGATGTAGTGATGTTGACTGAAACCTGGGTAGGTGAGAAGGATTGGAGGAGGGTGAAGAGGAAGTTACCCAAGGAATATATGTAGCAGATACACGAGCCAAAGAAAGAGAAGGTAAAGGGGAGAAAGAAAAAAAATGAACAGGGAGGGGAAATATAGGATGAAAAGAGTGAGACTTTCAGGAGAAAATCGAAACACAACCAGGTGGACCAGGAGGGTACTCTGATGGATAAGGCAACGTTGAAACGCGGGAATTGGAGAAGAGAGGGAAGGAAGAAGGAGGAAGCGACATGGAAAAAAGCAAAAATGGGCAAATGGGAAGTTGATCAGCTAAGAGAATATACGGAAAGAATGGAAGAAGAGAATGTTTTAATTCAAAATGGGGGAGGCGTGGATGAGATGTTGTGTAAGATGAGGAGAAGGATAGAAAAGATAATGGAAGAAATTAGGCCAAGTGAGGAAGAAAGAAGGGAGAAGAGAGGATGGTGGGATTTGGAATGTATAGAGAGTAAAGAGCGTATAAAGTTATCGTTAAAGAGTTGAAGAAGAGGAGAGATAGACAGAAAGGAGTATAATAAAAGAAAAAGGGAACACGAGAAATTACTGAATGTAAAACGATAGCAGGTGAAGGTGAGGTACATGGAGGAGGTAGTGAAAGCAATAAAGGAAGGAAGAGAATGGGAGGTGATCAATAGAGAAAGGAGTGGATGCAAAGGAATCAATGAAGAGATAAGTATGGATGAGTGGACGGTATACTTCAAGGAATTGCTAGGAGGGGTGGATAGCAAGGTGAGGGGGGCAGGTAGAAAGATCAAGGAGGGAGGAATGGAAGGTGAAAATGAGGTGACCAGAGAAGAGGTGAATCAAGCAATTGAGAAGTTAAAAAGAAACAAGGCGAGAGGAGAGGATGGGATGGAGAATGAAGCGTTGAAATTTGACGGAAGAAGGGTTAGAGAAGGGATTTGGAAAGTATGTAATAGAGTATGGAAAAGGGAGGCATGGCCGAAGGAGTGGAGAACAGGTTTGGTAGTTCCTTTATTGAAGAAAGAAGGGGGTAGAAACATGGAAGATTATAGAGGAATCACTCTCATGCCAGTAACGTATACAATTTACGCGGGGGTGTTTAGGAAGAGATTAGAAGAACAGATATAACAGAAAGGAAGTATTCCACACAATCAAACAGGATTCAGGAAGGGAATGGGGATAGTGGAAAACATTTTCTAATTTATCTAGTCAACAGGAACCTTGGACAGAAAAAAGGGAAACTGATCGCACTCTTCGTAGATTTCAAGGCAGCTTTCCACTCGATAAATAGAACAGTTTTGTGGAAGGCAATAAAAGAAAGAGAGGTGGACGGAGAGCTGATTGACAGGATAAAAGAGGTCTTTACGGAGACGAAGATAAGGGCGAGGATCGGGGAACGGAAAGGAGAGGAGTTCTGGACAGGGACGGGTCTCAGGCAAGGGTGTCCGCTAAGTGCGTTGTTATTTAGCATATTGTTAGCAGACCTAGAAGATAAAATGGAAAAGAAAGGTGAAGGGGGAACGTTTCTAGGAAATAAGAGAATATACTCGTTAGCCTACGCGGACGATGTGGTGCTTCCGGCAGAGGGTGAAAGTGGAATGAACTTGCTAATGAAAGGATTCGAAGAGTATGTGAGATAGAAAGACTTGACAATTAATGTGACGAAGACATAGATAGTATGCTTCAGGAAGAGAAAAAATGAAGTAAATTATGGATGGAAGATAAATGGGGAAATGGTGGAAATGATAGAGGAATTTTGTTATTCAGGATTCTGGTTCAAAGCGGGTGGTGGAAATGATCTTCAGGTGAAAAAAAGGATGGAAAGTGCGAGTAAGGTGATGGGTCAAGTGTGGGGGTATGTCAAGTAAGTGAATACCTCATAGTACCCACTTAGATCCAATTAGAAAAATTTAACAAAAGCACATAAGTACCATATAAGACCGGTTAGAAACCAATTTAAAATAAGAATCCTATTAGAAACCAGTTAGAACCATGTAAGATGCCATCTGCATCCTATACGTTTTCTAAACGGCTTCTATTGATTCCTAACTGTGATTTTTACAAGGGTTTGTATACTGTGAGTAGAAGAGTGGGAGAAGCTCCCTAGGTAACTCTGGAGATGACTTGCATGATGTTGACAGCTCTCGAACCCTTAACTGCTATGTTTTTGATGAGGATCGTCCATGGCATGCGTCTATCGAGCCACACACCCAGGTACTTAAGAGAGGACTGATTCTCAATCTCCGCCTCCTCAAAGTTCAAGGCCACATCCTCGAACCTATCTCTGGACCTTGAGAAAACGCACAGCTCGCATTTTGGGATGGAGATTGAAAGACCTACCCTCCTTAACCATGGAGACAGAGTCGCAACTGCGTGAAGCAGCACAGCCTGGGCGTCTTGCATCACGTCGGAGGTCACGTAAAGGAGGACGTCGTCTGCATACATTAGGATCTTAACCCCAACCGGGAGACACTCCTTAATCCGTCTCAGCACTAGACTGAACAACAGTGGGGAGAGTACCCCACTGTTGCCCACTCCCGAGACTCTAGCGTCAGTACCAACCGTAGTGAATATAAGGTTCCTTTTTGAGACAAGAAACGAGACAAAGTTAAGGATCCTTCCCGGGACCTCAAGGTCCCTGAGCTCTCCAATGAGTTCACCTGGAAGGACCGCATTGAAAGCCCCTTTCAAATCCAGAGCCAAGGCCACGGTTGATCCCCCCCCCCCCCGCCAAAACCTGCCATTATATCGGTCACAACCGCTGCTACACAGTCCATGGAGGATTCACCCCTCCTAAAGCCATATTGGAAGTCCGGCAACCAATCCCTACTCTCAGTCAGGTGCTCGAGGCGCCTCTGCGTCAACTTCTCGAACAATTTACAGAGATTCGATGTAAGTGAGATTGGTCGGAACCCTTTCCCACCAGCCTTAGGGATAAAATGAACCCTGGTATCCCGCCACGCCTCCGGGAAGGATGACTCTAAACATGGCATTGAACAATTCGTGGAGAAATCTTTGCGAGTAATCAGAAAGCCCGTTAATGATTTCATAAACTATGCAATCAATTCTCGGTGCTGATTTAATTTTGGAGGTGGAGAGGGTAGACTGGAACTCACCCAAAGAGAAAGACTGGTTCATTGGATCCGCCTTATCCGGATTCAGGATGGGCTACACCGAGAACAGCGGAATGTCGGAGCGAACCAAATAATCTTGTAATTCCCTGTTAACCGGAGATTCCGGGTCCGTCACCACATTCGTATGCGGGGAAGAGGCACGTGAAGCTAGAGCCCTAACCGTGCCCCATATCTTGGCGAGACAACCAGCAGGATCGAGAGATTCACAAAAGGATCTGAAAGATTGGTATTTAATTTCGCGCAGACATCTTTTGACCTCATTGTCAACTACTTTGAAAACAGCTTTTTTCTCCTGAGTATGGTTAGATAAGTATCTCTTTCTAGCCGCTCGCCTTCTCTCAAGAGCCACCTCGCACTCGCTGTTCCACCAGAGTGGCTCCCTCTTCCTGCCGGTTCCGCGACTGTTCGCCCTGAATGCTCCGTTCATCTCCAAGGCGGCAAAGATAATGTTCACAAACCTGTCGTAGACCCTTGCTGGGAGATCCCCATCAATCAAAGCATGTGAGAGTACCAGGATCACCACATCCACCTGTCTACGTAATAGGAACTAGTCCAATGAGTCCACGTTGAACCTATTTCTCTTACGGAAATATATGACAGGAAAAAAATGACAGGCCTGTCATTTTTTTCCTGTAGTTTTTTCGCGACCACAGGAAAACGACAGAGAGAATCCTTTTTCATATTAAAAATGCAACAATACTATATCTTGTGTATTTGTTCGCGTCTTCGAGATCCATCGATCGAACTATTGCTAAACCTATTGAAACCTACCAGTATCGTATTATGAATTTAAAAGAAAAGCTACATTCTTTTATATTAGAGAATCCTTTTTCATATTAAAAATGCAACAATACTATATCTTGTGTATTTGTTCGCGTCTTCGAGATCCATCGATTGAACTATTGCTAAACATTTATGTCCTACCAGGACCGATTTATGAAGATAAAGAAATGTTTTATATTGTTTATATGGGAAAGAATTTGTTCACATTAGGAGTACTACAGTACTGTATCTGTTGTATTTATTCGCGTCTTCGAGACGCATTGAATGACATATGACGAACCTTCGGGAGACTTTGTCTTTGAAAAACAAAGTCTCTTATGATCTAACAAAACCGAATTTCAAATTTTAGAGGTATATTTTCTATCTTCTTGATATGAGGAAAAGTTTTCAATATTGGAAATACAAGAGTAATGTATATGATATATTTGTTGGCGTCTTCGAGACGCGTCGCTTGTCCAAATTAGGAAAATTTCATTACCTAAAATAACCTATCAATATCGTTATTGAATTTTTCGACAAAATTGTTTACCTTGTTATATAACAGTATTTCATGTAATATTGTTCGCGTTTTCGAGACGCATCGATTGATCTATTGACAAACTTTTGACGACCATTCTCGATAAATCGATAGCGACCTAGAAAGTTTTTAAAAGGAGTCACATTTTTTCTATGAAGAAAACTTTGGCTTCAATTTGGAATATAACACTACAGTAAGTTAAAAAGTTTATCATCGATTGACATTTTGGTGAACCTTCCCAATCTCTTAAAAAAATATTTTCGGTAAAATAGAAACATACTATTGAAAAATATTGAAAGTACCTATTTTTTTTCTTCAGTTAAAAAAAAGCCTTCCTTAATGAAAAATCAAAATGTTTATAAAATTAGAATTTTCCACTTTATTTGGTGCAATGAACGTTGATATATGAACTTTTATTGCCAGAATGTAATTTTAATTGCAATAATTTCATTAGTATTCACCAGCATTCCATTAAAAGTTAATGGAATTTAATTTTTATTTACTGAAATCCCACACAAATTGATAGAATTTTACTTGCGTTGAACTAATTGAATTTTCAGTTTCCAAAATTCAGTTTCAGAAATAGAATTTTATCAGAATTTAGTAACATATTCCATTAGAACATAATTAAATCCCACACGAATTGCTAGAATTTAACTTTAGTTTGCTATAATTTAATTTGAATTAATTAGCTTCCCATTTAAAAATTACTAGAATTTAACTCAAATTTGGAAAATTTAACCTGAATAGTAGAATTCATCCGAAACTTGCTAGAATTCAATTTTCATTTGCCAGAATGCACCTTGAATACAATTCAATTCTATGTGAATTTACTAGAATTAAAGCTGACTTTTAAAATTACTGAAATTCCATTAAAATTGCTATAATTTCATTTAAATTTGCCCAATATAATTTCAAGATGCTGCAATTCAACTCGAATTGCTAGAAATTGAATTTATTTGCTAGAATTCAATTTTTATTCGCAATCATAATTGAATAGTATTCCATTAAACCTTATTGGAAATAAATTTAAACTTACTGGAATTCCAGTCGAATTGCTAGGAATTAATTTTAATTCGCTAAAATTCAATTTCGTTTTACTAGCGTCCCATTTAAAACTCAGCAGAATTAATCTTAAATTTATAAAAATCTACCTGTATAGTAAAATTCATTTTGAAATTTCTTAAATGCAATTTTTATTTAATATAATTCAATTTGAACACTAAAATTAAATCAAAATTTAGTAGCATTCAATTAGAACACACTGGAATTTCTAAAATTAAATTTAAGTTTCTGATATAATTTATTGTTCTGAGTAAATTAACTAGGAAAAATATTGGAACAATATTATAAAATTCAGTGAAAACCATTGAATTAATCCCTCTCTTTCTTAATTAATTATAGATCTTAAAAAACAAAAATTTATTTTTGAGTGCAAATTCCATTTATTTTCAATAATATTTTACCTGAATCCAGTCAATCTCATTGCAATAATGCTATCCTGACAGCCCCGCCTATTGACCAAAGAACTAATATGTGAAAAAAGAATAAGAAATAACAGAATAATATTTTCCGGACAATTTGTTTAGAACAATTGAGGATTTGCAGTACAGAACTGGATAATCAACCAAATCTGCATTTTTCAGGAGAGCGAAATGACATTCTGTAAAATCGAAATAACCATTTAAAGATTAAAACAAAAGTTTACTCCCGAGCTGAAGTGTTTCTGAATTAAGACAAAAAAGTGTGATTACAAAAATTATCCAGTTCTGAGAAATAGAATATGGAAGTTTTCCAGTCTCAAAGTGACAAGAACATAAAATTGGAACAAGCTTGGTTGTGGATCACGATAAAGAGTGAAATTTTTAATTTAAACAAAAATAAAAACCTACTCCCGACATATTAATTTGCTAAATTGGAAGCAAATGAGTTTGATTAGAGAAAGTTAACTAGTTCCGAGTAAATCGTTCAAAAATTTGAAAATTCAAATTTCATTGGTTCTGAAAATCGTCTTTAGTTAGCAACTTATAATCTATTTTTCAATTTAAAAAAATAATAAAATCTTGCTCCCGAAATATGAGAAGGCTGAATAAGAATTTAAAAAAATTGTATAAAACAAAATTATTTTGTTCCGGAAAAGTAAAGATTTAGTGTGACGGTATCGCACTGTAACAGACGATTTTTCGCTGAAAGGTCTATAAAAAGAAGAAAGGTATATTCGTTTATAAGTAAACCATGATAATTTCAAGAAATATCGTTTTTCATGGCAAGGCAAAAAGTTAAGTGAAATAACTTATATAAAAGTGTTTTCTTTTTATAGAAAATGAAGGTTTAAGATTTTAGGTTGGTCTTTTTCTTTAAAAAAATAAGTATTTTATTATTTTACTATATTTAAAAACTTTTAGAAAGAGAAGAAGATGATGATAAAAAGAAGAAGATGGGAAACAAGTACAGAGAGTTATCTGGTTTTGAATTACAAAATGAGATTTCAAACAAATTCTTTTAACACAAAATGTAATTAATTTTTTAGGAATTTTTTATGCAAAAAACGCATTTTCAGCAAAAATGTTGGTTATCCAGTTCTATATTGCAACTCTTCAATTTTCTTTTGTACCAAGCCTATACTCAATATTTTTGAAAAATTGTAATAGTCCCAGAACTGAATCCAAAAAATATGTTTGAGCGAGCCCAGGGCGCGCATCTGTAGAATCTCACGCTTTGCGCTCGATAATGTGTTACCTCGCCTCGCACTTCGCACTTGACCAAAATTGGACCTTGCGCTTCGCGCTCGTAATTAAGCAGAGTTAAAGATTAAATTGCTCAAAGCTCTGTAGGCTTTGAGGTAAACATTCTCATTGTGACGCTCGTGCTTTGCGCTCGATTTTCGACAGACATTTTAATATGTATATTTATTTTCTGAGCTACCTTACAATAAAAAGCTATAATCCTTTCTTCAGACTTTCTTCCCTATTTCGCAGTGTTATGCTAAAAAGCGAAATTATTTTTCCATAGCATTTTTGATGGATAAAACAAAAACTCCTACGATTTCATACGATTTCTTATTTTTTGTAAGCTAACTGTGATTTCAATAGTGACATGACACTAATTTCAATGAATACGCTCTGACTGTCCATTGACTGCTCTCGACTCCAATCTAGTCTGGTAGACTCGCACTGACTGCTCTCGACTCCGTCTGACTCCATCTGATTTCACGCTGACTGCTCGATGATTGCTCGCACAGGTCGCACATATATATATATATATATATATATATTGTTTGTGACGAGAGTAACTGAAATCTCGTGCTGAAGATAATCACGATAATAATTATGTTACTATAGCCAAAGAACAACCATTTCAATGAAACACCATTTCAATGAACCAAAAAAAATCGTTGTAAAGGCACGCTGATCATGTTCGTGATTCCTGAACTGCAAATAAAAAGTAATTTTATTATTGTGTTTTACCAGTGCTTTCAATATTCGCTTCTGTCCAAATGGTGATTATTTCATTTTTATCCGTAAGATTCATTGAACTTTTGTCTCAGTTTTTTTGTTGTTGAAATTTTCCATTTGTTAAACACACAACTATTCTTACGGTCAAACTAAGCAAGATACGACAAATGATGATTAAAGAGAAATTATGCACTCAAAAAAGATCTACAAATTTGTCATTGGTCACTTTTTGATAGGATCTATAGTTTGTGTTTTAATATTAAAAAATAACATTAACAGTGAAAAAATCTGCCCGAGTAGTGGGCACATTCTCATGAAAACTTTGCCTATTTCATTTCTTTTTCATCGCTTGTGTGTTTTTTCACAATATTTCATTGTTTTCATGTTCTCAATACCATTTCTAACGATCAAAACAATAAAATAATCATCATTAATGCTCACTGTACTTGAAAATTTGTATTTTTACATTCTCACCTAGAGAAGGTATTAGATTTGTGTAAAATTTGCCCCCCCCCCCCGTTTTTTGTCAAATGTCCACGTTTTGAGACGCCCTGAATCCAAAAAACAGGTTTTTACGAATGTGTCTGCCTGTCTGTTAGTCTGTAGATTTTTAGTTTGTTAGCACGATAACTTTCGAAAGAATTGATCGATTCGATTTACCTTTGGTATACTCTTTAAATCTCCTAAATTAAGGACAAGTTCGAAAGCCAGCTATTTGGGGTAAGAATTCGAAAAGTTGGAGCATTTTGAAAATTTTTGAGACCATTTTTTTCAAAATTTGAAAACTATATGTACGACCGTCCATAGTGCTGAAAAATTCACACAATTTACGCAAGTGGCATTTTTCGATCAAATCAAAATTTTCAGAGTTACAGCATTTTCAAAATCCAATAGAAGAAACGAAAATTAACATTTTCAGCCAAACAACGCACGATACAAAAAAAAGTCAAGATAACAAAAATGTTTCTTTTTGCACGCCCTACAAGATTACCATAACGACTTTTCGAATTTTTTTGAAAAATCAAAAATTCACATTTTTATTACACAAATAATAATGAAAAATAAAAAATTTAATTTCACGGTCAAACTAAGCAAGATACGACAAATGATGATTGAAAAGAAATTGTGCACTCAAAAAAGATCTACAAATTTGTTATTGGTCACTTTCTGATAGGATCTACAGTTTCAGTTTTATTCGTAAGAAAGTACATGAACAGTGAAAAAATCAGCCCGATATGTGGGCACATTCTGATCAAAACTTTGCTTATTTAATTTCTTTTCCATCTCATGTGTTGGTTTTCAAAATTATTTAATAATTTATCATATATGTGATCCAAAAACGACTTTGATACTTTTTTTCTCCCCTTTTCAGATAGTTGGCAAAAATCTCTCTGATTGTATCATTTATTAGAATGGTACGGAAATATACGCTGAAGTAAAGGAATTTCGTTCCTCATTTTAAATCAAATACAAATTTAGTCCTTTTCATCTGAAGAACATAGAACATAACATATGGTCGTTGTGAAGCGCGACGACCAAATCGCACGCCGCAAGAGCGCTCAAAATTTTGGGTTTCTATTATACGATGAACAAAAACAAGCGTGGAGCGCAAGGTTACATAATTTTTAAACCAAATATCGAGCGCGAAGCGCAAGCGCCTTGATGAGAATGTGTTCCTTAAGGTCGATAGAACCTTAAGTAAATTAGTTCTTCTTTTTATGTAAAATTGACATAATTCCATTTCATTTGTTTAAATTTTGATAACGATATAATGGAAAACAAACGCGAAGAAAGAAAACATCAAACAGCACACGAATCATATACGTCATACTGTCTGTAGACTCGAATATTTCTATTATTTATTTTGTAAACAACGCTAACCGCGCACAACTGAAACAAAACGAAACAGTGTTGGGTTACAGTTACGCTACTTAGCCGAAAAAAGTAAGTACAGTTACTAGATACTGTAACTTCAAGTTAACTAAAAAGTTATTTTTTCCATTTCCTTAATTTTATAGTTTGAAAATCAAAAAAACGAGGATGATAACTCATAAAAACTTAACTAAGGAGAAATAGGCATTAGTTAAAGTAAGATTTGTCAGTCATATTTTCCAACCAAACATTTGTATTCTTACCCAAAAAATATGAAATTTTTTTTACACGAAAAAATTAATTTTCAAGCAAAAAAAAAACAATTTTTCAACAAAAAAGTTACTTTTCAACCAAATTTGGACTTTCTACCAAAAAAGGTTAACTTTTTAACAAAATACATGAATTTTCAAACAAATGGTTGAATTTTCATACCGACTTAATTTTTAACAAAAAAGTTAATTTTTGACAAAATATGGACTTTTTACCAAAATACTGGAAATTTCAACAAAATACATGAATTTTCAAGCAAATTTTTGAATTTTTATACAAAAAGATTAATTTTCATCGAAAAAGTTAATTTTCAACTGAATAGCTTAATCTTCTACTATTTTCGAACCAAAAAGACGAATTTCAAACAAAAAACTTGATTCTCAACCAAATTGTTGAAGCTTTTAACAAAATCTTGCACAAAATCTTGCAACAAAAACTTGCCACCGTAAAAAAAAACCAATTAGAAAGAAAACAGTTCATTCTTCTACGAGAGATGAATTTTCAACCTAAATTATACATCTTTAATGAAAAAACTAATTTTTTAAGCAAACTTTCTTTTAAGCAAACTACTTTCAAACAAGCAATTACATTTTCTACCAGAAAAGACGAATTTAAAAAAAAAATAGCTGAACCCTCTTCGAAATTTTTTTTACCAAAACATATAAGTTTCCCTAAAAAATCGATATTACACAAAAAAAACAAAGACGAGTTTTCTACAAAACAGTAGCATTTTCAAACTGAAAATATGATTTTGTCATGAAAAAGTTACCTTTCAAACAAATAAAATAGTTCAATTTTCAACCCGTGCAATAAATGGTGTTAAAATGGAACTAGTTTTGGAGTTTTTGACAACTTTTCATGGTTCTGGTCCACAGCGCGACGGCCTTGCTCAACTTTGTCGCATCCCTACCACCTCGACCAAAATTGTAGCGCGGAATCGCAGATTCTGACTTTTACGCCGAAATATGAAGTCCCCGCGTCTCATCCCTACCACTTCACCCAGCTCTGTCGCATCCCCACCATTCCATCAAAAATGAATTAATGAATAAATACTGACTGCATTATTTTGTTGTTAGTGCTCCAAACATTCCAGCGTTATGCTCCAAACATTCTGGCGTTAAGAATCGGTTTCAAGAAGCAGGAAAAATCAAAACAAAATTAATCTTAATGCTTGTGGGAATAGGCTGCAATACATTTCTTATGAAAAATTTGGGATCGATTTAAAATTGATTCTCTAATGATACTTATTCAACATTTATAGTGTTTTCCCTTCAATCTTATTTAATAATTGTAATTTACATCCGATATATTAATAAACAAATAGCTCCATTTGTTTACTGGAATATTTTTTACAATTCTGAGCTATTTATTAGTTGAATGTTTATAGTCGCATCAATTGCCAGGGTCATTAGCGACTGTACTGTAGGGTTAATTATGAACTGTAGGGTATCTGTAGGGATTATACCAAGGGACAGAAGCGAAGCTTTCAGAAAGCACGTCCAGCCTCGCTTCCTGCTTTGGGAATCGAACCCGCGAATTCACGCCTACCCCGAAAGGGAAACGGCTTAATGATATAATAATAATAATAATAATAATAATAATAATAATAATGATATACATTGGTATTGAAAAACATGTATTTTCATTTTCTTGTTTTTATAATTATAAAAAAGCGTGCATCCTAATCAAAAAATGTTGTTATTATACAATTTATTGCAACTTGTGTCGCTTGTCCATAAATTTAATTTGTTTATTTTTAACGTTATTTTTTATGATTTAAACTGAAAATACGCATACTAGTGTAAAGTAGTTCTAAGAAAATTTGTAGATATAATTTAGGCGCAAAATGTTGTTGAATAAAAAATTATTGTAGCTTGTGACGTTTTTCCAAAAAATAAATTTTTTATTTTTGTTCCATTTTTATAACAAGAGTTTATAACAAATGTGTAGATCTTTTTTGGTTGAGAAACTTTTGCCTTTTCATTTTTTTTCGTCTCTTGTGTCGTTTTTCCAAAAATTTGATTTTCTTATTTTTATTCTTATTTTTTACGATTGAAAAAAAAACTACTCGCCAATTCTAAAAATTTTAAATCATCTTCTTTGAGTGAACAAGTTTGCCTATTATGTTTTTTCCTTCCTTGTGTCGTCTTCCAAAACTTTAAATTTTTTATTTTTAATGTTATTTTTTACGATTAAAACAAAAACTAAGCGTCCCAACGAAAAATTGTTAATGAAAATATTTTAGCTTTTTTTTCGAATGAGCAACTTCTGTCTATTCATTCTTTCTCATAGCTTGTGTCGTTTGTCCAAAAATGTAATTTGTTTATTTTTAATGTTGCTTTTCACGAATAAAACAAAAACTACGCATCCTATCAAAAATTGATTATAACAAATTTGTAAAATTTTCTTGGGTGCACGACTTTTATCTCTTCAACTTTTTTTGTATCTTGCAGTCTGACCGCAAAATGGAATTTTTAATTTTTAATTATTTTTTGTGCGATCAAAATTTGAATTTTCGATTTTTCGAAAAAATTCAAAAAGGTGTTATGATAATCTTGTAGGGTTCTTAAAAAGAACGTTTTCCTCCTCTTGATTTTTTTTTTTTATATTGTGCGTTGTTCGGCTTAAAATGTTAATTTTCTTTTTTTTTTATTGTATTTTTAAAATGCTATAACTCTGATAATTTTCGTTTCATCGAAAAATGTCGTGAAGATAAATTGTTTGTATTTTTGAGTACTACTAATAACCGTACATAGAATTTTCAAATCTTGAAAAAAAATTTATCTCAAAAATTTTCAAAATTTTCTCACTTATTGAATTTTACATAAAACCAATACCTTCTCATTAGGATGACAATGTAAAAATGTTACGCAACATTTCTCGAACGCTCCCTCAACGTTCTGGAAATGAAACTGACATTTTTTTCAAAAATCTTCGGACGCGTGTACTGAAAAAATGGAAACAATCTTAATTTTTTTTTCTTAACTATCAAATTCGATACTGTCGAGTGGTATTACATTTCATTTAGATATCACATAATAAAAAAGGTTGGAGTGATGTGGAAAAGAGACACGCAATTAAACATTTAAACAGTATCAGTTTGCGAATCTTTCAATTGATCAGATACAGCGAACGTTACGAAGGGCCATTGATCGACCTTTGGCGATCGCCATTTAAACATTGCATGTAGCGTAATCACAATAAAACTATTAGGGTCAGAGAATGGAAATGCATGTTTGACAACTCAAATTACATTAAATTTATTTCTTTTACAGATTAAATAATTACACAGTTTTTTCGATAACTAACAGTAATTAATTGTTTTCATAGTTTTTTAATGTTTTACATTGAAAACTGTAAGCTACAATACGAACCTACCGGTTAAATAAATCCACAATCCATATGGGGCATAATTTCTGAAGTGTACCCACCTCCAAAATGAAAGCTGTTTGATCGGGCTAAAAATTGGCCTAATTGTTTTTCATGTTTAAAACTTTAAACGCGTTTTTCTCGAAACCACGTTTTCAAAGTTGGTGACGGTTGTAACTCAAAATCTACTGCATGGATCCTTCTGAAAATTGGTATTCTATTTCTATACATAATTCATGAGGTAACCTGGCCGAGTTTTTTATAATATTATTATTATAATTAATTTTACCATAAAAAATTAGTTGATTTTTTTTAGCAAAAAACGCGTTTTGACTTAAGATTGTTAAAAAAAATTTCAAAAAAAAAGGAGAGCCATGTTACCTCGAGAAACATCTCACCTAACTAACACACTTTGATTTTTTGATTTAAGATGATCCAGTGGTCAGTTAGAACCGTCACCGCAAAGTAACTTTTTTTCGAGGCGCCTTCGGAGATTTGCTACCAACGGCCTATTTATTAATACTTTGCAGTGAAAATTAGTGGGAATATGCTTCGGATTTTTTATTATTATGTACTTATTAAAGAAATCAACCAACATCACCTATATCGCTTTAAAAAATTCTTGAAAATATGCCTTTTTTTGTCCGAATCAACTATACTCCCCCCTTAACGCGTCTACTATCCCGTCTGTATCATATAGCATCCCGAGTCGACATTCTAGCCCTTTTTTAGACCTCTAAATTGTAGGACTTGGTAGGACTGAGGAGGGCTTGTAGAGGTCTTAATTTGTATTAGATTAAACCCTCTTTCAGTCCTCCAAAGTATCACTCAAGTCCATTTTTCCCAGTTTCAGGGCTGAAAGAGGGCCTAATTTAATTAAATTGTAGCCCTCTATAGGTCCTACTACGTCCTATGTTCAGGCCCTGCTGTAGCCCTCGAAGTCCTCTGAACAAAAAGTCACGTCACATGACCATTTACCCCTGGACAAATACATGTACACCAAAAGTACAGGATTAGATTTTATAATCTGATTGTATTTTCATTAAAAACAATATGGTTTATTTACCACAATTTCTAGAATGAACTTTATTGCTCAGAGATTATATTGGTCGTTTTCGAAATTATTTTTATCAGTTTACCAATTGTTGCAATTGGTTTCAATGGGTGTCAATTGAAAATATTTGTAAAACACCAATGCTGTTTCTCATGAAAATATAATTAGACTATAAAATTAGCCCTATACTTTTAGTGTCCACCTGTTTGTCCAGGAGTAAAAGTTCGTCTTCTCGTGAGACGTTACTTTTCATCTTGAAAGATTTCGAGCTCTGTACCTGAAAAACTATTCTAGATTATTATTTTCTAGGAAACATAAGGGCAATCGAATCAACAGTTTATATGATTATAAATTATATCATTATGAACCAACAAATTTGAAATGTACAACTACACAAAGTAAAATAGGAGTGAAAAAATGCTTTTTTAACGCTGGCTTTTCAAAGGTGGCATTATTTATGAAATAAAAGATGAATTAGTTTGGAATTTTTAGATGACTTTAAAGAAGGACTTTTTTATTATTCTCATGCAAAAACTCTTCAGAACATATATCAATGAACATTAGTGTGATTCACCATGAATAATAATCTCAAAATCAATTTCTGGTAGAATATATGTATATATATAATTTTTTCTAATAAAAATGTGAAATTACTCAAATCTGCAGCTAAAAATATTTTTTTTTGTACATTTTCCGAAAAATACTATAAATTTCTATTCTCATGTTATGGTTCGAATACTCAAAATTGGGCTGATAAATAATGTTCCATAAGTGTTCACGCGTATCAACAAATTAAGCTAATAAACTAATCATAATAAATATGTAATTAAATAGAATAATTAAATTATATAAATACGAGAGAAGCACATAGGTCGTCAGGATGGAAGCGAATCAAAAGAGAGCCTCAAGGTCTGGTGGGATTCAAAAGAGGACGTGGAGGGCTAAGCAGGACTAGAGGAGGCCTTAAATGGAATCATGCAGGGCTAAAGTAGGGCCTATGACACGCTCTGCACCTATCGCTTGGAACTTCTTGACATAAAATGCGGTTACGGTATGCTAAGGTGGAAATGACATATATATATATAATGTAAGAATCACTTGAATGTTTCAAGGAAAATAATTGTTTAATGCTTTTTATACTGTGAACTGAATAATTAATTATTAACTGATTCTATTAAAATTCACATTTTCTGGAATTAATTTAAAAGGTTATTATTATAATTCCAATCGTCAGAAATGAAAATTCAAATTGAAAAAAAAATATAATGTAGAAATTATTTGAATTTTTCAATGAAAATTATAGATTAATGCTTAAATGAGTATCTGAATTCAATTTTTTAAAATTATAACCTAATATTAGGTTTAGATTTTTTTTGAAAATTAGTACATTAAGTTATTAATAATTGCAATTTTCGGAAATGAAATTTCATGTTGAAAAAAATATGAAGTGAGGATTATTTGGATGTTTTTATGAAAATAATAGGTTCATGCTTTCTGAGTTGTAAACAGTTCAATTAATTAGTGGGCGATTCATTTGGTGAAAAACTTCAAATTGAATGAAAATGGAATTTAAATTGTTATTCAATTAAGTAACATAAATTGATTATTCACTTGAAGGTTATGTAATTGAGTATGGGCTATTATTTTAAAAATAAAAGTTTTTTTTCTTTAAAATACCTCAATTTAAATTATATAATATTTTTAGATGCTTGTGCCGTTGTGGAATGACTCTGTCTGAATTTAATTTTCGAAACGATACGTACAGATATTTTGATTTTTTATGGAATTAGTATTGGGGATCATTTAAAAATTAAGTGTATAGAAATGCAATTTCTAACGAAACAAAATATAATGTAATAATTATTTTAATGTTTTAATGAAAGTTATAGTTTAATGCTTCTGATTTTGTGAACTGATTGATTAATTATCATCTGAATAAGTTTTTTAACAATAATAAATTACACTAAGATTGAATCTTACTTTGTGTCTATTAAGTAACATAAATGGATTATTTATTTTAAGGTTATGTAATTTATAGATAAACGTTTATTTTTCGGCCTGCTTGCCCTAAAAAATGGCCTTACTTACAACATCCATATTTTAGAAAATTTGTCTCAAAATTAGTTCCTACAAACTAACCCTAATTCTATAATTTGTATAATAGAAGTTCATTTATATTTAAAATAACCGTATTCCAGTTACATACTTTTAAACATGTTTTTGATGTTGTAAAATGAGTCTATGGATTAAATTAAAAAAATTATATGTACATACGTTTTATTCATTTTTTTATCAGTTTAAGAGGTAATTAATAATTCAAATTTTCAGAAAAATATAACGTAAATATGTTTTTTCTTTATTTTTTTATTAGTTTAAAAGGTAATTAATAATTCAAATTTCAGAAAAATATAACGTAAATATGTTTTGAATACTTATTTGAACTGATTTTTAATTATTAGCTAATTAAAATTTGTCATACTAATTAATCACATAAAGATTGAATTTTAATTTGTTTAAATTAAGTACATGAAGTGATCATTTACTTAAAGGTTATGTAATTTCATATTGGCTATAATTTGTATAATAAAAGTTTATTTACATATAAAGTACCTCAATTTCAATTACTTAATTTCTGTTAATGTTTGTGATGTGAAATGATTATTCGAATTCGAATTTTCAAAAATGCAATTTAAAATTTAAAAAAATATGTAAATTGAAAATTATTTGAATATTTCAAAGAAAATAATATAAGACATTATTTTATTATTATTTTTTTTAATTATCGTTATATATGGGAGAAGTTTTAGGCTCCGGAAGCTACGATCATGGTTCCTTAAAGCATCAATCCCGACGAAACTGGAACGTGTACGTCATCCATTTCTGCTCCTTCTGTCCTAGAAGGTAAGCAAGAGCGGGAAATTTACGCGAGAAAAGATCGAAAAAGTTATTGCAGCTTGTGTCGTTTTTCCAAGAAGTCAATTTTTAATTTTTGATGTATTTTTATAGCAAGAGTTTACAACAAATTTGTAGATCTTTTTTGGTTGAAAAACTTTTGTCTTTTCATTGCACGATTTTTATATCTTCATCTTTTTTTTGTATCTGGCATAGTTTGACCGCGAAACGAAATTTTTTATTATTTTTTGTGCAATCAAAATTTTAATTTTCGATTTTTCGAAAAAATATTAAAATGTTGATTTTCGTTTGTTTTTTGGGATATTGAAAATGCTATAACTCTGATAATTTTTATTTTGTCGGAAAATTTTACTTTGATAAATTGTTTGTCTTTTGGAGCACTACTAGTAAACGTACATAGAATTTTCAAATTTGAAAAAAAGTAGTCTCAACAATTTTCAAAATGTGCTCACTTTTTGAATTTTGATCCAAAATAGCTGATTAACGAACTCGTTCTTTCTTTTTAAGCCTTCAAAAAGTGTGCCAAAGCACAATCGAATCTAATAAATCTTTCGAAAGTTATCGGGCCTACACGATACTACAGACTACAGACAGACAGACAAACAGACGGACAGACAGACAGACACCTTCGTAAAAACCTTTTTTTGTGAATCAGGGGGCCTTAAAACTTTGACATTTGATTAAATCCGCGAAAGTCATTTTTCACATAAAACCAATACCTTCTCATTGAGATGAGAATGTAAAAGGACTGGCTTGAAACATCTCAGAACTTTTTTGACATTTTCAGAAATATTGCGTTTTTTTTAATTTTGTTTGGAAATTAATTTTTTAAAGTAATAAATTACGCAAAATTTTATCAAGAATTCTCGCGAAAGTTAAGTATTTTCTTGAATATTTTGATAAAATCCTTACAAAACTTCAAAATTTTGCTTAAAAACCTTAAAAAATCTATATTTGATTTCCATATCTTGAATAATTCGTACATCTTTTTGAATAATATGCACTTTTCCTGAAAATTTCAATTAGAAAAATTCTCTTATTTTTTCGATGTTCCGAATTTTAGTATGTTTTAAGAAAACAAGATTTGATTTTAGGAATAATAAGATAATTTAGAATGATACTATTTTAAATAATTAAGTTTAGGTTTTACAGTATTAGAAGTATGTCAAAAAATAATTCAATAAAGTGTGAGTTAATTTTTTCATTCTGCAGGATTGAAAAAAATATTGGTAATAATTTAAAATATTTTTAATGACCTCCAGATGTGAAATAAGTTCATAAATGATTTAAAAATAATTAAAAATCAAACAATGTTCAGAAAAATTGTAAACAAAATGTAAATTTGAAAATATTCAAAAGATTTTGAATGATTTTAAAGAATGTGAAGTAAGAATCTGGCAGATTTGAGGGCAATATCCTTAGTTTCAGAAGATTACCATATTTTATATAATGTTTTTTCATTTATTTATACAATCATTGTCTTGTCGCACGTAAAAATCAAAGAGTATTTACCATCTAAGAATTATTTTTTTGTATGCAATAATTCTAAATATTTTTCGATTTGATTATAATACTATTGATTTATTATGTTAATTTTAAATTGTTGAACTTCAGACTTGCATTATTTTTAAGTGGAAATTATACTAATCAAAACCTTTTCAATTTATAACTATGGAATGTAAAGTTATGCAATTCTGATGATTTCGAATTTAAAAAAATTAACTTGAGGTATGTATAAATAAAAATTCTTAGTTTTAGATGGTTTTGGAAATCAGAAGTCAATTTTGTGCTTTTTGAATATTCTGAGTTTCAAACAATTTTGAAGGCAAATCATCAAAACTATAAAATTGAAAATTGTAAAACTGAAAACTGACAACATTTCAAAATGTAAATTGTAAAGATTAAAAACAGTTCAATTTTGAAGATGTATGAATGAAAATTTCTTGAATTGTAGGATACTAAAGGGCAATTGATCTTTTTAAGTTCAAAATTCAACTGTTTGATTGAAAATTGGTCTTTTTCTCTGAAAATTCAACTATTTCGTCGAAAATTCATTTATTTTCTTGAAAGTCGTCTTTTTTGGTAAACAATTTTTGTTTATTGATTGAAAATTCAACTAGTCTAGTTAAAGATTGATCATTTTAGTTGAAAATTATTTGTTTGTTTGTTTAAAATTCAACGGTTTCAGTTAAAGATTCATCATTGTAGTTGAAAATTCATCTGATGAAAAGGTTATTTGTTCTTTTCGACATGTAAAAATAAATGTTGAATCTTTCCCCTATTTTCCCCTTTTTCGAGCTTCTTTTGGGCTGTGATCCCTGTGATATGAACAATTTATGTTAACCTCGATTTAGTTGAAAACTTGTCTCAAAAGATTGTTGGATACGAAACAAACGTAACTTGAACTTTTTGAACTTTCAGTAGGCAAAATCGAATAATTTAATTCAAATTGCCAAAGGGATGAAATAACATTGATTGTGAAAGTTCTAAAATGAGATTGCAAGTTCGTCTTTTCTCTCCTTGTCCTTTCTCGCATCTTGCAATCTAGGACGACTGAATTTCCAAGTTATGCGCGCATCAAAGGAGCAAGTGCTGCTTAAATTTATAGCCTGGGAACAGTGGGAGATAAAGCCATTGTAGGGTTGTGTAAACATCTTCTCAAGCTCATCGTATAATGGGAAAGCGAGAAATTTCAAATTCTAATTAACATTTTTTCATTCTAGATGTAACTCAGTTATTTTAACTGAAATTAAATGAATGAATGATAACTTTCTTTCTTTCTTTCTTCTATTGACTTCCTGTTTTCATTCATCTACTTTATGTTGAGTAACTCACCTGCATTCAAATGAAATTATTAAATTTGTATCCATCTCAAATTTTCATCGAGTACAAGTTAGCCTGTTGTTTGTACTTTATATTAGGACTGAAAGTTTGTACAATTTCAGAATTCACAACCCAAAATGATCGGGAAACAAGAGAAATAGTATGATTTTTCATAAAAATAGGGAAATAATTTTTTTTTTGAACAAAATAGTTACTTTTTCAACCAAAGAGATGAATTTTCCACTATATTAATAAATCTTCAACCAAAAAAAGTAATTTTTAACAATGAAGATTAGTTTTCTATTAAAAATGATGAATTTTCAACCAAATACTTGAATTTTCGCCTATAAAAGATAAATCTTCAACCAAAAGTAGAATAGTTCAATTTTCAGTTAAAAACATTTATTTTGAACCAGAAAAGAAACGAAATAATTAATTTTTCAACCAAAGAAATTAATTTTCAACTGAAACGATGAATCTTTTACCAAAAAATGGTTTTTTCATCAAAGTTGTTCGACTTTCTACCAATTAGAGTTGAGTTTTCAAACAAAAATGGAAAAAATTAATTTGCAACCAAAAGAGACGAATTTAGTAAAATAGTGTTTCCTCAATCAAATAGATGAATTTTTAACTGAAATGATAAATCTTCAAACAAAAAGATGAATCTTCAACCAATAAAATGAATTTTTTAATAAAGTAGTTCCACTTTTAACAAAGTATAGATTTTAAATAAAACACTGTTAAATTCAAACAAAGAAAACAATTTTCAACAAAATACATGAATTTTCAACCAAGTATTTTAATTTTTAACTAAAAAATATTAAACCAAAAATAGAATAGTTATGTTTTTAGGTGAAAAAATTAATTTTGAAAAAAAACTTTTTTTAACAAAACAGTTCAATTTTTCATCAAACAAATGTATCTTGAACCAAAAAATTCTTTTTTGAAACAAGAAGATTAATTTTATATTAAAACTGACGAATTTTCAACCAAATACTTGAATTTTCATCTATAAAAGATAAATCTTCAACCAAAAGTAGAATAGTTCAATTTTCAGTTAAAAACATTTATTTTGAACCAGAAAAGTATCCACGTTAATTTTGAGGCCCATGTTCTTCACGCTTGTATTAAGTTTATTTAACATTCTTTGCAAGTCCTCGATTAATCCTGCCATGACAATCTTTTCATCTGCGAAACCCAAACCAGGCACCTTCACTGTTTCGAGATATACACCTTCTTCGCCGAAGAGGGCCATTCTGAGACACTTATCCATAAGTATGATAAATAGCCATGAGGGCATCACGCATCCTTGTTTCACGTCTTGCATAATACCGAACCAGTCACTCAGTTTCTCATTAACCCTTATATTCACTGTGCTATACGCATATATTGTTTTAATTGCTTGTAGGAGCTATCCATTGACTTCGTACTCTTTCAGGTATTCCCAAAGTTTACTTCTATCCGCTCTGTCGAATGCATTTTCTAGGTCAACAAATGCAGAGAAAACTTTCTTTTCTACTCTCAAGCTTTTTCCTGTGATCATTTTTGAGCTGAATATCTGATCTGTACATGAACTTCCTGGCATGAATCCACTTTGTACTTCCCATATATTTTCTTCTGTAATTTCCATTACCCTGCGAATAAGTATTTTTGAGTATATTTTACTTATCGTACTTAGTAAGCTGATACCTTTGTAATTATTGCACTTGTTTTTATCACCCTTTCTTTTGTATATTGGTAAGATAATCGCGTTTATTTAGTCGTCTGCAAACTTTTTCCCGTCTCGATACTAGCGTATATCGGAAAAACAGTATCTTTCTCTGATCTCTCTGTAGCTCAATTGGTCAGAGCACCTGACCGGAAATCAGTTGATCTGGTGTTGGAATCCCAGTGCAGCGAGAGGAGAGAGATCCTTTTTTTCTGGATAAATAAGAATTTAATCAATTTTAATTTATATCTTAATCTAGTCTGTATGACGAAATAAGTTTTCTGTATTAGAGGATTCAACTTTGGTCGATAATGTAGATTTCCATTATTCACAGTGTGTATGATTCGATTTCTCAACGCATCGATAATTACTATCTGCAATGATAATACAGATTCCTATCTAAAGCCATACCATTTTTCAAACTCTTAATTATATCTCTAACCTCAGGGACACAGACTTTTTCAACTAGGTTTTCTAATGCATTCTTTTCTATCTTGCAGCTCTGTTACTCTGCATCCTCACCGACTGATAGTTCTCTAAAAGAGTTTTTTAAAGCGTCTACTATCCCGTCTGCGTCGAAAGAATTTCACTGTGTCAGTTATAATTGACAAAATATATTTTCAATAGAAAGAAAATAACATACAAACAGAATGAAATTAAATCTTTGTAAAAATCGTAACATAGTCGGGTTTGATATCAGATTAATCAGTAATGGACAACAAAATATCAGACTTCGACTTTAACTATTCATTAAAGAACGATAACCACTATTAGCGGGTCAGGGAGGCAAACGAACGCTCCCACAAGCTGTCCGCCTTCCTACCGCATATCTGTCGCATTCCTCGGAAAAACGGAGACGAGATCGAGAAAGGATGAGACGGGATGAGGTAGAATGTGACGAGACAAACTGGGGAATATGTCCGCAAAAACGAGACGGAACCGAGAAATGAAAGAGGCGAAAGCGAGCCAGGTTCGGTATTCCTCGTCTCGGACGGCATCATGACTTCATAGATATAATGCCCATTACATACCAAGGATCTTGAAAAGCGTCTCTTGAAGTCGGCTCCTACGGCTCTCACTGAAAACATTCATGTATCAATAATGTACCACTTCTTCCCCTTTGTGCATAATATACTGCTAAGCTTACAACAAAAAAAGTACTTTTTAAGAATACATTAGAATTTTTAACCAAATAGTAGAATTTTTAACCCGCAAAGAGTAATTTATTCGAGGATAGTTGAACTATCAAACTGAGAAGCTCAATATAGAAAAGCGAGCTCATTTTCAACCAATCAAGATTTTAGTTGCAGATGAGATTTTCTTTGACATTTGTTTATTATTTTGCATTACATTTTATTCTCAGCTACCCAGAAAAATGTATCATTTCAATGAATTTATATTATTACAATACATGATATGCATTGGTAACTCTTTTTTGAATAAACAACTTTTGCTTATTACTTTTTATCGTTGCTTGTTATAGGTTGTCCGAAAATTTAATTTTTTTATCTTTTATGTTTTTTTTTTTACAAATAAAACGAAAACTACGTGTCCTATAAAAAATCGATCCTTGACAAATTTGTAGATTTCTTTTGGTTGCATCATTTTTGTTGAATTATCTTTTCTCGTGCCTTGCATACTTCAGCCGAGAAATAGAATTTTTAATGATAAATTTAAATTTAAAGCTTTTTCGGGTTTCAATCGTGTGCAAAACTACGAAACGAATTTTTAATGTTTCATAATTTTTTATGCGATCAAAATTAGAATTTTCGATTTTTTAAAAAAATTCCAAAAGTCGTTCTGAACATCTTGTTGAGCTTTTAGAGAGCCTCATTCTTCTCCTCTGAATTTTTTTCTCATATCGTGCGTTGGTTTGTTCTTAAATGTTAATTTTTGTATTTATTTATTTTTGTAATTTTGACAATGCTATAACTCTGATAATTTCCTTTTATTCAAAAAAATTTGCAAGGATATATTGTTTAAGTTTCTGATTGCGACAAAATAACCGTAGATGAAATTTTCAAATCTTGAAAAAAATCTTAAAATTTTTTTAAATACTACATCTTTTCGAATTTTTAGCCCGAATAGCTGGGTACTAAACTTGATCTTTGCTTTTGATCTCTCAAACTATGTACCAAAGCACAATCTAATCCGAACAGTCTTTCAAATGTTATCCGGTATACAGACGACGACGACAACGACGACGACAGACCGACAGAGACTGTAGTAAAAACGGGTTTTTCGGATTCAGGGGGTTTTGAAACGTAGTGATCTAACGAAATCAGCAGCGGTCAAATTTGGGATATTAACAATACCTTCTTATTATGATGTGAATGTATTAGAAAAAACTTTCTGTACATTTAGTGACGCTATATTTTTCCAATGGAGTTTGAACTGCTAAACTTGAAAATCGCATGGAAAAAATTTCTTATGGATTGGTTTTCGAGAATTTTCGTATGTTTATTTTCCCCTCAAACAATTACTTTTTTATATTTCAGATCAATGCAGTTCAACCATTACATTTATCAGGAAAGTGGCACTAATAATCGTTGGAGATTCGATTGTCTTTACCTTGATACCTTTGCAACCAGATTGGTCGTTTCTAACTTGAGATATGATTCACAGAATGAAGGTATCATCAGAATTTTCTTTTTCTTTTTCGATTCATATTTCGAAAAGCAATCCATGACAAATTTTTTAAATAAAATTGATCGTGTCGTTGAATAAGAAAGACTTGAGGCTTTCAGACACTTTTTACTAGACAATTCAATAATTTTTTCTAGGTTGTTGCAATAAATAGAAGTGAGTGCCTCGAATTTTGGCCACGACATCAATTTCGCAGGTCTTTCTAAAAGCTTAAATTCCTCTTGGGAACTTTTCTCCGTACCTCATGAGTCGTGTTTCCATCTAAATTATTTCCAGCACCCCGAACTCTAGGATGATCGGCATTGTTTGCCGACCCGTTTCCGGGTGCTCTGCGCGTTCGATCGTTTTGACTCTATATTCCTTGGAGCGTTAGCAGGGCAGTCCACGGCCAATACCGTAAGAGCGACAAGAATGTCAATAAAGCACTTTTAGGGCCGCATTATGTCTGTCCGACACGCTCTGCACCTATCGCTTGAAACTTCCTGGCACAAAATGCGGTTACGGTATGCTAATGTGGAAATGACACTGTCCTGGCATGCGAAAATAAAACCCTCTGTACCTGAATTAAGCCCTAATGATCTGAGAAAAGCAAAAGTTTGCTCCTTCGACAAGGACTTCAAGTTACGGTAACGTATCTTACAGAAAGATTTCGGATCTTAATATTGAGTGTGAAGCTGTTTAAGCTGGTATTTTGAAGTGTCACTGATGAACCAATGATTTTCCGACTTTGGCTGAACACACTTAAGGTGCTTCAAATGAGTAGACTTTTAGAATAATACATAATACGGCTGCAAGGATGAATTGTTTTGTGTAATATTTTTACCACATAATCTGAAGGCTTATACATGTGTACCACCAGAGACCTTTTTTAGAAAAATTGTTTTATTTTTGTGTTGTTAATTGAAACGCACTTTGAAACGATGAGCACATGTTCGGCTCTATTCATGCACGTGCATAAGCCTTTAGATTATGTAGTACAAATATTATATCCAATAATTCATCCTTGTAGCCGTATTTTGTATTATTCTAAAAACCGACTCGTTTGAAGCACCTTAATGATGCTGAGTAACCAGTGCAGGCCTCGGACACACTTCAAGATAAAAAATAGTGTAAATAGTGTCACAAATTTGAGAAAATAGTGTCAAAATAGTGTCAAAAAAAAAACATTTTTCAATTAAAAATTGAATAAATAAATTTTTAGTCAAGAAAATCAATGTTCAACCAAAAAGATGAATTTTCAACTAATATGATGAATCTTCAACAGGAATAGCTGATTTTTTAACAAATACACAAATTTTCAACTAAAAAAGATCAATTTTCAACAAAAAATTGAATAATTAAATTTTCAGTTAAACAAGTGAACGTCCGACCAAACGGATGATTTTTCAAGTAAAATGATGGAATATTTAACAGGAATTGTTAAATTACCAGTAAAAAAAATAAATAAATTTTAGCCTGAAAAAAAAAGAAAAAAAAATCAAAACAGCAGTTTATTTTTTGAACAAGGTGATGAATTTTTGATTAAAATGACGAATCTTCAGCCAAAAAATTAATAATTTTTAAGAAAAGGCTTTAACTTTCAACCAATTAATTATATTTTCATTACAAAAAAGATTAATTCTAAACGCAAAATGTAGTCGTTGAATTTCCAACTAAGAAAAATTTTTCAGTCAAGAAAGAGAAATTTTTTTAAAACAATTGTTTAATTTCCAACAAAAAATATGTCTTAGACTTGAATTTTCAACCAGATACTTAAATTTTAAACTAATACCCATCCATTTTTAACAAAAAATAGAATAGTTACATTTTCAGTTCAAAAAACTCATTTCAAACCCAAAAACGAATTTTCAACCAAAGAGTTAAATACAGTAATATAAAGCTACATTTACAAATGAACATTGATATTCAATTTAACATTGCAATTAAAAACAAGTTAGGCTCGCTCTCGAAAAAACTGCCTGACTTCAAAATAAAATCCCTGATATTTCCAGGTTTTCCAGGTTTTCCAAGTAGGGTAGACACCATGTTTTAACCAAATCTTTTGGTAGCTGGACTATTTGATTGATTCAAGAAACAAATTGTCTTCGTTCATTCACATATTTCCTTGGATCAACCCAAACTTGTATGAATCAACCAAGACTTGTTCGATTCAGCCAAATTTCCCAAGAAAACAGTTTCTTTTGGCTGAAGAAATTTTCTTTTCTGAGTGAATTAGAACTCGGTAAGTATGTTTGAAACAGGTTCCACTGTCTTTTTCACCCTATGCTCGGTGCAAATTACGCTGCATTGCGGATAATCATGATCCTTTTGCTCGGCACGTATCCTGTAAGAGGATAATCTTGCAGGTTCCATGTCACGAGTCGATCGTGTTTCTTCGTCTCAAATTTCTTATATTACGTTATATATGCACTGCAGCTTCATATTAAAATTAAGTCTTTATTTACACCATTTCTCACCGAGAAAACGATATTCTAATTTTACGAATTTCCCACTAAGTTTAAGAATATTTGCAACTTAAATAGGCGCCAAGAATATATTCTTAATGTACGATGGAGGCCGTGAATATTTTTCTACCTAGCTATAATACCACATAATCAAAAATATTCTGTTGCGTTCGTCGTTAACTAGGTGCAGAATTTGGTATAAAGGAATATATTTAAGAATCGATGTAACCTTGCAATTAAGTTATGAATAAAGATGTTTCAAAAAACAAACAAACAAAACCACAGACACTATTTGCCGAATGGAGATCATTCTAAGGCGACTCAACGTCGAAAAACGTCCTTCCTGTGACGCCTGTGACACCCTAGGAAAACCCTAGGGTGGCCGCCTAGCGGAGACCTAGGCCCGACCAACGGACATCACATCCGTTGCATGGGAAGCGTGGTGTTGCCGAACCATTTGTCAAAGAAATAAAATGAATCACTTAACAATTTTCATTAAAAAAATTGATGGTCTAGAAAATTCCTAATCTTAATTGATTGTAGATAATCAAACTGGAAGAGACACTAAAAGTGATATTCATGCAATGTCGCAACTAATCGTGTTTTCGACAACAGTGTTGGAAAATTAAAATAGAAGATTTATTAGTTTTGCCTTTCAACGTTCGTACAGGATATTTGTTTGTACCCTTTGACTCTATCATAGTGATTAGGATTTTCGTGAGTTCCATAGGAAATACGATGATACGGCTTAGGAAGCATTAATGCATACATCTGAGGGTTATCAGGATTAGGGAATATTCAAACGACGTACTCTTTCTATTCATCTTTTACTATTTTTTAATGATCACCCATTCCTATAAATTGAACATGACCTTGGTCCCAAAACCTTCGGTATGTGAAACGCCATGAAGATTATTGATGAAATAAGGATAGAGGAACTGCTGAAGGAGAAACTGCAACCTGTTTCTTCATAAAGATTCTTCCCCACGTTATTTTTGCAAAAAGAAATTAAGAGACAGGAATGATTTATTGCATTAATTTATTAAATCATTGTGATAAATGCAGAATAAGCCTCCAGACATGAAATTCTTGCATATCATTCTGATTATCATCTTAAAATAATTTCTGATCAAAATAAAAAACTTTCGCGATTACATGCATAATTTTTACACAACTTCATTTATATTTGTCGAGTGGCAGCTGCTCTACTTTTTATCAAAAGCCAATGCTTAGTCATGATCAGAGAAGAAATCAAATTTTCCTAAAATTTAAGGCAAAAAAGAAAACGAATTTTGAACAAAATATTACAATTTTCAACGATAAACATAAAAAACATGCAAAAAGTTTAATTTTCAACAGAGAATATGAATTTTTAATTCAAATAGATTGTTTTTGACCAAGAAGTTGTATTTTCAACTGGAAATAATAATTTTAAACCGGAAATTGAGTATCGAACTTCTCAGATAATACAATTAATTGTAAACGAAAAAAAAACAATTTATTACCAAATAGTTCAAGTGTCACTCAGAGAGTTGAATTTTAAATTGAAACAGATCAATTTTTTACGAAAAGGTTAGAATTTCCACTGAAACAGATAAATCTTTAACCAAAAATAGAATAGTTAAATTTTCAGTTAGAAGAAACTAATTTACCTGAGACATCACGCGCATAGCCCGCGTATTTGTTTTTCAGTTTCATAGAAAAGAAATTATTACATCATTCTGTAATTTCATTTGTATGAGCTCCTTCTAAATATAATATCTGCCCTAAATAAAATTGTATAGTTTAATTCAAAAATAAGTAGCTTTTCACTAATAAGTGAATAACTATTTCAAGTAATCGAGTGATTTGACTAGACTTAACACGACGTGGTGCTTCGCGCTACCAAAGTGCCACGTGAAGCCATATGAAATGGAGGCGTTGAATAATCAGTAATCATATAGTTTCACTTAAATATTAGTATTTTTCCACTAATGGTCCAATAAATATTTCTAATAATCAAATTATTTTATTAGAGAAAACGCGACGTGGTGCTTTGGACTGCCCAAGGGCCATGATATTTTTATGATTTGAAGAGATTCCCAAGGATTTTAATGATTTGAGAGTATTTTTTAAATATTCCAAGGAATTGTCCATAGCTTTAAAAAGTTTTCAAGGATTTCGGGAGATTTCGAAAGATTTTAATTATTTTAGGATACTTTTGAAGATTCCAAAAAATTTTTAATAGATTTTAATAATTCGAAGAGATTTCAAAGGATTTTAAAGATTTTAGACTATATTGGAAAATTCCAGAAATTTTTAATAGATTTTAATAATTCGAAGAGATTCCAATGGATTAGAAAGATTTTATAGCATATTTGAAAATTCCCAGAAGTTTTTATTAGATTTAAATAATTTGAAGTGATTCCAGAAGATGAAAAACGTTTTAGCTTATTTTTAAAAATTCCAATGAATTTTTAATAGATTTAAATACTTTGAAGAAATTCCTAACAAAAATTTTAGAACATTTTTAAACATTCCAAGGAATTTCTAATAGATTTTAATGATTTGAAGAGATTCCAAGGATTTTAGAGTATTTTAAAATATTCCAAGGAATTTGCTATAGCTTTGAAAAGTGTTCAAAGGATTTCGGGAAATTTCGAAAGATTTTAAATATTTTAGGATGTTTTTAAAGATTACAAGAAATTTTTAAAAGATTTTAATAATTCGAAGAGATTCCAAAGGGTTTGTAAGGTTTTAGAGTATGTTCAAAAATCTCCATAAGTTTCAAATTGATTTAAATAATTTGAAGTGACTCAAGAGGATGAAAAACCTTTTAGCGTATTTTTGAAAATTCCAAGGAATTTTTAACAGATTTAACTACTTTGAAGGAATTCCAAAAAAAAATTTTAAAGAATTTTCGAACATTCCAAGGAATTTGTAATATATTTTTATGATTTGAAGAGATTCCCAAAGGATTTTAATGATTTTAGAGTATTTTTAAATATTCCAAGGAATTTTCTATAGCTTTAAAAAGTTTTCAAGGATTTCCGGATATTTCGAAAGATTTTTAATATTTTAGGATACTTTTAAAGATTCCAACAAATTTTTAATAGATTTCAATAATTCGAAGAGATTCCAAAGGATTTGAAAGATTTTAGAGTATATATAAAAATTCCGAGAAGTTTTTAACAGATTTACATAATTTTAAGTGATTCCAGAGGATGAAAAAGATTTTAGTTTTTTTTTTTTAATTCCAAGAACTTTGTGATAGATATTAATAATTTAAAGAGATTCCAAAGGATTTGAAAGATTTTAGAGTATGCTTAAAAATTCCCATAAGTTTCAAATTGATTTAAATAATTTGAAATGATTCAAGAGGATGAAAAACATTTTAGCGTATTTTTTAAATTTTCAAGGAATTTTTAACAGATTTAAATAATTTGAAGAAATTCCTAAAAGAAATTTCAGAGAATTTTTAAACATTCCAAGGAATTTTTAATAGATATTAATTATTTTAGAGTATTTTTAAATATTCCTAGGAATTTTCTATAGCTTTAAAAAGTTTTCAAGAATTTGGGAGATTTCGAAAAATTTTAATTATTTTAGGATACTTTCAAAGATTCCAGGAAATTTTTAATAGATTTGAATCATTCAAAGATATTCTAAAGGATTTAAAAGATTTTAGAGTATATTTAAAAATTCCCAGAAGTTTTTATCAGATTTAAATAATTTGAAGTGATTCCAAAGGATTTAAAAGATTTTAGAGTCTTTTCAAAATTCCAAGTAATTTTTAACAGATTTAAATAATTTGAAGAAATTCCTAAAAGAAATTTCAGAGAATTTTTGAACATTCCAAGGAATTTTTAATAGATTTTTATGATTTTAGAGTATTTTAAAATATTCCAAGGAATTTCCTATAACTTTAAAAAGTTTTCAAGAATTTCCGGATATTTCGAAAGATTTTTAATATTTTAGGATACTTTTAAAGATTCCAACAAATTTTTAATAGATTTCAATTCAGAAAAAATTTCAGAAAATTGAAAAAGTGAGGCCGGTAAGGTAGGTATTTATGCGTGTCACATGCCCTTAATAGTATAATGCAATTACTGAACTGCCAATGTCAGTTGAACGTAAAACATCCTGAAGTTAGGTATATGTGTATCATTTTACACTACCGTTGGAAATTGTCGGTACGACCAGCGCGAGTACTATTAAACATCATTGCTGACTTTTAAACGTGATTATTCGTTCAAAAACGGAGCGAGATTTTTTTCAAACCGTTGGAAAGCTTACTAAATTTCGCGTCGAATGGCCTCTAATAAAAATATTTTTTACTTTTTGTACAGAATGTATCACGTGGAAAGTTTTTTAAAAAATGCAAGAATTTCTTGAATTTTTACCTCGACTTCAACTTGTAGCACGACCTAGGAAAGTTGTAGAAAAAATATGAAATTTATAACACACAGTCTTTGTAGTCTTATCTTTAACTTAGCCGATGAAACTTAAAAAATCTTCACGGGTTCTCGATATATAGGACTAAAAATGTCCAAGCGTGTCTGCTCCGAGTTTCAGTCACACGCTCGAAAATTTGTTGTCATATCTTGGGAACCCGTGAACATTTTTGAAGATTTATTGGCTTACATTAAAAATAAGATTTCAAGGATTACTTCCTGTGATTTTTTTTTTTCGCATCACAGAACGAGTTGAAGTTAAGGGGATGTATTTGAATCCGATTTTGCGGGGGCAAATTTTGACGCCTAAGCGATTTAATATTTAGATCCAATTTTCGTGCATACGTATTCTAAGTGTTATTCTCTAGAAAATGTCAAAGCGATTTTTTAGTAAAATTGTTTCTATTTTGTTATAAATTAAAAAAAGTGCACTTTTAATCCGCCTGGCGAATGCAACCTATCATGGTGCGTTATGATAGATTTCTCTGGTTAGAAGGAGTCGACTTTCTACTGAGAGCGACATAGCGTTGGTTGGTAAGCAAGGTTTCCAATATCCATGGTTTCATCAAAACTTATCGACACTTTAGCTCAGGGCCCCCAACTTACAATCAATTTTACAGGGACAACGTTTTTCTATGAAATTCGATTATTTCTATTTGACGTTGCTACATTCGTCGCTACATCATAATAACGCGTTCCTTGACTTATTTATGTATGAAAAAAAAATTAAAACTTGCATTAGAAAGTTCTTACTTTTTTTAAATAACTTTTCTCTTTGCATTTCAGACGGCCTGCGCAAATTAAATATGTTCTAAGATGTACTTTAAAAAAGAGAGTTACATAATAGTGAAAACTACAGGGAAAAGTCAGAAAAAGCGTTACATGGGGGGGGTCCAAAATGTTCGGAAAATTGCGTTACGTAATTTATGCACGACCCCATATATGTGTATAGAAATCGTTTTCTTTTCTTTACGACAGATGATATGTTATTCATTATTATTACTATTATTATATATTTAATTACAGTAAACTTCCGTTTATTTTAAGGCCCTTGAAACGTACCCGATCAATTATTTTAATGCTGGAGGGGGCCCCACACTTAACGCGAGTGGGTAGTTTATTTTTATCGACGACGCTTATTGGCTGCCCCGTTCTTGTATCAATGCGCCGCCGGCGCTACTTTTTCAGCCGAAAAGCGCGGGTGATTTGAAATCAATAATAAATACTATCAATAATAGTACAAATAAATACACTTGACATTCTTAGAACTGCTGGCCGACGCAGTTTCTCAGCGCGTAGGGCGAGAGACACGGTTGCGACTCTCGCATCGGAAGGGCCGAGTGCACCAGTACTCTGTCGAGTACATATATTGCGCAATATTATGGAAACGGTTCAGGGGAGTGGAAAAAGTCGCGGTCCGTTAGTCTTTATTGGCGTTAGTGTTTTTGTTGGCATACGACCATTTGCCAACTAAAAATCAATATTATAGAATCAAAAAACGACGAAATTCTCTTCTCGATTCGTTACCTTCTCCGATGATAATACAGATTTCTATTAAAAATTGATTGTAACATCTTGCTAAATGAAGCCTATTTCAGAAAAAAAAATTTTTGTACTGATCTTTCTGTAGCTCAGTGGTTAGAGCACCTGACCGGAAATTAGTTGACCTGGTGTTCGAATACCAGCGGAGTGAAAGGAGAAGATCTTTTTTCTGAATAAAATTTTATTAAAAGCATTTATTTTTTTGTGGATTCCAACAAATATGAGGGCGATTTTCCTGAAAATTCGAGAAAAAAAATTTGGACCTCAATGTGCTGGTCTAAGAAGTTAGGGAATTTTTTTTTCGTCTTGAGGGTATCCAGATGATTCATCAAGGGAAAGTTGTTTTTTTTATAAGATGGGAGAAAGCTTTGCCAAATTGGAAAAAAAATTTCTTTTTTTCCCCCTCTCGTGATTCGATTTAACACCCAGGCATATGCACGAAATTTGGGAAAATTGGATATTGAATTGCGATTGGTCGGTTTTATATGAGGAATCGAAGAAAGTTGTTGGTCATTCACAGATATATATATATATATATATATAACTTTACGGTTCACAAAATATCTCATCAAATTCAGTACCGTAAAGTACTTTCAAGGAGGGAAATAATATCTGAGAACGCTTAATTTTTCACGTAGCGAAATCGGGAAAATGTGGAAATCCAATATATTGCGAACCAGCGCCTTCCCCGAGATAGAACTTTTCATTATGGATGTTTTCAGATAGAACCTTGTTATTTGAAAAAACTTGAATAAGACTTTTCTCAAATTTTTCGGAATTTTCCGGAAAATCCAGTGTTCTTCCAATTTATTCTAGAATTATGCAATGTTATCAACTTGTATGGAATATACTGGAATAATCTAAAAATTACTATTCTGCTTAGTTTATATGAATATACTTCTTTCTGGAATCCTATAATATTTTAGAAATGTCCTGTTAAGAGTATATTTCATAATTTTCGAAGTTTTTTTAGAATATTCCCGATTTTCTAGATTTTTCTGAAATTCTGAAATATCCTGCACTTTTTTTTTAATGTCTGAAATGTTCTCGATCTTGTTTAATATTCAAAATGTTTTAGAATGTACCAGAAGTGTCAGAAATAGATTTTTCTAAAATATTGCAGAATATTCCGAATTTTCTAGATTATTAGGCAATTTTAGAATTGCAACATTCCAAATATTTTAAAATGTTTCACAATTTTTTTCATCGGATGAAGATTCTTCTCTTTGGTTGAAAAGTGAACTGAAAAATTAACTATTTTTGTTGTTATTGAAAATTGATATTTTTTATTCAAAAATATCTAATTTGGTGAAAATTCATCCTCTTTGGTTGAATCAAAAATGGAACTAAATTTAATATCTGTTTTTTTAAAAATTCATTTGTTTGTTAAAGATTCCTGGCTGTAGTAAAAAATTAAACTATTTTTGTGAAAATTCGTTTTTTTAAAATTAATTATCTAAAGATTTAACTATTTCATTTTTGGTTGTAATTCATCTTTTTGGTTGAAAATTTATTTGTTTCTGTAGAAAATAGAACTATTTTGTTATTTAATTAATTAATTAATTCATGTTAATTTTTGTTAATTTAGTGTTTGTTTAAAAGTTACTTTTTAATTGAAACTTAAACTATTCCATTTTTTATGTTTAACATTTATCTTTTTTAGTTCGAAATTTATTTCTTTCGTTAAAAATTACTATTCTGTCAAAAAAATGTTTTCTTTTTTAAATTAATTGTTTTAGTTGAAAGTTTGTCTTTTCAATAGAAAATTAGGTGTTTGAAAATTCATCTTTCTGGTTACAAATTCTGTCTTTTTTTTAAATTTAAATATTTTCTTAAAACTTCGTTATTTGGGTGAAAATTATTTTTTTACTGAAAATTTAAATATTTCAGTTGAAACTTGAATTTTTCTTCTGAATTTTATGAAAGTAAAATGAAAATTTGAATGGCAAATTATATGAAAAATTTTATTATACAAATATGAAAAATAGTGCCCTTAAAATAAACATTTTTCCCCATTTCACCCTTAATAATCCATAAAAAAATTACATTTTCTTTCTTTAAAACTTTTTCTTTCAATATGAAGAAATTTATATTAAATATTTTTAATAATCAGTTTTAAAGAAAGAAAATGTAATTTTTTATGGATTATTAAGGATGAAAAGGGGGAAAATGTTCATTTTAAGGGCAATATTTTTCATATTTGTATAATAAAATTTTTTATAATTTGCCACTCGAATTTTCATTTTAAAATTTTCATTTTTTCATAAAATTCAGAAAAGACACTTAAAATTACTTTTTAGTGTCTTCAGGGATAAGTTTTGCCAAAATTAGGGGAATTAAATATTTTAAAAAAAAATTTCAGGCTTCATACTGCTCACATGGAAGTTTTACATCATTGTTGTAAAGTTTCCACGATTCTTTTTAAAATTCAAGGACTTACTGAATTTTTAACGCTTTGGGGTACTTTAAAGGCCGTGCCCTACCACTTAACATTTTTTTTAAATCTCAAAAAATGAGGAAATTTTTTTTTCACAAAATGAGGGGGTGAGACTTTGAAAAATCAGAAAAATAATTTTTTTGGGCCACTCTAGTGCACATTCTTCCCCTTTTTTTCTTAGTTTCCTCTTTTTTCTTGAAATTCCCCCTTTTTCCCCTTTTCTCTTTAAATATACGATATTTGAAAATACAATATTTGAATGACGCGGAAAATTCTCAAAAATTAGTAAGTGTACTCATTATTGAATAATAATTAAAGCAATTATATCACTTAAATGAATTATTTATGAATTTTTCATATTGCTTCAAAAATTATAACGAATTTGTTATATTTAGAGCTTTTACTAGTGAACAACAAATAAAAAATTACGAAATTTGAACATAAATTGTTTGCTCAATAAAAATTGTTTGAAAATTTGCAAAAATTATCATTTTGCTTTTTCGGAAAAAACTTTTGTCCTGATTTAGGATGTTTGGGATTTCATTTTTTTTTGCGATTTTGGAACGTTATGAACACCAAGAAAAAAATATTGTCCATGAATAAGAAATAATAATATGTTTTTCTGGTTCAAGCTGAAGAAGTTTCGGGTTCGAATCAATTGAAAAAACATGTTTTTATACATTTTCAAAAAATTCTAAATAAGGCAAAATTTAATTTTGAATTTTTAAAACTTTAAATTGTAAATTTAAAAAAGAGACCAGAAGATATTAAGCGATTTCAAAAAAAATTTTCTTCACTTGTTTTGGATTTCGACCCACAAATTACTATCCTTACGCTCAAACGATTCGATTAATTTTAGCATTTTTACTTCGCTCTACGAAAGAGCGTAGTTTTAAATTTAAATTGAAATCATTGTCATCTCTATAAATTTAATTTTTTAATTTTCAACATAACTTATATAATTTTTTAACTTCGAATAATCAAAGTATTATTTAACTTCTACATATTTCGCCATCACAAAAGGTCCTAATTATTTTTAAAAATGACAGGGATCACAGCGCAAATGGAGCTCAAAAAAGGGGAAACAGGGTAATTTTCTCACGAAAAAGGGAAAAATAGGGGAACTATTAAACATTTATTTTTACAAGTCGAAAAGAACAAGCAACCTTTTTATAAAAAATGTTATATTTCAAAATAATTTTCAATGATTTTAAAATAATTTTCAATGATTTTTCAATAATTTTTCAATGATTTCTGCCATTCAATAATTTATTTTAAAAAATTGGATATACTTACGTCGTTGGAAATTCATTCAGAGTAATATAAAAAAGAGATAAACTTTCAACCAAAAATGGAATAGTTAAATTTTCAGTTGGAAAAATTAATTTTTTACCAAACTGATGAATTTTCAAGGTAAGGACATAATTTTAAAAGACATATAATGATGTCCAATCGATTGCTATATATTTAAAAAATACTTCAAACCTAACGTTGTTTATTCCTCAATAACGAACATTCATTATTTTCTTTTAATAGTCTACAATTCCTTTAAAGTTTGAACATAGAAGCTCTTTTTGTAATATCGATCATGTAAAAATCTCAATTTAAAATTATCGCATTGCAATATTTTACATATTTGTCATTCTAGGTCGTTTTTTTTTAATTCGTTAAATCGGGAAAATTTGAAATTTTTTTTGGAAATTGGAAACAAAATCGGGAAATAGTGGAAGAAACCGGAAAATTTTAGAAAAATTTCAGGAATTTTTGGAAATAATAAAATGTGAAAAATTTGAAATATAAATTGTGGAAACTTGGTGAAAAAAAGGAAATTTTTTGCAAAAAATCTGATAATTTTTGGGAAAATCAATCAATTTTGAAAAAAATCGGGAAATTTGTTGAAAGCAAACTCGGAAAATTGAGGGAAAGCGGGAAATTTTGAAAAAATTCGGGAAATTCAAAGGAGAACAAACGGGAATTTTTTTAGTGAAATCGGGAAATTCCGTGAAATAAATTGTGGGCATCTGGGGGAAACAGAACATGTTTCAAGAAATTCGGAAAAACGAACTTCAGGAAATGTGTTAAAACAAAATCGGAAAATTAAGGGAAAACGAGAAATTTTGAAAAAAATCGAGAAATTTTGGAATAATTCGGGAAATTTTAGAAAAAATGAAATCTGAGAAATTTGAAAAATAAATTGTGGAAATTTGGTGATAAAATAGAAATTTTTTGCAAAAAATCTGATAATTTTTTGGAAAATCAATCAATCTTGAAAAAAGTCGAGAAATTTGCGGAAATTCGAAGAGAAAAAATCGGGAAATTTGTTGAAACAAACTCGGAAAATTGAGGGAAAGCGGGAAATTTTGAAAAAAGTCGGGAAATTCAAAGGAGCAAAATCGTTGAATTTAGGAAAAAAAGGGAAATTTCAGGGTGAAATAAGGAAATTTCGTAAAATAAATTGTGGACATTTGGGGAAAAACGGAACAATTTTGAACGAAATCGAGAAATTCGGAAAAACGAAATTCGGGAAATGTGTTGAAACAAAATCGGAAAATTGAAGGAAAACGGGAAATTTAAAAAACGGGAAATTTTTGGGAAATTCTAGAAAAAATAAAATGTGAGAAATTTGAAACATAAATTGTGCAAATTTGGTGAAAAGTCGGAAATTTTTTGCAAAAAATGTGGTAATTTTTGGGAACATAAAGAAATTTTTAGAAAAATCGAGAAATTTGGGGAAATTCGTAGAAAAAAAAATCGGAAATTTCATAAGACAACATCGAAAAATTGAGGGAAAGCGGGAAATTTTGAAAAAATTCGGTCAATTCAAAGGAGAAAAATTGGTGGGATTTTGATAAAAATTTGAGAGATGATAGAGGGCATTATGGAGCCCGTTTTGGAAAAAAAAATTGAAAATAAACGGTGGATTACGGGAAATACAAAAGCAAAGAATTCGGGAAAAACGAATTCTGGAAATCTATAAGAAAAGGAAAGTCGGGAAATCTCGAAGAAAAAGAGTTAAATTAATTGATATAATTCCGAAAAAAATGAACAAATATAAGAAAATTAAAAAAATTCGGGAAATTTAGGAAGAAAAGGGAAAAATTCAGAAAAAATTCGGTAAATCTAAGAAAAAATAAAATGTGAGAAATTTGACAAACAAATTGCTCCGTTGAGAATTCAATCTTAAGTCTGTATTTATAAATTAAAAAAAAAATTATAAGTGAAAAAAGATAGTTCTCCTTCGGTCCGGTGGGAATCTGAAGTCTTTATTTATAAATTGAAAGAAATTTATTTCAGAAAAAAGATCTCTCTCCTTCGCTCAGGTAGGATTCGAACCTTACTTCTTTATTTATAAATCGTTTCTTAAAATTTTGAAAAATCGTTCAAAATGTAAAAAAATTGCCTTATAATCTTCTAAATTTTCCCAGAAATTTAAAGAAAATTTGTTTATTTTCTTGAAACCTTTCGAAATTCTTTTAAAGATTCTAAAGTTTTGTCTTGAAATCTTTAAAAATCTACATTTTTGAAAATCTTTTAAAGTTTAAAATTCTTTTTGAAACTGTTAAAAGTATTTGGGTAATTAGTAGAAATACGTCCACTTTGATTAACTAAAAAATAAAATTATCGCTGATAATTTATTAATTTTCCTGTTCACAAGAAACTTTCCCTTTTTCTCGTTTTTTCGCTAAAATGCGAATTGAATTAATAAAATCCAATAAGAAAATCCAACTATTTTTGGTTGAAAGTTGATTGTTGTTGTTAAAAATTCGACAGTTTGGATGGAAGTTTCATTAATTTGTTGAAAATTCAACTATTTTGTTAAAAAGTCATCTTTTAGGTCGAGAATTCAACTGTTTTGTTGAAAATTCGTCTTTTTGGGTAGAAAATGCGTCCCTTTAGATCGAAAATTCATCTTTTATGGTCAAAATTGATCTTCTTGGTTGAAAATGAACTTTTTTGTTGACAATTCAACTGTCTTTTAAAAAAAATCTTATTTTTGGCTTGAAAATTTAGCTATTTGGTTGAAGTTTAATCTTTATTTTTTGACAATTCGACCATTTGATTGAAAATTCATTTATTTGGTTAAAAATTCATTTTCCTGTATTAATAGAATCCAGGGGAAAAATCCAACTTTATGGTTGAAATTTCATTCTGTTTGATTAAAAATTAACTTTTTTTTGTGAAAATTCAACTATCTTCTAAGAAATTCGTCTTTTTGACTTTCAAATTCAACTATTTGATTAAAAATTCGTTTTTTTGAATTAATAGAATCCAAACTGAAAATCCAAATATTTTTGGTTGAAAGTTGATTCATTTTAGTTATAAATTCGATTGTTTGGATGAAAATTCAATTATTTCATTGAAAATTCAACTATATTCTAATATTTTCATCTTTTTGGCTTGAAAATTCAACTATTTTGTTGAAAATTAATTTTCTTCGTTGTAAATGATCTTTTTTGTTAAAAATTCAACTTTTCAGGTTGATAATTTAACTGTCAAAAATTAACTTGTTTCGTGAAAATTCAACTACCTTCTAAGAAATTTGACTTTTTTACTTTCAAATTCAACTATTTGATTAAAAATTCGTTTTTCTGAATTAATAGAATCCAATCAGAAAATCCAACTATTTTTGATCGAAAGTTGACTCTTTTTGGTTAAAAATTCGACTGTCTGGTTGAAATTTTTTATAAATTTGTTGAAAATTCAACTATTTTGTCATCTTTTTGGCCGAGAACTCAACTGGTTTGCTGAATATTCGTGTTTTTTATAGAAAATTCTTCATTCCTTTGGATCGAAAATTCATCTTTTATGGTCAAAATTTATCTTCTTGGTTGAAAATGAACTTTTTTGTTAACAATTCAACTGTCTTTTTAAAAAATTTCCTATTTTTGGCTCTGAAAATTCAACTATTTGTTTGAAGTTTAATCTTTTTTGTTTGGAAATTCGACCATTTGATTGAAAATTCATTTATTTGGTTAAAAATGCATTTTTCTGTATTAATAGAATCCAGTAAAAAAATCCAACTTATTGGTTGAACGTTCATTCTGTTTGGTTAAAAATTAACTTTTTTTGGTGAAAATTCAACTATCTTCTAAGAAATTTGTCTTTTTTATTTGGAATTTCAACTATTTGATTAAAAATTCGTTTTTCTGAATTAATAGAATCCAATCAGAAAATCCAACTATTTTTGGTCGAAAGTTGACTCTTTTTGGTTAAAAATTCGACTGTCTGGTTGAAAATTTTTATAAATTTGTTGAAAATTCGACTATTTTGTCATCTTTTTGGTCGAGAACTCAACCGAAACTAAAAAAAATAGTTAAATTTTCAATAAAAGAGGTGAATTTTCAACTAAAAATATGAATCTTCAACTGGAATGGTTTCATTTTCAGTTGAAAAATTAATTTTCAAACAAAACAAAAAAAATAATTTGGAAAAAATTGTTCAATTTTCAACCGAACTTATGGACCTTGATCCAAAAAATAAACCAACAAGTTGAATTTTTAACCAAAATGATGAATCTTCAACTGGAATAGTTAAATTTTCAGATTGAAAATTATATTTCAAACAAAAAAAAAGATACTAAAAAAAATGTTAAATTTACAATAAAAGCTACGAATTTTCAAATAAAAAGATGAATCTTCAACTGGAATAGTTAAATTTTCAGTTAAAAAATTACATTTTCCACAAAAAAAAATGAAACTAAAAAAACTGGTTAAATTATTAATAAAATAGATGAATTTTCAACTAAAAATATGAATCTTCAACTGGAATGGTTGCATTTTCAGTTGAAAAATTAATTTTCAGACAAAACAAAAGATACTCTAAAAAAAGTTAAATTTACAATAAAAGATATGAATTTTTAACCAAAAAGATGAATCCTCAACTGGAATGGTTAACATTTCAGTCAAAAAGTACATTTTTAAGCAAGACACAACGATTTTTCAACAAAAAAGTTAAATTTTCAAGAAGAATCTTCAGCCCAAAAAATAACCTTTTAAGAAAATTGTTGAATTTTCAAACAAATAGAGGCAATTTTAACCAAATAGCTCCATTTTTAGAGAAGAAGATTAATTTTCGACCAAAAAAGTCAAATTGTCAACAAAATACATAAATTTTCAATGAAGCAGTTGAATTTTCATCTAAAAAATATTAATTTTCAACCAAAAATGGAGTAGTTAAATTTTCAGTTAAAAAATTGATTTTCAACTGAAAAAAACGAATTTTCACCTAAAAAAGATTAATTGTTCACCAAAAATTGAATAGTTACATTTTCAGATGAAAATTATTTTTTAAACAAAAAAAAAAGATACTAATGAAAAAATTAAATTCACAATAAAAGAGATGAATTTTCGACTGAAATAATGAATCTTCAACTGGAATAGTGAAAATTTCAGTCAAAAAATTACATTTTTATCCAAAAAACCGATTTTTCAACAAAAAAGTTAAATTTTCAAGAAGAATCTTCAGCCTAAAAAATAACCTTTTAACAAAATTGTTGAATCTTCAACCAAATATATGCAATTTTAACCAAATAGCTCCATTTTCAGAGAAGAAGATTAATTTTCTACCGAAAAAGAAGAATTGTCAACAAAATACATAAATTTTAATGAAGTAGTTGAATCTTCAACCGAAAAAGATAAATTTTCCACCAAAAATGGAATAGTTAAATTTTCAGTTAAAAAATTGATTTTGAGCCAAAAGAAAAACGAATTTTCAACTAAAAAAGATCAATTGTTTACCAAAAATGGAATAGTTAAATTTTCAGTTGAGAAAATTAATTGAAAAAATAAGAAATGAATTTGCTACAAAATAGTTCAATTTTCAACCTTGATCAAAAAAAAAATTAACCAAAGAGATGAATTTTCAACCGAAATCATGAATCTTCAACTGGAATAGTTAAATTTTCAGTGAAAAATTAATTTTCCACACAAAAAAATGAAACTAAATAAAATAGTTAAATTTGCAATAAAAGAGATAAATTCTCAACCAAAATTATGAATCTTCAACTGGAATGGTTACATTTTCAGTTGAAAAATTAATTTAAAAAAAAGATACTAAAAAAAAGTTAAATTTACAATAAAAGATACGAATTTTCAACTAAAAATATGAATCTTCAACTGGAATGGTTACATTTTCAGTTGAAGAATTAATTTTCAAACAAAACAAAAAAAAGAACTTGGAACAAAATAGTTCAATTTTCAACCGAACTGATGGACCTTGATCAAGAAAATAAACCATCGGTGGGTGTATACAACATTTTCTATCTGGGTTTTTATCCGGTTGTACACGAAATACTTTCGGTGTCCAGTAAAGCCCTATACGGTTTTCATTTGATTCTATCCAGTTTTTTATGCGGTATTTCTGTCTGGTTTTAAATTTGGTTCTATGCGGAACTTGGTCGGTGTATTCAACATTTTGTATCTGTTTTCTTATCCGGTTGTATATGAAATACTTTCGGTGGCCAGTAAAGTCCTATACGGTTTTCATCGAATTATAGCCGGAGTTCTATACGGTATTTGTGTCTGGTTTTAATTTTGGTTCTATGCGGAACTTGGTCGGTGTATACAACATTTTGTATCTGTTTTTTCATCTGGTTGCATACAAAATACTTTCGGTGTCCAGTAAAGTCCTATACGGTTTTCGTCGGATTGTATCCGGATTTTTATACGATACGTTTCGAATCTAGCTGTATGCGGAACTTGTTCGGTGTATACAACATTTTGTATCTGGTTTCTTATCCGGTTGTTTACGAAATACTTTCGGTATCCAGTAAAGTCCTATAAGGTTTTCATCGGATTCTATCCGGATTTTTATACGGTATTTGTGCCTGTGTTTAAGTCTGATTCCATGCGGAACTTGCCGGTGTATACAACATTTTCAATCTGGTTTTTTATCCGGTTGTACACGAAATACTTTCGGTGTCCAGTAAAGTCCTATACGGTTTGCATCGGATTCTATCCGGATTTTTATACGGTATTCCTGTCTGGTTTTAAATTTGGCTCTATGCGGAACTTGGTCGGTGTATGCAACATTTTGTATCTGTTTTCTTATCCGGTTGTATATGAAATAGTTTCGGTGGCCAGTAAAGTCCTATACGGTTTTCATCGAATTATATCCGGACTTTCATATCGTATTTGTGTCTGGTTTTAATTTTGGTTCTATGCGGAACTTGGGCGGTGTATACAACATTTTCTATCTGGGTTTTTATCCGGTTGTATACGAAATACTTTCGGTGTACAGTAAAGTCCTATACTGTTTACATCAAATTCTATCCGGATTTATATTCGGTATTTCTGTCTCGTTTTAAATCTGCTCTATGCGGAAATTGGTCGGTGTATACAACATTTTGTAACTGGATTTTTATCCGGTTGTATATGAAATACTTTCGGTGGCCAGTAAAGTCCTATACGGTTTTCATCGGATTCTATCCGGAGTTTTATACGGTATTTGTGTCTGGTTTTAATTTTGGTTCTATGCGGAACTTGGTCGGTGTATACAACAGTTTGTATCTGTTTTTTGATCTGGTTGCATACAAAATACTTTCGGTGTCCAGTATAGTCCTATACGGTTTTCGTCGGATTCTATCCGGATTTTTATACGATACGTTTCGAATCTAGCCGTATGCGGAACTTGGTCGGTGTATACAACATTTTGTATCTGGTTCCTTATCCGGTTGTTTACGAAATACTTTCGGTATCCAGTAAAGTCCTATACGGTTTTCGTCGGATTCTATCCGGATTTTTTTACAGTATTTGTGCCTGTTTTTAAGTCTGGTTCTATGCGGAACTTGCCGGTGTATACAACATTTTCAATCTGGATTTTTATCCGGTTGTATACGAAATACTTTCGGTGTCCAGTAAAGTCCTATACGGTTTGCATCGGATTCTATTCGGATTCTTATACGGTATTTATGTCTGGTTTTAAATTTGGCTCTATGCGGAACTTGGTCGGTGTATACAACATTTTGCATCTGTTTTCTTATCCGGTTGTATATGAAATACTTTCGGTGGCCAGTAAAGTCCTATACGGTTTTCATCGGATTCTAGCCGGATTTTTATACGGTAATTGTGCATGATTTTAAATCTGGTTCGATGCGGAACTTGTTCGGTGTATACAACTTTTTCTATCTGGTTTTTTATCCAGTTCTATAAGAAATATTTTTGGTGTCCAGTAAAGTCCTAAACGTAAAACTCAAAAAACATAAAAGATCCAAAAATAGTCAAATTTCGAAAAAATAAAAATTGTGGTGGGTTCTGCTCGACAAATCCAGCCTTCATTCCCTTTGATGAAATTACGTAAGATCGACAATTCTCATATTAAAAGCTCAAAACGTAAAACACAAAAAACATAAAAGATCAAAAAATAGTCAAATTTCGAAAAAATGAAAATGGTGGTGGGTTCTGCTCGACAAATCCAGCCTTTATTCCCTGTGATGAAATTACGTGAGATCGACGGTTCTCATATTACAAACTGAAAACGTAAAACTCAAAAAACATAAAAGATCCAAAAATAGTCAAATTTCGAAAAAATAAAAATTTTCGTAGGTTCTGCTCTACAAATCCAGCCTTTATTTCCTTTGATGAAATTACGTAAGATCGACGGTTCTCGTATTAAAAACTCAAAACGTAAAACTCAAAACTCAAAAAACATCAAAGATCCAAAAATAGTCAAATTTCGAAAAAATTAAAATTGGCGTGGGTTCTGCTCGACAAATCCAGCCTTTATACCCCTTGATGAAATTACGTTAGATCGATGGTTCTCATATTAAAAACTCAAAACGTAAAACTCAAAACTCAAAAAACATAAAAGATCCAAAAATAGTCAAATTTTGAAAAAATAAAAATTGTGGTGGGTTCTGATCGACAAATCCAGCCTTCATTACCTTTGATGAAATTACTTGAGATCAACGGTTCTTATATCAATAACTCAAAACGTAAAACTCAAAAAACATAAAAGATCCAAAAATAGTCAAATTTCGAAAAAATGAAAATTGTGGTGAGTTCTGCTCGACAAATCCAGCGTTTATTCTCTGTGATGACATTACGTGAGATCGACGGTTCTCATATTAAAAACTGAAAACGTAAAATTCAAAAAACATAAAAGATCCAAAAATTGTCAAATTTCGAAAAAATTAAAATTTTGGTGGGTTCTGCTCTACAAATCCAGCCTTTATTCCCTTTGATGAAATTACGTGAAATCAACGGTTCTCATATTAAAAACTAAAAAACATAAAAGATCCAAAAATAGGCAAATTTCGAAAAAATAAAGCTTGCGCTGGGTTGTGCTCGACGAACGCAGCCGTTATACCCTGCAATAAAATTACGCGGGATCAACGGTTCTCATATTAAAACTCAAAACGTAAAACTCAAAAAACATAAAAGATCCAAAAATAGTCAAATTTCAAAAAAATAACAATTGTGGTGGTTTCTACTCGACAAATCCAGCCTCCATTCCTTTTGATGAAATTACTTGAGATCAACGGTTCTTATATCAAGAACTCAAAACGTAAAACTCAAAAAACATAAAAGATCCAAAAATAGTCAAATTTCGAAAAAATGAAAATTGTGGTGGGTTCTGCTTGACAAATCCAGCCTTTATTCTCTGTGATGAAATTACGTGAGATCGACGGTTCTCATATTAAAAACTGAAAACGTAAAACTCAAAAAACATAAAAGATCCAAAAATAGTCAAATTTCGGAAAAATTAAAATTTTGGTGGGTTCTGCTTTTCAAATCCAGCCTTTATTCCCTTTGATGAAATTACGTGAGATCAACGGTTCTCATATTAAAAACTCAAAAAACATAAAAGATCCAAAAATAGTCAAATTTCGAAAAAATAAAGCTTGTGCTGGGTTGTGCTCGACGAACGCAGCCTTTATTCCCTGCAATAAAATTACGCGAGATCGACGGTTCTCATATTGAAAACTCAAAACGTAAAACTCAAAAAACATAAAAGATCAAAAAATAGTCAAATTTCGAAAAAATAAAAATTGTGGTAAGTTCTGCTCGACAAACGCAGCTTTTATTCCCTTGAATAAAATTACGCGAGATCAACGGTTCTCATATTACAACTCAAAACGTAAAACTCAAAAAACATAAAAGATCCAAAAATAGTCAAATTTCTCTCATCTCAATGAGAAGGTATTGGTTTTATGTGAAAAATGACTTTCGCGGATTCAATCAAATGTCCACGTTTTGAGGCCCCTGAGTCAGAAAGAACGGTTTTTACGAAGTAGTCTGTCTGTCCGTCTGTCTGTCTGCCTGTCTGTAGTCTGTAATATCGTGTAGGCACGATAACTTTCGAAAGATTTATCAGATTGGATTGTGCTTTGGCACACATTTTGAAGGCCTGGAAAAAAAACGAGTTCGTTAACCAGCTATTTTGGATCAAAATTCAAAAAGTAAGCACATTTTGAACATTTTTGAGACCACTTTTTTTTAATTTGAAAATTCTATGCGCGGTTATTAGTAGTACTCTAAAAGACAAACAATTTATCCTCCTAAAATTTTTCGATAAAATGGAAATTATCAGAGTTATAGCATTTTTAAATAAAAAAAAAAAAAAACGAAAATTAGCATTTTAAGCCGAACAACGCATGATATGAAAAAAAGTAAAGGAAGGAAAAACGTTTCGTTTTGAGAGCCCTACAATATTATCATAAGATTTTTTTGAATTTTTTCGAAAAATTGAAAATTCTAATTTTGATCGCACAAAAAATAATGAAAAATGAAAAATTCCATTTTTCGGTCAAACTATGCAAGATACAGAAAAAGATGGGAAAACAAAAATCGTGTACCCAAAAAAGATCTACAAATTTGTTATAATTCACTTTTTGATAGGACGCGTAGTTTTTGTTTTGTTCTTGAAAAATAACATTTAAATTTAAAAAATCGAATGTTTTGGAAGACGACACAAGGAAAGAAAAAAAAATAATAATAAGCAAACTTGTTCACTCAAAGAGGATGTAAAAATTTGTTAATTATAATTTTTAGAAAGGGCGAGTATATTTGTTAATCGTAAAAAAGCATAAAAACAAAAAAATTAAATTTTTTAAAAATGACGCAAGAGACGGAAAAAAAATATGAAAAGACCAAAGTTGTTCAACCAAAAAAGATCACAGCTATTGTTCTATTGTTAAGAACTACTTTGTTATTGCTCCTTATTGTTTCTAACTATTGTTCATAACAAGAACCCTCAATTGAAAAAGTGAGGAGATAATCGTGCTATTTGCGGCAAAATTATCGGCCAGGATTTCGTAGAAATAACCAAGATGTTCGAAATCAGGGAATTTTTTTTTACCTATCGAACAAAATGTATTTCGGCGAAGTACCAGTGCATACACAAGTGTTAGTGGTGACTCGTTTATATTTTCGGGCGTTTTCTGTAATAGTTTTGACAAATTTACTGATTTATCTTCTCTGACGCGTTTTTATTGGCCATCTTCGGCCTAACTGTATACCTGTAGGGACACCGAATTGCAGTATCAGAAGGACACTTTCCTTTTCACCTGTAACTCAGCCTTTTTTTATTGCACTCTTTACCTGCTTGAAAATTTTTGCTGTGACTTCGCAAAGTGGCTATGCTAGAAACGATTTTCAAGCTCAGTCTTTACCTGTCAGTTTGACTGTAAAGGTTATTTTTTCCAAGAGTTTTTGTAAAATTTTTACGGGAAATCTGCGTTTATAAAGTGTCATCGGTAACAGTGCATAATGGCAGCTCATCGCGGTTTGCCTTTAAAACGGAGTGCTGAGTTTAATATTGATTCGTGCATAATATGCCACAAAAATAAATCCATTCCCACTTCTTCAACGAAGCTTGGTCGTGAAACGATTTTGCGTGTCGCAAGTCTCAGAGATGATCACGTACACAAACTTCTTAAGCTTTCAAGTAATGAAGTGAAGCAGCAGTTTCGTTACCATCAAAACCGTAAAGCAAAGGTGCAGTGTTATAGTACTTATACATTGAAGAAAAGTGTAGAAAGAGTGAACAAAATAAGACGAAGTATTGAAAGTCAAGTTTCGAGAACTTCGCTTTCGATTGAAGATAGTGGAGACGATGTTGCACTTTTAAATAGTTGAATTTAATAAAAAAAGATGAATTTTCTACAAAATAGTTGAATCCTCTACTGAAACAGAATAAATTTTAACGAAACTGTTGCATTTTTACTCAAAGAAGATAAATTTTCTACCAACGAGATAAATTTTCAAACCAAAAAAGACTAATTTTGAACAAAACAGTCAAATTTTCTAGTAAGAAAGATTTTTCAGTCAATAAAAAAAAAGAATTCATACAAAAAACTTGAATTTTCAATCGGAAAAAAAATAATTTTCTACGCAGATGTTGCAGTTTTAAGCGGAAAATATAAATTTCTAACAGATACATTATGAAAAAAAAAAATTATTAACTAAAAAAGTAAGTTGAAATTTCAACAAAAAAAATTCTAGTTCGAAATAGAAAACAGTTGAATTCAAACCAAAAAAATTAATTTTGGACAAAGTAGTTGAATTTGCAACCCGAAAATATAAATCATTAACAAGAAAGTTAAATTTTTAATTCAACATAACAGTTGAATTTTCTACCAATATAGTTACATTTTTAACTCAAAAAGACGAATTGTTTAACAAAAAAATTTAATTTGAGGGGAAAAAAATGAATTTTTAATAAATTTGTTTAAATTTTAATCAAAAAAGTTAAATATTTGACAAAAAAGAAGAATAATAGTTTAAATAGACTTTAAAGTTTATTTTTATTACTTTTGAGATATTAGGCTCTTGTTACGTTTTGATTTCGGGTTTGGATTAATTCACGTGGATTTCCAGTTAAATTTTCACGTGGAGTTCCACTTGGATTTTCACGTGTTTGGATGAATTCAGGTTCAATTCTCTGTGAATTCTTAGGTGAAATTCCATGCGGAGTTCCACATGGATTTCCATATGTTTGGATGAATTCAAACGGATTTCCACTTGGATTTTCACGTTGAGTTCTTTTTGGATTTTCATGTGCTTCGGCGAATTCACGTTAAATTCTGTGTGAATTTCGAAGTGAAATTTCATGCGGATAAGTGTTGGATTCATGTGTGTTTGGATAAGTTCACTTGGATTTCCATTTTAAATTCCACGTGGAGTTCCTCTTGAATTTCCAGGTTTTTTCAATGAATTCACGTCGATTTCCATATCAATTTCCGCGTGAAATTCCTCGCTGAGTTCCGCATAGATTTCCACGTGTTTAACTGAATTCACGTGGATTTCCACTTACATTTTCACGTCGATTTATACTTGGATATCCACGTGTTTCGGTGAATTCACGTTAAATTTTATGTATATTTCCAAGTGAAATTTCACGTGCAGTTCCGCTTGGATTGCCACGTGTTCTCATGATTTCACTTGGATTTTGATGTCAATTCCCACGTGCAGTTCCAGTTGGATTTCCAGGTATTTTTGTGAATTCACGTGGATTTCCACTTAAATTTTCACATTGAGTTCTACTTTTATATCCACGTGTTTCGGTGGATTCACGTCAAATTGTATGTGAATTTCCAAGTGAAATTCCACGCGGAGTTCCACATAGATTTCCGCGTGTTTGGGTGAATTCACGTGGATTTCCACTTAAATTTTCACGTCGAGTTCTACTTGGATATCCACGTATTTCGGTGAATTCACGTCAAATTGTATGTGAATTTCCAAGTGAAATTCCACGCGGAGTTCCACATAGATTTCCGCGTGTTTGGATGAATTCACGTGGATTTCCACCTAAATTTTCACGTCGAGTTCTACTTGAATATCCACGTGTTTCGGTGAATTTACGTCAAATTCTATGTGAATTTCTAAGTGAAAATCCACGTAGAATTCTACATAGATTTCCGCGTATTGGGATGAATTCACGTGGATGTCCATTTAAATTTTCACGTCGAGTTCTACTTGGATATCTACGTATTTCGGTGAATTCACGTCAAATTGTATGTGAATTTCCAAGTGAAATTCCACGCGGAGTTCCACATAGATTTCGTTTCTTTTTTTCATTATTTATGTTTTAGTTTTCAATTGATTTTAAATATTGTAAAGTCAAAATAATAATAAATAATTATTATTTTTAAATAAGTCTTTTCATGATATTTTAGGCTCTAATCACAATTTTGGGGATTTTAAGAGAAAAGCAAAAAAGTTATTAACTTGACCTCAGATACTTTCTTAATATATAAAAACTTTACAAAATCTTTAATATCTGAAAATACTGATCTCAACATTACAAAATTTAGTTTTTACGATTTTATTTTAATTGGAAAATAATTTTAATTAGAAATTAATTGTATTAATTGTAAAATAAATTTAACAAAATTTATTGTATAAAGACATAACTCATGGTTTTATATGGATAATACAATGTCTGAAGGTAATTCTTTATATTATTTTAATAACTAATGAACATATTTTTAGAATATTTATCCTTGATTCTGCCCTAGGGTCAGACATGATACAAAAGAAATGTCGTGAAATTTAAAATAAAATGTGTACTCTGTATACATTAACTTAAAAAATGTAAAATATTAATACTTTTTATAGATATTCCCAAATGTTATTTGAATATGACACACATTTATTTTTATTTAAAAAATTCTTGTAAAGAGTTTGTCATTTTATAAATTGTGCGACATTTTTACCATTTTTGACCTTATGGAATAGATATAAAAAATTAAATTATAAACATATCTCCATTAATAAGTGTTTAATTGAAAATTATATTTTTTGTTCACAATTTTATTTGACATATCTGAAATATAAAAAAAAATTGTGAAGAATCATGTAAAAATTATACTTATATATCCTTAAAATAAGCAAAGAAAATACCTTAAAAATAAATAGTTATTCCAAATTTTTATTTCGTAAAAATATTTTTCGCCTTAAATTATAATTTTGATACAATTTTCCTGTTTTCTTCACTAAAAAATTTTTTTATTAAAAATTTATTTTATTTTGTCGAAAATACATTCATTACAAATTGATTTTAACTGTTTTTATTTAAAAATTAGAATATTTTCATTAAAATAGCAATTATTACATTTTTGTTGAAAATTCAGATTTTTTCGTTGAAATATCATCTTTTTTGGTTGAAAATTCGACTGTTTAGTTACAACTTTTTTTACTGTTGAAATTTTCATTGACATACAGAAATATTGAAAAATCTTTGAAAATTTTCTGAGGAATCTCATGAAAAATATATTGATACAAACCTAAAAATAAATACACTTAAAAATAAATAGTTTTTCAACATTTTTATTTTTCATACAACAATATTTTTCGCCTTAAATTATAATTTTGCTGCAATTTTCCTTTTTTCTTCACTAAAAAATTGTTTGATTTGAAAATTTATTTTTTTGTTTGAAAATGCATTCTTTTCAAATTGATTTTAACTGTTTTTAATTAGAAATTAGAATATTTTCATTAAAATAGCAATCATTACATTTTTTCTTGAAAATTCAGCTTTTTTCGTTGAAATATCATCTTTTTTGGTGAAAATTGGACTGCTTATTCAAAACTTTTTTTGCTGTGAAAATTGTCATTTGAAGTATCTGAAATACTGAAAAAAATTTGTGAAATTTTGTCAAGAATCATGTGAAAATTTTATTTTTCATACAAAAATATTTTTCGCCTTAAGTTATTATTTTGTTGAAATTTTCCTTTTTTCTTCACTAACAAATTTTTTTATTTGCATTTTTTTTATTGAAATAGCAATTATCACATTTTTCGTTGAGAATTAACGTTTTGTTGACAATTAACTTTTTTTTGCCTGAAAGTTAAACTATTAGGCTGGAAATGTTTTTTTGTTGTTCAAATTTTGATTTCAAATATCTGAAATCTTAGAAAACTTGTTTATTGGATTCGTAGCCGAGGAGGCGCGTGCATATAAGGCAGGGTGAAGATTGAGATTTAAAAAATTCCTACTTTTTGAGCAGTAAAAAGAAGTGATCTCTAGAGAGAACGAAAGCAGAGTCTAATGAAATGTATGCAGACTTAGACGGTCAGTGCATCCAATGCTTTCTAAAATCAAACCTTTTAAACATGTCTGGATTTTATCTCGAGTCCTCGCTCGCTCGCTACTTGACACCAGAATAAAGCGATAAGAATCCTGAGCACATAACCTACCATAAGAAATGCTTTATTCTTTTCGATACTCTCTTACCTATAGTATTCTATTGGCTTAAAATACTTTCTGATTTAAATTTGTTATATCTTCCCCTTTATCCTTGAGTTCTAGAAGATTCTAGATTGTAATCAACACGTTTGCGATGTAATTTTTTGCAACGCAAAATATAATGCGCCATGAAAATAACCTTGAACTTGTTTACCAAAAAAAATTGCACAGTTTAATTTGATGCCGTCATTAAGAATGTTGTGGAAGAATGTTTTCACGAATTATTTTGCACACCAAATAAATAAGGAGAGGAATTTTAAGTTAAATATGTTATCTATAAGGAAGCAATAAATCAAATTTAGATAGACAAAACAGGATTTCATACATAGTCCTCCGTATCAAATTTCATCTGTACACCTGCACCGTTTTGCGCATTAAATAAATATATTATCTGTAAGGAAGCAATAAATCATCCTCGAAATAACTATATGATGCAATAGAAATTGCCAGGACAAAGCAAATTATAACCTTAAAAGTATTTACGCAAAAAATTCTTGAGATAAGAAATAACCTTGAACCTGTTGTTACATGCATTTGGCTGGCACAATTGCGCAATAGTACTCTGTGACGTCATCCAGGAATGTTCTAGAACGGTCTCGATGTCAGCCTCACACGGACACACTCACACAGGCTTACCTCACACAGACACGCACTAATACTAATTGATCCAGAACCGGCCTAGCTCATCTACTATACAAGTTATTCCAAACTTAAGAAAAAAGAAAATTAGGTGAATCTAAATTGGTGTTTTTTTATTTAGTGCAACCTGAAAATCATATTTTTTAAGTAATTTTCTTTCGATTGAAAAGTTCAATGCAGATCATATTCTTAAACTGCTGTAGCTATCCAGTGCAACCGGATCCGCCAAACGTAATCTCCTAATGCCGAGGATGATGCCAGCGATGTTGACTGACCTACCCATTCGTTTATACTTCGTGGCAATAAATCTTTTTAATATCAAAAATTTATAAAGAAATTAACTCCAACATCTCCATAAAAAATACAGATAGGCGAAGTAAACCCCGCAAATCATTATCAGGTAATGGTCTGATCCCACAACACATTATTGCTAGAGACGGTAGTCTGGTGGATTACATTTACTGGGATGACCTTACCGAATTGGCCGATGGATTACGCTTACTACTGGCGTCTCAAGCAGCTGGAAATCGAAGTCACACAAACGAAAAACCTTGAACCTGCTGTTACTTGAATTTGACTGACACAATTGCCCAATATTACTCTGTTACGTCATCAAGGAATGTTGTAGGAGCTTTTAGCATTAACAAAATACATGCGCATCCACACTCCATCTTGTAAAAGTGGCTAAAAAAAGTGAGATTCAGAGTATATATAGCACACTAGGTACATCTCACTTGCGCTTGCGCATCTGCTTTGATAAACAAATGACTTAATAACTACTATAATGTATTACAAGACGGACTCCGGATACAAAAGTGGTTCAAATCAGTATCCAGAGCCCGTCTTGTAATTCATATCCAGACTCCGTTTAATTTTTTGAGCCAGCACTGGCCCTACACATCTACTTCCGTGCATTTTCTTGTCGAGTAGCTGCTGGTGAAATTTTACAAACTTTGCTTTCTTAACTTCGGCTTTCAGAAATGAAGCATCTAGATGGAGTAATGCACTTTCCTCACTTCTGACGTTAAAATTCAGGCCAAGGGTCTCAGCTGCCTGCTGCGAATTGTCTAGCAGATGGCAGCACTTCAGATTCGAATCACGAATCCTCACGATCACTCTTCTGTGACCAGTCACTAAGACGCGTATTTTCTAAAGGGAAACTTGGAAAAGGGATTCGAGATGTGACAGATCACTCTTCAGTGACCAATCACTAACACTCGTATTTTTTAAAGGGAGACTTGGAAAAGGGGTTCAAAATGTGATTTATCACTCTTCGGTGTCCATTCACTAAAATGCCGTACTACAAAATTAAACTACGGCGAAAAATGCCGTATCTGTATACCCTACTATATATAAAATCAATATCTCAAATACCTCAGACATTGAGAGTAGTAAACAACGTATAGGTGGACGGACATTCGACCGAGAGAATAAGAGGTTTCTGTATGGGGATATGGATCCCTCAACATTATCCGATTAACTTGTTGGATGCTATGTTTCTTGATCAGGATACAAAATAATTTTTCATGTTATTTTTCTTATCCGATTAACTTCAAATTTGACATGCAACCTTTGTATTAGGTGTTGTCAGTAAGTTAGAAAGTGTAAAGGGTGAAATAAAATATTTGAAAGTAGTACTCTAATAGAAATACTGAAATGTCTGAGATGAAGATCGCTTTTTCTGAGTATTAAGGCTCGTCGGAGACATAAGTAGCGTGAATAAGAGTCCCAAGCACGTGCCAGGCGTTTATGAGCAGAGAATCGCACGTTACTTCTGTCCGATGGCACTCTCCACTACTTACTTATGTTCTATAAGTAAGAGTGCTTCTTGCTTATCTTGAAACTTGAGAAATACCTGAGTCTTTCATTCTCGTTGCCATCTCACCGTTAATAGAATAGTGTCACAGTCTGACATGTGAGATCATAAAGTATTTAAGTCGATGGCTGGTGCAAATCTCAGCATGAAAGTACGGTTTTGGACATGCACCATAAATATGTAATTTGCTGCTTTCACTGGTCTTCTTTGGTCTTCTGCAGAATCAACTTATTTATTAAGATTTGGATTCACCATTTGAAATTTCAATAACAATATTGAATTATGTTATTTTTGAACGTAATAAATTAGAAATATTAAGGTAAGCATTTCGTATAAGTAAATCAATTTGATCTGGATAGAATTAAAAAAAATATATTTTATTCGAAGAGTAAAAGATTAGAGTACATATCTCTTACAAAGTTCTCCTTATACTGTATCATATTTCGATGAAATATATAGGCAATTAAAGCGAATATGATACCGCGGAGACTTAAACTATACATACTCCCCCCGTTGATGGAGTAAGCGATCAACATTCCTTTTCGACATCATCACAGTTTATAGGTAAAACAGAAATTTTTCGTACAGGTCTTTTTAACATTCGATTAGCGCTTCCTAAAGTTACAGTCCTGACAACGCCATCATTTCCTGAATGCAATTCTTTGAAGCCTCGTTGAAGGCCATTACATTCAAGGAATATTGTCCTCTTTCACTAATGCTAGAATACTCTCTTTTGGATTCGTTTTATCATTACGCCATTTTTAAGTATTATTTAACTCATTTAAGTACTGGATACTTTATCTTTTCCAATAGTCCTGACGTATTTTGAAAATCAACTGCCAAGCTGATAATCGTATGAAAGGTAAAGGCAAGACTTCAGGTTCGGACAAATTAGTCAGTGAGTCACCTGTCAAAAAGTGTCCTGGATTTAAAGCACAGATATCATTTATATCGGTTAAAATTGGACAGAGTGGTCTCGAGTTAAGGATGGACTCTATTTCGGCGGATAGTGTGTGCAATTCTTCGAATGTAAATAGTATTTTTATTTATATAGTCCATCTCACACGAACGTGGTGCTTATATCTGCAAATTAAATTATTGTAATTAAACGAGATAATCCTCAAAGAATGTGGTACAGGGGAGACTCTAGTTGATATATGGGAAAGAAATCAGTTAAGATGGTAACAAAGCTCCTGAATATCTATTCAACCTATTCCAATTTGTAGACAGAGACCTTCCAGCACAGTCTAAGCTTCGTAAGACATAAAATACTTAAGATTCCTTTTCACAGAACGTGTCAGCTTCAAAGATCATTTATAGTAAGGGGTGCCCGGTTATAGAATAAAATACCATACGATATTAGAAATGCACCTTCCCTGTATCATTTCAAGAATCTCTTTTTCGAATATTTGTACATTACTCCTAACCGAACTCTTGAAATTACTCACTGGTAAACTCTCACATTTAGTTCTTCAACATTTCATCTTCGAATTTCCTTTAGTTTTCATTGACTTTTGCAATGTATTTCTTTTACACACAGTTTTCGCCTCTTTATTTCTACCTTAACATGCACAAGCGCCAATAATTAATCACCTAATGTTAATTACTACGCATTAATCCCATATTTAATTTGATACATATTCTGAGGTCGACTCTATTGATTTATTTTATTTAGTTTATAGATTAGATTATAAGATTAATCAAGTATTCTGTCGATCAGTGCTTGCACAAGTTTGTAATGACCCTGTATTATCTTGTTCCTTAGAGGGCTATTTAGCCCTAGGGACTTTTTTTTGAATAAATACAAATCGTACCACACACTGATGTCAGTTCATGGGAGGATTCTATTATTTGCAGTGTTTATGTATTTAATGTCTTCTACCGTTTCACCGTTCACTATGGATTTAAATTTTCCGGCAAAAGAAACGTTTACTTTCAAACCGCCATATTTTTTCAAAATGTTTTTTATTCTTCTAACGACCATTGACTTTGTCTCCTCCAGAAAATGTTTAAGGTCCTTATGTCTTAAATTTACTACACATCCGGTTTCGTATCCTACTCTTGAACGCCGATTCTAAATCTTTGCACTGTATTCTATCTGTTTTTTCATCCCGAATTTTCAATACCTTTACCCATTTTTCTCATTACTTTTAATTTAGTTTTCAACGATTTTAAAATGCCTATTGTCGATTGAACATGAATTTTTTTACCTACAGACAATTCCAAATACTTTAACATGTTATTTATAATTCTAATATTTTGTGTAACAAATTTGATCCACTTGTGAATTTTATTGATTTTTCTTTTCTCCGTCAACATGGTATATGCTTGGTCCATGATGGATATGAGTTTTCTACTTTGCTCAGGCTCCATTTTGTTTGTTTTTTTTTTCCTTTGAGGCACGAGTCCACTACAAGGTCTTGATGCTCACTTGGTGGTTGAGAAGCAACTGGAAACATTTTTGAGATGAAACGACTTTTTAAAACATAATATTTCACTAAATAGACACTTTAACCTGGAAGGCACACTAAACCTCTCACAGTCACCTCCTTTTTTCTAATGTCTTGTTCACAACAGTCAATTGTTGTGGTCAATTGTTGAGGTGGTAAAAACTGGGGGAAAAATTCTTATGAAACAAACTTTTTTTTAACACACATAATTTCACTGAATTTTTTCACTTTAAATAAAAAACAAACACTAACCGTTTTTAACACACTCTTTTGTCTGGCAATACACTGAAAAATTGTTTACAGGTCGCACCTTATATATCCGAGGATTGTTATTATTATTTTGTTTCAAACTTGTTCTCGGGTTAAAAAAAAACCGGTTTTCCATCATAGCCACGGACTAAGTCAAGTGACTGATGCGATTAGAATATAGATAGTTAAATTAATGCGATATATGAAATCATTTGCGATGTTGTTTTCGATACAAAATTAGGTGCATGGTGTTGTTTGCAGGTGGTCTTTTACCGCTGCTATACTTACACAGCGGCGTTGAGTGTTGGAGGTGACAGAAGTCGCCTCTGGATGCTTTCTCAGAGCCACTATTATGAGAGAAGTTTTAGGCTCCGGAAGCTACGATCATGGTTCCTTAAAGCAACCAATCCCGACGCAACTGGAACATAAAAACTATTTTTCCAATACACTTATATAGAAAAAATTAGTTTTTACGAAGATATTAGCAAAATAGGGCAAAAATAGACCGAATCCCATGCATTTGGTCCATTATTTTCCCCTCAGTTCTCAATGAAGTGAAGTTAGCTGATGATTGAAGTGAAAATATCTAATACAGTCAAATTTTGTTGAAGTATACTCTCGAGGTTTTCAAATCAAATATTAGCAGACTAGATCATTGCACATTTTTATTTGAAATTGAGAAGATTCGACAATTGGGGATTGATGAATTAATATTTGATGTCTGAGGGATAAAAGTTTTGTAAGATTTTGTCTGCAATAATTTTTTTCTTCTATTTATTTAATTTTATTCGAAATCGACGAGCAACTGCTGAGTGATAGACAATAACAATAATAATATGACAATGACAATGTGATAATAACTTTTCTTAAAACATCTTACCAAAAAAGAAACAAAGTGCTACTTTAGAATAAAACATTGATGGTGCTCACGTGGGATGAAATATCTATTTTCGTATATAAATGTCAATGTTTAATATTATTTGGATCCCAAAGCAGACTTGACCACCAGATATCAAAAACAATTTATTTAAAACGATTGATATAAGCAGCTACGTGGATAATCTGATTTTTAAAAATAAAAATGCAACATTTACTGATTGTTAAAATGTAAAATATGCTGTAGCTTATTGGCTTATTGGCTTGCTCAAAAAGAGCGTTTCATCCGTTTCATCGAGTTGGGACAAGTCGTGGGGAAGAAGATCTCTCCTTTCACTCTTTTACGAGGGAAGACGTTTAAATGCTGTTTGAAAATGTAACTTGACCGTAAAGGTGGTGCTGTCTACTTCGGTAAATATCTCTATACGTTTGTCCAGTCGTGTTGCTATATTTTGCCATTTTTCCCTGTTATTATTTGCAAAGCTACCAATGCAACCTATGGTCTACTGGTTGGCTTATTGCTTCGTATAACTATATCTTTATTTCTTTACTTTATAGATTCGGAATGCACCTGGATACGCGTCGCTTGACGAGTTTCTGAGACTCCTATATTCTTATTGAGTAGGACGTTTCAGCTCAGACGATTTGTTACTGATCACTGGTTAAATCTCAAGTGTCTTCAATCTAAGTTGTTCAAATCTATAGATTAACGTTTCACTGTAAGGTGATTTTGTACCAATAGATTAAACTGACAGTCCTTTCGCAAAAACTGTAATAGAAATACATCGAGACACTGTCTGACACCATGTGGGTTTCATTATTGATCTGTCCCCAATTTTTCGCTAAAGTTTTTGAAATGTGGGTAAGATCCAAAAATTCGAAAGCCATTCAAAAACTTTAGTTTCAAAACTTTCCCGCTTAGAAAATGTAACCCTTTTAAAATTGTTCTTTAAAATTAGAAACTCCCATGAAGTCAATCTAGTCCGTGCGGTACAACGGAAATGATCAAAAATCGGCTCAAATTGTTAAGAAGGATTAGAACTTGGTATATTGGTAATTGTTAAATTGTAGGCAAATTTTAGTACCTACAGTGGCAATCACATTATTATTAGGAATGAAATATTTCATAACGGAAATTGATCTTATCACGTCTCAACATTTAAAATCCAAAAGGGGCAGTTTTGAAAATAAGAAATGATAATGATATTCTTACGTGAAATACGGAAAGTGGGTTTGAGGTTAGGAGTTTGATGAAAGAGAGCGCGAGATTTTGAAAAGTTCAACAGCGAATACTGTAACGTATGCTATTTAGGAAAAATTATATTTTTTTATTATACAGTCTGTAACTTACGCGAGATTTCTTCAAATTTGAGCAATATGTAATTTTTTTTTTTAATTTCAAGAGATTTTCCGCTTTTTATTGAGACGATTGAGACTGGCTACATATAAAATTTGAAACCTACAAAATTCATTAATTTGTCACAATTGTGGTTCCGTTGCAGAAGGTGAGGTGATTGCGGGTGAAGTAAAACACTCCGTAATCCCACAAACATGATATTCACAAACACTTCACAAGCACGTTGAACAGAAGCACACACTTTTATAGTTCGAAACGAAGATAAGAATTCCAAAACTAAGGCAATCAATGATAAATTAAAAAACAAGTTTCTGAATAAAATAGTAAGAAGTTAGTTTTTCGACGTAAAATCAGACATCCGCTCTGTTTAAAATCACGAAGAAAACCGAAGGACATTCTCAGAGGTACTACAGTTTAACGACTTCAGAAAATGGAAAGAAAAACACTTTAATTTTTAAAGGACTGCGGTAGTAAAACTGAATAACAACATGGGGCCCGGTCTGTGGGTCACTCCACCCTCGACTCCATCGCAGGCGAACGATAGCCACCACTGTAGTAATGTCGTATTGCCCGAGCATTCTCGCGATTCGTTCAGATCGTCCTTCAACGTACGGAATGATAATAAATGACCTAATTTCCGCGTTTTGAGCTATTTCATCAATACTACGCTGTTCATTTTTGGCCAAAGAGTCAATCTGAGATTCATATTCTTTCTAACGAAATGTTGCGAGTAAAAGTTCTTATTAAGAGTGTCTTCCACTAGCCGCAAGTTATTTTGATGAAATTGCTTTTCGATGAGGAGAATGGCTCTGTCGACCATAGTGAAAACAACGCTTTTTTTGTATTTTTGTGGGTGATTAGAATCGAAATTAAGGCATCTCCCAGACCACGTTGGTTTACGGAACCAATTGAAATTTATTTCTTGACTGTTGTTCCTGTGAAAAGTGACATCAAGAAAATTTATTGTCCTATTATGTTCCTTCTCTGAGGTGAATTTGATTTTGAAATCTTTTAGATTGAAAACTTGTAGAACGTTTTCTACTTCGTTTTCTGGGAGAGATACTAGTATGTCATCGACATAACGGACATACAATGGTACCGGCTAAAACCGTAGAAAGGTGAGAGCCCATTGGTAGCCCCCTTTTTTGGAAGTACGCTTCTCCCTTGAAATTGAAATCCGTGTTATTCATACATAACCGAAGTCCTTCTTCAAAATCTCCCCACGGAATTTTCGTCTTTTCGCGAATTTTATTCCACCTGCTACGGACCGCCTTAACAGCCTTCTCTTTTGGCACATTTGTGAAGAGAGAAACAACATCTAGTGATGCAAAAACGTGATTTTCTGGGATCCTAAATTCCCTTATTTTTTCACTAAATCGAAGCTGTTAGGCACTTTTGATTCAGGAGTTTCGATATTATCAGCAATAATGTTTTTTAAAAAGGTTGCTAAGTCGTAAGTCGCGCTACCTACGTATGATATCATCGGCCCAAGCGGGGTACCTGTCTTAACTTGGTGACTTCCCTTGAAATTTTGTTCGTAGTGTCCTTCGTTCTTTTCACGTAAGTATCCTGATTCTGCAATAATTCGTTTACTTTCGCGTCGTAATCGTCCCTTTTCATCGCGACGGTCGTGTGACCTTTGTCACACCAATATCAAAAAAATTCCAGGGGCAGGTCAAGATTGCGCTAGACCGAATATCGCGAATACTATGTGCGCAGTCATGAATTCTCGTTACGCGGTTATATCGAAAATCGTACAGCCCTTAAAATAAATCAAGCAAGCTAAAAGATTCGCGAAATAAAATTCTCAAATCATTTTTCTTAAAGCTGACAAAGGCGACACGACCGTCGCGATGAAAAGGAACGATTACGACGCGAAATTAAACGAATTATTGCAGAATCAGGGAACTTACGTGAAAAGAACGAAGGAAACTACGAACAAAATCGCAAGGGAAGTCACCAAGTTGATTAAAAAATGGGAATTAAAAGAATACGTGAATGAACTCACCGCTAAAAATCTGAAGGTACATCACGCCAACCCTTCTAGAATTTATGGTCTTCCAAAAATCCATAATTTTAATATAATGCCGTAATGTCCTCCGTTTACCGAACTAAGTTATGTAAAATTGAACACACAAATATTCTCCGTGTAATTGTTCTCGGTATCATTTATTATTGGTTCCTAGATTTTAGTTAAGTTCACTTCTATCGCATACTTTATATTTGGTAATTCTGGTAACCACCAAATCTTTTTCTCGTAATCCATATCCAAACCTAATCTTTCTATCGTATCAGTACATATGATACCTATCGATCTCAAATCTGGTACGGGCCTGAATAATAAGTATTTTTCTGTATGACCTATTTTAATTGGGATCAGTACTTGTCCTATTATTTTTAATTTTTGGCCATTTGCGACCAGTAATATATTGTTTACCGGTTTTTTAATTCCGTAGTTTAAATTTTGTATTGTGTTTATAAATCTTTCACCAATGTATGAATAAGTTACACCGGTGTAAACTAACACTGAGTTTTTGATCTTTGAAATCTACCATGAAATGAACTTTGGTTTCGTCCGAGTCGTTTATGCCTGTGTCTAGTAATTCTGGCGTTGTTTGATTTTGTCGGCTATGTTCCGCCATTAATAACCAACTTTCGCGAATCGCGTTGAAAATGGCCTTTTTCCCGCAATTGTAGCACGTTAAGGGTTTCTGTGATCTATAATTTCAATTTTTATAACTATAACTTGGGTCTGGGGTGTCCTGAGCTCTTGGATCCCCTTCACCTCCTTTTTGTTTATCTTTATTCAGTTTACTTTTGTCGGTGTTTTTATTTTGGTATCCTGACTTAATATCTTTATTTTCGCCTAATTAAGAACTTTCTTCCGCATTATATAAAAGCGCTGGTATTTGCGGAGAATTTTTAACTTGTCGTGTCTGTATATTGCCCAACAGCTGACTAATTGCATTTAATAATTGGCCCGCTGAATTTTCATTTCTATTCCCATTATGGTAATTATTACTAAGTCGTGGGTTCCTTCGGAATCCAAAATTATCTTGATAAGTATTATTATTTATTTAAAATCTCGTATTAAAAATCTATTTTCCAAAATCTTGTTTGAAACTGTTGTCTATTTTGTTGATTTTGGTATCTCTTTCTGAATTGTCTTTGTTGGTTTTGTTCTTGACTCTGATTTTTTTTTTCTCTAGTCTGATTCTCAATGTTATTGTTATTGTGATTCTCATCATTTCCTTTATCTGTTTTATTTGTGCCATTTTTTGTATAATCTTTTTCTAGAATGCCTAATTGTTGGCCTCTTATTTTAGATTTTGCTAATTTTGTTTCCCATTCACGTCTTAAAATTTATATTTGTAAAAAATTTGAAAAAAAATTTCTCGCAATATAAAATTTATATTTGATTCTTAAGTTCTGGTATATTTTTCCTAATTACCATTCTAGGCTTGGACGTGGAATTAATTTTTCGAATAATTTTGTAATTCCTGTTACGAAAGCGTGAATATCCTGATCTTTGTTCTGATTGAAAATTTTATTTTATTTTTGATAATTTCTGAATACCTTTCATTCAAATACTATTCAAAAATAACTGGGACTATTTTCCGTCTTGTTTTTAAAATTAATTGGACAGTTTATTCGCGACTAAAGGCGCGAATAAACCCGGTAAAGAATCAAGTAGGCATTTAGGGACACCGATTGACCTCAGGGATAGTCCGGGAGGTCGGGTTCCTTGCTTAGATTCTCAAGGAGGTGCGTTAGCAAATTAACCAAACAATCTCATCGTAGTCAAGAAAATTTATACTCAGATCCGTGAAGAACTGTTAACGATTCCCATTCTCTAAATAGTTAAGGTCGAGATAATTCAAACGCGAAAAGGATTGGCAGAAGTCGAAACGTAGAGTATTCCGATGACTAATTTTTCGGAAATGAGCGAGGTTATGATAGAAGAGAGACTAGGCGTCACTTTAACACTGATAACCTGTCGAGACACCCACGCACGAGGGTGATTGGAGTGGGTTCCTCGAGGACACGAGATTGAACCAATGCCCCAGGTGTAAAAAACACTTCTTTTCCGGGGATTTCAGGTTTTGAAAGTACTTAAGGGTCCTTGAAGTAAGCTCCTCGAGGACACGAGATTGAATCATTGACCCAAGCGTAAAAAAACATCTTCACCGGGGAAGTCTGGTTTTTACAGTACTTTAGGGTCCCTGGAGCAAATTCCTCGAAGATACGAGATTGAATCAATGACCCAGGTGCAAAAAACACATCTGCTTCGGGGGAGTCTGATTTCTGCAGTACTTTAGGGTGCCTGAAGTGTGTTCCTCGAGGATACGAGATTGAACCGATGCCCCAAGTATGAAAAACACATTTTCTCCGGGGAAGTCTGGTTTTTACCGTACTCAAGGGTCCCTGAAGTTAGTTCCTCGAGGACACGAGATTAAATCATTGCCCCAGGTGTAAAAACACATCTTCTCTGGGGAAGCCTGGTTTTTACAGTACTTCAGGGTCCCTGGAGTAAATTTCTCGAAGATACGAGATTGGATCAATGCCCCAGGTACAAAAACCAAATCTCCTTCGGGGGAGTCTGATTTCTGCAGTACATTAGGGTGCCTGAAGTAAGTTCCTCGAGGACAGGAGATGGAACCAATGCCCCAGGTGTAAAAAACGCATATTTTCCGGGGAAGTAAGATTTTTACAGTACTTAAGGATTTCTGAAGTAAGTTCCTCGAGGACACGAGATTGAACCAATGCACCAACCATAAAAACCATATCTTCTTCAGGAAAGTCTGGTTTCTACAGTACTTTAGGGTGCCTATAGTGGGTTCCTCGAGGACACGAGATTGAATCAGATTTTCCCGAAGAAGATGCGTTTTTGACACCTGGGGCATTAGATCAATCACGTGTCCTCAAGAAACCTACTCCAGGCACCCTGAAGCACTGTTAAAATCAGACTTACCCAAATAAGCTGTGTTTTTTACACCTAGAGCATTGAAAGGACTTCGTGATCTGGAGGAACCCACTCTAAGCACCCTAAAGTACTGTGAAACCCAGACTTCCCTGGAAAGGATGTGTTTTTTACACCTCGGGCATTGGTTCAATCTCTTGCCTTCCCGGAAATCACTCCACGGACCCTCAAGTACTGCAAAAATCAAACTCCAGCGAAAAAGATTTGTTTTTTACACCTAAGGCATTGGTTCAATCTCGTGTCCTCGAGGAAGCCACAGTTGATGCAACGTTTTGACGTGAGTAGCATAATTTTCTCGAAGATGTTGCAGTGTCTCCAGAACGTGGGATTTTTCGGCCCCCACCACTTTCCCATCTGGGAGAATACATGCAAACGTAGCGTCGGTGAGTCGGCCAGCCTCGTGTAAAGCCGAAAATGCACGAGGCACGAGCGCGAAGCCTAACTTGCCCGAGGACCGACCCCGACTTCACGATTCGATTTCGGCGGCTATTAGGAGGTTTGAGTTGATTTCTGTTTGCAAAGATTGACACCTTGAAGAAAGACTTCAAAAAATGTAATGAAGTCTTGAGATATCTAATGATTATATTTTTCAGGAATTATTGTGGAATGTTTTAGGCTATCCGATTCTGCAGTTTCTTTTTGCATCATTTATGTTTTATTTTTCAATTGATTTTAAATATTGTAAAGTCAAAATAATAATAAATTATAATCATTTTTAAATATCTAAATTAATCAACATTTTTACTGTATACTTACCTCTGATATTTACTTTTCTTTTCATGCTATTTTAGACTCTAATCACAATTTTGGAGATTTCAAGAGAAAAGCAAAAAAGTTATTAACTTGACCTCATATGCTTTCTTAATATATAGAAACTTCACAAAACCTTCAATGCCTAAAAATACTTATCTCAGCATTACAAAATTTAGGTTTTACAATTTTATTTTATTTGTAAAATAATTGTAATTGGAAATTACACGAGGCTGGCCGACTCACCGACGCTACGCTTGCATGTATTCTCCCAGATGGGAAAGTGGTGGGGGCCGAAAAATTCCACGTTCTGGAGACACTGTCTAGATATTCTGAATACGAAACTATTTAGAAGAACTCTGGTGAATTTTCTACCGAATTGGAACTCAAAGAACCGAAACTACCAAGAAAACGAAAAATCCCAAAACGACTTGAATATAATAATACAGAAAATCATGATTTTAAATCTCCAAACGATTACTCCAAAAAAATATTTCGCGAGGTTTTCGATCAAGTAAATGTTTCATTAAAAGAGCGTTTCGACGCGGATAATGGCAAGTTTGTCAAGTCTTTGGAAAGTATCGCAATTGGTGAAGTAGAAAATGCTGATAGCATTGTAGAATTTTATATGGGAGATTTTGATAAATCACGATTGCCTGCCGATGGAGATTTTTTCAAAGGTATTGTGATGCGTGAAGGAAAAGAAATGGCAGATTTGAACTCTATCGTGAAGTTCCTAAGGGAAAAAGAATTTTATATGAATATCGTTACCTAATTCGTATGTTTTCTAAGATTGACGATGACAGTACTAGGTTCTCCGTGTTCTAATGAAAGAAGTTGCTCAGTTTTACGAGGGATAAAAAACTATTTAAGGTCGACCATGACTCAAAATCGACTGAATTATGTTGCTATATTACACTCGTATCCGGATTTAGTTGATGGACTCGATTTAGAAGCTCTAATGGATGAGTTTATTGCACGTTATAAGAAACGTACGTCATGCTTTGCACATCAAAAATGATTTATTTTAATCTTTAGAGAAAAGCTAATCAATCGAGCTTTGTAATATCTGAAAGAATATTGTTATTCATTTTTTATCGTAAAGCTGTGTTCCTCATGTTTCCATGTGAGTAAATTGTAAAAATCATTGCCCCCCCCCCCCTTAACTCCTTACTAGCCACTCGGGCTAAAAGTTTGACGCTGGACCTGAAACTATTGTTTAAACTATGGTAAAAGACAATAAATTTTTGGTAAAGACGGAGCAGGTATGCCCCGTCTTCATGTTGGAAACTTTGCGAACGCACACATTGAGAATTACAATGCAACACATCGGAGTGCGATATGTAGGTGTAAGAAGAGTCAACGGCAGTAACGAATTCTATAGTACTATTTTTGTGAAAGTTTCTTCTTAATTATATGTTTGTTATAATTCAAATTTGTAGTATTGATGTTTGATACGAATTTAGAGTATTTGTTATTTAGTTATAAATTCAACAATATTATTATAAGTACTAAAATATTCTAAATCGGGAACTAAATTCACGCAAGTTTCACCTTCTTTTTTAATAATAACCATCTCAGCAAAAGCGCGTTTATATCCATTAGGTTCAATATGCAAACTTTCTACCTCATTCCATTTTATGAAACTAGAGTCACCTCGGTGTTCTTGCGTTGAGTGTTGACTTATATCTTTATGATATTTTTCATCTAATCTGATGTTATTCTTATGTTCTTTAACTCTGATTCGTAGCGGATGTTTCGATTGGCCAATGTAAGCTTTCCCACAACGACAGGAAATTCTGTATATAATATTATGTTGATCCAAACAAAAATATCATAAAGCCATAAGCCAACACTTAACGTAAGAACATCGAGGTGACTCTAGTTTCATAAAATGGAATGAGGTAGAAATTTTGCATATTGAAGCTAATGCATATTAACGCGCTTTTGCTTTAAACTATCAAGGTATACTTTTCTTATATTTTGATATATTTTGTCATTACATTATATTACTTCGTTCTCATAATTTCAATAAGTTTTTTATACAGATCTGATAAGGGAAACTAACTGTATTTCCAAAACGTAAACGATTTCGATTTCAAAACGTAATCGATATATATATATATATATATAGTTAAAAGTTTGTCATAAGGACAACCGCAGGATACTATACTCCTACCGAAAAAATGCGACTTGTCCAACCCAGAGAATTACAGGCCAATAACTTGTTTGAACACACTGTAAAAGTCTTTACAGCTCTCCTAAGCAACTGGATTGTTCGGCGAATTGAGCCTGTATGGCGTGAGATGTACTAACAACGTGGCTCGAAAAAAGGTGTTATCATCTGTCTGTTGGAAAGCTTGAAGGTCAGGTCTCGAGTGCGCAGCAGGATCAATTGTAGAGAACATGAAGTTCCAGTACATGCGGCACTTCTCATTTTTGACAATTGTAAAAAATTTGATAAATATGTAAATTGTAATAAATTTTAATAAAGCACTCTTTGTACCGCATTGTGCCTTTGCATGTAGGTCCTTCCCGTATGAGTTGGGCAACTATATAGTATGTGTCCTGGATGCTCGGGGCGTGTATGACGCGCTCGGCAGCTATCATCGGGAATTTCTTGGCTCAAAATGTGGCGACGGTATGCTAGAGTGGAAATGACACTGTTTTGACATGCCAAAATGAAACCCGCCGTGCCCGACTTCAATCCGGGTGATTTAAGGAAAGCAAACGTTAGCTCATATGACATCGACAGATCCTTTACATTTCTGTGTAAGATTCCTTGCATCTTCTTGACGAGGAGCTGTTCGCGGAAGTTTTTCTCCTGTGCTTTCTTAATCCGGGCCTTCAGGAATGAGTACTCGAGATGGATGAGCCTTGATGCATTTTGCTCACCCCTGATATTGAAGTCAAGGCCGTGTGTTTCAGCAGCCTCCTCCACTGCTTTGTACAGAAACGCCCCTTTGCCCACTTCTTCGTGTTTCCTGACCATTTTAAGAAGAGGATCTTATCCATTTGCGATTATATGTGCTGTACCCAGAATAATCCCGTTGTGAAGACATTGAAGATTCAGTATCCCGCGACCACCTTGACGGCGTGAGATGTAAATTCGCGGAACAGAAGATCTAAGGTGCATTCTTTTGTCAATGTGCATAACCTTTCGGGACCAAATCTGTCGAATGAGACGCTCGTATCTGCATCGGAGAGTATCCTTTATAGATGTCACGTCCTGAATGTTGCTCTGTGCACGCCTAGGTATGTATAGGTCTCTCCAGAGCCAAGGTGTCGCATAGCGCTTCTGTCGACGAGCGCAGGGTCTTCCGGGATGCCAGTAAGTTGTCCTTTCTCAAATAAACCTTGGCGCATTGTTCTAACCCGAACTCCATTCCAATTTCTTGAGTTTACTCGTTGACAATGTCTACAGCTATATGTAGTTTCTCTTGATTTTTACCATAGATCTTAAGATCATCAAAAGGAGAGGAGAGGGCTCATGGTGTCACCCTGAAATACACCTCTTTCAAAGGTGACACTGTTAGTGATCACACGATGTTTTCCAGATGAGATAGTAAGTCTGGTTTTTCAAAGCTGCATTAATCTCTCTATGCACCTTACGATGTGTGGATGAAATTTTAAGCTTTCCAAAAGAAAGATGCTAAATCTATGGGATGTAGAATCAAAAGCTTTTCGGTAATCATTCCAGGCCATCGACAGGTAACGCTGATAGGATACTGATAGGATACTTCCGACTTTAGATATAAGGTGAAAATTCGGGACAGATGCTGGTGGGTTGAAGGAAACTTTTTTCACCAGCAGGTCTTGATACCATCTGGTCCCGGAGCGGAATAGTTCTTCATGCCTCTTAATGCATGTTTCACCTCCTCGGTAGTGATAGGTGGGCATTCCTCCTCAGGTGCTATGAGGGCACTGCACAGCTCCTTGAAGTTATTTATACTTTTTGAGTGTTCTTTCAGTGGATGCTGGACTTTGTACACTTCTCTCCAAAATGCCTCGACCTACTCTGGTGTGGGCTGGTGGACGACAGTAACTGGAGGGTCTTGGAAGAGTCGAGATGGGTCAGACAAAAACTGTTGATTTTCTCTGACCCACATATATATATATATATATATATATATATATTACTATAGAATAGTAATTCCTGCAATCAAGCTTGTCATTTGAAATGAATATACTCAGTTCTTGATATGGATGGACTCTTAGAGTAAAAGGACGTTTTGAAAAAATACGTATTATCTGTGATACCAAACATCCGATAATGTTGCCAAAACATCATCTTACGAATTTAATAATAGAACAGGTGCATCTTAGATCATTATATGGTTGTCCTTAGTTCACTCTGCACTGGGGTAGTCCAAAAATTCGACATTCGAGTATTGGTGCTTGATCCTCCCAAATTTGTTCATTTTCGGGAATAAGAAAGTCTTTTTTTTCAAATCGTTTAACATTAACCCGTGCCCTGTGATTTTGAAATTAACATGTGATTTTAAATGAGAAAAGCTCGGTTTTAGAAAAAATGGGAAAAAGAAGTAATTCTTATGAAGGTTTTGTAAATTAAAGTCTGATCACCTCTTACGTAAGGTTTAAGGAATAATTTCCACTCACTAACTTTGAATTTTGTCGGTCCCAAAACCCTTGTATTGTACCCGGAAGATGCCCCAAAAATACAAAGTATCAGTTTTATGTCAAATTCATGCTAAAGACGGTATGTTTTTCAATTGTTTCAAAATTAATTATTTACATTCGATAAGTCATAAGTTTACAAATATTTTTGAACTAATTATACATTTTTCAAAGGATTATTATTGTTTAAACAATTTTTTTCTCGCCTGCAAATAGTGAAAAGTTATTACTTTTTTGGCTAAATGGTACAATTGGTGAATTTCAAGAATAGTATTTCCAACTAAACATATTTGGTCATTATTTAAACAATTTATATTTGATTAAATATTTTTTCCCCTACTAATTTGTAAGAAGTTTTTTTTTGAGTTAATTACGTAATTAACGAATGTTAAAAGTAAATTTTTATCAGGATATTTGGCAAATGGAAATTGAAATTCCAGTTACATCACATAAGACTATCACAGCAGAAGTCTTGTATGAAGACTTAAGGAGGTTCTGCGAGTTGGAAGACGTTTCCTTTAAAAATTCCTTGACAGATGACGGACGTTACATGATACGCTTCCTTTTAAAAACGTTCCTCCCACAAACATTGGGGCATCCCTGGAGAGAGCTAAGATCGTTTTAAATAAAGTACTTGGTCGTTTAGCGGAGAAATCGGAATTATTCTCACAATACTCCAGTTTCTTATCAGAATATGCAAGCCTTGTACATATGGAACTTGTTGAAGAAAAGGAATTGGATAGTTTTTCACAAACTGTGTATTTGCCTCACTACCCTATTTTAAGAGAAAGTAGTTCTACAAAGATTCTGAACGACTTGGTTTCAATTATTATGAATTGTAGATCGTGAAAATGGCCTGATTATCGCCATGGAGCGGCCTCGCAATCAAATTCAGAACAGCGAGCATTAAAGAGTCATCACGCGTTAAGTGTGATGAAGAGTTCATTCGACTTGATGTTTAAATTCTCTTCTTAGCCAAAATTGCTTCGCGTGATAGCCTATTGTAAAAGGTTTATTGATGCCTTTGTATTTAAGCACTGAAAATGTACTAAGCCTAAAGCTCAATTTTCAGCTATTTCTCTAAATGCGATTGAAATTGAACAAGCTGTTATATTTTGGATTAAATTTGTCAAAGCAAAGTCCTTTTCTCTTGAGATAAAAGCCTTAAGCCCAGAAGATAGGATGACTTTAAAAAACTCGATATTGAAAAGTTTGAATCCATTTTAAGATTGCAATAATCTCTTAAGGTTAGGTGGGAATACGCCATGCTCCTATCAGTCTCGATGAGACAGATATATATATATATATATAAAATATATATATCATATATGATAAGTGGGCAAAGGAGCGTTTCTGTATAAAGCAGCGGAGGAGGCTGCTGAAACACTCGGCCTTGACTTCAATATCAGGAGGCTCTCCACGTGGGGTGATCGCTAGAGAGATTGATCAGCAGCCTGGGTCGGAGCAGTGTTGCGGAATGAACGTGTGTCCCGGACAGTTCGTAAGAGTAATGGGGGGCACATAGGGGGGGGGGCTACAGGTTTTGACTAATTGGCACCAAATTTTTCACACAGATTCTTTGGGCTCCCGGACAGTTCGTAAGAGTATTTGGGGGGGTGGGCAGCGGCTAGCTGTTACCGCGGGCGCAGTCCGCGGGTGACAGCTAGTATATATTTTTTTTCTGTGGTTGATTCGAAACATTTCCTAATTCAAAGTATGGCAATCTAGAACAAATCTAATTTATACGTCAGCAAAAAACGGAATGACAGTACTGGATTCTGATTTCTGATAATAAAATTTCAACTATTAGCAGCAATCAGAGAAAGTCTACGAGAGAAATCTTTCTAACTATAACTATAATTAACCAAATTAGACCATTTACTAACGCCATTGAACCTTTCGCATTTTCTACAGTGCTCAGTTTACTCAGTTTATTGCCATTTGTGCCACGTGATCTAATCATAATTAATTAATGACACCTTTATAAATTAACTTTTACTTCTTATCGTCACATCTAATTCCAATTAGTATTTTTTCAGAATCTTTTTTTCTGGGGACTCGGATATCCGTAAATTAATATGTTGTAAGCTAAATGGTAACAACATTTTGAGAGTTTTAATATGAAATCCCTGAAGTCTTTTGTACTAAAATACAGGTAAGTGGAAATTATACAATTTTCTTATCAAGCAAATTAACTGGAGGAGAAACTTATTAATACAATCGCATTAACTAAATTAATTTTTAAAACTACAGAACTCAAGATTATATATGTATTTATTTTCGAACTGTCTACCGTTATGGCATTTTCTGTAAGACTTTCAAACTCTTTCAGAGCTAACGTTACGGAAAAATACGTAATACTTGAATAGTCAGCGCCATTTATTTCGGCTTCTCGCCAAATAAGGTTTTCAACTTGTTACTAAAATGTTGTATTAATTCTTCGCAATGTAAACTTCCCACTCACTTACAAAAGAAATAGAGATATACAATATCTTTCTGACGTTTATACCCAATGTTTTTATGAATCACTATCACAACCTTCATCAGCTGTTTTTCCCCAACAGAACCACAATTTCAACGGTTGTTAGACCTATAAGGTGTTAATGTGCTTCCATAAAATATGGAAAAGGAAAGATACAATATTTAAATTTTCACTCCACAGATGAGAATTTTTTCCTTGTAAATCCTGTTAGACCATCTCCCTCACTTCTTGAGTGTTAAATTAATTATGGGTGCTCATTATATCATAAATCGAGGTTTAATTATGTTTCACCTGAGACATTAGTAATAAATTTTTGAATTTCATCAACCGCAGTGTACATACATGGTCCATACGGTCAGTAACCCAGGTCAAAATCAGGGTTTGGAGACAATTTACCATTTGACTTGACGAGAAGTCGTAAATCAATGTAAAGCGTGAGGGGAACCAAATTAGTCGGCAGTTCGGGCCTTCTCTTTTTGAACAGAGTACACTTAATCACTCTTATCTCATTAAATCATACGATTTCCCTTCTACTTTCTTTAAATTTTTTTCCTATCCAATATTTTCTAATCTCTTCTATAATGAAAACAAATTCTTATAAGAATTCTCTAGAGTCAAAGGAACATTTTTCTTTGAGTTAAAGAAGTACCCCTTCTAAGAACGACGACGGTGTTCTACTTTGGCAAAATCATCTAGCCCCTTGAAGAAGCTAGAATGCTCTGGCGCGGATCCAGAGAAGTGTCCTGGGGGGGGGGGTCCAGAAAATTCTATGCACATGCTGCGTATACAATTGAATCTGGATTTAGCGCCGGTTTTGGGGCTGACCTTGACGTTAAATCCAGAGACTCGGAACTATTTTGTCTCTCTCCTGAAAACCAGAAACAGTTCAAAAACTGAATAGGACTTAAAAGACCCTGTGTGTAAACGGAAGGTGGGAAAAAGAAGTGTGTAAAACGGAGGGTTACTTGATCTAAAATCATTATAATGTATACTTTTCGAACAAAATATTTCTTTTATAAATTTGTAAATTTGATAAATTTTGCAGTCAATAATATAGTGCTTTTCAACCACGGATAGGGGTTGAAACTTAATATAATTGATATAAATTCTGATTTGATTTGTCAAAAAACACAACAAAAATATGTTAAACTGTTATACGGGTCAGGGATAGGGAACAGAACATAACTTAAAAGATAATTAATTATCAAGTTAAAAAGAAATGACTACTATTTCAGTGAGTTGATTAGTGAACCAAAAAAAAAAAAAAATTTTCAACTTATCCTCAGTAATTTTCTTCCTTCTATTCACACAGCCTTACTGACGAGTCCAGTGAGTCAGTCCGGGACGAAACATAAAAAATCTAACTTTAATTTACTTAAAAATAGATATATTTGTTAAGGATTAATTGTAGAACACAAAACAAATAACATTATCGACCCTAATGCCAATAAAAAAAATCTTCTTCACACATATTTTCATGCTTTTCTCAGCTACAGCTATCAGCCCCAAATCTTATTTTTCTATCAGGGACGTTTCACCAAAAATTCGAATTTCAAAATTTGGTGATACCCCCGCCCCCATTTTGTTCGTTTTCCTGAAAAAGATATTCCGTATTTTTTTTTCAACGTTAACCCGTGCTTTTAATTTTGACACACCCAAACCCCTTTAGCTGTGCCCGGAATATGCTCCAAAAAATGCAAAACAGCAGTTTTATATCAAATGCATCCAAAAGACGGTATTTTCAAAAAAATTGTCAACATGAATTATTTTCAATCGATAAGTGACCAGTTTTAAAGTATATTTTAAATAATTTTGAATTGTTCAAACAATTATTATTTGTTTGAACAATTTTTTATTTATATTTGTTTAAACAATTTTTTCTCCCTAAAATCGTAAAAAGTTATTATTTGCTGAAAATAATGACACAATTGAAGAATGTTGAAAGCAATATATTTTTGGAGGATGTTTGGTAATTATTTAAACAATTTTTCCCCTTCTAAAGCATGAAAAATTATTACTTTCTGGAATTAGTGACACAATTAAAGGAATTTAAGAGTAACATTTTTTTTCTACAGGATACTTAGAAATTTTTAAAATAATTTTAATTTGTTTAAACATTTTTTTCTCTGTAAATTGTGGAAATTTATCATTTTCAGTAATTAATGACATAGTTAAAGAATTTTAAGAATAAAATTTTGTTGCTTAAGATATTTTGAAATCTACATGCAAATTATTTTCAGTTCACAGATTCTAATTATCCACGTGATTTAAAGAAAAAAAAGTATATATACTTTAGGAAATATCTACATGTAAATTATTTCCAGTTCACAGATTCCAATTATCTGCGGGGGTGATTTTAAGAGAAAAAAAACACTATACTTTACTTAGAGCAGTTGATTTTAATCTTTTAAACAAGCTATTATTGTTCAAACAAATTTGGGTACACGTTCTGAGAAAAGGAAATACTGAATATTAAGCGACATAGTGTGAGAGATTCCAAAAATCTAGACTTTTCTTCACCTTTCCTATGAACAGGCGCAAGTGAATGATTAATAGTTGTTTAAATAATTGTAAAATATCTTAAGAAAACAAATATTACTTTTAACATTCATTAATTCTGTCATTAATTGCAGAAAAGAATAAAGTTTCACGATATACAGAGAAAGCATTGTTTGAATAAATGAAAATTGTTTACACAAATTAAAATTGTTAAAAAAATTTCTGAATATCCTTTACACGGAGAAAATTTGTTCATTGAAATTTACCCAATTAGTTAGGTAAATGGAGGACATTACTGCATTTAGATAAAGAAGGGATTTCTACGGATTTCAACAGTTCAAGGAGAGAAGATTAGGATTTATAAGACCCCTAATTTATTTTGAAGATTTTGGGGATTTTACAACTAGCAATGGGTCTGAACAGATATTAACAGATTCCAAAGATTTTTCTATGTATTTCAATTAAATGTTAAGAGATTCTGAAAATATCAGAAGAAAGAACAGATTTTTTTTGTGTAAAGCTTATTTTTTTACTTCTTCAATATTGTTGTATGATTCATCCCACTGCTGACCATCCTATAATTTTTCTCCATATAATGATTTCGAATCATGAATTTACTATAATCCATAAAAGTTTGTTGCAATCTCATGCAATTCTTTGCAATGACATGCAATTCTGTTAATTAAACCCTTGGACACTATTTGTTCGTTCTACTCAAAATATACCTTAAGTGGTAAAATTCATGAACTTTTATTTCCTTTCACAGAATTAAGTTCGCAGGCCAACCTAAGACAACGTATGATGTCTGGAAAGATTGGCGATTCTTCTAAAAATATTGAGGATCCTCCAGGCTTCATTCCTGAGACTCTGCGGCACTTAACTGAAACAGACTATTTCGAGTTTCCTCGTTATTGCAATCTTCACTACTCTGTAGAAGAGACAGACCACACAATTCATGGCGATATCATACAAAAACATTTGGAACTGATACCATTCAACGTCCGATATAGGGTACAAAGAAACCAGGAAGGTTGGATTTTTGGATTTTTTAGAGACACTTATCTTGAAAGATTATATTTGGAAGGAAGGCTCGCTTCAATAAGTATGGTGTACCCGCACCCAATGAGAAACCTGACTGAATCAGAAGCTAACTATTTTTTTAAACATCCACATGCTGCATCATCTTCCGTGTAGTTCGAAGTAATCTGTAATCCCTGGAAATCGATTCTTGCCCTTCGGAATCTCTTGAAGTCGGCATAATCTTTCGGAATATTTTTTATTAATAATCTGATCTTATCTTATTCAATAATGTTTGATTTAGTACGTAAGTTTTCTGCTAGTATAGATGAAAGTTTCTGAACTCAATTAGGATGACTACCAATATGTTTCCTCGATGTACTGTGAAATGATGCTCAATAAATGATATTCGAAAAGGTATTTTGAGTTTTAAATTATTGAAATCCTATGAAATCTTTTAAAATTTTTGCTCATCTCTTGAATCTCTTCGAAACCTTTCAAATCTTCGAATTTGGCATACACTGTTAAACCAATAGCCTCACACGGCCCGCCTGAACAAAGTCTAAATCCAAGTTGAGTACCGATCTGACTTTTTGCTCTTCATGGTTTTTTTCCATACTACTAAAATTTAGAGATACAAATCAAAATAATCTTTGACACATTTTTCTTGAAAAAGTCAATCATAGTACTTAATTAATATGAAATGTAGACATTTTTACAAAAAGATGTTGTGAACGACACCTGAAATTTTCGTCGCTACATCCTTGCTAGTTCATGGCTTTCTGTCATCCCAAAAATGTTCTAAAATAATGATGAAAATAATTGATCAGGGCCTTTTTGAAAAAAATAATATTCTTAGGTCCATTTCAGTCTCATTATATAAAATCTGAAATTAGATAAAACCGTTGCCAACAATTGAGAGCAGCACATACGGTTGTAAATGGGTTTTCAATTTGCCTCCAGATAAAATTTAGTCAACGCGCATTTTAATATTTTTCTGACTAGCAGCTCGCTTCCTACTCTCGTCTTGAACCAAAATCGTAGGTAGCAAAACTCATCAACCAAATCCACTACCAATCTATTTATCTTCCATTCATACACAAATCTGCCTTTTTTTAAACTCATCATCTTAGTCTTATTCACATCCACTGCTAAACCCTTTTCTCTCACATAGTCTTCAACAACTCTCATCAACAGATTCATACCTGTTTCATCATCCGCTACTAGCACTACATATCATGAACCTATTTTAACAAGATAATAATGAACATATTTTCACAAAATAAGCATGAACATATTTTTACTAAATAGTCATAATCATATTTATACAAAATAATCATGAACGTATTTTTACAAAATAATCAAGAACATATTTTTACTAGATAATCAGAAACATATTTATACAAAATAATCATGAAGATATTTTTTTCATAATAATCATGAACATATTTTGACAAGATAATGATTAACATATTTTTACAAAATAATCAGGAACATATTTTTAAAACATAATCATGAACATATTTTTCAAAATAATCATGAACATATTTTGGCAAGATAATCATGAACATATTTTTACGAGATAATCATGAACATATTTCGGCAAGATAATCATGAACATATTTTTACAAAATAATCATGAACATATTTATACAAAATAACCATGATCATATTTTTACAAAATAACCATGAGCGTATTTTTACGAAATAATCAGGAACATATTTTTACTAAGAAATCATAAGCATATTTATAAGAAATATTCATGGACATGTATTTAAAAAAGGATCATAAACATATTTTTACAGGATATTCATGAACATATTTCTACAAAATAATCAGGAATATATTTTGGAAACATAATCATGAACATATTTTTTCAAAGTAATCATGAATATATTTTGACAAGATAATCATAAACATATTTTCACAAAGTAATCATGAACATATTTTTACAAGATAATCATGAACCTATTTTGACAAGATAATCATGAACATATTTTCACAAAATAATCCCAAACATATTTGGACAAGATAATCATAAACATATTTTTAGAAAATAAACATGAACATATTTTTACAAAGTAATCATGAACATAATATTTCAACGAAATAGTCATAAACCTATCTTCACAAGATAATCATGGAGATATTTTTACAAAATAAGCATGAACATATTTTTACTGAATGATCATGAACATATTGATACAAAATAATCATAAACATATTTTTACAAGATATTCATGAACATATTTCTACAAAATAGTCAGAAATATATTTTTAAAACATAATCATGAACATATTTTTTTAAAATTATCATGAAGGTATTTTGACAAGATAATCATGAACATATTTTTACAAAGTAATCATGAACATATTTTTTCAAAATGATCGTGAAGGTATTTTGACAAAATAATCATGAACATATTTTTACAAAGTAATCATGAACATATTTTTACAAAATAAGCATGAACATACTTTTACAAAATAATCAGGAACATATTTTGAAAACATAATCATGAACATATTTTGACCAGAGAACCATGAAAAAATTTTGATAATCATGAACATATTTTTACAAAATAATCATGAACATATTTTTACAAAGTAATCATGAACATATTTTTACGAAATAGTCATGAAGCTATTTTAACAAGATAATCATGAACATATTTTTACTAAATAATCATGAACATATTTGTACAAAATAAACATGAACGTATTTTTACAAAATAATCACGAACATATTTTCACAAATAATCATAAACATATTTATACAAAATAATCATAGACATGTTTTTAAAACATAATCACGAACATATGTTTACAAGATAATCATGATCATATTTTCACTAAATATTCAGGAACATATTTTTTCAAAATAATCATGAAAATATTTTTACAAAGTAATCATGAACATATTTTTACAAAATAATCATGAACCTACTTTAACAAGATAATCGTGAAGATATTTTTTTAAAATAATTATGAACACATTTTGATCAGATAATCATGAAAAAATTTTGACAAGATAATCATGAACATATTTTTACAAAATAATCATGAACATATTTTTTCAAAATGATCGTGAAGGTATTTTCACAAAATAATCATGAACATATTTTTACAAAGTAATCATGAACATATTTTTACAAAATAAGCATGAACATACTTTTACAGGCGTACTGAAGTATCGTTACTTCTATTGTCGCTAAGCAGGGAGACCGCCTTCTCGTAAACCACACAGTTCAGATTCCAGAGATTGAAATCTTCAAGGAGGAAATCGGGAAGAGCATTATTAGCTTCAGATAATTTGTCCATCCTGAGAAAGAATTTTTGGTCGATGGATTTCCTACTTCTCATATTGTCATTATCAGCTATCTGTAAAGGTGGTCTTGCTGTTACGGCTGCTATGTTCGCTGGAGGATGTTAATTTTCTTCTTGCCAATAAAGACCTTCACATCCGTTTTTGGGCAAAAAGGATACCCGATCTCTGAAACACTAAGGCGTTTTATGAGCATATTCTGGGCTCATACTGACCCAACGTTCATGTAACCTTTGCATGAATCCTCTTCGCGCCGGTGAGCTTCTTTGACAACAGGTAAGGATGTCCCATCTGAGATGGTTTGACCACTTAAATCGATGTTCTCGCGTTTGTTCGAAGCCATTGCCTGGTCGTCGCCTCGGCTCGTTCCGATTGCCACTGCCAACTAAAACATGGCCACCATCCGAGAGAGGCCTATTGTGAATGACACTGCGCGATCTGGTGACGTAACCGCACAATTTGTTGCATTGGGGAGTAAGCCCAATGCAACGTGGCTGACTGCAAGAGCTGGAGCTCTCAGGCGATGAGATCGCCACATCCCTACGCTATTGACGCTTTAACATATAATAATGATACTTATTATTATTATACCATTGAGCCATTTCCCTTTCGGAGTAGGCGTGACTCGCGCCATTGGAAAATGGTAATGTGTAGATAGGTATATAGATCAATCTTTCTAGACCCCCCCCCCAGTAAAGAGAGTCACAAGGTTGTTAAGTGAGGTTGCCCACTCGGGCCTATTAGTATCTAAGGTTTTTTGTGTCAGGCGTCATTCTCTCTACTGATATTTTTTTTATAAACTATTGGTCACCACAGTTTTCTGCCCTGGCATACTTCTCTAGCTTCCTTTACGTCCATGCATTTCTTCATGCAAGCTCTCGTGTGTCTATGGCGTCTGCTGTCTTCTCTGATTAAGGTATCATTCTCGTTTTTCCGCATGATTTGCGTAGGAAATTCATATCAATCGCGATATTGTTGCTCTATTCCTTTTCCTGACAGGTACCTGTCTCGCTATGGTGTAGTACAGTCGGTACATATATAGAATTATGTATTGCCAATTTAGCATTTTCTTATATGTTCTTACTTCTGATAACGGGCCCTGTTCTACCGATAAACACCTTAGCCTCGTTTATGCGCCTATCTAACTCCCCATCTATCCTCCCGTCACTACTGTTTTTATTGCTTGTAAAAGCCATCGATTGACTCCGTATTCTTTGCGGACTTCCGCAAGTTTACTTCTACATACATTGACTTTGTATTCTTTAAGGACTTCCTATAGTTTACTTCTATCTACCTTGTGAAATTATTTTTCTAGGTCGACAAAGGCACACAAAACTTTCTTTCATACTCTCACACTTTTTTGTATGATCTACCTGAGTCTAAATATCTGATCCATACATTATCTTCTTGGCATAAATCCAGTTTGGACTTTCCATATCTTTTCTTCTGTCATTTTCATTACCCCGCTGATGAGTATTTTTGAGTATATTATACTTGATGTACTTAATAAGCTAATACCTCTGTAATTATTGCAGTTGTTTTATCTCCCTTCCTTTCGTATATTTGTACGATAATCGCTTTTCTCCAATCGTCTGGGACTCCTTCCATCTCGATACATGAATTTATCAATTTGCACAACATGTGAGGTATGTACTCGCCAGCGTATTCAAGCATTTCAGCGCTAATGCTGTGAAAACCAGTAGTCTTATAGTTTTTCAGGATATACTTCCGAAAAGGGCATATGTCCGATTTTCTTCGGGCTCCGTGTACTTATGTATTTTGACGCGCTGATTATACAGCCCAAAAAAAGCCCAAAATTCTGATACAAAGAAATTTGGGAATTTCGATTGTGGAGGTGCTAGCTTGATGGACTTCCAAATTATCGCTTCTAAGCAAGGTTTCTAACGAGTCCACACTAGTTGATCGAATCGAAAAACTAGCCAACTTAGCGCTCGACGAATGTCGGTTTTTCGACATTAGATGCGCGTCTAATGTCAACTTAAAGTCGAATTAAATTGCATTTTTTGCACACGTCTAAAATAGAAGGATGATTTTAATTTTGTTTACGTTTCTCCTGCGAACTCCAATCGACCAGTCTTCCCTTTCCTTTAATGTAGTTTGGTATTGTAGACGCCACCTGTAGAGCTTTCGGAAAGTCACGTATAGTTTAATACTCGCAAGACAGGTGGCGCAACATGTTTCTATTCTTCGAGTTCTCGTCCAAACTACACGGTAACAGGTTTCAATGGATTTCGCGCAGTGTCTCAGCTTAAAGAAAAAGGAAAAGAAAATCAGCGGCGTAGCCAGTAATTTTTTCGGGGGGGGGGGGGGGGACCTTAGAGAAGAAGGGGAAAAAAGGGTATCCAAAAAATAAAATGTCAATATTAAAGTTGAAAAACATAATTGTTTAAACAATTTTTTATTGTTTTTAATAATTTTCTCTTTGAATAATGTTAGAAATTTGCTGTTTTTTTTTAAATTTTAAACTTTTGGTCTACTTTTAACTTATAGTGTGGTAACAATTGATTAAATTCAAGAAACATAATTGTTTAAACAAATTGTTATTATTCATAACTATCTTCTTCTATATTAATGCTGGATAGTTGCGGTTTTTTCCTGAAATTTTTCATTTTTTGTCAGTTTTTTATTTTATGAAATTTAACAAACATAATTGTTTAATTATATTATTATTGTCTATAACTATCGTCTTCTATATTAATGCTAGATAGTTGCAGTTCTTTCTCAAAATTTTAACTTATTGTCCACTTTTTACTTAGTGAGATAATAATTAACACAAGTTAGCAAGCAATTGTTTAACCCTTAAATTTATCCGTGGGGTCTTTCATACCCAGCCTTTTCTTAATCGTGAGTCATGTTCTTCATTTTTTTTTAATTTTTAATTTTTTTTCTCATGTGAAAATTAAAAATATATATACTAACTAGTTTTATCTTATAATGGATTTAAAAAGGTAGATCCAAAAAAAATGTCGTGCAAAAATATTAAAAACCCTTGTTACAATAAAGAAATTTCTGTTGGGGTCTTCAGCGACACCCCTTATTCTTTATGTTATCACAGAGAGCGGGTAACTTTAAGGGATAAACACTTATTATGGTTTATAACTATCTTCTCAGAATTTTTCAGCTTTTATTTAACTTTTAAGTTAGGAACAAATGTGGGCGTCCACACGAAAAGACCCCTTATGGCCAGTATGGAGTTACATACAGAATCATGTAGCCGAATAAGTTGCCTGCATTTTAAGCCCATGACAAACCGTTTAGATTGAAAAACGAGTCGCTGGGGCATGTTTAAAGTTTGAAAATGAAATATACCCATTGACGCTTGCTTTCAGGACATAAGTTAGTGTCGAAAGATTCAGTATAGGTCTTAATATTTCCCACTTAAATCCGATAATAACCGCTCACAAGGGCCCTTTTCATGGGGATGCCCACAAATAATAAATATTAATAATAATTTATACAAAGGCTCTCATGGAAAATTTATATTTAATATGATTCATATAGAAAATTTGAAAAATATGTGAAATATCTATTTTGCAACACCCACCTCAAAAGTTGAACTTTTCATGCTTCTAAATGCTAAAGGACCTTATTTGAGCAGACTGTCTGCGAAACAATTTTCGCGCATGCGCAGTTTGAAAATGGCTTACTTTAGGCACTGGTGAAAAAGCTGCGCATGCGCACTTTCGAGATGAGGTACTTTAGACACTGGCATAGACCACCGAGCAATTCACGCCTACCCCGAAAGGGAAACGGCTTAATGATATAATAATAATAATAATAATAATAGTTAAGGGATATTAATTTAAATTCTGTTAACTAAATAAACGTGGAAGGTTAATCAAATTATCTTTAGAAAAGAAAATATAATAAAAGCTATTCGCTCTTACAAATGAAAAATATTTAATAATTTCTTGTCCATATTTTGTACATAGAACTGTTTTTAAACAATTAAGAATATATTAAATAAGAAGATTAAACTATTTTATAAAAACAATGCACATTTGTTAATTTTTTTAAAATTATTTAAACTCTTATATTGCAGTAAATTAAGCATTTCCTTCCAGAGAAAATTCAATTTTGGCCTATTCTTTAATAGATCTAATTTCTGCTGGACTTCCCTCTCAATTGGATCTCAACTTTTGGATTTATTATTTTTTGTTAGTCAAAAACCCAACGGTTTTACGTAATTGTTGGATGACCCCTAATGTTTAGCGCAAAAACTTATCTTATTGTATATACATATATATGTGTTTTTTTTAGCTTGAGACATCGAAATATCTAAAAAAATACGCAACCTATGAAAAAAATATCCGTAATAAAAACTTTATATTTTCAAGGGGGAAAAGCGACTTTGAACAAATTTACCCCACCCCACCATAAAGGAGAATCTGAATCTGTGATAAAAATTGGGGTTCCCATTTGAAATTACAAAGTTACCCCCCCCCCTTCCTCCTGAGGGGTGGGGTAAATTTGTTCAAAGTCGCTTTTCCCCCTCGAAAATAAAAAGTTTTTATTACGGATATTTCTTCATATAGGATGCGTATTTTTCGAGATATCTCGATGTCTCAAGTTAAAAAAAACATCCAGCATTTAATGAATGATTTAAAACCCGTTTTATTTTGAATGCTTCAAATTCGAAACTCTGCAATTTTCAATGTTTTAATTAAAATTTTTTTTGAAAGTCTCTTAATTTTTAATGAAAAATTACAAAGTTGAAAATATACAGTTTTGAATGCTTTTTTCTATTTTTTGTAAATCATCTTATTTGAAAAAAAGACTGATGGTCACTTTTTCAAAATATATGTATGCATGGCCAATTTTTATCTTAAAAGATTTTCATCACTGTTCCTAATATTTCTCGCCTTTTATGGGTGCACAAATGTACTTGTTCATATTTTTAGAAGTACGAATACTTTCACATTTTTATATTTGAAATAAAAATGTTCAACATTTATAATTTTTTAATGTAAAACGATATCTCAAAGATAAAATCAATATATTGCATAATCATTGAAAATGGTAAAATTTCGATATTTTGAAGCTTTTGAAAACAAAACCGAAATTTAATTAAGATGGGCATTAAAAACTCAATAATTATACTAAAACATGAAAAATTGTTTGTTTTCATATTTCAGTCGTTTAAAATACTAGAACTTCAATTTAAAAGTGCCTAAAATTTAACCATTTTTAAATCAAACCGAACCAAATTTATTTAGAACATCGCTGAAATATTCAATTTTGGAACAGGAGAAGGAAATAGGGAAAAGATGCTTTTAGCAAAAATTCTATAAACCAGGTTCTTAAAAATATTTATGTAAATAGCAGGGATAACAATGCAAAAAGAGCTCAAAGAAGTGAAAATGGGGCAATTTTCTCACGAAAAAGGGGAGAATAGGGGAAAAATTAAACATTTATTTGTACATGTCGAAAACAACTAACAATCTTTTTGTAAGAAATGTTATATTTTAAAATAATTTTCAAAGATTTTTGAATAACTTCTGCCATTTAAGAATTTATTTTTGAAAATTAGATATACTTAGGTCGATGGAAATCCATTCACAGTGATATAAAAAAGTCTGAGAAAAAATAAAATTAGTTAAATACACAATTTTGATATGTTTAACATCGTTCTCATAAATATTTCTTTCCAAGATTTTCCAAAAATTTGCCAGTGAAGGAAGAAAGATATCATTGATATACTTAGGTAAGGGGCAAGTCTTATGTTTTTAGGTACCTGTCATAAGATCCTTTTTTTTAGATTTTGTCAAACCTTGACTCGGAAATTTCTTACTTTTGGCCAGCAAATGATCCACTATTTTCTCCAGATTGATAAAATATATTTAGAGGTCACTGTGGAGCTTTTTATGCCCAAATTTTGACTTGTTAAAGTTTTAAAAATGTTGATTTCTATAATTTTTACAATCCTGTCTTGTACAATGAAATAAATTCTTAATCTGAGTACCATGTGACCCTTAAATTTCTTTTGGTATGGAAAAAAATGGTAAGGGTCGTATTAACACCCTTAAAGTTGTGATTGTATGATGAAGTTGGGATTAAGATGTCAAATTGAGCCGTACATTTTTTGTTAAATTATAAAATTTTCATGAAATATTAGGTACTTTACTTACAAATTGTGCTATTGAAAAAAAAGGTTACGGAATATTGGTCCTACAATTAAAAAATAGTTATTTCAAAAAACTAAAAAATCGATAATGTCTGGTAAAAGGAAGGTCTGATTTTGAAAACTTAATTTTCAGAGAAAATTGCAAAAGATTTCGAAACATCAGTTTTAAAAGATTACATAATATTCAAAATAATTTGAGTAAGCTTAAGAGATATTTATATATTTATATATTTATTTTATATTTAATTTTACACTCAGCAGCATTTAAGAATTTCAAAACCTATGGAGGGTAAAAAAACTTCTTAAGATTCTTTCGCAAATGTAAATAATTTCTTATTTTGAAAAATTATTTTCAATAAATTATTTAGACAGACTTCTAACCATCAAAAAAGATTTCCAAAACTATTAAAAAATAATTTGTAGGATTTTAAGGAAATTAATTTTATTTTACAATATTCTAAAGGTTTATGAAATATTTTTAAATTTCTTCGAAACTTCTACAAGTACTGAATATCTTTGAAACTGATGTAAATTATTCCTAAAATTTTTGTAAAATTTTGTAGACCAAAAAGACTTTTTTTTCATTATTTCAGATACTTTTTCGACATATCTGAAATCTTCAAAAAGGTTTTCGATGTTTCCCAAGAATCCTCGAAAAGTAATATTCACATAACCTTGAAAACAAATAAATTAAAAAAATAAACATATGTTTAGTATCTTTATTTTGTGTTCAACATTATTTTTCTCCTCCAACCGAACAACTACAAGCGCGCGTAGCGTGAAACAAATATTTTTAATTGTAAGACAGGCTTTTTTTCGAATAGTATCACAACCTTAAGAGCATTAATAACCACCTTTAATTTTTTTTTGACACAAACAAACGTTGAGGGTCACATGGCACCCTGAGAAAGAATTTTCTGCATTGTACAGGATGAGATACTTGAAATTGTAGAAATAAAAGTTCAAAAACTTTAAAAAGTCGAATTTTTTGCACAAAATTCCATAGCTATATCCAAATATTTTCTTAGAAATCTGGCAATAATAGGAAATCATTTTCTCTCCAAAATAAAGAAATTTCCTATTCAAGGTTCTAAAAAATAAAAACAAAGAAGTATTTCACGAGCCACCCTGATATGTAATTTCAGATTTAAAAAAATAAAACGTTACTATTTTATAGTTTACGTATACTTGACATTGGCTTTATATGTACTTACCGGTTTTACGCCACAACTTCTTAATATTATTAAACCTTTAAATGAGACAAGGTTAAGAAGAAGGACTTACAAATCAAACTATTTTGTTGATGAAGATATATATTACTATCATATTACATTTCATGAAAATTTAACGGTTATTTTAAATGCAACAACATTCCTAACTATTGATGCAATGTACGTTGTTTACACTGAACATATTTGTGGAATGTTCGCAATTCTACGGTAAGAAATTCTATTTTATGACAAAAAATTCTAATTTTCAGAGGAAAAATTTTCTGAAGAAAAATTTTTTTCCCAAAAATGTCAAAAGCGCTATTGGCTTCAATAAAAAGAATAACATTGAAAATTTCGATAGTCACTTTTCTTCGGAAAAATTTTCGTAAGAAAAAATTTTTCCCAATAAATTTCAAAATCGCTATCGGCTTCAATAACAACAATAACATTGCAAATTTCGATAGTTAATTTTCAGAGGAAAAATTTTCTGAAGAAAAAATTTTTTCCCCAAAATGTCAAAAGCGCTATTGGCTTCAATAAAAAGAATAACATTGAAAATTTCGATAGTCACTTTTCTGAGGAAAAATTTTCGTAAGAAAAAATTTTTCCCAATAAATTTCAAAAGCGCTATCGGCTTCAATAACAACAATAACATTGAAAATTTCGATAGTAAATTTTCTAAGAAAAAATGTTCTGGAGATAAAATTTTTCCCCAAAAATGTCAAAAGCGCTATCGGCTTCAATAAAAACAATAACAATGAAAATTTCGATAGTAAATTTTCTCAGGAAAAATTTTCTGAAGAGAAAATTTTTGCCCAAAAATGTCAAAAGCGCTATCGGCTTCAATAACAACAATACCATTGAAAATTTCGATAGTAAATTATCTGAGGAAAAATTTTCTGAAGAAAAAATTTTTCCCCAAAAATGTCAAAAGCGCTATCGGCTTAAATAACAAGAATAACATTGAAAATTTCCATAGTAAATATTCTGAGGAAAATTTTCTGAAGAAAAAATTTTTCCCAAAAACGTTAAAAGCGCTATCGGCTTCAATAACAACAGTAACATTGAAAATTTCGACAGTAAATTTTCTGAGAAAAAATGTTCTGAAGAAAAAATGTTTCCCCAAAAATGTCAAAAGCGCTATCGGCTTCAATAACAACAATAACAATGAAAATTTCGATAGTAAATTTTCTAAGCAAAAATTTTCTGAAGAAAAAATTTTTCCCCAAAAATTTCAAAAGCACTATCGGCTTCAATAACAACAATAACATTGATGATTTCGATTCTAAATTTTCTGAAGAAAAATTTTCTGAAAAAAAAAATTTTCCCTAAAAATGTCTGATGCACTGTCGACTTCAATTTTAACAATAACATTGACAATTTCGATTGTAAACTTTCTGGGGAAAAATTTTCTGAAGCAAAAATTTTTCCCCACAAATGTCAAAGGCACTATCGGCTTCGATAACAACAGCAACATTGAAAATTTCGATGGTAAATTTTCTGAGGAAAAATTTTCTGAAGAAAAAATTTTCCCCCAATAATGTCAAAAGCGCTATCAGTTTAAATAACAAGAATAATATTGAAAATTTCGATAGTAAATTTTCTGAGGAAAAATTTTCTAAGGAAAAAATTTTTCCCAAAAACGTCAAAAGCGCTATCGGCTTCAATAACGACAATAACATTGAAAATTTCGATACTAAATTTTCTGAGGAAAAATTTTCTAAAGAAAAAATTTTTCCCAGAAACGTCAAAAGCGCTATCGGCTTCAATAACAACAATAACATTGAAAATTTCGATAGTAATTTTTCTGCGAAAATATGTTCTGAAGAAAAAATGTTTCCCGAAAAATGTCAAATCGCTATCGGCTCTAATAACAACAATAACAATCCTAATTTCGATATTAGATAAATATTCTGAGGAAACATTTTCTGAAGAAAAATTTTTCCCCAAAAAAAGGTCAAATGCACTATCGGCTTCAATAACAACAATAACATTGAAAATTTCGATAGTCAATTTCCTAAGGAAAAATTTTCTGAAGGAAAAATTATCCCCACAAATGTCAATGGCACTATCGGCTTCTATAGCAACAATAACATTGAAAATTTCCATAGTAAATTTTCTGAGGAAAAATTATCTGAAGAAAAAATTTTTCCTCAAAAATGTCAAAAGCGCTATCGGCTTAAATAACAAGAATAACAATGACACTCCGCTGGGATTCGAACACCAGGTCAACTGATTTCCGGTCAGGTGCTCTAACCACTGAGCTACAGAGAGATCAGCGAAAGAATTATTTTTTCTGAAATACGATTTATTTAGCAAGATGTTAATATCAATTTTTAATAGAAATCTGTATTATTTAATTTAATTCTTCCTCTGACCTCTCTGTAGCCCAGTGGTTAGAGCACCTGACCGGAAATGTTCTCGATTCGTTACCTTTTACGATGATAATACAGTTTCTGTTAAAAATTATACAATTTTGCATTTTTAAGTCAAAATAATCTAAAATGTTCTCACAAAGTTATTTTTGAAAAAACTAAACTGTTTTAAAAATACCAAAGTATCTATCAATGTGGATTTTTTAAATAGAAAATTTAAATTTAATGTTCTCTAATCGAAGCTATCAAGAATATTCAATTGAACAATTTTAAATTAAATACCGTCAAATGAAAACATGTGAAAAATTTAAACTCTTATAAATTGAACAGTGGGAAGATTTCTGGGTTAAAAATATGAATCCACGTTATCATTTTCAATAAAAAATCTTTATTTGTTGAAAATTTCTCTTTTTGGTTAAAAATTTGACTATTTTGTTGAAATTTCGTTTTTGGTTGAAATTTAATTTTTTTACTGAAAATTTAACTTTTATATTTTTTGTTGAAGATTGATCTTTTTTAGTCGAAAATTTAACTATTTATTTGAAAGTTCATGTATTTTGTTGAAAATACGTATTTTTGGGTGGAAAATTTGTAAAATAAATTTGGTTTAAGTTTTGTCTTCGTAGGCTGCCCATTTAACTATTTGTTTAAAAATTCAACTATCAGGTTGAAAATTTATTTTTCTTGATTAAAAATTAACATTTTTATCAAAAATTCATATTTTCAGGCTTAGAGGTCAGCAGTTTTATAAAAAATTGGACTTTCAGCTTGAAAATGCAACTATTTGGTTGAAAATTTTACTGTTTCCGGTTGTAGTTTAAAGTTTTTTGTTTAAAGATTCAATCACTGGATTGAAAATTTATCTTTGTATTTTTAAAACTCAACTATTTTGTTACAATTTCAACTATTTTGTTGGAAATTCGTCTCTTTTGCTTTCAAACAATCTTTTCGGGTTTAAATATAAACGGTTTTCTATAAAATTCGAATTGTTCGACTGAAAATTCAACTAATTAATTGAAAATAATGCAAATATTTTTGGTTAAAGATTAATGCTTTTTAAAATAAAAAATTGAATTATTCAGTTAAAAATTATTCAATGTAGGTTGAGAATTCAACACATACCCCGCAAGTGGAAATCGAGAAAAACGTTAATTTCGAACCGGAAATTTGAAAAGCAAATTTCGCTAGACATTCTATTTTTATGAAAATCAGCCTGAAGAAATGTTCGAGGACTTTTCGACGATTTACATGGTACTGGAAACTCTGACGACCCTCATACAAGTGCTTATAGATTTAAAGTTTTATATATTCAAATCTTCATTTGAATTTTTTATCAAATTTTCGTTCACCAGTCTGTGAACATAAATCAAAGAAGGCTTTTTGTGACTTAAATGAAAATGAATAAAAATTAATGGCAAGGCATTTAAAAAAAAAATTGAACTATTTGCAAAAAAGTTGAACTACTCAGTTAATTTTTTTTATTTGTTTGGAGGTTCATCGAAATGTTGGTAAATTTATTAAAAAAATTAATTTGACGTTGACCTTAGGGGAGTGGCGGCGAATGCGGCGCAAATGAAGGAAAATACACGATTAAAATTGAAATATAAAGTAAAATATTGCGATAAAATATATTTTGTTTAGACCAATATCTTGCCAATGCTCTATGCATGGAGATAATTTAATTGAAGTTTATTAAAACAGTTAATTAATGTGTTTTCCAAAAAGTGCATCTGCGCCAAGTTGTCCTACCTTGTTTGATAATGTGGCGACTTCTCTTCAAAATGAATTATTTTGAAAACTACACATTTCATATGTACAAAATGTGCCTAATTTTTGGTCACTTTACCCATGGGCAGGTTTCATTGAAAGAAAGCTTACTTCCTGCTAAAATACTCCAAGAATAATTCGAAAACCGCAATTTTGTTTATTGAATGTTTAACGTTATACCCATACTTGAGGTGGACTTCTGTGCAAAATTAATTATTTTGAAAACTACACATTTTATATTGAAGAAGTGTGAGTAATTTTTGATCACTTTATTCATGGACGGGTTTTGGTAAAAGAAGGTTTACTTTCTACTAAAGTACTCAAAGAATAATGCGAAAGTCGCAATTTTGTTTATTGTGTATTCAACATCACACCCATTTTTGAGGTGGACTTCTCTTCAAAATTTATTATTTCGAAAACTAAACATTTTATATGGACAAAATGTGCGTAATTTTCGATCACTTCATATAGGGGCAGGTTTTGGTAAAAGAAAGTTTACTTTAGGCTAAAGTACTCAACGAAAAATTCGAAAATCACAATTTTGTTCATTGAATGTTGAACATTACACCCTTGCTTGATGTGGACTTCTTTTCAAGATAAATTATTTTAAAAAATACACATTTTGTATGGACAAAGTGTGAGTTATATTGGATCACTTTATCCTTGGACAGGTTTTAGTGAAAGAAAGTTTACTTTCTGCTAAGGTACTCAAAGAATAATTTGAAAATCGCAATTTTGTTTACTGAATATTCAACATTATACCCATGTCTGAGTTAGAATTCTCTACAAAATTAATTATTTAGAAAACTACAAATTTTGTATGGACAAAATGTGACAGGTTTTCGATCACTTCATCCATGGGCAGGTTTTGGTAAAAGAAAGTTTACTTTATTCTAGAATACTCAAAGAATAATTTGAAAAGCGCAATTTTTTTATTTATTGTTTAAAGATATACCTATGCTTGATGTAGATTTCTCTTCAAAATAAATTATTTTGAAAACTACACATTTTATATGGATAAAGTGTAAGTAATTTTGATAACTTTATGCCTGGGCACGTTTTGGTGAAAGAAGGTTTACTTTCTGCTAAAGTACTCAAAGAATAATGCGAAAGTCGCAATTTTGTTTATTGAGTATTCAACATCACACCCATGTTTGAAGTGGTCTTCTCCTTAAAATGAATGATTTTGAAAACTACACATCTTATTTTGACAAACTGTGAGTAATTTTGGTTCACTTTATTCAAGGGCTGGTTTTGGTAAAAGAAAGTTCACTATCTGCTAATGTACTAAAAGAATAATTCGAAAATCGCAATTTTCTTTATTGAATGTTCAACATAGTACCCATGTTTGAGGTGGACTTCTCTTTAACATGAATTATTTTAAAAACTACACATTTTACATGGACAAAATTTGCGTAATTTTTGATCACTTCATCCATGGGCAAGTTTTGTAAAAGAAAGTTTACTTTCTTCTAAAATACTCAAAGAATAATTAGCAAAGCGCAATTTTTTTAAGGAATGTTTAACGTTATACCTCTGCTTGAGGTAGACTTCTCTTCGAAATAAATTATTTTGAAAACTACACATTTTACATGGACAAAGTGTCAGTTATATTTGATCACTTTATCCATGGGCAGGTTTTGGTAAAAGAAAGTTTACTTTCTGCTAAAGTACTCAAAGAATAATTCGAAAATCGCTATTTTGTTTATTGAATGTTTAACGTTATACACATGCTCGAGGTTGACTTCTCTTCAAAATGAATTATTTTGAAAACTACACATTTTATATAGACAAAATGTGCGTAATTTTTGATGGCTTTATCCATGGGCAGGTTTTGGTAAAAGAAAGTTTACTGTTTGCTAAAATACTGAAAGAATAATTCGAAAATCGCAAATATGCTTATTGAATGTTTAACGTTATACCCATGCTTAAGGTGCACTTCTACGAATACCGTCCTAACCTGGGTGATAGTTTTTTGTTTTTCAATTAACCTATTGAAAACATTTTTAATACAGGCGATTAAATCTAGAAATAATATTTTCAAACATTTTAATAAATAAAAAGTTAATAAAAAAAGGGTAGGCAGCGAGAATCGAACACGCATTTGCGCTATGAAGTCGAAGCACTACTAGCTGAGCTACCGCTTGATTTAATGTATGTTTCGCCAAACTCTATATGGCTTGTGATGGATATTTCTTAAAAGTAATTACAAAAATTATGAACCGAATCTAAAATTGACAATTGCAGGTCTCCCCTTGTTAATCAACTTTTTTCCATAGTAATTTCACATCATCTGCTCTAATTTGATTGCCAACACCAGTTCCATACATTTATGTTGATTGTAAACTAGAAAATAAATTTGGTGTAAGTATTTTTTTGCACTGAGGATTGAACTTTCTAAAAATAAAATAAATATTAAAACTAAATTTATTGTACATTCACTTCTTCTTGAGACAGTAAGGTGTCTTAGATTTGCAATAATCTTCATAAAATACAAAAATCGCATCAATATGTATTTTCGTTTCTGACTAAAGGAATAAAAATTACTTGAAAAAATATGTAATGTCAGGTAATTATTTCTCGTTTTCGATTCATAGAAATTAATTTTCAAAAATTACTATTTAAGTTGTGATGATGATATGGGACCGTTCAAAAACTACGTCACACTTCTGGGGGGGGGGGGGAAAAACAGCTTTTGTAACAATATAAATTTGGATAATAATTTTTTGAAATGCTTGAAATAATGAAAATTAATGCTTTTCTTTTACAAGTAAAACATCTCAATACAGACTGAATCAAATCAAAATAGAACTGAATTCATTTCCTTTGATTAAAAATTCAATTTGGTTGACGATCCAACTACTTTTTAGGAAATTCATTTTTTTTTAGTTGAAAATGAATTCTCTTTACTGAAAATAAAACTTATCCATTTTTGGACGACTATTAATCGTTAGCAGTTAAAAATTCAACTATTAAATTTTTAATTGAAAAATTCATAATTTTTCGTTGAAAATTCGACTACTTGGTGGAAAGTTGAACTACTGTGCTAAAAACTCATTTTATTGGTTTAACATTTTGTTGAAAAGTCGTTTCTTTTTTGGTTGAGAAATAATTTTTTTAACTGAAAATTTAACTATTTCCTTTTTTGGTTGGAAATTGATCGTTTTTAGTTGAAAATCACACTATTAAATTTTTCACTGTGAATTCATATTTTTTGGCTCAAAATTCAACTAATTTTCAAAAGTTGAACTACTTTATTATAAATTCACCTTATTGATTGCAGATTTAACTATTTTGTTCAAAATTTGGTTTTTATTATTTAAAAATTATTTTTTACTGAAAATTTAGCTATTCCATTTTTGGTTGAAAGTTAATAATTTTTCAATGAAAATTCAACTATTTGGATGGCAATAAATGATTAAATAATAAATATAATAATAATAAATTAATTATTAATAAATTCGCAATTTTTTGGAGGAATTTAATCTTCTTGATGGAAAATTCAAGTAACTAGTTGAAACTTAAAATACTTTGTTAAAAATCCATTTGATTAATTGAAGATTTAGCTCATTGGTGGGGAATTCAACTAATTGATTAAAAATTAAATTAAAAAAAAAATTCATATTTTCTGGTTGAAGACTCAACTGTTTTGTAAAAATTCGTCTTTCTGGCATAAAGTTCAATGTTTTGTTAAAAATTTGTCTTGTTGGGATGAACATTCTATTAATTTGGTAGAAAATTCAGGTATCACAGCACAAAAGGAGCTCAAAAAAGGGGAAATAAGGTAATTTTCTCACGAAAATGCAGAAAATAGGGGAAAGATTAAACATTTATTTTTACATGTCGAAAAGAACAAACAACCTTTTTATAAGAAATGTTATATAAATTGCAAAGACAATATTGGAATGACCAAATTGCAATACATGTATTGTAAGTGTTGTAAAGAGTGAAATCACCGTCAAGAATTCCAATACATAATTGTAATGTTTAGAAGCCGAGAATCGTGCACAAGGTATTCACGAAATTAATGGAATTTACGGAATTCATGGAATGCAAAGGCTTCTTCAAATTAATGGAATTATTAGAATTGAAGGAGTTTACTATATATATGGAATTCACGGAATTTATGGAATTCAATAAATTCAGGAAATTCGTAGAATTTATGGAATTTGAGGAATTCACGAAATTTATCGAATTCAATGAATTTATAGAATTGACGGTATTCACTGAATTTATCAAATTTACGGAATTCATAGAATTTAAGAAATTCACTGAAATCGCTGAATTCACTGCATTTTCGGAATTAATGGAATTCAAGGAGGTAATGGAATTTATGAAATTTAAGTAATTTACGGAATTCAAGCAAATCACGGAATTTGTGAAATTCAAGTAATTCATGGAATCACGGAATTCATGGAATTCACGAAATTCATGGAGTTGAAGGAATTGACGGAATTAATGAAATTCAAGTAATTCATGAAATTGAAGGAATTCAAGGAATTGATTGATTTGCAGGAGGCTGAAGAAGTCATAGCATTCAAGTAATTCCGTGAACTCTGTGAAATCCCTGAATTTCGTGAATTTCTTGAATTCCGTGGATTCCTTGAATTTCGTGAGTTCCTTGAATTTCATGAACTCGATGCATTCCATGAGTTCCTTTAATCACACGAATTTCATGTATCCCCGAAAGTTCCAGAATTCAATTAGTTTCGCGAATTCCATGAATTCAGTGATTTCTTGAATTCCATGAATTTCTGGAATTCTACGAATGTCGAGAATTCTATCAATTTCGAGAATTCCATTCATTCCGCGAATATAGGGAATCAAACGAATTCTTTGAATTCAGCGAATTCCTCGTATTCCATGAATACCTTGTATTCCATGAATTGCATGAATTCCACGAATTTCGAAAATTCCATGAATTCCATGAACTCCGCGAATCCCATTAATTCCGTGAATTCCGTGAATTCCGTGAATTTCGTGAATTCCATGAATTCCTTTAATTCCATGAGTTTTTTGAATGCCATTAATTCCTTGGATTCCATGAATTGCATGAATTCCATGAATTTTGAAAAATCCACGAATTCCATGAATTGCCAATTTTCCATTAATTCCGTGAATTCCATAAATTCAATGAATTACCTGAATTCCGTAAATTTCATGAATTCCTGTAATTCCATAAGTTTTGTGAATTCCATAAAGTTCGAGAATTTAATTAATTTCTCAAATTCCATGAATTTCGTGATTTTCATGAATTTTTGGAATTCCATGAATTTCGAGAATTCCATGAATTCCATGAATTCCTTGAATTTCGTGAATTCCGTGAATTCCTTGAATTTCGTGAATTCCCTAAATTCCGTGAATTCCTTGAATTCTGTAAATTCCTCGAATTCCGTAAATTCCATGAATTTCGAGAATTCCAATTATTTCGTGAATTTCATGCATTTCGATAATTTCATTGATTCCACGAATTTCGTGAATTCCATGAGTTTTGTGAATTTCATAAAATTCGAGAATTCCATTAATTTCGCGAATTCCATGAATTCATTAATTTCCAGGAATCCTTGGAATTTAATGAATTTCGAGATTTTAATTAATTCCGCGAATTCCATGAATTCCTTGAATTCCATGAATTAAATGAATTCCGTGAATCCCTTGAATTCCGTCAATTCCTGGAATTCCACGAATTCCATGAATACGCGCACTATATACTATATATTAGCAAAAGTTTTGGCTGCAAATATGATACACAAGTGTTACTGACTACTGGACTTGTATGGTAAAACTCCAATACATGTGAGGTACCATACCAAAACCAGCTTCTTATATATACATATATAAGTATATAAAGAAATATCTTCAAACAAAAAATAAGAGTGCTCCCTGAGAAGTTGGACTCTCGTTCCTCGGAGCATTTTAACATCTAAAAGTTTCTTTTGAGGACCCCGGTGCCGGTAAGGATCGTTTAGTGACAGGTGAAAAACACCGTGCAGTGGAAAAATTTACTTGCGCACATTGGGTGCTAAACGACATTCACTCATGCGCAGGCGCACTTTCTCCGCTAGCCAACAAATGAAATCCTTTAATTTTTGAAATAATTCTTTTCAAAGTCAAAAGAAATCGTTCCTTAGTAAAACTACTTCCGTTTTGCATTTAACGGATATGGCTTTGAATATTAAAATGATTCTATTGATGCACAAAAGAAATCGGCTTAACTTCAAAGGACACATTCTGAAAGGAACGTAATTTTACTGTCAATAGAATTTTTCTTAGTGTGTCATTACGTGCGACTGCGCTACGTACTGGAATTGATGAGAACAGCTCTGAAAAGAGATGTGTAAAATGATTAACCTTCCAGACCAGTCAGTAAGGAAGCCAGCGAAGGCGTGCTGCCCTGTAGGAGACGTTAGGGTGTGAGAATGAAGCTGTAGTAAGTCTGGCGATGAGTTGACATTGTCCTCATTAAAGTCGAAAAGATCTCATACTTAGCCCTGAGGAGGTATGAGGGTTATCATCTCCAGAACAGTGGACTCGCCCCTGATCGGGCTAGCGTCCTTAACGTGCGAGGATTAAAATAACCATGGCTTCCAAGACAAAAAACTTGAGAAAAAAAACTCATAGTTGTGAAAACGAAAGGTTCCACCAAGATATCAAAATGATGGAACAAAGATATCAATTAGGTGGGATGAATGCGTGATGGCGGACTATTCTTGGATGTTAAAAAGAATCCAAAAGAGTGCGCTATAGTAAGATGTCTGAAAGTACACAAATCTAATTTTTTCCTGCAAAGCACAGCTCAGACAATTTCGTTTTAAGCTTATGTTACAAATTTTTCAGATATGTCACTGAACTGGCACTATATATGAATTCAGCAGCTTGAAATTTATAATAAAACCATCATGTTTCACAATCATATACTCAACAGTAAGATTATTGTGGTTATGTCGAAAACAAATCGCGAAAGCTGCTATTTTAACCTGAGATTCGGATTTAGCGATTCAAAATACATAGGAATACATGTGTCTCGTCAAAAGTACCAGACTTAGTAAGGGTCTCATTCAGCGAAAAGTTTGAAAACCATGTCAACAAGGTGTTGCCAATGCTATACAAATTTTCGCTCTAGGGTACTTGTAATATGCAATTTTGGTAAAGTATGGGACTAGTTGTTATTGGAAATCGTTGAAACAATTTTCAACAAATTTTTTGAAAACAAACAAAAAAAATTTTTAGAACGAAAATTTGGACGAATTTTTAACTGCAACTATTGCAAGTTTGTAAATAAAATAATTATGTTTTACTAAGAACAATAATGTTTACAGATATAAACGATCAGTGAAAAAGGCTACGATATGCATGCGTGCTACATTATAAAACGAAAGCTATGAAATGGGGTCCTTACAAGGTGTTGTGAATTGGATATTTGTTCACTGTTTTATGGATTTTATTTATTTGTGTTATTTTTATATTTATATTTCTTCGATTTGTCCTTGCATTTGATTTCCTATTGCATGACGTCAAACTTGATATGTAAACTGATCTTATTTTTTTCGCTCTCTCTCTCTCTCTCTATCAAATAATTATAAATTTCGCTAATAAACTGTTCAGGTCTGACATTAATTTTACAAAAATCAATGGAAAATCTTTTAGATTTTTCTCCAGAAAAAATTAATCAAATTATATGTGACCCCAAAATATTTGCATAATGTCCCATTTCCACGATACATATTCTAGTTGTGTTTTGGAATGTTAAATGCAATCTTTTACTATTTTAGGATATTTAAAAAATTCCAAGGAATTTTCAAGAGTTTAAAAAAGTTTGAAGGGATTTAAAAAAATTCCTAAATATTTGAAATATTTTAGGGTATTCTAAACATTTTTAATTAATTTTGAGCTTTACAAAATTGCAAGAGATTTCAAAAGATTTTAAAGGATTTGAAATTATTTTAGGGATTTTTTTATTGATTTCATTAATTAGAAGGGATTTCAAAGGATTTTTAAATATTTTAGGATATTTTAAAATATTTTAAGGCATTTTCAATCGATTTCAGTAATTTCATGGGATTTCAAAGTATTTTTAATATCTCAAGGTATTTTTGATAGATTTCAATCATTTGAAGAGGTTTCAAAGGATTTTAAAGATTATAGGGTATTATTAAAAATTCCAAGGAATTTTCAAGAGTTTTAAAAAGTTTTAAAGGATTTCCAATGATTTTATAGAATTTCAAAGATTTTAAGATATTTTAAAAGATTCCAAGGAATTTTTAATAGACTTCAATAATTTAAAGGAATTTCCAAGGATTTTAACGATTTTAGGATATTTAAAAAATTCCAAGGAATTTTCAAGAGTTTAAAAAAGTTTGAAGGAATTTTAAACAATTCCAAAAGATTTGAAATATTTTAGGGTATTACTAAAAATTCCAAGGAACTTTCAAAGGCTTCAAAAATTTTCAAGGATTTTCCAGTTTTTAGGATATTTTTCAAGATTCCAAGGAATTATAGATTTCAATAATTTGAAGGGATTTCAACGGATTTATAAGATTTTAGGGTATTTAAAAATATTCCAAGGAATTTGTAAGAGTTTTAAAAAGTGAAGGGATTTTTAAAAATTCTAAAGGGCTTAAAATATCTTAGGGTATTTTAAAAATTTTTAAGGAATTTTATCGAGTTATAAAAAATTGCAAGGAATTTTAAAAGATTGAAAAGGATTTGAAATCTTTTAGGTAATTTTTTATTGATTTCATTAATTAGAAGGGATTTCAAAGGATTTGAAATGTTTGAGGATATTTTAAAATATTTTAAGGCATTTTCAAAAGATTTCAGTAGTTTCATGGGATTTCAAAGTATTTTAAATGTCTTATGATATTTTAAATATATATCAATAATTTGAAGTGATTCCAAAACATTTTTAGGATTTTAGGGTATTTTTAAAAATTCCAGTGAATTTCAAAAGCTTTAAAAAGTTTCAAGGATTTTCAGGCTTTTAGGATATTTTAAAAGATCCCATGGAATTGTTAATATATTTCAATAATTTGAAGGGGTTTCCAAGGATTTTAAGATTTTAGGAAATTTTTCAAGATTCCAAGCAATTTTCAATAGATTTTAATAATTTGAAGAGATTTTAACGGATTTAAAAGATTTTAGGGTATTTAAAAATACTCCAAGGAATTTGTAAGAGTTTTAAAAAGTGAAGGTATTTCAAAAAATTCCAAAGGATATTAAAAGATCTTAGGGTATTCAAAAATTTTTTAAGGAATTTTCTCGAGTTATGAAAAATTGAAAGTAATTTTAAAAAATTGCAAAGGATTCGAAATCTTTCAGGTAATTTTTTATTGATTTCATTAATTAGAAGGGATTTCAAAGGATTTGAAATATTTTAGGATATTTTAAAAGATTTTAAGGTATTTTCAATCGATTTCAGTAATTTCATGGGATTTCAAAGTATTTTAAATATCTCAAGGTATTTTTAATAGATTTCAATAATTTCAAGAGATTCCAAGGGATTTCAAAGTTTTTAGGGTACTTATAAAAATTCCAAGGAACTTTCAAAAGCTTAAAAAATTTTCAAGGATTTTCAAGATTTTAGGATATTTTTCAAGATTCCAAAGAATTTTCAATAGATTTCAATAATTTGAAGGGATTTTAACTGGTTTAAAAGATTTTAGGATGTTTAAAAATACTCCAAGGAATTTGTAAGAGTTCTAAAAAGATGACTACAAAACAATTCAAGTTAAATTCAAACAAATTCAAATGAATTGGAAAAAATGTTAAAAATCGAAAAAATGCCATTGATTACAATGAAATTTGAGTGAATTCAGAAGAATTTAAGGGGCATGAAAATAATTCAATAAAATTCATAAAAAATTAAACTGAATGTAAAAAACAATCATATAAATTAAAATTAATTCAAAAAGATGAAAAAATTCATTAAATTGAGTAAGATTGAAATGAGTTTTGAAAATTCAAGAAATTCAAAAGAATTTAGGGTGAAATAAAAAAACTCCAAATCTCTTCAAATCTTTAAAATCCCACTAATTTCTAACCAAAGAAGTGACTAATGACTACAAGACAATTCAAGTTAAATTCAGAAGAATTTAAATAGATTTGAAACCAAAATTTTAATCGAAATAAATTCCATTGATTACAATAAAATTTGACTGAATTTAGAGGAATGTAAAGGATATGATAAGTATAATTGAGTAGGTTTGAAATAAAATTATAAAAATTCAAGGGAATTCAAAATAATTAAGTGTGAACTAAAAAAAAACCTTCAAGTCTCTTCAAATCTTTGAAACCCTACTAATTTCAAACCAAAGAAGTGACTAATGACTACAAAACAATTCAATTAAAATTCAAAAGAATTAAAATGAATTGGAAAAACTTTTGAAAATCGAAAAAAATTCCATTGATTACAATAAAATTTGAATGAATTTAGAGGAATTTGAGGGATATAAGGAAAATTCGACTAATTTCATTAAAAAATCCAACTGAATTTAAAAAAATCAAGTGAATTCAAAACAATTCAAAAATATAAAAAAATGCATTGAATTGAGTAAGTTTGAAATGAGTTTAGAAAAATTCAAGGGAATTCAAAAGAATTTAGGGTGAATTCTAAAAAAAACTTAAAATCTCTTCAAATCTTTGAAACCCTACTAATTTCTAACAAAAAAAGTGACTGATGACTCCAAACCGTTCAAGTTAAATTCAAAAGATTTCAAATGAATTGGAAAAACTGTTAAAAATCGAAAAAATTCCATTGATTAGAATAAAATTTTAGTGAATTTAGAGGAATTCAAGGGATATGAGAAGAATTCGATAAAATTCATTTAAAAAATCAAACTGAAGATAAAAAAAAACAATCAAGTAAATTCAAAACAATTGAAAAATATGATAAAATTCATTGAATTGAGTAGGTTTGAAATGAATTTAGAAAAATTCAAGGGAATTCAAAAGAATTAAAAAAGAATTTAGTGTGAATTAAAAAAAACTTCAAATCTGAAACACCACTAATATTCAAACCAAACAAGTGACTAATGACTACAAAACAATTCATGTTCAATTCAAAAAAATTCAAATGAATTGGAAAAACTTTTAAAAACGAAAAAATGTCATTGATTACAATAAAATTTGAGTGAATTTAGAGGAATTTAAGGGATATGAGAATAATTCAATAAAATTCATAAAAAATCAAGTGAATTCAAAATAATTCAAAAATATCGAAAAATTAATTGAATTGAGTAACTTTGAAATGATTTTAGAAAAATTCAAGGGAATTCAAAAGAATTTAGGGTGAATTCTAAAAAAAAAATTAAAATCTCTTCAAATCTTTGAAACCCTACTAATTTCTAACAAAAAAAGTGACTAATGACTACAAAATAATTCAAGTTAAATTCAAAAGAATTCAAATGAATTGGAAAAACTTTTAAAAATCAAAAAAATTCCACCGATTACAATAAAGTTTAAGTGAATTTAGAGGAATTTAAGGGATATGAGAAGAATTCGATAAAATGTATAAAAAAATCAAATGAATTAAAAAAAATTAAGTGAATTCAAAACAATTAAAAAATATCGAAAAATTTATTGAATTGAGTAAGTTTGAAATGAGTTTAGAAAAATTCAAGGGAATTCAGAAGAATTCAGAGTGAATTCGTTCATAAGCAACAAGAATCGGATGTTTAAAACAAACATCATGTATGGCTGTATTTATACCAGCCATAAAATATAATTAATCTAGTTACGTAATTACGTAATTACGAAATCTGTCAGCTTGGCAAATTCTGCACTGAGTGAGAGCTCAGGAGTTATTTATGGCTCCAAACTAGACTCATTGTCAACGTGCTCCAGGCTATATGATAGTTGAGTGAGTAGCACTCTGCTATATGTGGTGCAGATTTGGGGTCAGATTTATCCATACCCTTTAGAGAAAATTCAGTTATCTTTCTTCAAGCGATGATTGCTCTTACACGCAACTTCGCCAAATTGCGCAGTACGCCAAGAAATAGGTACATAGTTTGCCGGCTGCATCCAGGGTCTTAAAATTAATATTGTCTTGGCTTTAAAAATATGTAACATGGACAATTCTCGGTAGCCAAAACAGTGCCTGTCCACAATAATGAATTTGTCGTGCACACTCTCGTTGAGGAGTGGTTTACGGAAGTTTGTCTTCTGTACTTTTTTATTTCCGTGCCTTCAGGATTGAACCTCCGCGGACTTTTATAGAAACGCTCCTTTGCCCACTTCTTCTTGTTTTCTGACCATCTTAAGGAGAGGGTTTCGTTCTGTTGACAAGACATTCGAGATTCTGTCTTCAGCGACCACCTTGAGGGCGTGAGATGTAAAGTCGCGGAACGGACGACTAAAGGTAAATGCTTTTGTTTATACACATAACCTTTCGTGACCCGATGTCGAGGGATTTGAGCTCATCCTTTGTCCATGAAACCACTTCAAATGAATAGCCTGACGGCAAGCATGTTTATCGCAGATACTTTATTCCTTGCCGATAGTTTGGAGGAAAAAATATGTAGAATATGTAAGATGTTTGTATCTGCATCGGAGAGCATTCTTTAGAGATGCTACGTCTAGAATGCGGCTATGTGGCACGCCCAGGTATGTATAGGTCTCTCTAGTGCCAAGGTGTCCTATAGCGCTTCAGTCGACAAACGCTATACCTGACCTGTTGTCGGGAGCCCTGCTCGTTCGATTATGTTGAACCTATTACAACTATGTTTGGTGTTATGATTGTTGTTCCCACGAGCAGCTAGAGAAAGGTCTCATCTGCCCTCGCAAAGCCGTGCATGCAAGGGTAAGACTCTGGGAGCTCGTTCTGCTATCCAGAGTCACTGGTTGAGACACCACTTCCTGGTACCATGCAGTCTTTGGCACGGTTGCTTACGCCTTAGATTAGGGGTTCTTCTTTCTTGGTCATCCCTGGACTATTTCCCGTAACTGCATATTTGTTTTGCAGCCATATTACATTTTACTTAAACCTCTCGCCAATTCCTTTACATACCCCCCACACACATACTTGATAGTGGAAGGGGCACCTGGCGTTTAAGGTATGTTCTGATCCACCAAAAAGAACGGCTTAAAGTACTCAGAGAACCTTTTTTCTAGAGGTACCGGTCCCACCACTCTCCGAAGTTGATCCAGGATAGACTAGTGTTCAACGCACGGGCTGCCGAGGCTCTTCCAGAGTGCGAGGCGGGAATCGAACCCGCAAGCCGACGGAATGCATTAAAATCCTATGCCTTAGACCCCACGACCATCGTCCCACTTTATCAAAACACATTAATATACATTTCAAGAAAAAAAAAATTTTTGTTTACAATATAAAAAAAGGAATTTTGTCAAATGTTGACCTTCAAAATTAATGTTGCGCGTGTTCTAATGCCCGTTTTCATAATCAGCGCATCAAAATAATCCATGAACGATGTCCTATGAAAATCATTCAATAATTGACTTATATATCCAACACAGGTAAGAAAAATGAATTTTCAGTGTAACATTTGCGTCGTTGTACTTGACTATGATTCGCAGTTGCCGTTTGTATTCGACGAAAAATGTAATCATTATTTCAGTAATTTTTACTATGGTTGTATTTTCAATCCCAAAAGACTTTTTTTTAGAAGTCAGTTAAATGAAAAAAAAATTGATTTTTAACCAAGAAAGATGAATTTTTAATTCAAAAGGACGAATTTTTGACAAAACAGTTGCAGTTTTGACCAAAAAAGATGGGTTAAAATAAAAGTTGAATGTTCAACAAAATAGTTGAATTTTCAAGAAAATAATTAAATTTTTAACAAAATATTTGAATTCTTAACCAAATAGTTGATTTTTCAATTCCAAAAGACGAATTTTGTAGAAGCCAGTTGAATTTTCAATTCCGAAAGACGTTTTTTTTAGAAGTCAGTTGAATTTTCAACAACAGAGTGTATTTTTAATCAAGAAAAATTATTTTTCTACCATAAAAAATGAATTTTTAATCCAAAAGAACGAATTAAAAAAAAATTTGAATTTCCTACCAAAAAAGATGGTTTTAATAAAACAGTGGAATTTTCAACCTCGTTTTCAACAACATAGTTAAATTTTTAATCTACAAAGGTGCATTTTCAACAAAATGGTCAAATTCTTAAATAAAAAGATTAAAATTCAACCAAAACCAGTGGCATTTCCAACCATATTTTTAAATTGTCAAACCCGAAAGACGATTTTTTTTACAAGAGAGTTGAATTAAAAAAAATGGATTTTTAACCATGAAAGATGAATTTTTAATCCAAAAGGACGATTTTTTAACAAAACAGTTGAAGTTTTGACAAAAAAAGATGGATAAAAAAAAAGTTGAATGTTCAACAAAATAGTTGAATTTTCAAGAAAGTAATTAAATTTAAAAAAAAATAGTTGAATTTTTAACCAAATAATTGAATTTTCAATCCCAAAAGACGATTTTTTTTAGAAGAAAGTTGAATTAAAAAAAATGGATTTTTAACTCAGAAAGATGAGTTTTTATTCCAAAAGAACGAATTTTTAACAAAACAGTTGAAGTTTCGAACAAAAAAGATGGGTTAAAATAAAAGTTGAATGTTCAACAAAATAGTTGAATTTTCAACAAAATAATTACATTTTCAACAAAATATTTGAATTTTTAACCAAATAGTTGAATTTTCAATTCCAAAAGACGAATTCTGTAGAAGTCAGTTTAATTTTCAATCCCAAAAGATGATTTTGTTAGAAGAAAGTTGAATTTAAAAAAAATGCATTTTTAACCAAGAAAGATGAATTTTTAATCCAAAAGAACGAATTTTTTACAAAACATTTGCAGTTTCGACCAAAAAAGATGGGTTAAAGAAAAAGTTGAATGTTCAACACAATAGTTGAATTTTCAACAAAATGAATACATGTTCAACAAAATAGTTTAATTTTTAACCAAATAGTTGAAATTTAATAAAATAATGTAATTTTCAACAACATAGTTGAATTTTCAGCCAAAGAGTTGAATTTTTAACCTATAAAGATGCATTTTCAATCAAATAGTTGAATTTTTAAAAGAAAAGAGTTTAAAATTCAACCAAAGCCAGTGACCTATTTAACCAATTTATTCAATTTTCAAACGCAAACGACGATTTTTTACAGGAAAATTTAATTTAAAAAAGAAAGGATTTTCAACCAAGAAATATGAACTTTTAATCCACTAGGACACATTTTTAACAAAACAGTTGAAGTTTCGATCAAAAAAGATAGTTTAAAAAAAAGTTGAATGTTCGACAAAATAGTTGAATTTTCAAGAAAATAATTACATTTTTAACAAAATATTTGAATTGTTAACCAAATAGTTGAATTTTCAATTCCAAAAGACGAATTTTGTAGAAGTCAGTTGAATTTTTAATCCCAAAAGAAGGTTTTTCTTAGAAGAAAGCTGAATTACAAAAAAATGAATATTTAACCAAGAAAATGAATTTTAATCCACTAGGACGCATTTTTAACAAAACAGTTGAAGTTTCGGCAAAAAAATGGTTTTAACAAAACAGTTGAAGTTCACGATATGGTGTGAAGGAAATCGTGTGTGACTTAAGTTATTTCTGTGACCTGTCACAGGGGTGCCTTCGCGCCCCCCCAACACCTGGGAAAGGGGGTCGTGTGTTCCTAAGTTATTTATGTAGCCTGTCACAGGGGTGCCTTACCGCCCCCACAACATCTGGGAAAGGGGGTCGTTTGTGACCCAAGTTATTTATGTGACCTGCCACAGGGATGCCTCCCCACACCACACAACACCTGGTAAAGGGGGTCGTGTGTGACCTCAGAGATTTTTTTTGCCCTACCACAGAGTTGCCTCCCCCACACACTCAACACCCGGGAAAGGGGGTCGTGTGTGACCTGAGTTGTTTCTGTGACCTCTCACAGCTGTGCATTCCCGCTCCCACGATAGACTAGAAAGGAGGTCGTGTGTGACCTAAGTTATTTTTTGTGCCCTATCACAGGGGTGCCTCCCACACACACACACAACACCCGGGAAAGGGGGTCGTGTGTGACCTAAGTTACTTCTGTGACCTCTCACAGGGGTGCCTTCCCGCTCCCACGATAGACTAGAAAGGAGATCGTGTGTGACCTTAGTTATTTCTATGACCTGTCACAGGGGTGCCTTCCCGCCGCCACAAAATCTGGAAAAGGGAATCGCATGCGACCCAAGTTATTTACGTGACCTGTCACAGGGATGCCTCTTCACCCCACACAACACCTGGGAAAGGGGGTCGTGTGTGACCTGAGTTATTTCTGTGACCAGTCAAAGGTGTGCCTTTGCGCCCCCACAACATCTGGGAAAGAAGGTCGTGTGTGACACAAGTTATTTATGTGACCTGTCACAGGGATGCCTTCCCTCCCCACACAATAACTGGGAAAGGGGGTCGTGTGTGACCTGAGTTATTTCTGTGACCTGTCACAGGGGTGCCTTCGCGTCCCCACAACATCTGGGAAAGGGGGACGTGTGTGAACCAATTTATTTATGTGACCTGCCACAGGGATGCCTCCCCACACCACACAACACCTGGTAAAGGGGGTCGTGTGTGACCTAAGAGATTTTTTTTGCCCTACCACAGAGTTGCCTCCCCCACACACACAACACCCGGGAAAGGGGGTCGTGTGTGACCTGAGTTATTTCTGTGACCTCTCACAGGGGTGCATTCCCGCTCCCACGATAGACTAGAAAGGAGATCGTGTGTGACCTAAGTTATTTCTATGACCTGTCACAAGGGTGCCTTCCCGCCGCCACAAAATCTGGGAAAGGGGGTCGTATGCGACCCAAGTTATTTATGTGACCTGTCACAGGGACGTGTTCCCACCCCACACAACACCTGGGAAAGGGGGTCGTGTGTGACCTGAGTTATTTCCGTGACCAGTCACAGGGGTGCCTTTGCGCCCCCACAACATCTGGGAAAGAAGGTCGTGTGTGACCCAAGTTATTTATGTGTCCTGTCACAGGGATGCCTTCCCTCCCCACACAACAACTGGGAAAGGGGGTCGTGTGTGACCTGAGTTATTTCTGTGACCTGTCACAGGGGTGCCTCCGTGCCCCCACGAAATCTGGGAAAGTGTGTCGTGTGCGACGCAAGTTATTTATGTGACCTGTCACAGGAATGCCTTCCCACCCCACACAACACCTGGGAAAGGGGGTCGTGTGTGACCTGAGTTATTTTTTTGACCAGTTACAGGGGTGCCTTCGCGCCCCCACAACATCTGGGAAAGGGGGTCGTGTGTGACCCAAGTTTTTTATGTGACCTGTCACAGGGATGCCTCCCCACCCCACACAACACCTGGTAAAGGGGGTCGTGCGTGACCTGAGTTATTTCTGTGACCTTTCACAGGTGTGCCTTCCCGCTCCCACGATATGCTAGAAAGTAGGTCGTGTGTGACCTAAGTTATTTCTATGACCTGTCACAGGGGTGCCTTCCCGCCCCCACGATAGGCTGGAAAGGAGGTCGTAGACCTGACAATTAATGTGACGAAGACAAAGATAGTATGTTTCAGGAAGAGAAAGAATGAAGTAAAGTATGGATGGAGGATAAATGGGGAAATGGTGGCAAGGCTGCAGGAATTTTGTTATTTAGGATTCTGGTTCGAAGCGGGCGATGGGAATGATCTTCAGGTGAAAAAAAGGATGGAAAGTGCGAGTAAAGTGATGGGTCAAGTGTGGGGGATTCGAAGAAGAAGATTCAAAGAGGACTGGAAGATAAGAGTATGGCTATTCGATTCACTGGTATAGTCAGTGATGTGTTATGAAGTGAAAATTTGGGGGTGGAAGGATTACAAAAAGGTAGAAAACATGCAAGAGAGATTTCTCAGATGGGTTATGGGAGTGAGCTGGAACTGCTCAGGTTATATGTTGAGAGACGAAACAGGGAGAGAGAAATTAGTGATAAGGCAGAGGAAAAGGGTTTGGAATTTCGAAGAGAAACTTATGAGTGGTAAGGGTAGCAAAGTTGCACAAGTGTGCCTGCAGGAAATACTAAATAGAGAGAGGAGAGGTAATACGGGACATTCAAGATGGGAGGAGGAGAGATGGCAGGTTAGAAGGAAATGGAGAATGTGTGACGAAGGGAGGGAGTGGAAGTCAGTAGAGGAAATGAGTAAGAAGCAGAAAGACAAGAGGTGGGAAAAGATTATGGAGTCAAAATATGATAAATGGTGTAGATTTTTCAAGTTGGAAGGAGTCCCAGAATATCTAGGGAAATTGAAAATGGAGTGCAGGTGGTCCAGGATGATACGTTTCAGAATGGGAGAAGGCATGAATGACTGTAAATATTGGATGAGTGAAGAAACGAAAAATGGTTGGAGAGATTTACAGGGGAAGAGGAAGGCGGAAAGAGCGTGGTAGATAAAGTTAGGTGGATACTGAGTGGTTGTGGACAAAGGGAAAAGTGGATGAAGAGCTTAGAAGAGAAAAGGGAAGAGAGAATGCATGGGGGAGGAGAAAACCAAAATTGAATTATTTATAAGGAAAATTAGTGTTGCGTGACTTGGAAAAGCTTGAAGAGTAATGGTAAGAGGAAACGGAAGCCCTGGAAGGTCTCGCGCACTTGATATAGATAATAGTTAGTAAGCTAATATTTAAGAACTTGTAAATAATAAGAAGGCGAAGCGATTACAGGTTAAGATAAATGTAAGGCATAGTGGTTGAGTGAAATGGTAAAAGATGTAAAGGGAACGAGCCCTCAAACCCGTAAAAGGGAGAGTAATAAAATACAATACAATATCTAATTATTATCAATTTAGATTTATGATTCGTTTGTGTAAAAAATGTATTATTTGTTATTATTTATATGTGATTATATATGTGATCTCAAATTTACACGTATTCAGTTCCAAAATTTAGTTCCTTGCATGGAATGCGGAGAAGCCTTGATTAAATTCAAATCCAATATTATAATATAATATGATATATATTAGGGTGGCCCAAAAAAACGAATTTTTTTTTTAATTTCTCACCATGCAATAATTTTCACATGAGAGGGTGAGGCTTCAAAAAATAACAAATTTATCAAGTTTTTGGTTTGTGCAAGGGTACTGAATTAGTCGTACAATTCCCTTTTCTAATAATTATTATAATATTCTTTTGAAATTGTTCGTGAGAAAATCCAAAAGTATCGATACCAAAGAGTCGACGTCAGAGTATCGACTTTTTTCCGGTAAAGATGTTTTCGTCAATTTTCTCGTCATTAATTTTACAGTTAAGGGTTTTCTTCTAAACACGGCACTTCAAATGTGATAGATATCAACCAGAAAAGGCTGATGTGTATAACAGTATAATCATACTTTTTTTTTAATTAATGCAAACTAGGTACTGGAAATTAGGCTGGTACGTAATATTGTTAATTCTATAACCAATATTGTATAGTTCTTACTGATATATATATATATATATACAGGTTAATTCTTAAGTTTTATAACCTAGAAATGGAAATAAAATCGTACATTTATAAAGTTATCAGGTCACAGAACCGTGAGAATTATATTCACGAAATTACATACTGTAAATATAATTAAAACGGAGTGAAATCTTGATCACTCAACAAGGATAAAAATATTTCACAATTACACAATTCACTTGCATCATTGGTGTTGTACTTCGCGATGATATGGAACGTATTTTCAAAACGTTTATGGCACTAACTTTTGCTGTCGAGTATTTTTAGTGTTGACAATCAAAAAATATGAACGTCTACTGCAAACTAACCCTCGTGAAAATACATACCAATTTAATACCACTTGAGGACTAGTTCCAAACCACGTTTTGTCTTTTCCTGGTATGTACCCTTCAGCCTATACCTGTATCATTTTTAGGCCATTGAAATAGACACCTCCCTCTCTCTCATCTCTCTCTCTCTCTCTCTCCGAAATAAGGATAGCTGACTGGGACGAAAGGACTGTGGTCTTCTGGGGACCAGAAAAGATCAGTTTAAGACCACTCTATACCTTCTATAGGTCTATAGGTCTATACCTTCCTTTACTGTAGTCTTAAGTTGGTCTTTCTTTTCACGAGGGAAAACTAAGTGAATAAAATGTCACTAGAAAGTACCCCAGAAACTCCTAGCATGGAAGTCAAGGTTTCTTACCGGAAGTTCCTATACCAGTGCCCCGCTCCCCAACCCCGTGACTAAATTAGTATACTGTACCTTTGGCAAGTGGGTCATTTTATATTTATGGAAACTCTCATTTGACTCATTCGACTTATTCATTTTTTCACGTTCAAGAAGAATTATTTGACACCAGACTATGAATAAAGTAATTAGAATAACTGTAGAAAGTATTTGAAAAATCGAAAAAGATGTATATCACAAAGAATTATATACGGAGAACCTAACTTCCAAATACATTGACAAGTTTCTGTGTAGATTCCTCAGGTTTGTATATGTGACAGTTTTGGATGGGTGTTCAGTATTCATCATTTTCTACTAAATTTTAAACTTGTACCATGTAGTTTTCATGTTTTATTTAAAACACTGTGGGAATGTCAACCGATTTTTAATGGTATCGGCTTAAGTATCAATTACTGATACCCACGAAACGGCTCAACTACAATAGAAATTTGTACAAGCTCCAACTATAATATTAATGGAAATCTCTACCCCCACAACTATTCAAATATGCTTAGCAAATGAGAGACGTCAGTGGAAATACGGTTTGTCATACGCGAATGTCCATGAGTCAGGAAATCTGCTCTCCTAATCGCTGAACCAGTGAAATCGACATTGTTTGAATCAGTTATTTGATTCATCACTGAGATAGCAGTACGAGATTCCAAAGATTCACTGGTGAACAAGTAGTAGACATAGAGAAAATCAGAAAATATTTGCAGTAAAGTAAACTAGGTGTTTTATCATTTCAATTAAGCATTTCACCGAAACATTTTTAGGATATATTTCAATTTGACCTTGAGTTTACTTCGGAAAGCCGTTTCTGCAGTGATATACCTCTGTGTAAGTGTAACATGTACAGGCGAAGGGCTTCGAATTTTCTAGACGCTAATACACATACGACATTTCGTGAAGGTATCGATAGACATAATGATTTTCTATCCACCTCTGGTAAATGTTTCAACAGCATTCTACAAGTATTTTCTTAATAATAATCAGAAGCTATACAGTACGTTTTTTTGTGACCAAAAAAATAACAATAATATTTTTAAATATTGAAGATGTGAAGAAAGAGTAATATACGACCCGGCTAAAAATATTTGGTCTTGATTTTGCCTTAAATGTCTTCAGTATGTCTTTAGGACCATGATATCTGGTTCCGTCTTACCTGCGAATGTCTTCAATATGTCTTCAGGACCATGATGCCTGGTTCCGTCTCACCAGCTAGAGCGATTATGAATGGGTATTATCTGATTCAGGAACAATAGTTCCCATAGAAAATAATTCGCTTAAAGTAAAAAAGTTTGTATTTATATAGTTTAAATTATTTACTAAAAAATAGTTAAATTGACAACTTTTAAGGATTTTTAATTGATTGTGTTGACAATTATTTTTCAAATATTTGCATCACACCACATCTGAATGTTGAACATTTATTTATGTATTTCACACATTGAAAACTGATATTTTTTAAATTTACATTTATAAAATCTCGTTATCCCTGAGAGTGAAAAATTAATAAGTTACAATCTTTAGGTGATGAAACATCCATTCACCTTGTATCAATCTCAAATTCACAAAAACTATCACTCACGTTTTATTTTATAGGAATAATCTTTAATAAAAATGCGGGTATAGAAATCCTGAACATTTAGATGCTTGGGATGCAAATAGATATGAGCGTATTGCGGAGTTTGCTTCTGACACTTCTACTCCCTGCAACCATTAGCATGTACACTGAAGAAAGTGAATGGCAGTAATGGCACTGACGCTTTCAGTGTAAATCTTATAATTCCTGCACAGGATAATCTATTAAAATGATTGTAAAACGAGAATTACAACTTCATAATTATTCAATTTAGAAATAAATGGTTGCATCAATTATAATATAATTATAATATTGTTTAATGTGAATTTAATTAATTTTTGTTTAATCTGCATTGTCCTATTGAAATTTATTACATACTTCTCATTTGAAACAATTAATTCTTTAAAATTGTAATCTTCATATTCCACTCAGTTGAACATAACCTGAGGTAACCTACACTTGGCAGATTCACGCTCATTTAAAGTTGCTATGTGTGAATCGTATTTTTACCATTGGGTGTGATCTTTAAAGACCTCCATTTCATATTGAATTTCAACCCATTCAAGCGCACATTAATGAATCGTAGAATGCCCATAGGAATTATTTCAGGTTGGTCAATCTCATTCAACTCTATTCACTCCGCAATTTAACGAATGCGGAATGGCAGATTTTAAGCACCGCGCACAGGTGGCAGGTTGAAAATGTGGCCAACCGATTGAATTTTCATTCTTTCAATCTGCAAATGACAGATACGCAATTCAAACCGACTCATTTCCTATCGGTTCTTTTTTCCTGGGTAGCTCTGAAATAATACTATTTTTACAGTGTTAACGAGAATGTTGATTTTTTGTGAATTTCATACCTACTAAAAAAATCTTGTAACAGACTGAATTTTCACGTGAATAATTCAAAAACTTGGCTGAGTACAACTTAATTTGCACAATTCGTTGAATTTGCAAAAATTTTAAATGATTCTTTTAATTTATTTCTTCTACCTGAGATAATTAATTTACTATTCTTTACATGTGGAAATTCATTTTGGATTCATTCACAAAATACGTGATACGTTTAGGGCTGGGGGGGGAGTCTTCCGAAATATCATTGTCCATTTTAAGAACAGTGGAAAAAGTATCACGCAGGGGGGGGGGACAGACGCTCCTGAAAAATGTATCGCGTATTTTGTGAATGGCCCCTTTAATGAAATGCATATTTCGCACGTATTCAAAATCGACGAGATTTAGTAGCAGTTCTCGGTTACGGTGAAAAACTGGCAAGTAACAATTTCTTTCGGTTTTTACGTCTTCTGACTCACATACACTACCAAAGATATTATATACATAGATGCGGCAAGTGGCGGCGGAGTAGGGATAGAATTATTAGTAGGGTAGGATAAATGTAGACGGCACTGTTTGCGAAAATCCTAACCCACTCCGCTGTGCCTCTCTACCCGCTGAAGTATCCATCCCCTCTTAACAGTTGTCGTGAGTAAAATGGGCGAGAGAGGCGCTGTCGCCGAAATGATTTTAAGTAGATATAGTAGTTTTCTGAAAATATTCATGATCACTAGAGCAATTAGAACTCAAAAGTCGAAGACCAAGTGAGCCAATAGGCGTAATTCCAGGGGTCCTCGGTACCAGAAGAGCTCAGAAAGCACTTTGCAAGGCGGCCCAGCACTCACGATGAAAACAGGTGCAGGGTCTTCCACCGCTGGTAAACAAGGAGATGATTCCGAAGTAGTGTTGTAACTGCCGATAGAAAGGTTACTTCCAGACCGGTTGTACGAAAAACCGACCGCGGAATTATTGTCGTCGGTGCAGCAAGGAGAAAGTGACCATAAAAGAATGCGAAGGGTCCGGGCAATGTCCGGGAAACAGAAAAAGGGAGAAAGCGTAAGGGTCAACCCTTTTTTCTCCAGTCCTGGATTAACCCAAATACTGGAACAATGCGGACTCAAGCCGACGGAACCGGCAATAGTCTGGATAGCTCAAGAGGTGAATCCTGCATCCATGGGTACACTTTCGTCCTCGGCGGACAAGATCCTGGTAAGCCGTAAAGTAGAAACTGAAGACACCATCGTTCTTAGTACAGGAACAAGGGTGAGAAAGAAAAGAACTCTTGTCAAGAAAATCAGGTGATACTGGCCCTGCTGAAGATTAATTAGCCACCAGCGGTATCACCCGATGAAGGCCCTTCGTTAAATCGTCCACCATAATACCGAGGAGGATACCGAGCTGGAAGTGAAAAGGAGGAACGAAAATCCGACAGCATTAGACCAGGGTTGCGGCCTCAGAGAAATAACAGCTGAGGAGCGACAAAAACTGGAAACGCTAGTTACCGGGATTATTAAGTCCCCTCCTGAGGAACTTCCAGCAACCGATCGCATCACTCATAGCATAGACGTCGAGGGACACCCACCGATGTAACAGAGGTATTATCGAGTGTCACCGAAGGTCCTGAAAAAAATGCGAGATGAGGTGACTCGAATGCTAGCCCAGGGTATAGTAAAGCCGTCGAAAAGCGGATGGTCCAGTCCCGTAGTAATGTCCTGAAAGGCTGACAGGACATATAGAATTTACGTGGACTACTACGTGGGGACCTCGATGACATTGTCACTGTAAATAAAACGTTTAAGGGCCACTGAATTTTTCTAAAGTTCAGAGATCATTTTGGGTCCGTGATTAGTTTTGTTGATTCCTCGTCATCTGATTAGGCTTGCGCTAATTCAAGTAAACTGAAATCTGTAGGGAGACGAATCTTCTCAACTCGTGTGAGCAAATCCGCGACGAGATTTTAGGGACCAGGAACATGAGCGATGTCAGTTGTAAATTGCGATATACAAGAAACCTGTCTGTTGGCGAACAGAAGCATTATCAGTGAGAAAAAAGGTTGGAGGTTTTCAATCGCCATCGAGCAATTGTTCTAAAGATGCGCTGATATCATAGTTAGAGACGTCGGTCACCAATCATGCCTGTGCGCTGTGAGATGGATGCGCTAGGAAAGTCACGTCAGCCAGGTTTTCTTTGCTGCCCATGCCCAAGAATCTGCCTAGTTCGATCACGGTTTTGGGCTTGAGGAATCAAACGATCGTGTGTACCTTTTGATTAAAAAACCACCACAGGGTCCCACTGGAAACAACTGTCATCTATAAAAATGAGAGCGGCTCCCATTAGAACAACGCTAAATCACACCTATGGCCACGTCTCGCGACCGTGAGGTGGGTGGTCACAGGGCACGACGTAATCACAATGACAGGGCTGCAAAACCCTTGTGTTTCTTCTTGACATAAAATGACCCAAGACCTTCTGCATTCATCTGGTTACGAACCATAGATAAATTCGCACCTCTAATGAAGACTGCTGTCCGAAAATTGTAGTTACAGAAAATTAGGCAATGTTTCGTTGTAGGAAATTGACTTCATCTCCCACGAGATGTTCGGCAGGTTAAAGTTGTGGACAAACCGTAAAATTGGCAAAAATGGTATTAAAGTACTTTTAAGGCCGCATTGTGCCTGTATAGATACTGCGTGCACATTGCCTGTAGCCGAAATCACAATAGGATGAATAGATGCATGTTTTACATTCTTCCATATTGTATTTACTTCATGCCTCAGCTCGCTATACTTGTGGATCTTGCTTGTATAGGATGCCTGCAAATTTCGGTTAAGTGGACAAGCAATGTCGATGATGTAGACTCTTCCACCATTTTTTTCTCGCATTACGATGTCCGGTCGATTGGCTCGGATGTAATGATCCTTCTGGATAGTAACATCCCAATATAAGATGTAATCTTCGTTTTCCAAAACGGGCATTATAATGTATCTATAGAAAGGCATCCATTCTTTTATGAGTCCTAGGCTTAGGGTAAGCTGTTGATGTATAATTCCCGCCATATCTTTATGCCTGTGCGTATATTCTCTTTGAGCCATTATGCGACAACCAACAATGATGTGCTCGATGGATTCGTTGGTATCTCCACATAATCGGCATCGGTCAACCACGTCTTGATGTAGCACGTGTTTGCCATAATTTCTGGTGCTGACAACCCTGTCCTTTATCGCAATAACGAATCCTTCCGTTTCTGGATGAAGGACGCCCTTTCGCAGCCAAATATTGGATGCCTCACTATCCACTTCATGTTGATCAAACGTTTTGGGGTGCTTGCCGTGGATGGCTCTCTGTCTCCATTGCGTTTCTAATTCCTCTATGGTTTCTGTCCTAGTACTCAAAGCCTCCTCTGAGGACAAATTGAAGGGCGTGTAGTCAAGATCAGCTTCACAGATGGTGATGTAAGGCGTAACATCAGGCTTGCAGTTAAAATAGTCTCGCAACTGTATAACTTGTGACTCACGCAGTTTCTTGTCATCTACAATGCCCTTACCCCCTCTATGTCGTGGTAGAACTACCCTTTCGATCGCCGAATTACTGTGGTGCATTCGGTGCTTCGTCATTTATACGAGGATGATTCTGTTTAATCGTTCGAGGCCGGTGTTCGACCATTTGATGAGCCCAAAGGAGTACGTGAGGACAGGGATGGCATAGGTGTTAATTGCCCTGATCTTATTTGCCGAGTTGAGAGAAATTTTCAGAACTAATCTGAGTCTTGTAGTGAAGGCCGTCGTTACGTTTTTCTTAACTATCGTATGCTGAATACCCTTAGATTCGACATTACCCAGGTATTTATATGACTCCCCCTCAGCCATTGCCTCGACGTCATTCTCGAAATCGTTCTCTAGCTCTGCGGTCCCTAATCCTCCTCTGGTTAAATGCACTGTTCTGCATTTATTTAGTCCGAACTCCATGTGGATCTCATTGGAAAACTGCTTTGTGACAACGATCACTTGCTGCAGTTTCTGGTCCGAACTCGCGTATAGCTTCATGGCATCTATGTATAGAAGATGGGCCACTTGATGACCATCTTCATTATGATGTACTCGTAACCCATGAGACATGCTACTTAGTTTTTTTCTCAGTGGGTTCAACGCTAAACAGAACCATAATGCACTGAAGGAGTCTCCTTGGAATATACCCGCCGTAATGCGTATTGATCTAGTTATCCTTGATTGTCCATGATCAAAATACTTGATTCTTGTATCCCAAATCATCATCGCACGACTTAGGAAGCACGGCTAGGCAAATTTTGTATATTTTTAAGACTTCGAAAAAATAGTCATGTGGTACGGAAGGAAACGCTTGCTTATAGTCAATGCATGCCATGTGCTAGTTTCTTTGATGTTTACAAGCTTGCGTCATGGCAACAGCGTCTACGGTGACTAGATCTTTACTGCCTCACGAGTTTATACAACATCCTTTTTGTTCTTCTGTAAGGATGTCATTCTCGTCGCAGTGAGAATATACCTTATTTGCTATGATAACTGCAAGACATTTATATATTGTTGGAAGACAGGCTATCGGTCGAAAATCAGATGGATTTTGAGCATCTGGTTTTTTAGGCAACATATACGTATAATAATTCGTATCTTGGCAGAAAATTATTCTCATTGGTTAGGAAATCATATCTGTGGTTGAAAATCAAACTATTGGGTTTATTAATATTTAACTCTTATTGGAATACTTTTTTAAGATTCATTATTTTAGTTGAAACTTGATAACTGGATGTTACTGGAAATTCCGTTTTTTCTTGAGAACTTATTTTTGAAGATGTTGAAGACCATATAAGTTTGTTAGTTTGTATTGAGTTGAAAATTCCATTAGGATATTGTGCCTGTATGTTCCTCTAAATTCATCTGTTTACAATTAGAATGTTAAAAAAAGTATGTTTAAAAAGTCTTGAAATACTGAAAAAGCTTCTAAGTTTTCATTTCAAGTTCAATATTTAGTATCTGCATTTATAAAATAATTTTTTTTTCATATTTCTTCAGTCATCAAAGGTGGGTGCCAAGGTCATATGGGATTCTGGGCCCACAACTTCCAGATCTAAAAAGTGTGTAAAGTTGTTTTACTTGGCCCAGCAAACAAAAAACTCAATAGGTATAACCCCCAAAATTGAGCTGTTTCTAAGATACTGGTTTTCAAAGTCGCAAAGTTCATACGTTGTGAATACTGAGCTTGATTATTAGCAGGGCATGAAGCAACTTTAATATCTATAATCATGCATTTGTTACACGATAAATAAGCAATACTATCATGGAATATTTACATTTATTAAAAAGTGATATAATAATTTGTCGCTTGCCAACGTACTGACAAATTTTAAGAGATAATTAAACTTTTCTTCCCCGCAACGTTTCGGCTGATTTTTTTTAAAGCCTTATCATAGCCAATCAGAGCGTGGTACCGGTACCAGGCTCTGACTAGCTTCGCTCACGCCAGGCTGGTAGCCAATCAACTTCTATCCCCACTCTAGCGGACCCCGCTACCACGATGCCGCGCGGGTTGGCTCGTGCGCGCCACAGAAGCGACCAACCGCAAGCTATCCCCCACCACGTCCTACCCGACTGGCGCGTGCTGCCCAACAGGTCGCACATAAATATCGGTGCTTTCGCACCACTGGATCCTTTGCCAAAAGACAACCTTCAACGACGCTTCGACGGTCAACGGATAATTAAGCAAGCAACCAACATTCACCGACTGGAGAATAGTCGCCAACATATCTACGTGGGATACCGACCCACCTGGAACGTGCAATCTCCATGGTGTAGAGCAGTACCGCTATCTCACTTAAGAAGGAAATGGACTGCAGCCGCCTGCGATAAGCAGCACCACTGAGCCGTGCCAAGGTGGCTCGAGCCTCTAAACGGCTAGGTGGCTGAGTACCTCCAGAGTTGCTGCCTATAGGGAATCTGGCCCCACACTACCAACACTACTCATTCGTTGTAGGGGACCTTCGGTGTTGCCACTTGACGGGGACCTGGGCTTGACCGATGGACACACATCGCATATCTTTTTTTATTCCAGATTAAACAATCGGCCATCTTCAGGGCCACCAATATTTTTCACGTGGAATAAATCTTTGTTTTCGGTAATAAGAGCTGCTGGACCTTAAACCATTCATCTGTTTCTTCATATTCCCTTTCTTTCGCAAAATTTGTATGTCCCCCCACCTGCCCTCTTTCTAAACGCGATTGCCATTGAAGGGTAACTAGCTTTCGAAATCGGTGGACTGCAAATGCTTTAGTTAACACTCATATGGGTAATACGCTTCTCTAAGATGGACATATTGGGCCCAAAATTGGCACCCTCCTTTGTACATACGTGAACACCAATAATTTCGCATTCAAACAAGATAGATAAGTATTACTGTTTCAGACCATATGTAATATAAAAATTTAAAACTGAAAATATTTATTATTTAAAAATATTTAGTGTTTGAAAATATTCAGTATTTGCATTTATAAAATAATTTTTGTTCCATATTTCTTCAGTCATCAAATTTGTACATACGGAGATGGATGCAGAAAGCTGTCATCCTTGGGTCGCTTCGTGTCCTCAAAACACACGAGAGTTTCGCCGGCCTGTCGTAGTGATTTCATCATGTCCTGTGACCACCCATCTCACGGTTGTCAGACGTGGCCATGAGTGGGATTTATCGCGGTCCTACTAGGAGCCGATGTCATTTGTTAGATGGCAGTTGCTCCCAGTGGGACTGTTGGCATGAATGAATCAACAGTATGTTCATGATTCTGTTAACCTGAAATCCTTATCTGTTTAACTGAATTTATTTAACCACAAATAAATGTTGGTTCTAAGAAAATAATAATTTTACAGTTGTTATATAAAATCAGATTTTAATATCATTGATATAAGACTTACATAAAGTCAATATTATATGAGGATGGTGATTTATCAAGTTCAGCGCAGAGGGCAGCACCCAGACTGGCGACACATCTAGTATGCAGGAACAAGGCATTACCTACAGTTTCCTTAGTTTTTTTATATTTGGAAGGCGATGTGCTCCTCTATTTTTACATTCAAATGCCACATATACAAACACTAATTTTCAAGTAGAAAGTGTAGAAGCTTAACACAGCTTTAAAACCCTCTAACAGATTATTTAGAGCATACAATCATTGAATCTAATATCTTAAGTACCTACTTGGCTTAATTGTAATATTCATCGTATCCTCCTCTCCCCTCCTCCTCATACTGCTCACCCACTATTCTTTCTTGTTCTTCCACATACATTTTAATAGTTTATTTAACTTGATTAAGGATAATTCAAGATTCAACTGGTTAAACGCGATTACAACTACAAGAAAACAGCCTATCCAATGGTGCTGCACTCTGGTAATTTTTGGTAACCCAGGTTCCCGTTTCAATGAAACAAGGTTTCGTCTACAAAGTTGGAGTACTTGAATCTACTGTATATCCATTATTCTCTTAACACGAAATCTTTGTCCCTTCAAACAGATTTATTTAACTACAATTTAAAAAAAATGTTGGTTCTAAGAAGATAATAATTTACAGCTATTATAGGAAAGTATATTTTGATATCATTGATACTTCGCTAAGCATTATTATCGATCATTAAATTGTATTTCTTTATTAGTAAATGTTGACTTAAGAGTTACATAAAGTCAATATTATATGAGGATGGTGATTTATCAAGCTCAGCGCAAAGGGCAACACCGAGAGTGGTGATACATCTAGTATGCAGGAACAAGGCATTATCTACAGTTTCCTTAGTTTTTTTTATTGGGAAAGCGATGTGCTCTTCATTTATACATTCAAATGCCACACATACACAAATTTTTCAAGAAGAAAGTGTAGGAAGCTCAACACAGCTTTTGAAACCTCAAACAGACGATCTAGAGCATATAATCATTGAATCTATTATTTTCAGTACCTGCTTGACTTAGCTATAATATTTATCGTATTCTCCTCCTCCTCGCCCTCTATTCTTTCTCGTTCTTTCACATACATTTTAATAGTTCATTTAACGTACTTTTGGATAATTCAAGATTCAACAGGGAAAAACGTGATTAAAGCTACAAGAAAAAACAGCGTATCCGATAGTGGCGCACTCTATGATAATTAAATTTCGATATCACCAATTGTTGATTTAAGAGTTTCAAAAAGTAGATGTTCATGTTATCACTAGAGCATTGTATCATTTATCAATGTTCAATTCACAGTATTCTTGGATTAGATTTGAATATTTCTGAATTTATTTTATCATTTATGATACTTTATATCAATGTTTCAAGTAAGAAAATTGAATCTTTTCGGCAGATCACTGTATTATGCGAAAGATGATTTCAACGTTCCTCACAGTCCATTATAATATTTGTGTAGCTGATTTTATTTCATAAATTCTAACAAGAGCTTTCGAGTTATATGTTCTTTATACCAAAATAGTTGAATCAATATTATTCAAAAATTATTATTGATTGTAATCAATTTCATTAATCTATTGTTAATACTTATTAATATTTATACATTTTTTATACAAATATATTAATGAAAATGTTTAATAATCTCAAAAAAGGTAACGCAAAGTAACATATCCAGCAAACCTAGTTAAAAAATATTTATAATTCAATTCTAAAAAAATAGTATCACATACAAATTTTTCAAATACTGCCAAGTACCTCTTGTACATTACAAATGGAGTATTTTTCCATAATAAAATAAATATTGCACTTATTTAGAATAATATATTTAAAATATTTAAAATACTACTAATACTGATAATAATAGTATTAAGAGTAGTACATGTAATTATCACTTGAATATGACTCTTTGTATGTACTTGAGTATTTCAAATTTTTAAGTAGAGAACAATATCAATGAAAAATCCCATTTATAATACATACTGCAGTATTATCAAATTACTGCTAAAACGAAATTTTATGAGAATTGATCAAAAATTCGAGTCAATGTCTCCGCTACTTGTTTCGTTTCTACTAGCGTCGAAATTCATAGAGTGCAAGCGATCCTATTCGGAGGTTGAGACGAGCGTTTTTCGTGGCGTTTTCGGACCGCAGATGGGGGTAACTCATTTCTCGGAATTATATTCCCCTACAATCCCGAGCTCGGTCTTATTCGGAGGTTGCACTGTATTTGCAAATGTAGCATTTTCAGTCCATGTGTCCGGTCTAAATACCTACATTACCGACTTTTTTTAAAAACGAGCTCATGTCTATACGAAATGAGATATCGAGTCAAAAATTGGGGAAATTAAACAAAAGGTACTATAGACGGTTTATCTGGTCATAATTGTTTATAATTATGAAATGAACAGTAATTTTTGTTTTCTAAATGCAAACACATTGGACCAGATAAAATTATTGAGTACCTTCTATTTCCTTCTCATAACTTGAAACTCGATATCTCATTGTATGTAGAAAATAGTTTGTAAAAAGTAAGCACCGGTAATGTAGATATTTGCTTATTTGTTGCAAATTTTTCCTGCCAAAAATTGTTACTAAATTCGAAGTCTGCTGCATAGAATAATTTCTGCTTTAATTAATTTGTACATTGAATCTCTCCAAGTGCACTATCTCGATATCGAAGAATAATGAATCTTTGCGAATAAGGGCGACGATTTTAAAATGTCTGCAAGTTTTGTTATTTTCAATGAGAAATTTACATTTCTCCTGCTCTCCTGCCAGATATTCAAATAATAATTTTCTCTCTAGTAATAGTAAATTTATGTGAGATTTCTGAGTGTGCCTTTCTGAGGGCGTTGTAGATTCTGGGAATACGAGTAATATTAGTGTTCTACACGGAAAAAATTAGTTCTTGAAATTTTAAATCACTGAGTCAACCACTCTAGGATCGGGCCAAACGTATGTCATAAATTGAAAGAATCGTCGTTAGATACTTTGATTGATACATATTTAAAAAATAGCAAGAATCGTAGAAAGTACAAAAGACTTTTAATGAATATGTGAAGACCAGAGGAATAGAGTTCTTGAAACACACATACACTAATGCTTCGAAGCCATTCAATGAAACTTCCGATGACTTCTAACGAGTTTTGAGAAGACAGTGTTGCCAAATTAAAAAAAATTATTTCAAGGTTTTATTTCATGATGTTATAGTTACCCACATAGGCATATGCTTGGGTTATATTTATTTTTACACAGTCAAACACTGCACACACACATATAAATTTACCCCTGACAACTAATCCCCACGACTAACCTAACACCTGGAATATTTTTCACAAATCCTAGCAAAGAGCCGAAGCACGGCACTGCAGGGCCGTGTAAAAAATACCTGGCCCCCGTTTTAACGCATGAGAATTAAATTTCATGAAATAAAATCCCTTTTTATGTTGAAAGCTCTACACTTTTATTAACGCTTCCAATTTGAAATTAAAAAATGACTTTCGTGGATTCCATGAAATGTCGACGTTTTGAGGCCCCCTGAGTCAGAAAAAATAGTTCTTACGTCGATGTCTGTCTGCCTGTCATCGTTGTCGTCGTTGTCGTCGTTGTCGTCGTCGTCTGTATACCGGATAACTTTTGAAAGTCTAATCGGATTGAATTCTGCTTTGGCACATTGTTTCAGGGACCAAAAAGAGAGATCGAGTTCATTAACCGGCTATTTTGGGTAGAAATTCGAAGAATTAGAGCATTTTCAATATTTCTTATACCACTTTTTACAAAATTCAGAAACTCCATTAACGGCAATCCGTAGTACTCGAAACTTGAAACAATTTATCCTCACGACTTTTTTCCATGAAAATTAAATTGTCAGTGTTAGAGTATTTTCAAAATCGCCCCAAGAAAAACGAAAATGAACATTTCAAGCCAAATAAAGCACGACATGAAAAAAAGTCCAGAATAGAAAAACGTTACTTTCTGATATTTCTACAAGATCGTCACGTCAACTTTTTGAATTTTCTTAAAAAATCGAAAATTCCCATTTTGGTAGCACAAAAAGTATTGAATTATAACATTCTCATCATAATGAGAAGGTATTGATTTTATGTGAAAAATTACTTTCGAAGATTTCATCAAATGTCGACGTTTTGCGGCCCCCTGAGTCAGAAAAAATAGTCTTTACGTCGATGTCCGTCTGTCTGTCATCGTTGTCGGCGTTTTCCTCGTCGTCTGTATGCCGGATAGCTTTTGAAAGACTAAGCGGATTGCATTGTGCATTGACACACCATTTCAGGGACCAAAAAGAAAGATCGATTTCGTTAACCAGCTATTTTGGATAAAATACAAAAATTAGAGCATTTTAAAAATTTGTATACCATTTCTCACAAAATTCGGATATTCCATTGACGACTATCCGTAGTACTCAAAAATTAAAACAATTTATCCTCACGACTTTTTTCGACGGAAATAAAATTGTCAGAGTTATAGCATTTTCAAGGTCCCGCAAAAAAACGAAGATTAACATTTCAAGCCAAATAAAGCGCGGTATGAAAAAATGTCTAGAGGATAAAAACGTTACTTTTCGACAGTTCTACAAGAATATCACGTCAACTTTTTGAGTTTTTTAAAAAATTCGAAAATTCACATTTTGTTCGCACAAAAAATAATGAATTATAACATTCTCATCATAATGAGAAGGTATTGATTTTATGTGAAACATGACTTTCGTGGAATTCATCAAATGTCGATGTTTTGAGGCCCCCTGAGTCAGAAAAAATCGTCTTTACGTCGATGTCCGTCTGTCGTCGTTGTCGTCGTCTGTATACCGGATAACTTTTGAAAGTCTAATCGGATTGGATTGTGCTTTGGCACACCGTTTCAGGAAACAAGAGGAAAGATCGAGTTCATTGAGCAGCTATTTTAGATAGAAGTACAAAAAATTAGATCACTCGCAAAATTTTTCAGACCAGTTTTTCAAAATTTAGAAACTCCATTCACGGGTATCCGTAGTACTCAAAAATTGAAACAATTTATCTCTACGATTTTTTTTGATGAAAATAAAATTGTCAGAGTTATAGCATTTTCAAAATCCCGCACAAAAGAAACGAAAATTAACATTTTAAGCCCAATGGAAGAACGTTACTTTTTGACAGTTCTACGAGATTATCACGTCATCTTATTGAGTTTTTTAAAAAATTCGAAAATGCACATGTTGTTCGCACAAAAAATAATTAATTATTACATTCTCACCATTATGAGAATACGGAAAAAAAATTTTGAATCCAATGAAATGCATTTCTTTGATTCCATTCATTTGAGCCATGAAAACCGTTTACTTAATTGTATTGAATATTATTTAAAAGCAACAAACTCGTGCATTGATTCAAAGAAATCATTTCTTTGGGCGCTATTTCTTTAAAATAAAGAAATATACAATCAGTAGCGCTATTTTAGTGGAATCACTTACTGGTTCATCCAGTCAAAGTGGAAAAATCACTGTTTCACCAGTGATAATTCAAAATACTGATTCAACCAGTGACAATTTCACTGGTTCAGTTTAACAGAGTGAATTGATTTGATGAGCAGGGGTTTGTACAATAAGCGAAAAAGGTATATAAGAAGTAATGTTATTTGTTATAAACACCTAATAGTGAACATTGTGGATTGTTCAGTTTTTAAGTAATATTTTGGAAATGAGATTACTTGCTTTTATTGACAAGGTGTAGTTGATCATGAAAATGCATCATTCGATATTATTGGTTATAAGTTTAAAAAACAAATTATATAAATAAATACACATTATGAATGTTATACATAGAAATAAACTTTTTTATGATTTTCTGCAATTTAAGTTTTCAATTATGTCCATTAACCCATTAACGACGAGGAACTCCGATTTCTTTTTTATTTTCAAGCCTCATTATTAAAATTAAGGAGTGTGAACTTTTGAACGAAAACCCTGTTCCCTACTATTTTCGGGTATGCTCTTTCAGAATCTGAGCTCAAAATTAAGATATCTCGTCCAAAAATAAATGTGGATTCAATATGGCGGTCAAAATTTGTAAAAATGTTTGAAACTGGATGAAATTGTCCGTACGTAGGTTTCTGCGGTCGCTGAATCCGAATTTAGAAATTCAATATAGCGGATCCAACATGGCGACCAAAATGTTGGAAAATGTATTTTTTTGCCATATTGGATCCGTTATCTTGAATTTCGCAAATCTGACACTATATTCGGATTCAGCGATCCCAAAAACCAGTGCACGGACAATTTTAAACAGTTCCAAACATTTTTACTAATTTTGTCCGCCATATTGGATCTGTCATCTTGAATTTAGAAAATCTGACACTAGATTCGGATTCAGCGACCCCAAAAACCAGTGTGCGGACAATTTCATCCAGTTTCAAACAATTTTTTACGAATTTTGGCGGCCATATTAGATCCGCCATCTTGAATTTCGAAAATCTGACACTAGCTTTGGATTCAGCGACCCAAAAACCCTATGTACAGCCACTTTCACCACTATTCGTTAGAATCTGAGTGAAGTGTCCACACACCTATATTTTTTCTAAATTTTCAAGTGAAAAATCACCATTTTGAAAATGATACCGACTTTTATGATGAAAACCAAAAGTATACTGTCAAACTAAACGAATTTGTGCACCGATGGTTGAAGAAAGTGTGAAGTTTTCTCGCGATTGCAATGTGAAAAAAAATCGTGAAAAAACTTTTTTCTCAAAATTTTAATATTTATTGACACAAAAGCCGCCATATTTAAGTTTCTGGAGGTGATGTTTCAATTTTGAGCTCAAATTCTAGAAGAGCATACCCGAAAATAGTAGGGAACAGGGTTTTCGTTCAAAAATGCTCACTCCTTAAGAGGGCTGGGGACATGAACTTTTGTAAGGTCATCGCCCGCCACCGTTTCCTTCAAAAGTATAGGGAAAAATATGACTTATGTGGTATGCCAGGATTCAGAAAAGAATGAGCTTCAGAGGAAATTTTTCAATTTTTTACAAACATTCATCTTATTAAAAATATACTTGGTCAAAGTTACCTTACTTTTGAAGAATAATTTCTCGGCTTGTAATGAATATTTCGCAAATTTTCGAAATGTCCAGACTAGATTGATCTTTTATCTACAAATGCATGTATCTAATTAGAAAATTTCTCTTGAATAAATATGAAAAAACATGGGCAGACGAAGTGTCTACATCGAGTAAATTTAAGTCAAGTAACTCCCGATCCTGGCGGCCAAATATTGAGGAGACCTTTAGGCCCGCCCACGCTATTCTACTCACTACAATGCATACCCCTTACCTCACCCCGTCAAGTTGTAGGGCCTACTGTAATTCACATCTGGCACCACTCAAGACTAACCGGATTGGATTGTGCTTTGGTACACAGTTTCAGGGACGAAAAAGAAAGATCGAGTTCGTTAACCAGCTATTTTGGATAGAAATGCAAAAAGTTAGGGCACTTTCAAAATTGTTTAGACCATTTTTTTTTTAAATTCATAAATTTCATGGAGGGCCACCCGTAGCACTAGAAAATTAAAACAAATTATTTTCACAACTTTTTTCAATATGAGGAAAATTGACAGAGTTATAGCATTTTCAAAATCTCCGCAAAAAAGCGAAAATTAGCATTCCAACCGAATTAATGCATGATATGAAAAAAAGTCAGGAGAAAAGTGTTACTTTTTGATAGTCCTACAAGATTCTCATGACGACTGTTTGAGTTTTCCTAAAAAATCGAAAATTTAAATTTTATTGGCACAAAACATAATGAATTATTACATTCTGATCATAATGAGAAGGTATTGGTTTTATTTGAAAAATGACTTTCGTCGATTCCATGAAATGTCGACGTTTTGAAGCCCCCTGAGTCAGAAAAAATAGTTTTTACGTCGGTGTCTGTCCATCTGTCGTTGTCGTCGTCGTCGTCGTCGTCTGTATATCGGATAACTTTCGAAAGACTAACCGGATTGGATTGTGCTTTGGTACACAGTTTCAGGGACGAAAAAGAAAGATCGAGTTCGTTAACCAGCTCTTTTTGATAGAAATTCAAAAAGTTAGGGCACTTTCAAAATTTTTTAGACCATTTTTTTGAGAAATTCATAAATTCCATGGACAGCCGCCCGTAGTACTCGAAAATTAAAATAAATTATTTTCACAACTTTTTTTAATACGAAAAAAATTGACAGAGTTATAGCATTTTCAAAATCTCCTCAAAAAAGCGAAAATTAACATTTTAAGTCAATTAAGGCATGATATGAAAAAAGTCAGGAGAGAAAAGTGTTACTTTTTGATAGTCCTACAAGATTCTCATGACGACTCTTTGAGTTTTCTTAAATATCGAAAATTCAAATTTTATTGGCACAAAACATAATGAATTATTACATTCTCATCATAATGAGATGGTATTGGTTTTATGTGAAAAATGACTTTCGTGGATTCCGTCAAATGTCGACGGTTTGAGACTCCCTGAGTCAGAAAAAATAGATTTTACGCCGGTGTCTGTCTGTCTGTCGTTGTAGTCGTCGTCCGTATACCGGATAATTTTGTAAGACTAATAGTCTTTTGAATTTTCTTGAAAGATCGAAAAATGAAATTTTTATCGCAAAAAAAATAATAAACAATCAAAAATTCCATTTGGCGGTCAAGCTATGCAAGGTACAGAAAAAAATTAATTTAGCAAAAATTGCGCCTGAAGAAGGAGCGATGAATCATTTTTGATAGGATACGTAATTTCTTTTTTATTCGTAAAAAACCACATTAAAAATCAAAAAATAAAATTTGGGACAAAAGTTGCTCTTCCAAAAAAGAATGAAAACTCATCCAAATTTGTCATCAATAATTTCTTGATAGGACGCGTAGTTTTGTTTCAATCGTAAAAGATAACATGCAATGTAAGATAATTAAATTTTGCTGAAAAACGGCACAAGGTACGAAAAAAAATTAATCGATAAAAGTTGTTAACCCAAAAAGAATGTACAAGTTCGTTATTAGTCAATTTTAGATAGGCCATGACAACTTTGTTTTAATCGTAAAATATAAGATTAAATATAAAATAATTAAATTTTTGGAAAAACGGCACGATAGACGAAAAAAATGACAAAAAAAGTTGTTCTGCTAAAAAATATCTTCACATAGTTCATGAATTTTTGTTAGAAACAGGTGGTAAAAATAAAAAAATGAACTTTTTGGAAAAAAGGACATAAGCTATAATGATATTTTATTTAACAAAATTTTTCGCCTAAATTATATCTACAAATTTGCTTAGAACCACCTTACGCTATGATGCGTATTATACGTATTTTCTATCTGTCGCCGCGAGTTGCGTAGTTTCTTTTAGGACCCATCGATTTGCGCAATATTTCAAGTTAGTTTGTATAATTATTCAACAACAATTTCTTATTAAGCGTTGAAAACCACATGTATTATTAATTGACTGAATGAATGAAGACACGGAATAATTGTGATTTTTTCACTCGTCAACAAATCCTAAGTTTTTTGCAACTTGAAATAAAAATTGCTATTTAGTGTTAAATGAAGATGAAAAATGTTATGGAATCTTTGATAATTGAATAACGTATTTTTTCGTATCATCCAGCCACCAGATCAGGGCAAACTTGTTTCCTCTTGGAGCCATGGTGGCGAAGGTGGTAGGAAACAAAGTATCCGTTACGAGGGCGAGCAGGCGTCGCGTAGAGACTAGATCTTTAATGTAGGGGCTGAAACTTATGTAGAAGCAAAATAGAATGGAAATATCTTTAGGAGTCGCTAAGTAGGAGCTAGTAGAATAAGCAGCCGCAAAGTAGGGACGACATAAACTGAAGTCTGGCTCCGTCTAAAAAATGAGACATACTGAAAACGAATTCATCTACTTCAGCATGTCTTGATTGGTGGCAAATCAAATCGAAACCAAGTCGAAGAATTTTTACTCGGGATACTACCGAACAACACCTGAAGGTGAACTAAAACACATCAGTTACACTATAATATCGGATATAAAATGTCATAATACGATTTTTGTGCATCCCTATAAAAGAAAGCGAATATCTTATTTACGGGAGAAAGAGGGACTTACTGTGAACTTAGTAATATACAATTCAGATGGTTCAGCAGCTCAATACAAAAATCTTAAGAACTTTGCTAACTTAACACTCGACGAGCAAGATCTTGGATGTAAAGCAGAATGGAACTTTCCAGGAACCTCACATGGCAAAGGGCCGAGATAGAAGTAAAGACAAAGGTTTTTTCACATTCCGATTCAATTATTTAAAATAACACTATGACAATGAAAATTGTTACTAAAGTGTTCACCTTTAGCACCAATTATTATAAATCGATGTTTTACATTGAAAGCATTATTTAAGGTGTCTGAACAGTCACATGCCGCCCTCTAGCCGCGTCGCGACGCTTCATCGTGTAGGACCCTAAGAATGATTTTTTTTCTCATAAACCACTGCCTGTCCCAAAATGGAACTTACAGAACTTGTAAAGCACATTTATGGCTTCTTTTCATGGATAAATTTAAAAACTTAAAGAACACGTATTTTCAAAAACGAAATTTTCATTTTTTGAGTTTTCAACAAAATATCAATTTTTTTTACGGTATTTTTTGTTTTGTTGGAATTTACGTCATTGCAAACAATTTCAGAGCTTGAAAAGTAAAACCGGTTCATTTCAACCGAAGATATGGAGCTATAAAAAAAACACGTGAGCCGTCGTGGGACGCCAGACAGCAGTAATAACTTCATATGATGTATGCATCATATTGTATGATACTGTATCATATTCTATCATAGCATATGATATTGTATCACATAGTACGGTATTGCATCATATTGTATTATTTTGTATAATATTTTATCATATTTTATTATTGCATAAGATATTATATCATATAGTATCATAGTGCACCAGTATAGTGTGTCATAATGTAACTCGGTACAACATGCTGTATATCATATCATATTGTATGATGTTGTGTCATATAGTGTATCATACTGTAGCATAGTGTGCAATATTGTATCATATTGCATCGTATTCCATTATATTGTATGATACTGTATCATATTCTATCATACTCTACCATATTGTATCATATTGCACCATAGTGTATGATACTATATATGTATATATATATATATATATATATTCGGTTTTGGTTTCTATTCCTTTCGAATAGAACTGAAGGGCCTATGACGAAGCCACCGAACGCGTCCTCGGGTTGCGGATAGAGGTGATTTTGAGAATAAAGGGTATCCATGTGTCAAGGGTCAGTTTACAATAACGTCTTTTTTCAAGTTAACTGTTGGAAGCTTAAAAATTGCCACAACATGAATATAATAATAATAAAATTAGCAGTATCAAATATTCTTAAGTTTTTATCTGAAATTATTATTTTTTGTACGCTAAAGTGTGAGTTGACTTTTTCTGGCATGTTTTCACAGTTTAAAATACATTTTTTTACATGTATGTTTACACGTGATTCCGGAAAGAATTGTCAGTATCGAAATAAATTTCTGACATAAATAATTACATTTTTTATTTGTATAATATAATATAATATGATATAAAAAATTTCTTTACTTCAAGTGAATGTTTTTTTCAAACTTTATAATTGCAAAGTTGAAAGAAATTATTTCACCTGAGATGAATCTATTATTTTGTTATTATATCCTATCCTGAGTACATGACTGATTATAATGAGATAATTATAAGAGAGCGCAGTTCAAAATAGAAGGAAACGTGTAAGGAGCGAAAGATTTTAATTTGAAATAAATAAAATTTCTTATTGTAAAAACTTATTTTTTTGACGTAAATAAGCATTTTAAAGAGAAAAATGTGTTTGAGAGAATTAAAACTTTTCTGTAGATGTAGCATATCATACTTTATTCGATACTACCACTAATTCGTAAACGTTATACTTCAAACTAATGATTTTTACAATATGTGATGTTGTGTCGTTTTTACTTATTATTTAAACAAATCTTATCGAATTGTTTGTATAGTAACATTTTTGAACTTATCGCAACCTCACCCACATGAAGAGTAGGGTGAGCAATCGCTTCCCCTGCCCCCGTCACTGGTAACTTTAAATTAATTGTATTGCACTTGAGGTATGTATAGGATAGGGCATACATTTACTCCAAGTAAAGATATTTCTTATATTTTATTATACAAATAAGAGATATAATTATTTATGTCAAACATTTATTTCAATAGCGACAAAATGTTCAGGAATCACGTGTGAAAATACATGTGAAAAATACATTATAAAAAAAAAAAAAATTCAGCTGAAAAACTAGGTATATTTTTAATTGCTTAACTTTTGATCAAACTAAGCATAATGACATAAGGAAAAAATATTTGACAGCCCTAATTAAAGAAAAGTAATACACCAAACTGTTGGTTTCAGACCAGTGTCGCGGGGGTTGCCTGCAAATAGCCTTGGCCACAAGTCTGGGCGATCCAAACGTTAACAACCGTTGGCGAGAGACGGTTGCGACCAGTGTTGCCAATGACCGGAAAATTTCCCGGTTTTTCGGGTAATTTCGACACTGTCGGGAGTTTTTCGGGAAATCGAAAAATTCCGGGACGATCTATTTCAATCAAATTTAATTATCTTTGTACATTTATTAGAAAAGTTTTCAGAAAGTGATATCCAAAAATAATTTGTCCTGGCTTTGGATAATGGTTTTACAGTAAATCAATACAAATTATAGATATGGCATTTTTAAAACTACTTTGTTTTATATTTTAACCTGATTTTTCAGTTCCAAAATGTCCGGGAAATTTTCGAAGCTGCCCGGGTAAAATTCGTTCCCCCGTTAGAATGCGTTCGTCGAGACGTCTCTCGCTCTGCGCGCTGAGAAAGCCTGGGACAGCAGTTCTAGGAAAGCCGAAACTGGGGTGACAGAATCCGAGAGTTTGGTGTACTTTCATTTATGTGGCAATTTTTAAGTTTCAAAGCCGGATGTATATTATACATAATATGTGCCAAAACGTGTCATGAGCACTATATATGCCAAAACGCGCTGTGGATACTTCTTTTATGACACAACGCGTTCGGCATAATCGAGGCATACACAACTAATGTTCTGAGCAGGGACTGAGAGTAAAAGGTTTTGATCAGTTTGGGTTTTGATCCCTGAGCCGACGCAAAATGAATCGTTAGGTTTGTTGATCTCAAGAGAATTCTGCTGAACGTTAGAGAATTCTGCTGAATTGAAGAAAGTTCTGCCGAACTTAAAAGAATGCTACTGAATTTAAGAGAATTTTACATAATCCAACGAAATTCTACTGAATTCATGAGAATTCTACTGAATTCATGAGAATTCTACTGAATTCATGAGAATTCTACTGAACTCATGAGAATTCTACTGAGTTCATGAGAATTCTACTGAGTTCATGAGAATGACACAAAATTCAAGAGAATTCTACTGAATTCAAAAGAATTCTGCTGAAGTCAAAAGAATTCTGCTGAAATCAAAAGAATCTCACAGAATTAGAGCGCATTTAGCTGATTTTAAAAAAGTTCTGCTGAATTCAGATGAATTATTCACAATTCAGGAGAATTCTACTGAGTTATCGAAAATTCTACAGAATTCAAGGGAATTTTACAGAATTCATGAGAATTTTGCCTAATTTGGTTGATTGTGAAAAACATATTTTTTAATTTTTGTATCTCGTTGACGTGTGAAGTTACACCAGAGTCACAACCTACTGGAAAATCGAACGGAGGAGAAATTATACGAACAGAACTTGCTTATGCACACACTCTTGTCGATGGCACATGGCCATTTTTTTGTTAGAATTTAAAAATATATAAATGTTTTTAGAATACTGTGACACTCTGTATATACAGTATATTATCACTAGTCGAGCGGCGACGTACGTAAATGCCAAAGCCCGTTTCAAGTGGCCTCAACTATTGTACGTTACTTTCTCCTGATCGGCTCGGAATAGTGTCTGTTTTTTCTCGGTTCGGGATTGGGTTGTCCATACCCATAACGGAAAGTGTGATAAAAAGGGAAATTTTGCAGTTTTTTTCTCTTTACGAACGACTGTCAAATATCACAAAACGTCTTAAATCCATGCAAGGACGCTCCCAGGATACAAATAATTTGCATAATAATCAACCTAATTGTTATAAACAAGTTAAGGGTGTTGGTTAAATCCGACTTGGATTTTTGTTTGTATAGGTACGTCACTGACTCAATATATATATTTTCCCAAGTATTTGAGAACGAAAGAAGGAAAACTTGTCAAATATCCGGGGTTTTGCGAGATCCTCGGATCAATAAAATTTAGAGGAATAAAGCCTTTGCTGAGGCAATCGTTATTTTTACGCAAATTATAAATTTTTTTAAAGGGAGAAATCTTTGGATAGCAAAAGACAGCATTTGAACGGTGACAAGCGTTCGCAAATTTATTTTTATACTCACAATTCTGACATCACAGAAGCATTTTTAGGCGTCATCGTACATCCGAAGACCCACAAATTGATGATCGTGAACCTCAATTTTTCGAATTACGTCGCGAAATGGAGAAAACGGGGCACAAAATTGAGATGTCCTGTGTATGTGAAGACCATAAGACTGTAGTTGTAAGCAGCAAAGCAAACACGGCATACAGACCATCTGTCAAATTCGCTCTCCAATGCTCTGAACTCCGAGCCACTCATTAGGTATTTTCACTTCAACCACCAGCTAACTTTACTTCGTTGAGTGCTGAGGGAAAACAATGGACCCAATACATGGGATTCGGTCAATTTTTTCCCTATTTTGCTAATATCTTCGTAAAAACTAATTTTTTCTATATATGTGTATTGGAAAAACAGTTTTTATTTTCTAAGAACTATTTAATGACATAATAAAATTATAATAATTATTATTCATTACGAAGCTATTACAAAACTAAAGTTTTTTCTCATGCATTTGTTCCCTTGTTTCCCCCTCAGCAATCAACGAAGTGAAGTTAGCAGGTGGTTGAAGTGAAAATACCTCATTGTCACTCCAGAAATCGAGGCGTCCTTCCTTATCGACCGCGAGTCCAGGCTTCGAGTCTCAGCGGCAGTTTTCAATTGAGAAATAAAAATAAAAAATGTGAATAAAATTGAAGAGTTCGGGGACGTCTGTTGTTCTATTTTATAGCATCTCCAAATACAGTTTTTAAAATTGTTAATTTTTGTGGACGAAAACCCGGGGGAACTGAACCCGATTCACCACACGACGAAGTATCACATGCCCTTAAGGTTTAAAAGAGAATGTTCTGAAAAAAGGTTGAGTAATTTTTACATGTTTTTAGAATTCGAAATATGTAAATATATAGAAACTGTTCAAGTTGAAGGATCAAAAATTCATGTGGTGAAATTTGAAACCTTTTTTATTTTACGTAATTCAATTGCATTCACATTCGAACTCTCCGAAATTTTTTTCATTTGTTTTTCATTTCATTCATATTTTTATGCATACAAATTGAAACTATGATGAATCATTTTGGTACTTGTTAAAATGGTTGTAATTCTTAAAAAGAATAATTATCGTTCGCATTTAATCTCGAGACCGTATCTTAGCCTACTTTCTGCAAGAGGTTGAAACACGTGTAAAATATTACTTTTTGGAAACATTCTTATAGTTAAATCAAATACCTTTATTCGTTACTTTTTTTCGGACTGTTAAGCGAATGTCTGTTGAGTAATTTGAAAAATGGCGATGTGGATGTTGAAAAATTGAGTGAGATTGTAGTTTCCTGGAGTGGGAAGTATATAAAATGAACTTTCGAGTTACATTTACGAATCGGTGGAGGTAGATTGGAGAGTAAGGTATAAAAAAGAGAGGAATTTGGAAAGAAAAGAGATGGGATTCGCAGGACAAGCTTCTGGCCTCGGAGTGGTCCCTTGTAAAACATCTACGCGGTACCCTTCTGTCTCGCTGGCCGTTTCCGTGGGATCGCCTTGTCCGATTATTTTCAACGGGGGTTTAAAACCGAAATCCGCATTTTTCAGGAGTCTCCTCTCGCGAGCATCGATACCTTTCACATAAATCAATCTAGCGTTAGGATCCTGGTCGCCAAATACTCAGGGACGTAAACTGCCGATGAGAAATCTCAATGGGAATCAAAACTTCCTTTTTTTTGTAAGAAAAATTAAAAGCAAATGAATAAGGACATTATTTATGGTAATTTTCGCAGTTTAAAAAAATTAGGCTGTTGAGTCAACTACTTTTACTAAACAGCAACTATTATTATTGCTTGATTTTATATTCACGATTTGATTTAGATAATATAAATTGTTTCCGAAATGCGATTTGACATAATTTTTTGTTTTATTAAATAACCATTTGCACTCATTTTTATTTTTTTAAATTGCCATTTGATCTAATTTTCATTTTTGCGCATTGTCATATATCATCATGTTTATTTGACCGAATTGACAACCGAAATTTTGTATGACATAAAGATGGCATCCACAAAAGATAATGGCGCGAAATGTTAATCAGCAAATCAGTAATTCAAATAAAAAATTCTTAGGACAAATGATAATTCGGTACAATAAAAATGAGACCAAATGAATTTCGGCAAAATAGACATTAGGGGAAGAAGAATTTGACGAATATTAATGCGCTTCATAATTTCGATAATACTTTTGTTCCAAATCAATTGATTTTCAGGTTTTGATTTTGTTTTAGAAAATATTTCTCCAATGAACATGAGAAATTTCCCTCCTTCCTTTTGGAAAAGCCATCACCCTGGAGACGTTTACGAATATCCTACGGACCCATGGCATCCGCACTATCCTCAGTATCATCACAGGTGTGTACAATTATTATTTGATGGATAACTTGAAAACATTCTAGAAAATTTCATAAATATTCACAGCATTCCAGAATATTTTAAGGTTAGAGTTTCTAGAACAGAACTCTTGGTTTCTAGAATATTCTAATACATTCCGAAACATTCGAGAATATGTATCAGAATATATATATATATATAGAAAACTAAAGGTTAACAACCACCGCAGGGTCCCACTGGGAGTAACTGTCATCTAAAAAAATGACACGTGGGGTGATCGCTAGAGAGATTGATCAGCAGCCTGGGTCGGAGCAGTGTTGCGGAATGAACGTGTTATTTATATGCGTAACACGAGAATTCTAGATCAATCTACAATATCTATACTTTAAACCTATAGACCTATCTACCCTTCACCTATATACCCATCCACACATCACTACTTTCCAACCGAGCAATTCACGCCGACCCCGAAAGGGAAACAGCTTAATGATATAATAATAAAGAAATGAATAAATCTTAATGCACGACACGTCATTTTGTAGATATTTGTAAGACCAACATTTTTCAACTACACTTTTTTCCTGACAGACATGTAGGTTAGTTGCAAGAAACAAAAAAATTTCCCCAAATAAGCCTTTTTTCCGTAGGACGGCGCCTGGATTAGAACACGTACAGGAGTAATTACGGAATCCCGTACAGGGTTTTCCATGCAGTGAGGTTCCAATGTAATTGTTTCAAAGTGGAAGTTTCTTGATTTCAAAAGCTTGGAAATTGAATACTTTTACATTCGTTATGGATTACATTTATTCTAGATGAAATTGTGTCTAGCTTCATTCAAAGTTCAATCTTCTTCAAATTAATTGTTTTTAATGTATCATTAAAAATGGATTGAATATTTAATTCAAACTATTTTTTTCTTGAGTTGGGATTAAAAATTTGATGATAAATTAATTTGTTGCAAGCTATTTGAGTCTAAATGGAAGTAAAAAAGTAATATTATTGATATTATACAATTATACATTTTGGAGGCTTTCAAGTGAAAATTAATATTTCAAAAATATAGTTCTCGTGAATAATTTAAATAAGTTTTGAAATTATTAAAAAATTAACGTTGAAAATTAGACAGTGAATGATAAACTTTTTTATAGGAAAGTCTTACCTGCTCTGAAGCGACGAAACGACTGGAAAAATTGCAACCGCATCCAGAGCTTTTATAAATTTTCACACACTATTTAGATAACCACTTTAGACTTCTTTACAGAAATGAATAATTGTTTAAACCTTAAAAATTAATTATTTCTGCCATTCAGTTAATTGATATACAAATGTAATGATTGAATTTATTTTGGAAGTTTCGAAATTTGAATTGGAAAATAAAACCCACAAAAATTTAAAAAAAAATCATACTTGGAATCTACTGAATTTTAAAACTATTTTTAAATAAAAAAAGATAAAAGAAGTAAAATTTGTAATTTAAAATAATGTTTTAGGTATGAAAAATTAAATCGAAAAATAATGAAAATCTATATTTCAAATTAAATAGAATTTAATATTTTTCATTTCTATTTGGAGCACTTTTTGTTAAACTAAATTTAATTCTTAATTATTAAAATCGCAGAATAATTCTTTTCGTAGAATGTATTATCAACATTGAAGGAAGAAATAAATCCTTTTTCTAATTAAAATACTTAGTGTCACGAAATTAGAAAACCATTTTTGCTGAAAAATTGTTATTTTAATTCAAGGAAGCTTAATCTCAGAACAGGACTTAAAATAAATTTCTCGCATGAATCACAATGAATCACTTCATAAATAGAGATGAGCTACGATTTTTGAATGTTTACAGATAATTATCGTTTCAATTGGTAAAAAGAATATCAAATTTTCTTAAAACTAAATATTACTTGAGAAATGGTACAAAAATAACAATTATATATGCATTTAATTAATTTTATAATTTTAATTATATCTTTTGTCTCTTATTTAATAAACATAATTCCAACATTTCCCGAGTCAAAGTTTTAAATATTATTGATAAAAATGTCTTTTTTTATCATTTATGGCTTGATTTGATTAATTGTTTTATCAAAGAAATACGAAGTAACCGAAAACAATCGAATTAGAAAATTATTAGAAAACCCTTAGCCTGTTGAAAAAACAAACTTTTTGCTAATAGAAAAAAATAAGGCTTAAAAAGTGAAATATCTTATTCACATCGTGTGCATGGTTTTGGCGTACGTATTTAAATACATATTTCTCGAAAACTAAGGGAGATTCCATTTTTATATTCACAGGGCTTGTAGAGGACACTGTAAGCTATCTATATAGAAAAATAAGAAAATAAAAAATGAGTTTTTTTCAGAAATTGTGTTTAAATATTAATTTTTGAAAAATTAAAAAGTTTTTAAAAGTAAAATATTTTTTTAACACTACGTCTCATTACAAATAATTGAAAAAATAGACCTTAATATCATTGAAATCACCAAAGTTATGAAAAGTCAAGAAAAAAAGGACCAAAATTTTCAATTTTCAATATTTCCTAAGTTTTTTCATTTTTTCAAAAATTAATTAAGAGTTTTTTTCCAACAACAGAAGGAAAGAATACTAGAATTTTCATCAAAATTACTGACAATATCTGACATTCTTTAGATGATTTGACATTGAATTGCTCTAAACTGACTGAATACAATTTTTTAATAATTATAGTACTTTGGCTTGCGTGATTCATCTTGAAAGTTGGTCAAATGATTAATAAAAATTTCATTCACAATGATTTTTCGTTTTTTCAATTCAAAATCAAGAATATATCATATTATTTACAAAAATTCAACACTTACTTATTTAAATAAGCGCGCGCAAAGTTGCACTTTCACCGTTTGAGATTTTGGTTTGCGACATCTATCATTAGGACGCTTGCTACAATGCTTCAGGGATAGGGACGAGCACTCCATGTAATATATCCTCTAAGGAACTTACCGAAATACCCGGACGATGCATAGGGCTGGTATTTTCACTTCAACCAGCAGCTAACTTCACTACGTTGGTTGCTGAGGAGAAAACAAGGGACCAAATGCATGGGACAAAGCTTTATTTTTGTAATATCTTCGTAATGAATAATAATGATTATCATTTTTTTAGTTCATTAAGTAGTTATAGGAAAATAAATACTATTTTTCGAATACACTTATATAGATAAAATTTGTTTTTACGAAGATATTAGCAAAATAGGGCAAAAATCGACCGAATCCCATGCATTTGGTTCATTGTTTTCCCCTTAGCACTCAACGAAATGAAGTTAGCTGGTTGAAGTGAAAATAGCTGACAGTCAAGCGGGGCGCACACACGTTCGCACAACGAATAAGCACAAGGGAACACGCTTCAACGCACATGGATCCGCATAGCTACTTGCTATGCACCAGGTTTTATCGGGCTAGCTTCATGTAGCGCCGACCAGCTTTTTGTAACCTCAACATGGGAAGTGTGGACGTGAGAATTCGTGGACAGGTATGGTCCATTTATACCTCTGTCTGTCCGACCGGTGCAGGCAGAAAAGTCATTAGAGTAAAAGAGATAGAGAGTACTCTTTGTCAAATTTTCCGCTCCCTATCTCTTTTACTCTTATGGACTTTCTGCCAGCACCGTTCGGAGGGACAGAGGTATAAATGCGCAATAATCTAATACTTATAGTGATTTTATGTGAAATAACTTCTTCGTCTGTCTTTGATTATGAAACAGTATTATTTTAAGTTTATTTAACGATGTTGGATTCAAGTTCTAACATGAACATTTTACGCATTTATGTTTAGAAATTTTTTAAATTATTATACTATTAAACTTATTGTAAAATAATGTGAGTTATCGAAAAATATTATAAAACGTTCACGTAACGGTGTTTCATTTCATTTTTAAGATCAAAATTAAAAGTTTTTTTATTAAATAATTTGATACAAATTAATCAACATTGATCCTAGGTTATATGTAAAAATTACTCCAGAAACTTGTACGAGTACTAAATTTTCACTTCCACTCAAAACTTTATTTTTATTTTCAAATGTATAACTTTCAAGGCTGCAGGATTATAAATAAAAGCATTGCTATTATTTCACAACGATAAAAATCAAATAATTTCAGAATTTAATGAATTGAAGACAATGAAAATACGTATGTTTCAATACCAATGCATATTATGAATTGTAATAATATAAATTTATTGAAATGATACATTTTTCGGGGTAGCCGAAAATAAAAATTTGTGCAAAATAAGGAACAAATATTAAAGTAATCATGAAAAATAAAATTTGCACATTATTTTGCAATGTCTGAATAGACAGTACCAGACAGTGCGTACAGAAATAAATATAATATACATTTAACATAATAGTTGAACATAATGTAGAAAAGTTTACATTTTCGACAAAATCGAATGCGAAGCACGAGATACGTGATGAGAATGTGTTCCTTAAAACCGAAGGAGCTTTAACAAAAAAGAATTCACAAGCACCAAATCACAGTTGTCGATGCTTTGACCTTTAATTTTAAGGGATGTTTGCAAAAATATGGGAGAAATACAAAAACCGAGCGCGTTGCGCGAGGTAAATATATAATCGAGCGCGAAGCGCGATAACCATCATTTGCGCGCCCTAGGTGCGCTCAAGCTTGCGAGTCGCTTGCGCAGCGCGCGATGAGGATTTGCTCGCGCAACGGGCAGATTTTTTTAATTACATTAAAGTGAATCTCTTCGGCCAAGGGAAGTTTTAGTAAACGGGAGCGCATTTTTGACAACCTCATTTTCAGGAAAATTTTGTGAGGGTCCCGACCAAAGGAAATCAGTATTTTTTGTTCATCAGACAGCGTTTAGGGGTTTCACCCACCTCCTTAATTTTCTCATTGAGAATGCATTGGGAAACCCCCCCATTTTTACGAATATGAGACTGAAACACCTTTTAAACAAGGATCAAGTATTTCGCGATTATATTAGTCGTAAATATTACTTTTGTTTATTGTTTTTATCACAGATAATTTTTAATGGTCAAATTAAGAAGTTTCGTGAACTTTTTAAATAATTAATTATTGTTTAAAAATGTATTTGTTCATATTTTATCACAAATTAACGGTATCGGCACAACGATATAAACTAATTAGGCAATATAAAAAATCTGTACAACCAAATTAGTTTTTTGTTAATTGTTTAATCAATGTTTTATTACATTTATGTACATAAATTTTAAGGTTGTTGTTTGAAAAAGTAAGTTAAAGAAATTAAAAATAGCGGACTAAAAGTACTAAATATTTATATACTCCTTTTTTTCAATTTTAATTTATAATTTCTTGTTATCATTTTTACTAATCTCAGGCAAATATATTTTATTAAAAATATTCATGTTTTAAATGTAGAGTGAAGTTTAAGTACTTAAAATTCATATATGAAAATAATATAAAAATTGGTTTCAATTATTAATCAAATTCATGAACATTAGAATAATATATAAGATAAATTTAAATTTGTACCATTAAGCAAATACTTGTCCTATTATAAAGTTGCCTTGACAAAGTAAAAACATCGTTATTTACTATAACATATAAAAAGTAACGTTTATACACATTCTGATAATTATAAGGACTGAAAAAAACTATTCATAATACTCGTACACTCGCGATATTATTATCTATATATTCAAATTTTTAAATAATTGTTACGATTATTTAATCTATAAAATAATTACAATTAAACCATTCACCGATGGATAATAAATAAGGTAACCCGAGTCGAAATTTTGGCCCTACTTTAGTCCTGCTTAGCCCTCCACGTCCTCTTTTGAATCCCATTAGAGGTCCTCTTTTGATTCGCTTACGTCCTGACGACCTATGTACTTTTCTCGTATTTATATAATTTAATTATTCTATTTAATTACATATTTATTATAATTATTTTATCTACTTAATTTGTTAATATGCATAATAAAAAGTTATGGTATATCAGGCAGAGTTATAAAGTTGGTTTCTCTGATCTTCGAAAAAAGTCAATACAAATTTGAAATTCGTTAATATCTTCTGTTCTGTTTTTTATGGGGAAACACTTATGGCACAATGGTGATTTCGATTTTACAGAATGTTATTTCGTTCTCCTGAAAAATTCCGATTTTGTTGGTTATTTAGTTCTGTATTGCAACCCTTCATTTATAAGTGACATTGAAAATGAAAGGATTACAATACAAATGCAAAAAAAGTTTTGTCATTTTGTTGAAAATAATTTAATTTTAAAGGCGTAGTTCTATCATATTTTATTATTTGGGGCTAAACGCCAGTAGGGCCAGAATTATTCAATTTTTCAGGCTTCCAATTTGACGCAATAAATAATGATGAACACCAGTTATTTCAAGTTCAAAAATAAGCATGGTTAAAAATGCTTTTTAAATTTGAGGAAAAGACTCCTATTATTAGACAAACTTTAGAAAAAAATATTTCAGGTTATTTTTTTCTCATTTTATTTTATTCTTTGAAGGATTATCTACGAATCTCTTTGGTACGTTTTTATTTACAACATTTCATTCAGTAATTATGCATTTGTTAATTGTATAAATAATATTTTTCTGAAATACATTTTTTTAAATAAAAGTAGAATAATCCGTACAACATTAGGATTCAATAATAATTGCGCAACCTTTACTTGAACAGAAAGCAGAAACATGTAAACTTCTAGATAACATATATCAGTAAATGTTTAGTTTTTAATATTTTATTGATATATTTCTTATCTAAAAGACCACACTTCTCAGTTTCGTTGATGTTAATTACAACTTTTAATTTCTTGGAATACGTAGTTAGACATTTTTCACTTTAAACATTTCAATTTTTAAAGTGTACAATTTTTAATGAGTACAGAAATTTTTGTACGAATAGCTGGATTTTTTCCATACAAATTTCAGGCCGAACGGGTTCTTTGCACCGAAATTTCGGTATGAATAGCTGGATATTTTCCGTACATGTTGTAGATTATAGACACTTCGCATTTTTAAAACTTCATTTTCAATCTGTCACATTTTTGGTGTCCCAAATTCAACCTTTTTGAATTAAAAATTAAGTTGAACCACTTTTTGAAAGCCTTAAACCAAACATTTTCTTATTTTCTTTGTCAATATGAAATTCATTTATATGTTTAGTTTTGCAATGCTTATTATTCTTTTTTTAAGTTTCTTTCTGTATCGTTTAGAGGGTGTACAATTTGAGGCCTTTACGTCTGTCTTACAATTATTTAATTAATATATTTGACTAATTAATAGCTAAATGTATATTTAATTATAGCGATCAGAAAACCAATTTTTGTAAGTATTTCAATTTAAGTTAAATTATGAATTTTTCAACCAATATAAAAGAGAATTTAATTCTCAATTTATACTGACTTATTAAACCTTATTATACCCTATGATACAAGAAAAAAAAATCCTTTGAAATTATAAAAATTAAAAGAATTATAGGTAGATATGACGGTTTCAAAAAAGGAAAATATGCAATGAAAAGAACAAAATCAATGGGATCTAACAGGAGTATCAGCAGTGCCCCGTCCTCTCGCACGAAATATATACCTGCTTTTCTTCTTTAAATTCAAGGAATGGGGTAGCCGGGAAATTTACTTAAGCTAACAAAAGAAACAGAGTGCAAATTTCAGCGACACTTTCCTGCATTAGGTTCTTCGATAAAATGTTAGATTTTAGAATTGACATCTTTCAGACCAGCCAGAGATATAACTGATTTTTAACATTTTCAAAAAAGGCACCAGAAATACTTTTCTGAAACTTTATGGATTTATACCTTTTGTGAAATTCTGCGTCGAATGATATATACTTTGAAGAGGCCATTTTTTGACACCTCCTACATATATATAATTAAAAACTAAAGGTTAACAACCACCGCAGGGTCCCACTGGGAGCAACTGTCATCTACAAAATGATATTGGCTCCCAGTAGGACCGCGGTAAATCCCATTCATGGCCACGTCTCACAACCGTGAGATGGGTGGTCACAGGACAAAATAATATGATGTTAATGTTTTTTGTCTACATGGTCGATAATCAATATTTTGTGAATATTGATTATTAATTTTTAACATCTTATAACATCATATTATTTAAAATTATTCACTGGTCAAAAAACTATAACATCAAATAATATTTGTTAATTATGTTTATAACATTCATGATTAATGTATTTATATAATTTATAATAAACATTCAAGGCGAAGAAATAACTTTAAAATTATTATTAACCTCCCCCTTGTGAGTGGAGGGGAAGAGGAATTATTGGAAATTAAAATTAAATAATGAATGATTTATTTTGTTGGAAATTCGTTTTTTTGCGGAGAATTAATTTTTTCCCATCTGAGAAGTTAAGTATTTCATTTTTTGTTAAAAATGTATTCTTTACTGCAGTTGAAAATTTAACTACTTGGTAGAAAATCCATGTATTTTGTTGAAAATTCGTCCTGTTAGATTGAAAATTCAACTATTTTGTTAACAAATTTTCTTTTTTCGTTGGATTCAACTGATTGATAATTCGGTTTTTTTAAAAGTAATTTTGAAAGTGAATATTTATTAAATATTCTATTTTTGGTTGAAAATTTGTCCTTTGTAAGTTGAAAATTTAACTATTTGGTTGAAAGTTCATGTATTTTGTCAAAAATTCCTACTGTTGGATTCAAAATTCATCTTTTATGATAGAAAAGTAATCTTTCTTGGTTGAAAATGAGCTTTTCTGTCGAAAATTCAACTTTTCGGGCTGAAAATTTAACTGTCTTGGAACAAATACATCTTTTTGGCTTGAAAATTCAACTATTTGGTTGATAATGAAACTACTAAATTTTTTTCAGACGATAATATTGGTCTTTATGTATCGAAAAGGATTAAAATTTTATTTTTTGATCAGAAAAGTGTCACCGTCCTTTTTATACTACCAGGGAACCAACATGTTTCGGGGCCAATTTAGACCCCCTCATCAGGGATCATTTATAGGAAAACTACAAGGTCTAATTAAAAATGCTTATGCAACTTAAATAATCAAAACATAATACCTGAAATTAAAAAAAGAGACATAAACATACACAAATGCACAGAAAAATACATACACATACATATACATACACATGTATACTTCCCTTTTGAATATTGCTATATCTAATTTTTGCACTCATTAGTGAAAAAGAAAAAAGGAAAGTGAAAAAAGATATAAAAATATATAAAATTCTATCCATTCAAATAATTATTTAAAATTAAAACAAAAATGGTAATCTAACTTTCTTTTCTGAAACGAAGACTCTCAAAGCATAGCCAGATTTTTGAAATAGTTCCACCCCACTTTTTAGAGAGAGAGAGAGAGAGAGAGAGAAGCATTTAACTAAGATTCTTTTTTTCCTTAGCCCTCCACTTTCCAGGACAAGAGACACAATTTTCAAGGAAACCTATCGAAATAACCCAAACATCGTAAAACGCACATGTTACAAGATTTTTTACAGATCTAAACTTAAACCCAAACTATAAGAATTCGTTCGAAAATCACTATAAAATTTTCAGAAATGAACACAAACAACAAGCTATCAAAAATAATCTGAAAATAAAAAGAAAATTTTAAGAACAAATTCAGCATACTATTATTACAAAGGTACTCAATGGTACATAAAAACAATTATGCACATATCTCATATATGGCACCTTCCTCAGTCTGCTTTTATTTATAGGCAACGAGGGTATACAACTTATTTTTGATAAGCATCTGGGTGATTTTTTAAATTCAAAAATTATGTACATTCCATATGGCAAAATTATTTTTAGATAAGTACCAGGATGACAATCAAAATAATATGTACATCCCATTAGCAACCTTATTTTTCAATAAGAACCGGAAGACATTTCTTAGAAAAATATTCTAACATATATCATGTATAAAAGTAAAAAAATTTTGTTGTTGTTAAAGCCTGAAATATTCAAGGGATGATAAAACAACCCTTGAAGTAAATGCACATATATAATATCCGTGCTATGCACGCTTCCTTTATTTATTTGAAAGTGATTTCATACCCTAGCATTTAAATAAAAAATCTCCAGTGACTTTATTTACTAAGGAATGATGATTTCCATACTTGGATGCTTAAAGTATGAAAACACCCCCATAACATGCTGTATACCCAAAAAAACCGTTAATCTTTCTAGATCTTAGATATGAACCTTTTGCTTCGGTAAGACTGATAGTCAAAATGTGAAACTTTTAGCAAAATCTAACAAACAGTTCAGAAGAAAAAAAAACCTTTCACTAAAATAAGCATTTTTTTATTAAAATACCTATAAAAATTGAAACTTTTACAATTTTTTGACAAAAAATTGTTCATTCTTCTTACTTTGTTCTTTCGGATTTTTGCTTTGCAGGTTCGAAAATACACAAAAAAATTAGGTTCAGAATTTTTCACAAAAAGCCATTTACTGTACGTTTGGTGCAGTTTCCTTTCTATTTGTTTAAACCATTTTTATTTGCTCAAGCAGTGTTTTTTCGATAACTTTCTAAAAATAATATAAAATAAGATACGTGCAAATATTTTTCTGACTGTATAGTCTATAGAAAGAATACATTAACAATTTTTTAATCGTTTAAACAAATGTAATTTGTTTAGATGATAACCTCTATTTTTAAAAGGTCTTCAAGCGGCTAATTTAAAACAAGTTCAACGCTGCATGTGTGAATTACAGAAATAACTCGAAAACAGTCTTATAAATAATCGTATAAAGCTAAAAGGAAAACCGGCAGCACGTTTCAATATTTATAACTAGTATAAAAATGTAAAAAAGCATTCTGTCACAAAATTTGAAATGCTTTTTTGAAACATATTTAGGGAATGATAATCTTTTATTCTTTTCACACTGCCGATTTTTGAAGGAAAAAAGAAAAAATTCAAAATTGGCTTGTATTGTGCTTTTTATTATTCAAATGTTTATAATTAAATTGTACGAATTGTACAAAGTTGGCTAAACTTATGTTTTTATTTTTTTTTTAATTATTATAAAGTACCTAAAAGACAGAAATAGAATGCAATAATAAATGTACTTTTATAATTTTAGTTTTATTATGACTTTTATGATTTAATTAATAGTAAACCAAAAAAGATGTAAACCATCCATACTCAATTCGAAGGAAATTTGAAAAAAAAAACAATTATTAATTGTTTAAATAATGACATAAAGCTTTTAGCAGAATTTAGCGCTCGTCAAAATCATTCAATATTATGTTTAGTTCGTAAAATACGATTTTTAAACCATTTTTGGGAAGGAGTAATTGTTTAAACAAATGCAGTTTGTTTATAAAATTAAAAAGATGGTTAATATGTATATTCTTTGTGTACACTATACAGTGAGAAAAATAATTGTATGTGACTAATTTTATATTATTTTTGAAAAATTGTTGACAGAAAACTACTTGTGCAAATAAAAATTGTAAAAAAAAATAAAAATTGGTTAAACATTAAAAGATATGTATCAAAATTATGTAGAATATTCAACAAAAAGTAGCATAGGATACCAATTTGAGAAAAAAGTGGACACCTCTGACTCAATTTTCAAATATTTTGCAAATAAACAATAATTAATTGTTTGAATAATCACATAATGTTTAAAAAAAATTACTTTTAATATTTTTAAGGAAAAATAATTGTTTAAATAAGTCAAATTTATATAAACATCTACAAACTGTTTAAAAAGTCATGGGGGCTATTTGCATTGTCTATTAGTAATTATTTATATTTAAAAAGATAACGGAAATTGCTGAAAATTAACAATAATACGTAAAAAAGTATTTTTTTGATTCTTGGGTCATATAGGGGGGGGGGGGGGGGGTAAATAAAAGTTATTCGCATGGTTTCATTTCGTAGACGTTATTCTTTTTGAATTCGAGGGAATTCTCGATTGATTTTAATGGTTTGAAGGAAGTTTCAAAGCTTTTTTTTCCTTTTATGAAAATCATGGCATTTTTAGGAATTTTTGACAGGTTCCAGGAATTAAGTGATTGGTTTTCACTGCATTTTATAATAATGTTCGAATATCTTTCTAATCAATTTATAGCGATTTAAATTTGAAATTTTTATTATTTTTGAATTCGAGGGAATTCTAGATTGATTTTAATGGTTTGAAGGAAGTTTCAACGCTTTTTTTGTCTCTTATAAAAATCATGGCATATTTAGGACTTTTTGACAGGTTCCAGGTATTAATTTATTGGTTTTCACTGAATTTCATAAGAATGTTCGAATATTTTTCTAAGTAATTTATAGTCATTTGAAGTTGAAATTGTTATTCTTTTTAAATTCGAGGGAATTCTAAATTGATTTCAATGGTTTGAAGGGAGTTTCAAAGCTTTTTTGCGTCTTATAAAAATCATGACATTTTTAGGACTTTTTGACAGGTTCCGGGTATTAATTTAATGGTTTTCACTGAATTTTATAATAATGGTCGAATATTTTTCTCATCAATTTATAGTGGTTTGATTTCGAAATTGTTATTCTTGTTCAATTCGAGGGAATTCTCGATTGATTTTAATGGTTTGAAGGAAGTTTCAAGGTTTTTTTTTGCCATTGTAAAAATCATGGCATTGTTAGGACTCTTTGACAGATACCATGGATTAATATAGTGGTTTTCACTGAATTTAATAATAATGTTTGAATATATTTCCAACCAATTTATAGTGATTTGAATTTGAGATTGTTTTTCTTTTTTAAATCGAGGAAATTATCGATTGATTTTAATGGTTTGAAGGAAGTTTCAAAGCTTTTTTTTCCTCATAAAAATCATGGCATTTTCAGGAATTTTTGACAGGTTCCAGGGATTAATTTAAAGGTTTTCACTGAATTTTATAATAATGTGCGAATATTTTTCAAAATAATGTATGGTGATTCGAATTTGAAGTTGTTATTCTTTTCGAATTCGGGGAAATTCTCAAGTGATTTTAATGGTTTGAAGGAACATTCAAAGCATTTTTTTTCCTTTTACGAAAATCATGGCTTTTTTAGGAATTTTTGACAGGTTCCAGGGATTAAGTGATTGGTTTTCACTTAATTTCATAATAATGTTCGAATATCTTTCTAATCAATTTATAGTGATTTGAATTTGAATTATTATTCTCATTGAATTCGAGGGAATTCTCGATTGATTTTAATGGTTTGAAGGAAGTTTCAACGCTTTTTTTTTCCTCTTATAAAAACCATTGCATTTTTAGGACATTTTGACAGGTTCCGGGGATTAATTTATTGGTTTTCACTGAATTTTATAATAATGTTCATATATCTTTCTAATCAATTTATGGCGACTTGAATTTGAAATTGTTATTATTTTTGAATTCGAGGGAATTCTCGGTTGATTTCAATGGTTTGAAGGGAGTTTCAAAGCTTTTTTTGCCTCTTATGAAAATCATGGCATCTTTAGGAATTTTTGACAGGCTCCAGGAATTAAGTGAACGGTTTTCACTGAATTTCATAATAATGTTCGTATATTTCTCTAATTAATTTATAGCGATTTGAATTTGAAATTGTTGTTCTTTTTGAATTCGAGGGAATTCTCGATTGATTTGAATGGTTTGAAGGAATTTTCAAAGCTTTTTTTTCCTCATAAAAATCATGGCATTTTTTGGACTTTCTGACAGGTTCCAGGGATCAACTTAAAGCTTTTCGCTGAATTTTATAATGATGTTCGAATGTTCTTCTAATTAATTTATTGTTGTTTGAATATGAAATTGTTATTCTTTTTGAATTCGAGGGAATTCTCGAGTGATTTTAATGGTTTGAAGGAAGTTTCAAAGCTTTTTTTTCCTCATAAAAATCATGGGCATATGCTCTTCATAAAATTGAAACCCAATTAATTTAAATCTACTACAACACCAATTGATCCCGGCCGGGCCACGGTCGGGCAGCCCGGCAACAGGACATGAGATATTTCACGGAAACTAAAATTAAATTATTTTAGGCCAATTTTTAAATAAAAATCACTTCCGGAAGTCATATCTTCTATCACATTCAAGATAAAAAATTATATTTTGTTTCAATTTGACAGGGAATTTCGTAAACTTTAATTCCAGTTATGACTATTTAGGTGAGCAATGTACTGAGAAGGAGCAATTAAGAAAAAACGGAGTTTTTGTATCTGTTTTAAAAGATTAAGATTTTAAATCCTTCTAAATGTTACATGACGTTTAATTATTAGAGGCTTTTTGGATGCCAAACTTAAAGGTTATACCAATAAACATTAACTTTTCAATGATTTGAACAAAAATATACATAATAACCCCACAAAAAATTAAAAATGAGGATTTCTTAAAAAGGAACAGAAAGATTTTTTTCATTTATGACTTAAAATATTTGGGAGGCATCCCCAAAACATGTTCAGCATAAAACTAAGATAGGCAAGCACACGGTATCATGGATATGCAATGTTGCTCCTGGAAGTGCCGTTATGAACTTCTATTCTAAACATCTGCCATATAATAAAATTTTTTTATATGTATGGAGTAGAACTGTTTACGGTCAAAATGGGCTTAAATCAAGCTTTATGTCTAAAAACGGGCTTAGATTAAGGTATAACGAGACAAATAAGCCGTAACAAAAACTAAACTTTTTTTCGGTGTATTAATTTTAGGATTTAAACAACATATTGGTATACCTATACATTACACTTTTTTAAACACTCATTATGACTTACAAGACTAAAAGTTCTAACGTATTTACAATCATACACATCACATATGTACAAGATTCCTTTTTTTTTTTTTGATAAAAAGAATAACATAAAATTGAAAAGATTATTAATTAATTTAATAATTATTAAATTATTGTAAATTCTATCTGATATAAAAGTTGAATGTGTTTTGGTCCATCCATTTTTGAACCAGGGATTTTGAACGTTAAGCCCGAGTTTAACACATTCTCGTAATTTGCAAGGAGTCAACAAATTTATGAAATTGCACACTTGAAAAAGTAGGGCTATCATTTTACGAAAAGTATTTTAGTTCATATTATAGCTTTTAGCATTATAACTTTCAAACTCTACAAAAATATAACTGTTTACAGCTGTTATTAAGTAAACACTTGTTTTCTGATTCAATTTTTCTGCCTGCGAAGAAAATATGGCTTTCTTGTTATACATAATAAAATCAGGCTGCTTCTAACAAAAAACTAAATTAAGCACGTATTCAAATATTGTTATTGAATAATACAACAAGTGCAATCCTGAATATCAGGAGACAAGCAATGGTATGGAATCTAACTAAACTCATTGCTACGATACACAGTAACAAAACCTTTATTTTCCTCAAACTTATAAGGAAGCAGAAAAGCTACTGATTTTCACTATATTGTATTAAGTGTTTAAGCACAGGATAGATTTATATAGCCAATGTCATTAAATATAAATAATAAAACAAACTTAAGATCATTATAGTCATTATGCAACATCCCATATTTCTTTGAATGTGAATACTTCTGAAATAATGACGATTTATATAAGATCCTTATCCTATTTGAAAACTACATTTTCCAGAAATGTAGGCAATGTATCCAAAAATATTTTGCACAAACCCTGAATTTTTCACGATTTTCAGAATAGAATGAGAAGACTATTTAAAATCTGAAAACTGATTGTAATAAACTGAATCGGACGTGATACTATTTCTGGAACTAAAATTAATAAATTTTTAAATGAAAAATTAATAAATACTTCGGAAATAATGCCCCTAATTCAACATATATATATATATATATATATATATATATCTGCCTTATCACCAATTTCTCTCTCCCTGTTTCTTCTCTCAACATATAACCTGGGCAGTTCCAGCTCACTCCCATAATCCATCTTAAGTATCTCTCTTGCATGTTTTCTACCTTTTTGTATTCCTTCCACCCCCAAATTTTCACTCCATAACACATCACTGACCATACCAGTGAATCAAAGAGCCATACTCTCATCTTCCAGTCCTCTCTGAATCTTTTTTTTCCAATCCCTCACACTTGACCCATCCATACTTTACTTCATTCTTTCATTTCCTGAAACATACTATCTTTGTCTTCGTCACAATAATTGTCAGGTCCTTCTCTCTCACATACTATTCGAATCCTTTTATCAAGAAGCTCATTCCACTTTCATCCTCGGCCAGAAGCACCACATCGTCCGCGTACGCTAACGAGTATATTCTTTTATTTCCTAGAACTGTACCCACTTTACCTTTCTTTTCCATTTTCTCTTCTGGGTCTGCTAACAATATGCTAAATAACAACAGACTTAGTGGGCACCCTTGTCTGAGACCCCTTCTTGTCCATAACTCCTCTTCTTTCCGTTCCCCGATCCTCACCCTTGTCTTTGTTTCCGTAAAGACCTCTTTTATCCTCTCAATCAGCTCCTCTTCCACCTCCCTCTCTTTCATTTCATACCACAAAACTTTCATACACAAAACTGAGTCGAAAGCTGCCTTGAAGTCGACGAAGAGTGCGACCAGTTTTCCTTTTTCTGTCCCAGGTTCCTGTTAACTAGATAATTAATAACAAAAATGTTGTCCACTATTCCCATCTACTTCCTAAATACTGTTTGATTGTGTGGAATACTTCCTTTCTGTTCAACCTGTTCTTCTAATCTCTTTCTAAGCACTTCCGCGTAAATTTCATATGTTATTGGCATGCGAGTGATTCCTCTATAATCTTCCACTTTTGTACCCCCTCCTACCTTCAATAAAAGAACTACCAAACCTGTTCTCCACTCCTTTAGCCACCCTTCCCCTCTCCATACTCTATTACATTCTTCCCAAATCTCTTCTCTAACCCTCGGTCCGCCAAATTTCAACGCTTTATTCTCCATCCCATCCTTTCCTGTCGCCTTGTTTCCTTTTAACTTTTCAATTGCTTGATTCGCCTCCTCTCTGGTCACCTCATTCCCACCTTCCATTTCTCCCTACTTCATCTTTCTACATTCCCCCCCCCACCTTGCTATTCACCCCTCCTAGCAATTTCTTGAAATATACCGTCCATTCATCCATACTTATCTCTTCATTGATTCCTCTCCATCTACTCCTTTCTCTATTGATCACCTCCCATTCTCTTCCTTCCTTTATTGCTTTCTCTACCTCCTACATGTACCTCACCTTCTCCTCCTGTCATTTAACATCAAGTAATTTCTCGTGTTCCCTTTTTCTTTTATTATACTCCTTTCTGCCTATCTCTCCTCTTCCCCAACTCTTTAATGATAACGTCATACGCTCTTTACTCTCTACACAATCCACATCCGACCATCCTCTCTTCTCCCTTCTTTCTTCCTCACTTGACCTAATTTCTTCCACTATCTTCTCCACTCTTCCCCTCATCTTAGACAACATCTCATCCAGGACTCCCCTATCTTCAATCAAAACATCCTCTTCATCCATTCTTTCCGTATATTCTCTTAGCTTATCCACTCCCCATTTTCCCATCTTTGTTTTTTTCTCTGTCGCTCCCTCCTTCTTCGTTTCCTCTCTTCTCCAATTCCCGCATTTCAACGTTGCAATTACCGATAAGTGTTCTGATCCTACTTTGTTCCCTACTTCCATTGTTTCCGACATCCTCCTTATCCTTTCCTCGGCCAGAATGTAGTCTATTACTGTTTCCCTTTTTTCCTGCAAACGTAATCTCGCCTTCCTCATCCCCTTCCGAGTTCCCATTACAAATGAACCATCCTGTTTCTCCCAAAAATTGACAGAGCTACAGCATTTTCAATATCTCCCCAAAAAAGCGAAAATTAACATTTTAAGCCAATTAAAGCATGCTATGAAAAAAAGTCAGAAAAAGAAAAGTGCTGCTTTTTTATAGACCTACAAAATTCTTATGACGACTTTTTGAGTTTTCTTTAAAAATCGAAAATTCAAATTTTATTGACACAAAACATAATGAATTATTACATTCTGATCATAATGAGAAGCTATTGGTTTTATGTGAAAAATGACTTTCGTGGATTCCATGAAATGTCGACGTTTTCACGTTTTCACGCCGGTGTCTGTCTGTCTGTCGGCGTCGTCGTCGTCGTTGTCGTCTTCGTCGTCTGTATATCGCATAACTTTCGAAAGACTAATCAGATTGGATTGTGCATTGGCACGCAGTTTCAGGGACTCAAAAAAAAGATCGAGTTCGTTAACCAGCTATTTTGAATGGAAATTCAAAAAGTTAGGGCACTTTCAAAATTTTCAAGACCATTTTTTTCAAAATTCATAAATTCCATGGACCCACAGTACTCGAAAATTGAAACAAATTGTTTGAACGACTTTTTTTAATACAAAGAAAATTGACAAAGTTACAGCATTTTCAAAATCTCCCCAAAAAGCGAAAATTAACATTTTAAGCCAACTAAAGCATGATATGAAAAAAAGTTAAAGAAAGAAAAGTGTTACTTTTTGATAGTCCTACAAAATTCTAATGACGACTTTCTGAGTTTTCTTAAAAAATCGAAAATTTAAATTTGATTGACAAAACATAATGAATTATTACATTCTCATCATAATGAGAAGCTATTGGTTTTATGTGAAAAATGACTTTCGTGGATTCATGAAATGCCGACGTTTTGAGGCCCCCTGAGTTAGAAAAAATAGTTTTTAGGTCGGTTCCTGTCCGTCTGTCGTCCGTCGTCCGTCGTCGTCGTCGTCCGTCGTCGTCGTTGTCGTCTTGGTTGTCTTCCTCGTCGTCGACTGTATATCGGATAACTTTCGAAAGACTAATCGAATTGGATTGTGCTTTGGCACACAGTTTCAGGGACAAAAAAGAAAGATAAAGTTCGTTAACCATCTATTTTGGATAGAAATTCAAAAAGTTAGGGCTCTTTCAAATTTTCTATGCCATTTTTTTCAAAGTTCATAAATTCCATGGACGGCCGCCCCTAGTAATTGAAAATTAAAACAAATTATTCTCACAAATTTTTTCAATACAAAGAAAATTGACAGAGCTACAGCATTTTCAAAATCTAAAAAGAAAGCGAAAATTAACATTTTAGGCCAATTAAAGCATGATATGAAAAAAGTCACGAAAAGAAAAGTGTTACTTTTTGATAGTCCTACAAGATTCTCATGACGACTCTTAGAGTTTTCTTAAAAAATCGAAAATTCAAATTTTATTGGCAAAAATCATAATGAATTATTACATTCTCATCATAATGAGAAGGTATTGGTTTCATGTGAAAAATGACTTTCGTGGGCTCCATGAAATGTCGACGTTTGGAGGCCTCCTGAGTCAGAAAAAATAGTTTTACGTCGGTTCCTGTCCGTCTGTTGTCCGTCGTCCGTCGTCGTCGTGGTCGTCGTCGTCGTGGTCGTCGTCGTCGTCGTTGTCGTCTGTATATCGGATAACTTTCGAAAGACTAATCGAATTGGATTGTGCTTTGGCACACAGTTTCAGGGACAAAAAAAAAAGATCGAGTTCGTTAACCAGCTATTCTGGTTAGAAATACACAAAGTTAGGGCACTTTCAAAAGTTCTTAGACCATTTTTTTTTAAATTCATAAATTCCATGGACGGCCGCTCGTAGTACTAGAAAATTAAAACAAATTATTTCCACAACTTTTTTCAATACAAAGAAAATTGACAGAGCTACAGCATTTTCAAAATCTCCCAAAAAAAGCGAAAATTAATATTTTAAGCCAATTAGAAAGTGTAAAAGTTTTGTAAAGAATGTGATACATTCTTGATTGAAAATTGAAATAACGAAAAATCGTTGTTAATGATATTTTCATTAATTATTGGACCAAATTTCGAAATAAAATCACATAAGCCAACAATTCTGCTGTAATGGGTCATATTCCACGGTGAATTCAAATGCACTTGCATCAAAATGCAACAAACATAAACGATCATTTTTCGTAACATTTTCGCAATTCATGTTGCAAAATTCAGCCCATTTTATGTTTCGTTCTTCATCTTGAATAGCAAAACTGCAGTACAAGCTCGAATTCATTTCAATATGATCTATATGTAAAACTACGATTTTCTATAATTGCACAATTATGGTTTTTCACACTCCTAACGAAAAAATGTGTTTATTGAACTTTTTCGCGGGAGCAAGTACTCACCTGAACATTGTTACTGACTTGTGTGTTTTTCGCTTACAAACTTTGCACTTCTCCCGTCCCATTTTTCAAGTGCTCATTTAGAGAACAATTGAAAACCATAGTTAAAAAATTGTAAAATAATAACCAGCCACTTTATAAGCTTATCTCTGTTATAAGTGATAAGCACTTTCACTGTCCGAGATTTGGAAAGGTGCTACCTACCTTTTGGACGCGCAATCAACCCTGATTAGCACTCCATGTAATATATGCTCTAAGGTGCCACAATATACAGGAAACTTCTGCGCACAATAATATACAATTTATAATACATAATATATAATATACAATGATATACCACGCGCGTTCTCCATTACTTTGAAATGAATTCATAGTTAATTTACATTCATTCAGGACACACAAACATCTAGTTTGGAAAAGAGTAGCAATTGTAATAGAATGCGCATTACGTTGGACGAATTGTTATTTGTGTAAAGCGTTAAAGCGTTTCTGAAATTATATATATATAATGATATTATTTTCACCAATAGAATTAAGGATGACTATGAAGGTAAAGACCAGAGTATAAATGATCTCCGTTATTGAAATTAGGAGAAAAAGTGATTAAAGCGTTCATGGAAAATTTGGTTAACCGTGTAACTGGGGACTATTCCTTTGCTTTATTAGATTATATAACATATGCTACAGTCGTTATCTCACAGAATATAGTTGTCAAGATTGTCCTTATGGCATAATGATATTTATATCTCATATTTGCTTCCCAAAAACAAGGCTCTATCGGAAAGCTTTTAACTATTTACAAACCTTATAGACATTTTTCTGAAGGGGTCTATTAAGCTGCAAAGACAAAAACATTTTTTTTGTTGGTGTCATGTAAATATAAGAACGATCCCATAACAGCCTCGTGGCTAAGGCTATAATTATGCGATTTGAAGCTTTTTCAGTTTCCGTAAAATAATAATAGTTTCACGTAATATTTGCTCAATAAGCTGCTATCAATTGAAATTATATTCATGAATTTATACTCGCATTTGCAGTTGTCATACCAGAAAGATATATAATTCGTATTTTTGACGGCGTGTGGTGAAAGTGTTCAATACAGCTAATTAACCAATTTCATGAAATTTTTACATTCTCATTCATGAGAGTGTAATGTAATCGTCCAAATTTGCGATCTCTGGTTTTTAAAGGATAACCTAGCTATTGAGCGCAAAGCAGGAGTATCGCAATGAGAATGTAATCGTCCAGGCCTTAGGTGCTTTGAGAACCCTCTTCAAAGTCAAATTGAAAAAAAACATGTTTAAATTCACTTTATGATTGTAGTTTATGAGGGGCTCGAATCACAGTTTTTGATTTGCGCGTTCAAACTGAATGCATTTTTTGGGGCATCTGTGAATAAAAATTAGTGCAAAGTAAGAAGAAAATATTAAAGTAATCATGAAGAATAAAAATTGTACATTATTTTGCTATATCTGAATAAGCAGTACCAGATCAAGGTACATGCATAAATATAATATACATTCATTATCTGGAAGAAAACTGTTTCAGAGAAAGACATATAATACAAGAATAAGCTTGAACTTCACTGCGATTTTGTCCTCTAATTTTAAACGATCGGCGCACGTGCAAATCATTTTAAAATCTCGCTGTTTGTAATAAAGTATTTTCCCAGAAAGCAATGCTCAAAAACAAATGAAGTATCACTAAAAACCTTGAATTTTATTTCGATTTAGTACGTTGTTTTCTACTTTGAATTTTCAGAGCAAATGCTAATGATTAAAAAATCTCGCTATGTTCAATATTGTTTGTTTAAAAACATGAAACAGTGTAGGAGAAAAACATAAAATAACAATGAGGATCTCGAATCTTCCTATACGATTCACTACCTTGGTGAAATATTTGGAAATCTTTGAAATATTTCGTAATGTTTGTGAAATTGTTTACATCTTTTTGAAATCTTTGAGAAATCAATAAAAAGTTCCTGAAACATTTCGAAATATATGATACTTTTTTAACATATCATTTAATATTTGTGAAATTATAAAAATCTTTGGGAAATCATTGAAGTCTGTAAAGTCCTTGAAGTCTATCCGAAATCTTTAAAATCTTTATGAAATCTTTGAAAAATCATTGCAACCTGTGTCAAATCTTGGTGAAATATTTAGAAATATTTGAAATATTTCTTTAAATATATTTGGTGATATTTGTGAAATTACTGAAATCTTTGGGAAGTCACTGAAGTCTTCTAAATCTATCAAAAATCTTTAAAATAACTAAGGAATCATTGAAATTTTTGTGCAATCTTTCAAATCTACCGGAAATTTTTACGAAATGTTTTTAAAATATTTAGACACCATCGAAATGTTTTGAAAATAATTCGTAGTATTTGTGAAGTTACTGAAAACTTTGGAAAATCATTGGAATCATTGTACACTCTTTGAAATCTATCTGAAATCTTTGAAAAATAATTAAAGTCTTTGTGAAATCTTTCAGGTCTATCCGAAATCTTCGCGAAATATTTTTTATCTTTTGGAAATCTTCGAAAAATTATTAATTTTTCTAAATCTTTAAAAATATTTTCGAAATATTCAGTAATTTTTTTGAACGTATTGAAATCTTTGAGAAATTATTGAACTCTTTGTAAAGACTTTCAAATCTATTCGAAATCTTTGGGAAATCATTGACAGCTTTGTGTAATCTTTAAAATCTATCTGAAATCTTTGAAAAATATTCGAAATATTTCGGAAATCATTAAAATTTGTTTAAAAATCTTCTTGAAATCTTTGTGATGTCTTCGTAAAATCTTTGTGAAATTCCTACAAAAAATCATTCCACAAAATTTGAAAATTGATTTTTTCAATAAGAAAAATTTGGTAGAGTATTCAAGTATTTCGTAGAAGCTTCGTCTTTTTTGAATGAAAATTTAAATACTACTTTGACAGTTGAACTACTTTGTCAGAAATTCAGTTGTTTAGTTGAAGATTCATAATTTTAGTTGAAAATTCATCTCTGGTTGAAGATTTGACTATTCTGTTTTAAGTTTTTTTGTTGTTTCAGAAAATTCAAATATTTCGGTAGAAAATTCAACTATTTGGTTAAGATTTAACTTTTTGTTGTAAATTCCACTCATTTTTCGGAAATTCATCTTTTCGGTTTGAAAATTGTACAAAAAATTCAACTAATTCGTTTAAAGGAAGGTTTACTTATATGAATTTAAATTTTTTAGAAAACGTCACCATTACAAAATTTTGTCTGTGAGACAGCAAAAACGGAATATATATATATATATATGTATATAACGGTACCCTTCGGTTCGGTTTCATTTCCTCTGGAATCGAGCCGAAGGGCCTATGACAAAGCCACCGAACGCGTCCTCGGGTTGAGGATAGAGGGTCCCTGTACCAAGGGTTTCTGCTCAATATGGTTACAATAATTAATAAGCAGTCGCGGACAATTGTCCCAATGCTACTAATGTGCAAACAATTCTTATCAACAAAGCTCTTTGACAAGTGTAAAACCTTGTTTCGGAAATCTTGTCGATCTAATATTTTAATTTTGTGTATACTTGATTAAACATCCTTGACTATTTCCATCATTAGTTTCGATTTACTGTTTATCACATGTTTACTAAAACCTTTACCTGATACGAGAATATCTGTAACTGAATCAGGAATTTGAATATCTGTCAAATTTACAAACAAAGGATCCCTATCTTCTTCTTCAAAAATCTTGTGTTCTAAATTTTTCTCTTGAACATTAGTTTATTGATTTATCAACATAAAAAGTTTGTTCTCATGTTTTTCATCATTGTTTGTAAATCTTAGATTAAGGGAAATCTGATGTTTTAAAAGATCAATGATTTTATCTTGTTGTAAACATACTTCTAATTCATTTCTAATTCTGAAAATGTTTACTTTTAAAAAATTAACATGATTCGAAAAATCCTTGATCAGTAAATTCAACATCGAGAGTTTGAAATTCTTTTCATTGTGTTCAAATTGCCTATTGCAAAAACTACTGTGAAAAACAACACCTCGCAATTTGTTATCCAAGAAAAATATTTTTTTAGGTAAAACATCATTTCTTCCACATTTAATCAAAAACCTTTTCTAAAGGAGACTGCATCTTAATATTTGGTTTATATCACACCATAATTTAAGCTTTCTGAAGGCTTCAGCACCATATGCAACTTTGAAGAATAAAACCAATTTTATTCTTTGTTTTTAGGAATTGCAATAAGAGCATTTTGTGGTGGTTATCCTTTAATCGTTGGATTCTTGTTTTATTTTAAGGAATTCTATACATTTATCTGTTTTTGATGAGCTTTGAACAACTTTCACAAACGAAGTCCGGGCAGATAGCTTAATTTTGTTCAGGAAATGTATAAAATTTGAGACTTTTATAAGAAAGCTTATCTGAGGACCATAAAAAATACCGCCCTTTTAGTTTTTTTGCACTTAAACCTCGAACTTTATGTGTTGCGTAATCAAAGCAGGAACCCCTTTTGTCTTAAGCTTTCAGAAACTGTTTCATCAGTCCTAGTTCAATATTCAATAGAAGTAGGATAATTTCGTCTCGGAAAACTAATGGTTCATTTATTACACTATTCTGCCCAATAGCCGTGTCATCTCTTGTGAGACAATCTATTCTTACCCAGTGCTAATTTTTAGCTCCACTTTCCCGAAGACATAAAAAACAAGGGTATTTTTTATACCTACATTGCTATTTTAGAAAAAAATAAACAATTTTTAGGTTCACGCAAATCCATTGATGCTCTTGATATTTGATCTTCTGCAAGACAAGAGAAATCGTCTGACACTCTTTCAAACTGGTGGAATGAGCAATTGGAATTGAAGCTAGTTTATTGCCATTACGCAAAAACACATGCTTTAAATTCCTCTTGAAACTCTTTATAAAAAGACGCTATTCAATTGAATGGTATTCTATTAGACCCATTTTTTTCGAAAGGCCGGCAACGTCAGTGCATACTATAGCTGGTTCTCTGATGAGACAAAGGGGAGCAGATCTGCCTCTCCTGTACGACAAAATTTTATTTTTGTTTCTGAAGAAAGCATATTTTTTCCTTTTAATCTGGATGCTAATACCTCAGGAGATTCCTTTGAAAGGTTCAGGTCTTTATTAAGGTGGTTGAGTTCATTTTGAATAGAAAGTTCTACGTTTAATGAGGTTCCTGCAAAGTCGTTGTCACTATTGTTACTTCGGCTGTCCTGTTCGCTTTTGATCATAAAGGTTTTAGCCTTTTAAATCTTTGGTTTAAAGCTAGGAAAAGGAACAGGTAGCGTTGATACTTATCTTTCAGAAGAAATAGTTCTTGTAATGGTTTTTTGGTTCCTTCCAAATAATTGCAACTTCAAATTTGAAACGACGCCGGTTTCTATAAGTGATTTGAGAGAGTGGGTTCATCTGAAACTCTCTACTTCTTGATATTATCTCTAAAACTACTGGTACAGAGAGTGATGTGAATGACTTCCTCCCCAACCGAGATACGGAACGTCGGGATGTTCCACGTGTTAAGAATATCTAAATTAGTGGTGATTAGGTATTGCAGTAGGCCACTACCCCTTGATTTGATGTCCGTGCTGCCCCACAAAGTATAGTGGGAATTAGCATCGCATCCCAGCAAAAAAGGAATACCCCTTACCTTACAATATTCCATTAGTGTACATACGTCCACTGGTGGGTTGGTATCGCTGTCATAGGGAAAATGAGCTGATCCCAGAACTAGCCTTCCTATTCTTCTGAGATCCATGACTATTACCATCAGGTCTCTCGAACATAGCTCAAGCAGCGGGACAGCGTTAACTCCCTTCATCAGTATGCTGGCCTTATGGTTTCTCGAACTAACCAACGTTCTTGAATTAGCAAGATACCTGTGTGCCTCGCAGCCATGCTTCTCTGCAAAACTGCAGAGGCGCCTTTGCTGTGATGCGAGTTAATTTGGGCAATGGTTAGACAAGGAGCAGTCATTTAGGTCTCTTCCCGATCTTCCTGTGGACCAACAGGCTGCTCCTGTCCCTGGCTGGCAACCCTGAAGTTGACCTGTCTAAAGTGATAGAAGGGCCTGTTATTGAAGACCGCAAGAACCCTCACCTGGGACTCAGGAATCTGCACAACTAAGAGATGACGCGTGCCTGCTACTATGTCCTCTTACTGAGGTCTACCGTGCCGACAATTCGCCAGGACGCTGTCTAAAGTGAGGGGTTGAATCCCTCCAACCACCGGATTACCTCAGACGACTCTTCCAGTTTACTCAGTAACCACGCCGTAGTCCTCATGATCTTCTGGAGCAACTCATCCCCATCCACCTTAAGAGCTGCACCTTCCCACAGCTTTGTCTCGACCACTGTTTTGAGTAGTCAAGCTCTCTCTTTCGAGCGCCCTCCAGGTGGCCTCCCTGATGATATCATACTGCTCCGTAGTGAGCATGTAGTCCGGGTAGTTGGTATCGGCCGCAGTTCATTCCTGTCCCGGTTTCAAAGCTGTAAATCGGTCTGGGTGGGGCCTCGACTCAGGGATCCAGAAAGGCCGTGTTAGATAGGCTCCTTCACCCTTCTACCATGCCGACATCACACATACCAGGAGAGCCCGTTTATAGGGATCCTTTCATTCATATCCTTACCCATGCAGGCCGAGGTCCTTTTGACCCTCATGTACCACACGCTTAAGCCTCCCCACCAACTACGAGGTGTTAGAGCCCTTAGGGGACGTACAATAGGTAAATTTCAGTAAAAAAGTTAATTTTTAACCAAATAAAATAAAACACGATCACCATGATTCCGTTTTTTGAAATTAAGCAATTTTGAGCCTTTAAATTCGAAATTGTTTTTTAAAGTCTAGTCTGAAATTGCTTTGATACTTTGGAACATTTTCAAATAAAAAATAGTTTGTTTAATTATAAACCTTTTAAACTGAAAATTCTGCAACTTTAAAGTCTTTCGAATTGATATTTTACGATTTCGCAGATTTGGATGAAATCAGGCAATTTTGTGCCTTTAAAATTGAAACTGAACAATTTTGAATATTTGAATAAAAAATTATTAAAAAGGAAAATGGCAATCAAGGATTCTATATGAAATTTTGAAAGATTCATTAGTGCAATTGTCAATGTGAATCTATAATATTTTAAGGAGGCCTCGAAAAGAAAAAGCAAATTTCTTTTCAATTCTCGGTTATCATTGTTCCAGGTGAAGTTCCCTGAAACTTCTTAAACCTTTTAGAAATTTCTTGGAATTTCTAAAAATGCCCTAAAATCTTTCAAATCATTTAAAATTCCTTCAAATTATTAAAATATTTTCAAAGTTCTTTGGGATCTTTTAAAATGATCAATCTTTCGAAAGTTATCGTGCCTACACGATACTACAGACTACAGACAGACAGACAGACAGACACCTTCGTACCTTCGAAACCTACAAATATCAAATATTAAAATATTAAAAGAATTGATAAAAAAAGTTTCTGAATAACTATAAATGTATTATATAGTAGAAGAACATTGCTTTCATGTTGCTTCATTCGTACAATTTAATTTCATTTCAAAATAAAAAAATTAAAAGTAAAGTCTAATACGAATTTTTTAAATGACGTTTAAAACCAGTGGTGTTGTTGCCTGTCATTTATCTTTATTTTTTTGTTTATTAAATCTTCTAAGAGGTACAGTTTTTTTCGTTTCAAATATTATTTGGCCATGAAAAATCTATTAAAAATGCTCAAATTCAGGTAGCATATATTCAATGAAATTCAAATTTTTTAATCGAAAATGAACGTCTCTAACATGTTTATAATAAATGCCTCTTAGAAAAATTATCTAATTGCTGTTAAAACTAAGTTTTACGAGTTTTCGTTTACATTAATATTTCACAGGTTTTTGAATTAACAGCTTTCCTCATATACTTAATGGAAGAAAGTTCGACAAGCATTTATTTCTAATCATTTTTTACAGTTTTTACCATAACTGACAGAAATCATTTTTATACAAATATTTGTTTAGAATCATTTCATCGGCTTAAAATAAACTAAAAGTGAGTTATAGAAGTGTTTTTACAGTAATCTTTCTACCTATTTTCTAAGGCAATGTTTTACAGCGCCTTTTTTGAGAGCGGTTTCATTTACAAAAGATTTCGTAGCATTGCTGTTTTTCGAAAACCAAACTAGTTATATGTACTAAGCATAATCCCATGACACTTCAAAAATTTTGCTTCGTATTACTGACAGAAGTGAAATCACTATAGGTATAATATGCAACTTTTTCGCATTTGTTGTCGAAAAATAATATAAAAAAGAAACAAGCTATTAACAATTTTGATTTTTAAAAATTATTATTCTCGTCGGAGAGACCGAATTTCTGAAGAGTATGTGAAATGTATCGCAACAAGAATATAGTAAGTGTACTTTATTTAACAACCGCGTTAATAATATTTTGTTTGACCTATATCTTGTAGAAAGCAATTACTTCAACATATATCTTCTGAACATTGTTTGGAAATAAAATGCTGCAAAGTACAATGGTGAGTACGCTTCCAGGTAATGCTTTGTGTTCCCAGGGTTAGCATTGACCGCGTCGCACGCTTACTTATAAAATCGATATTTCCGAATCGATTTACATCCACGAACTGTATCGTAATAAATAAATTCTTGGTTGCCATATTTTGACCCAAGGATTTTTTCTGTTTTTGATATGTTAAACTGATAATTTTGCTGAGAAGATTTCGCCGGATTTTTTATATCATATCTAAAATAAAATCATGACTTTTAGTATAATCATCAACAAGTATTACTGTTTGAAACATATCACAATCTTCCTCGATATATTTCACAAGATAACGAACCCAGGTTTAATAATTTGACTCTTCTTGAGGATTTATGATAAAAATGAAAAATGCAAAGGTGGTTTTCAATATTGCTTTTAGCAGCATTATCACAAAGAGTGACAACTAATTTCTGACTTCCATCGTTTTCACCTTTGTATTCTGAATCCACCCTTAGTTTTCTTAGTGACCTGAGGCATACACAAAGTAGTTTGTTACTATTTTAAGGCGCTACGTTTTTTACGAAACTGTATCGACTTCAACTTATCATGAAAGCAAGCAAAACAAGCAATTTCTACAATATATTTGCAAGAAAAATTTGGTCAGTTGGAACCCATTACCTTAAAAAAACCAAAACAATTTTTAGATCTAAAGTTAAACCGTACTTGGTTTGAGGCGGTCTTAAGCTAGTTGTCTTTTAGAGTCAAGAATTAGGGTTACAGCTGACCTTCTGGTTCTAGGCGAATAGCGCATGTGGAAGGAGCCAATATAAGTCATCGCAATCGCCTGGATACTCAATAATGTGTGCCTGTAGGACCGCACGGCCCCTTTCTAGGGTCCGCTTGTATATTGCCTATACTCCAAGGGAGTAACTTGCTTAACTAAAAAATTTTTTGAGAGCTTCCGCATGAGCTTATTGTATAGGATCATTGCTACCGCCTGCGCTATAGTAGCTGCGTCTACTTTAGGTATCGCAACTTCAATATAATATTTGCTCAGTTCATCTTATATTGTTAAAATGTCGCGGTTCCCATCATGCGTGGTCCGCAATGGACCACGACATCCGATATATTCGGTAACATCATCTCGTAATTTTGGCCAGGTGTACCGCTCCCAGATTCTACAATACGTACGTTTTTGTCACACCTTTGTATTCAGCGATTAGGCCATTATGAAACTCGGTGATTATTGTGGGCCCATATCATGTAACATGCGGCAAGTAACACCTACGGCATGTCACATCTGCGGCATGTCTCATCTGTAGCATGTCACATCCGCGGCATGTCACAACAGCGGCTTCTCTACCTATCGGCATCTCTTACCAGTGGAAAGGCATTCGACCAATATTATTTCTGTGGCCAGTCACAGAGGTGCCTTCCAGTCGCCACGAGACGTTGGAAAAGGGGTAGGGGTTTGACCAACATTATTTCTGTGGCCAGTTACAGGGGTGCGGTAAGAGATGCTGCAAAAAAGTCAGTTTCACTGCGAGAAATGCAGCGTGGGAGAGAAACCGATAGATAGAGATGCCGCAGTTGTGAAATGCCGCAGATGTGACATGCCTCAAATGTGACATGTCGCAGGTATAACATGCCGCTTGTGAGATGATATGTCCCCATTATTTTTGTCCGAAATTTTTCTGGCGGAATTTCAATTTTACCATAACAAAACGTGATCTTCATTCCCGTGTTTACGAAAACGTTCACTAGCATGTCGGTGACGACATTCCTTGTCAAGCTATGTCACATATCTCCACAACGCGCTATTTGGATATGTTGAACTTCATCCATTTTTCAGAAGTTCTAAGTTGAACAAGCTTAGTTCGAACTCTTTTTTGTGGAGGTAGTCGAAATGTCGTGTTTTGTTAATAATGGTTTCCATCTTAAGTCGCCCGCGAGGTGAGGATAGAGCTTCGCCATTTCACGGTCGAGCGCTTCCTATCCCTCCAGGCCGATAACCCAAACAGCTATGAGCAACTTCGATATGGGGCTTACTGGCTACTGGTATGGAAGCCTGCATTTTTGAATCGGGAATTTCGCTAGTCACGTAGTTATTAGAATTTTGACTGCCATCCCGATGATTGGCGACTTGTATATAAGACATCGTTACTCGCATTCACCGACCGTGTCTCTCCAAGTTGAGTTTTGGAATGGTTCCTACATTTGTAGGCGACTGCCTTGTGAGAGTGGGAAACGTAATCGCCTGTGTTGCCGTCCTACACCTTCCTTTGCTGGCACTTCCTTTCGACCAGTAAGAAACCCATCCTCCGTAGTGGAGATTTTAGTTAGCGCACCAGCTACACCGAGAGTTCCAATTTCCCCGCCCGATCGCGGCTCGGCATTCATCCCTTTAGGAGCACCTGATACCGTGGCACTGTGGGGTTACGATGTTCACACTTTCTTCTGCATCGTTGATAGTTGCTAATTCATCCGAATTCTCAGAATTAACGATTACTGATGGATGTTTCGGAATCGCCCCGTTTTGCACCGGAAAGCCGAGAAGTAGGTAAGATTTTGGGGGGACTTCTGTATTTATGTGGGGCTGCTGGAATTTTCAGTCTGTTTAACATACTGTAACGCTGCGGACCGGCTGAAATTTTTGATTCTGAGTCATCTGCATTAGTAACTTCGCATTTTGAATTGGAAGAATTCGAATCGTTCTCCTTATAATTTATCTATACTAAAATTGACTAATTATATTAAAAATATAACTTTTTTCTTAAACATTCATCTTTTCGGATACAAAATTCGTCCTTTTAGATAAAAAAATTCGATTTTCTTCTTAAAAAATTCGTGTTTTTCGCTTGAACGTTCGACTGTCTAAAAACCGACCGAACGCGGCAGGTGGTTTCCTGCAGTTTTCCTCTCCCCTGGCCAAACGTCCAGGTAAATGCGAGTACTTCTAATAATTTCGAATGCAGTTGCTTCATTTTCTATGTTGGAAATTTATCTTTTTTGTCAAAAATTGATCTTTACTTCTGGTTTTGAGTATTCTGTGGCCAATTTATCTTTTTGATTTGAAAATTTAACAATTTATTCAACAAATTTTTTCTTTCTTGACTGAAAACTATGTTTTGCTTGAAAAATCAACTATATTGTTGAAAATTCGTCCTTTTTGTATGAGTTCAACTGTTTTGTAATTGAAATTTAAATCTTTTGTTGTTAAAATATTAACTACTACATTTTTAGCGTGAAATTATTCTTTTTCGGTTAAAAATTCCACTACGTGGTGAAACGTTTAACTACTTTGTTGTTTTTCAGAAATAGTTGTTTTTTGGCTTCATCAAAAAGGATTTTCTAAAAGAAACTTGTTTTATAATTTCACGGATTTCTGTTTATAATTCCTAAAAACTAATTTAAATCTTGCAAGAAAGGGGAGAAGGGAAAAACTTGGGTCAAAATTCTCAATTTTCGGTGTATTAAGGGATTTCTTCAATTTTAGGTGGGAAAAAGGGGGATTTGGTGAAAAGGAAGATCTCTAAATAATACCAAGATAGATAATTTACAATATCTAAATAAACAATAATCTTTTCTGAATGAGTACTTTGAGTTTTTAAGTGAAGAACGTTTACATTCTTCGTTTTGAATTTGCCTACTATTTCCTTCCATTAGGTATTACTGAAATTTTTGTGGAGATCCTTTAGCACCTGTTATCCGTTTTTATGGGATGTTCACGAATTTTTAACCCATGCTGAACGGCCTTTGGTGTATACTATAAACGTTATTTTTATGGACTCATCCGATTTCAGACTCTAATCTAAATATTTCAACCGGAAACAGTTCAAGATACACTTTTCCATCCCATAGGTATCTTTCGAGCGCTCTTTTCATTATACGCATTTATATGCACAAAAGTATTTGCCCCCTCCCCCCAACACTCTCCAGCTATGTGAAAAAATTAGATATTTTCAATTCAGTTTTTTGAAAAACAATTAGTTACTTGCTATTCAAGACACCTTAATTATCAAATAATTAGAAGCAGTTTCTGGTAATAGAATTTAGTACGAAAATGTCCTAAAAGACTTTATTATTTACAATTTTTTTAAATTAGCAGTACATGTTCTTAATTCTTCAATATTTTTCATGTTTCTGAAGTTCATTTTAAAGCGAAAATTCTGCACTAATGCAATTTTTTTAAATATTCAAACAAATCACTCAACTTTATACTTTCAACAACAATTTAGAAGTTTATAATCATTTTTCTGAAGGATGTAGATATTTTTAATTCCTGTTCAAGCAGTCGACATATCTGAATGGAAAAGATATCCAAATACTAATCTAATTATAACAAAGTTATTTACTACGAAAATCATATTTAATTCAATATTAAACGCTCTGAATTCCTAAGATTTGATTTTGAAACCTATTTTTTTACACAACAGTTGAAATTTCCACCAAACACGATCAATTTTCAACCAAAAATGAAATAGTGAAATTTTCAATTGAAATAATTAATATGCAATTAAATTTTATTCAGAAAAAATATCTTCTCCTTACTCTCCGCTGGGATTCGAAAACCAGGTCAACTAATTTCCGGTCAAGTGCTCTAACCACTGAGCTACAGAGAGATCAGAGGAAGAATTCTTTTTTCTGAAATACGCTTTATTTAGCAAGATGTGCAGGATATAAAATGATTTTCTAAAATTTCGAAAAATAATGTAGAAAATTTTAAAGCAAAATTTTTCAATTTTGCAAAATTACAAAATTTTAGAAAAAATTCGTGTTAGTTATCGAAAATTTAAGAAGTTTTGCAAAGATTTCATAAAATTTTAAACAAAATCGATTTTTGAACATTTCGAAGGAAAAATTTTCTAAAGATTCATAGGAAATTTAAAATGTTTTTTTTTTTATTTTCAAAAATTGTTTTAATAGAATATTCCAAAAGATACCCAAAATTATGTTCAAGAATCTGAAAGATTGTTGGGAAATTATTTGCATTTTGCAGGATTTTAAATGATTTCTTAAAATTTCGAAAAATAAAGTAGAAGATTTTTTGCACGATTACCAAATTAAAAAAAAATCGAGTTTATTCAAGAAATATAAAGAAGTTTTGCAAAGGTTCAAAAATAATTAAGAAAAGATGACAAAGAATTTAAAACGATTTCAAAAAATTTAAAACGAAATGTAGATTATGAAAATGTCGAAAAAAGTAGGGTTTTAAGAATTTTGAAAGGTTTCAAGCGAATAACCAAGTTATTTTAAGATTCCTGGCAGAATTCAAATTAATTTTTATTTTGATAAATTAATTTTAAGATAAAATTGAGCAAGATTTCAAAACATTTCCAAAATTGCCGAAAAAGAATCTGGAAGATCTTAAAGCAATTCTTTTTAATATAATGAAAAATTTGAATCAGTTTAAAAGATATTTGAAAATTTTGAAAAAATTTCAAGAATGATTTAAAACTAGAAACGACTTCAAGAAATGTAAAAACGAAATGTGTATTTTTGAAGATTTTGAGAAAAAAAAGCATTTTAAGAGTTTTGAAAGGTTTCAAGGGAAATAGAAAAGTGTTCTTTCAAAGATTCTTGGGAATACTGAAATAAATCTTATTTTGGAAAATTTATTTTAAGATGAAATTGAAGAAAATTTTTAAACATTTCAAAAGATTTCCAAAATTGTCAGAAAATTTTCTGGAAGATTTGAAGGCAATTTTTTCATTTTGCAGAATTTTAAAGAAAAAAAAATCTAGGATAAGTTCTACTTATTTAAAAAGATATTGAGAAGTTTTGAAGAAATTTCAAAAATGATTTCAAACCTGGAACGATTTCAAGAAATTTAAAACAAAATGTAGATTTTGGAAGAATTTAAAATAGAAGGTTTTTAAGAATTTTGAAATATTTCAAGAGAATGGAAAATTTATGTTAAGATTCCTGGGAAAATTTAAATGATATTTAATATTGAAAAATTAATTTTGAGATAAAATTGAAAAACATTGAAAATACTTCGAAAGGTTTCGAAAATTGTCCAAAAAGAATTTGAAAGATTTAAGAGCAATTTTGTCATTTTTAGCAGCATTTAAAACAACATTTTAACTTGAAACAATTTCAAGGAATTGAGAACAAAATGTAGATATTTGAAGTTTCGAAAAAAATAAACTTTTTAAGAGTTTCGAAAAAAGGACCTTTTTCAGAGTTTCGAAAGGTTTCAAGAAAATGAAGCAGTTTTTCTTTAAAGATTCCTGAGAAAATTGAAACAATTTTCTATTTTGAAAAATTAATTTTAAGACAAAATAAAAAATTATTTCAAAATATTTATAACGAAACAAAATAAATTATTTTCTAGCTTTAAAAAATATATATGAATTTTTATAATTTAGTTCAACGAGGCGTTAATTTCAATTTGTCAATAATCATTATAAATGTCAATAAAAATAAAATTCAATTGAAATTTACTATTTTTATAGTTTACAATATTTACACATGTCAATGCTAAAAATTTAATGTTCACCTTGTAGAATTATTATTGGTACTCTGGGAAAAATGTATTCGTATTTAATCATCAAAATAATGTTTTCTTCACTTTTCATTAGTACTTATTAATTTATTGGATATTTAATAATATATATATATATTTATATATATATATTGTGAAATGTTCGAAATCTTTGTGAAATCTTTCAAATCTAGAGTATGTTACATGCCTTTTTCAATTCTTTGAAATCCTTGAAGTCTTTATGAAATGCTCGGAATTCTTGGGAAATTTTTGTAAAATCTTTTAAATGTAGTGTACACGCCTTTTTTAAATCTTTGAAATTCTTGAAATCTTTGAAATCTTTGTGAAATCTTTTGGATTCTTCTAAAATACTTTGAAACCTTTTCAAATTGTTTTAAATCTTTCAAATACTTTCGATTCTTTAACATCTGATGCACTGTACTCTCTTTAAAATCTTTGAAAGCATTTAAATGTTTCGAAAGTTTTTAAATCTTTGTGAAATTGTTCTGAAATCTGGTGTTTACACCTTTTGAAAATTTTTTAAATCTGTGAAATCTTTGTGAAATTTTGAAAATCGTTTTAAATATTTTAAAATCTTTTGAAATATTTTTTGAAATCTTTATAAATATTTTGTAACATTTTGAAACCTGGTGTACACTCAACAATCGAGTGGTCCACCTCTCGAAAAATCCGTTGTATAACCCTGGTTAATTCTAATTCTGAAACTGAATTAACATCGAAATTTTCATCAAACAATTTTTATAATTCGCAAGTTGAATATCACAAAAAAAACGAGATGTTTCTTTCATAATAGAATAAAACATTAAAATTTTTTACTCCTCGCATTTCAATAAACTAACTGGTTTCAAAGCAAAAAAAAATCAAATTCAGGGTTCTCGTACAAAATTCAAGGAGATTTCCAGGTTTTCACAGAAATATGAAACATTTCATTTTTTATTGGCCAAACATTTTTAAAGAATGCAGAATCATACATAAATTCTTAATTTTTTGCGAACATAAGTCGTCTTTGTGAAATCTTTGGGAATATTTAAAAATCTTTGTCTTTGAAATCCTTGAAATTTTTGAAATCTTTGTGAATTCGTTGAAATCTTCTTTAGTATTTAAAATCTTTGTGAAATCTTTTGAAATCTTTTAAACTCTTTGTAAAATCTTTGAAATTCTTAAATTCTTTGAACTCTTCGTGAAATTTTTTGAAATCTTTGAAATATTTGTGAAATCTTTTTTCAATTTTTGTTTGTAAAAACTTTAAAATCAAAGTAATCAAAAAGGATTACTTTTTACATAAAATTGTTCAATTTTCATCAAAATATATGAACTTTTAACCAAATAGTTGAATTTTCAACCGAAAACATAAATTATCAAACGAAAAGATTAATTTTCTATCAAAAAAAGCCAAATTTTCAACAAAATATATTAACTTTCAATAAAAATTGAATAAATGAATTTAATTTCTAACAAAAAAAGAACAAATTTTCAACAAATAGCAAATTTTTGAACCACAGAGATGAATTTTCAACTAAATTCATTGAAATCTTTTGAAATATTCTCAAATGTATTGAAAACTTTTGAAATTGTTTAAAACCTTTGTATTGTTCTGAAATCTTTGAAACCTTTTGAAATTGTTTAAATTTTTCAAATCTTTTGAAATCCTTATAAATTCTTCGAAATAGCTGTGAAATATCTCCTACATCTTTTGTATTTATTTGAATCACTGGAACATTTGAAATCTTTGTGAAATATTTTGAAAATTTTTCAAAAAATGTAAACTCGTTTAAAATCTTTGAAATGTTTTGTATTTTGTATTTGTATTTTGTATTTTGAAATCTTTGAAATTGTTGAAATCTTTTGAAATCTTTATGGATTATTTGAAATATTTGTGAAATCGTTCTAAAATCTTTTGTATTCGCTTGAAATTATTGAAATATTTGAAATCTTTGTGAAATATTTGGAAATATTCTAAACAATTTTGAAATTGATAATAGATTTAATACTTTCACGATGATTCATGATGATAAATTTAAATTTAAAGCTTTTTCGGGTTTCAGATCATCCTCCTTCGCTCCGATGAGAATCGAACCTCACGTCTTCCTACCACGCCGGAGCGAAGGAGAAAAATCTTTATTCAGAAATCAATTATTTTTTATTTCTGAAAAAAGATCATTCTTCTTCGCATCGATGAGAATCGAACCTCACGTCTTCCTACCACGCCGGAGCGAAATAGAAAGATCTTTTTTCAGAAATTAAAAATGTTTAATTTCTGAAAAATGATGACTCTCCTTCGCTTTGATGAGAATTAAACCTCACGTCTTCCCACCGGAGCAAATGAGAAAGATCTTCTTTCAGAAATCAAAAATTTTAAATTCCGGAAAAAAGATCATTCTCTTTTGCTCCGATGAGAATCGAACCTCACGTCTTCCTACCACGCCGGAGCGAAGGAGAAACGTATTTCTACAGAAATCAATCATTTTTAATTTCTGTGAAAAGATCATTCTCCTTCTCTCCGGTGGGAATCGAACCTCACATCTTCCCACCGGAGCGAAATAGAAAGATCTTTTTTCAGAAATTGAAAATGTTTTATTTCCTGAAAAATAATGATTCTCCTTCGCTCTGATGGGAATCGAACCTGACGTCTTCCCACCGGCGCGAAGGAGAAAGATCTTTCTTCAGAAATAAAAAATGTTTAATTTGTGAAAATTTGTTTTCACAAATCGCAAAAATACCTATCGCCTAATTTCCTCTAAAAAGCAACATATTTTGCCCCCAAAAAATTCAGTGACTTCAAGTGTAGAACCTGCTTGATTTTGAAAAAGGGTTCGGTCTATTATTATAATTTGTTGTTAAAACGGATGTTTTGAGAGATTTCGGAAACAGTAGTCTCTTAGTTATCATAAAAATCCTGCAGGGTGTCAGATTTAAAGCCAAAGAGGAATTTGGGCTCACGAAAGAGGAAAAGGGGCGAGAAGGGAAGCACATCAGCCCTTAGGAAATCGAGGGTATCAATATCACGCCTCACTGCTATCTACCACGCCACCCCTTATTATCGGCTGTGAAAAATAATCTCCGAATAGAAATACCTATCAGTGTCCAAATACCAATCCTGCTCTATTTTCTCTTTCACTGTACTGAAATAATTTCCGATTACAATAATTATTACTCTTAGCCTTTAGGTATAGAAATAATTTCAGTTTTGCACTAACATGGACATAAAAACACTGGCATAAGTAAAAAAATTAATGAATTTTATCAACTTTTATTTTTCATAATCTTTTATACCAGTGGGAGCAAGGATCCAGAGGTAAGAAACTTGGTGCGGTCTGAGAGACCGCACGACCACTTGTCCATGCTAATTTGTCACTTTTTGCTAAAATAGGGAATAATCGGGACGTACGATTTTTCATTCAATCAAGCTCAATTATTATTGTGTGGAACTTCATGCTTTTTGAATAGCTTGAAACGAATTTGAAGAGAAATATAAAATTGTTACGCTACCGTGGACGTGCGGTCTTAAAGACGAATTTTCAATAACATAAGTGAACTTTTGACCAGAAAAGATGAATTTTGAACAAAAAACGGAATAGTTACATTTTACGAAAAGAAAATAAATTCTAAACAAAAGAAAAATTGAAAAAAAAATTAATTTCCAAGAAAAAGTTCAACATTCAACCAAAGAGTTACATTTTTAACCTAAAAGTTTATTTTTTAATCGAGAAAATTGATTTTTTTACAAGATACATTAATTTTAACCAAATATTTGAATTTTGAACTGAACAGATAAATTTGCAACCAAATGGTTGCATTTTAAACTAAAAAAAAATTTCAAACAAAAATGCAACAGTTAAATTTTCAGTTAAAAAAATTAATTTTGAACCAAAGGGATGAATTTTCAACAAAAAAAATGAATCTTTAACAAAGTACTTCAACCTTCAGCTGAATATGTAAAATTACAGAAAATGAATTTTTAACAAAATATTTTAATTTTCAACAATGCAACTGTTTGGTTGAAAATTAAACTGTATCAGTTGAGGATTCAAGTATCGGTTGAAAGTTGAGATCCTTTCTTAAAATTTCATTTTATTTTTGTAGAAAATTCACATTTTTGAGTTAAAAATTCAACTATTTTATAGAAAATTCGGCTTTTTAGCTTGAAAAATCCACAATTTGGTACAAAATTCAACTGTTTAGTACAAAATAAAACTTGTAGAAATTTTTTTTGAAATTCGTGAAAATTAATTCTCCTCCATAAAAATTTAATTACACCATTTTTTTTTTTTTTGAAAAATTGAATCTAGGATTTTTTAGTATCGCTTTCTACGAAAAAACTATTCAGAATCCAAAATGCATTCGAAATTTTAAAAATTTTTCACAAAATTCAGAGAAACAATTCTAAACAATTCTCACTAATATCATCATGAAATTAAAAAAATTCTGGAATTATAATCAAATTATTTTTGATATAATTTTTCCTTTTTACCAGAACTTTTTTCAAATTCCATGACTTTTCTAGGAATTTCGCGTCTTGTAGTAATCCTGTTGAACCACTTTTTTTTTAGTTCTTGTTTAAAATTGTTCAAAATTTAGTTTAAATTTTTTTACCTCAGATTCCTCTTCAGTTTCGGAAGCAGCTGTTTGGAGCATCTCGAGTGCAGTATCAATACTCATCATGCCAGGTTTCTCCTCTGGAAAAAAAGTAATTATATTTTCATTATATTATATGCGATTATTGCAGGATTTTTAGAAATTAAATTTTTTAATACCATTTTTTTAAGGATTAGGAAAAATAATATTTTTCCTGATCCTCAAAAAAATGTGCATTCATCGTTCCCGGGCGTAAAAAACTTGGAATCCAACATCTCTACAAAATTTACATTTTTTAATAGTTTATTATCTGCTGTTTACATTTGGTGAAGAAACAAGATGGTTTCGTTGAAAATCCATTTTTTTTAATTCAATTATTCAATTGAAAATTCATTTATTTTGTTAAAAATTATTCTTTGTTCCAAGAACATTAATCTTCTTTGTTGGAAAATTATCTTCTTGATGAGAAATTAAATTCTTTTGTTGACAAATTGTCTATTTTGTTGAAAATTAATTTTTTGTTGACAATTTATCATTTTTAATTAAAAATTCCACAATTTGGTTTATAATTCGTCTTTTTTGCTAAAACTTTAATCCTCTTGGTTGAAAACTCATTTCTTTGGTTGAAAATTTGGCTATTTTGTTAAAAATTGTTTTTTTTTTTTAAATTAAAAAAAATTTTTTTAACTGCCAATTAAACTGCTCCATTTTTGTTTAAAAATTTATCCTTTTTAGTTGAAAACTCATGTATTTTTTGCAACATTTTTTTTATAGTAAATTATACTTTTTGATTGAAACTTCAACTTTTTGGTTAAAGGTTCATCATTTCAGTTGAAAAATTAATTTCTTTTGTTAAAAATTGAACTATTTTATGAAAAATTGATCTTTTTAAATTAAAATTTCAGTATTCGGTTGAAAAATATTTTTTTTTGTAGAACTGTAATCTTGATTGAAAATTCATTTTTTCGGTAGAAAATTCAACTATTTTGTTAAAAACTTAACTATTTTGTTAAAAATTCATGTGTTTTGTTAAAAATTCTCTTTTGATAGAAAACTAATCTTCTGGTTTGAAATGTTATCTTTTTTAGTTGAAAGTTTATTTGTTTTAGTTGAAAATTCATGTCATTTGTTGAAAATTTGTCTTTTTTTGGTATAAAATTAATCTTCTTGATTGAAAATTCTATTTTTTTGTTAAAGGTTCATCATTTTAGTTAAAAATTTATTTCTTTGGTTAAAAATGTATCAATTTTGTTAAAAATTAATGTATTTGATATTCATATGTTATTTATGAATAATTTGAAAATAGTTTAAATTCATTACACTTGTTTTTTAAGATCGCAATCTTTTTTAAAAAAATTTCAACTGAATTAAATGAAAAAATCAATACAAATTTTCAACAAAATAGTAAAATCCTCAACCAAAACGATGGATTTTCAACAAACAAAATTAATTTTCTTCCCATAAAGACGAGTTTTCCAGAAAAGTCATGAATTTTATACTAAATATTTGAATGTTTAATTTATAAAAAATTTATGTTCAACCAAAAATGAAATAATTGAATTTTCAGTTTAATGGATTAATTTTTAAACAAAAAAATGCATTTTAAAAACAAAATTTACATTTTTACCAGAGGTAAATCTTAAAGCAATTTTTTAAAGAAAGTAGTTGAAGTTTCATCCAAGTAGTTGAATTTTCAAGGAAAAGAGATTAATTTTTAACCATATAGTTAAATTTTCAACCAAAAAGATGGATTTCTAAGCCAAGAAGATTAACTTTCCGCCAACAAATAAATTTTCAACTAGTTGATTTAACCAAAAAATACGAATTTTGAACAGAAGAGCTGAATTCTCAGCCGAAAAGATAAATTCTCAACAATTTATAAAAAATCTATATTTAACCAAAAATGAAATAGTTAAATTTTCAGTTTGATGGATTAATTTTTAAACAAAAAAAAAATTTTTTAAATAAAAAGTTACATTTTTAACCAGAGAACTTTCAACCAAGTAGCTCGGTCAAAAACGACGAATTTTCAAAAAATAACTTTAATTTTCAAAAAATAACTTGAATTTTCTGAAAAAATTTTGAATTTTCAAGATGAAGTGTGAATTATCTACAAAATAGTTGAATTTTCAACCCAAAATACTATTTTTTTAAGAAAAAAGTTCATTTTCTACAAAATAATTGAATTTTCTTCCAAATCATTGAATTTTCATGCAAATTGAATAATCTTTAACCAAATATTTGAATTTGCAACCCAAAATATAAATGTTCAACAAACAAGAATAATTTTATACGAAATAGTTGAATTTTCAACCTCGAATTATGAATTTTCGACCAAAAAGATGAAATTTCAACCAAAAAGATTACTTTCATACTCAAAAAGATGCATTTTTAGCACAATGCATTAATTTTCTACCAAATAGTTGAATATTCAACTTACAAAAGATACATTTTCAACCAAAAATAGTATATTTAAAATTGCAGATAAACAAAAAAAAAATTAATTTTCAAATAAAACGTTGAACTTTCAACAAAGTAGTTAAGTTTTCAATACAAAAAGAATAATTTTTAACCAAATGTTTGAGTTGAATTTTCGACCCAAAAATATAATTTTTCAAAAAAAAAAGTTAATTTTCTACAAAATAGAAATTTTTTCCTATAAACAGTTAAATTTTCATAAAAATAGTTTTTTTTCAACCAAACAGTTTAGTTTTTAACGAAAATATGAAATTTCAACGAAAAGTTAATTTACAACTAAATTGTTGAAGTTTTGAGTCAAAAAGATGAAATTTTCTAGAAAACAGTTCCATTTTCAACCCGAAAATATGAATTTTTAACATGAATGATGAATCTTAAAACCAAGCAAGATAAAATTTTAAAAATATAAGTTTAAACTTAAAACAAATAAATGAACTTTCAACCAAAAGATGAATTTTCAACAAAATAATTAAATTTTCAAGCAAAAAAAATTATTGCGAAGACAGTTGAATTGAAAAAAAGGTAATTTTGAACCAAGAGAGATGACTTTTCCACCAAAAAACTAAAAAGATGAAGTTTGAACAAAGAAGATTAATTTTCGACCGAAAAACAAATTTTATTTAGTTTAATCAAACTTAAAATACGAATTTTTAATAAAATAGTTGAATCCTCAACCAAAAAGATTTTTAATTATTTTTTAATTTCAAATTTTCAACAAACAAGATTCATTTTTTGCTCAAAAAAAGGAATTTTTAAAAACATATATGATTTTTCTACCCAACAGTTACTTGTTCAACTTATAAAAGATAAATAACTATTTTGTTAAAAGTTCGCATTTTCGGGATGAGAATTGAACTGTTTTGTAGAAAATTCTTATTTTCGGCTCGAAAATTCAAAATTAATATTCGTGGTTGAAAATTATACTTTTTCGTTGAAAAATTAACTATTTGGATGGAAAATCATTTGTTTTGTTGAAAGATTATCTTTTTGGCTTGAAAATTCAATATTTTGGATGAATTTTTTTTATTGACTGAAAAATCTTTTTTTGTTAAAAAATTCGTCTTTCTGGTTTGGAAATTCATCTCTTTTGGTAGAAAATTAATCTTTCTTTGTTAAAAATGCAATTTTTCGGTTAAAAATTAATCTGCTTTGGTTGAGGTTTCGAGTATTTCGTTGAAAATTCCTCCTTTTTTGGTTTAATTCAATTCTTTATACTTAAAAATTAAAATCTTTTCTTGGTTAAAATATCCAATATTAAATTTTTTCTCAAGAGAATTAATCTTTTTGGTACAAAATTAACTTTTTTAAATGAAAATTTAACTTTTTTTGTTGAACATTCAACTGATTGGTTGAAAATTTACTTTTTTGTAGAAAATTCATATTATCGGATTGACAATTAAGATGTTTTGTAGAATTTTCGTTTTTTGGTTTGAAAAGTCAACAATTTGGTAAAAAATGAAAATATTTGATATAAAATTAAACTGCTTTGTAGAAAATTCAGGGTTTTTTTATATTGAAAATTGATTTTCATTAATGAAAATTTAACTACTGGATTTTTGTTTAAACCGACACTTTTTAATTACAAATTTCAACTGTTTAGTTGAAAATTGATATAATTTGTTGAAAATTCTACGTTTCTTGTAGAAAATAAATTTGCTTGGTTGAAGATTCATAATCTTACTTGAATATATATTTTTTTCATTAGAAATTAATTTTTTGAACTAATAAAACCACTTTACAAAGTTTAATATGCTCTAAATCTTATTCTGAAAGCCTTTGAACCTCTGATACAAATATTATATTTCAAAATGTACAATTTTGTCTTTTAAATCCTTTGCAACGAAATATTTCAGTGTCCAAAAATTAAAGATACGTTAAAAAAACTGAACGTTTTGATTATTCAGGGCTTACAATCTCTAAAGAAAGCAGAATCATAAATAAACAAATTCTTGATTTTTTGCGAACTTAAGTTATCTTTATGAAATCTTTGGGGATATTTTTAAATCTTTGTAAAGTCTTTGATATCCTTCAAATCTTTTAAATCTTTGTGAAATCTTTCAAATATTTTGAAATCTTTGTGAATTCATTGAAATCTTTTGAAGTATTTAAAATCTTGAAATTTCTGTTTAACCTTTGAGAAGTCTTTTTAAACTTTTGTAAAAAATTTGAAATCTTTTGCAAATTACTCGAAATTTTTATGAAATATTTGAAAAATTTGTGAAATCTTTGTTTGTGAAATCCTTTGTGTTCGTTTGAAGTCACTGAAATCTTTTGAAAATCTTCTCAAATTTGTTGAAACTTTTTGAAATCGTTAAGAATTTTTAAAATGTTTTCAAATCTGGTTAACTGTATCCTTTCTTAAATCTTTGAAATTCTTGAAATATTTTTCAATCTTTATGAATTATTTGAAATATTTGTGAAATCATTCTGAATTTTTGGTATTCGTCTAAAATCACTGGAATATTTGAAATTCTATTAAAAAAATTGAAATCGATAAAAATCTTTTATATTCTTGAAATCTTCTGAAATCCTTAGGAATTCTTTGAAATATTTCTGAAATCATTCTGAAGCTTTTTGTATTCGTTTAAAATCACTGCATTTTTGAAATCTTTTGAAATCTTCTAAAAAAAATTCAAATCGTTTAAAATGTTTGAAAAGTTTTGAAATCTTGAAAACCTGTTGTAATGCACCCTTGTTGGAATCTTTGAAATTCTTGAAATATTTTGAAATCCCTACGAAATCTTTAAAATATTTAAACAGATTAATTTGATTTTCAACAAATTAGTTGAAATTTTAACAAAAGTTGATTTTTCGACTAAAATGATGAACCTTCAAAAAAAAGTCCCAACAAAAATACAAGTTTTGATATTTCAACAAAAAAAAATTAATTAATTAACAAACTTGTTAGACTTTTAAGAAAATAATTCAATTTTCAACAAAAGAGTTGATTTTTCTACTAAAATGATGAATTTTCATTTAAAAAAAAATTTTAACGAAGAAGTTTAACAAAGGAGTTCAATTTTCAATCAAAAAAGATTAAGTCTCAACAAAAAATATAATAGTTGATAATATTTCAACCAAAAAAATACTTTAATTTGAAGAAAATGTTCATTTTCAATCAAATCAAACAAAATTCACGTTTTTTCAACTATTAAAAAAAATCAACCTTCATTAAATTATTTACAATATAAATTATTTAAAACCAAGGAAAATTTTTTGGTCTGGAAAAAAAAATTCAACCAAATCGTTGACGAATTTGCAACCAGAGATGAATTTTCATCCAAAAAATCTATTTTAACACACTGGATCAACTTTTAACCAAGTAGTTTATTTTTCAACTAAAAATAAGACTCTTCAACGAAAAAGGTAATAGTTTTAATATTTCAGTGACTTTTGCGAAAATAGTTGAATTTTCTATCCGTAATTTCATTTTCAGAAAAATAATAATTTTTTCTAATCAAATAGCAAAACTTTTAACAGAAAGAAATTGATACAATTATCGACCAGCCCTATAATAATAGGCTTTTTAAATGAAAAAATTAATTTTCAATCCAAAAGGATGAATTTTCTATAAAAAAAAAAGAAAAAGAATTTTCAGAAAACCAGTTGAAATTTCAGCCATGAAAGACAACTGCGAAAGTAGAGGAATTTTCAACAAAATAATTAAATTTTCAATCAAATTCTAGAACTTTGAACAAAAAAAGATCAATTTTGGTCCAAAAATATAATAGTATGATTTTAACATAAAAAGAATTAACTCTCAACCAAAAAAGATGAATTTCCAATCCAAACGGATGTTTTTTCTATCCAAAAAGACCAATTTTAAACAAAAAATTACATCTTCAACCAGGAAAGATGAATTTTTACAAAAATAGATGAATTTTCAACAAAATAATTAAATTTTCAAACAAACAGTAGAATTCTCAATAATTTTTAACTACGAAGATGAATCTTTAACCAAATTATTGAATTTTCAAACAAAAAAAGATTAAACTTCAACCTAAAACTGTTTCATTTTCAATCCAAAAAGACGAATCTTATCAATCAATAAATCTTTTAGAAGACACTTGTAGTTTTAACCAAAAAAAAATTAATTTCAAACCAATATATAACGATTTTTCTACCAAAAGCATAAATTTTCTATCCAAAAAGACAGTTGAATTTTCTAGCAAGAAAGATGACGTTTTACGAAAATAGTTGAATTTTCAACAAAATAATTAAATTTGCAACCACATAGAAGAAATTTTCACAAAAAGAGATAAACCTTGGACCAAAAAAATAATAGTCGACTTTTCAAAAAAAGAGAAGTAACTTTCACTCAAAAAAAGATATATTCTCAACGAAAAAAAAATAATTCTCAACGAAAAAATAATAATTATCAACCTAAAAAGACCAATCTTTTAGAAAACAGTTGTCTTTTTTTTTTATTTCACAAAAAGAGATGTTGCATTTTTATCCAATAAAAACGCTATTTCTACTATAAACGATGAATATTTAAATTAAAAATTCAAATTTTCAACAACAACAATAACAACAGTAACGTTTACTATAATGCCATTAAACAAGAATGTTTTCAAGTTTTAAAACAAAATCAAAATACTTGAGGTTTTGAAATCCCTCATTTGAATTTCCGATGAGTCAATACTGAATTTTCGAACTCTTGATTGCCCCCCCCCCCCCCCCCCCCAAAATACTCTCGATGATGTAAAAATCTGTGGAATACTGTGCAGTCCTTGATTCATTGTAATCAAATTCTTTGAAAAAGTGCCTATATCTTGTTATAAAATTCAGTGAAAAATCAGTATAATTAATCCCATGATTTAAGAATTTTTCGGATATACTGTCGACAATGTAAAAATCTGTGGAATACTGTGAAATTCTTGAGTGACTGTAATAAAATTCTTTGAAAATGTGATTATATATTGTTATAAAATTCTGTGAAAAATCATTATAATTAATCCCATGATTTAAGAATTTTTCGGATATACTCTCGATAATGTGAAAATCTGTGCAATACTGTGCAATTCTTGATATATTTTATTCAAATTCTCTGAAAAAGTGTTAAAATATCATTGCAAAATTGTGTAATAATGTAAAAATCAATGAAATACTGTGCAGTTTTTGATTTATTGTAATGAAATTCTTTGAAAAAGTGTTTGTATATTGTTGTAAAATTCAGTGAAAAATCATTATAATTAATCCCATGCTTTAAGAATTTTTTGGAAATACTCTCTATAATGTGAAAATCTTTGGAATACTGTGCAATTCGTGATTTATTCTAATCATATTCTTCGAAGAATTGTTTATATATTGTTATAAAATTGAGTAAAAAATCTTTATAAATAATCCCATGATTTAAGAATTTTGTGGATATATTCGCGATAATATAAAAATCTGTGGTATACTGTGCAATTCTTGATTTATTGTAATCAAGTTCTGTGAAAAAGTTTTAAAATATTTTCATAAAATTCAGTGAAAAATCATTATAATTATTCCCATGATTTCAGAATTATTTGGATATACTTTCGATAATGTGAAAATCTGTAGATATTGTTATAAAATTCAGTGAAAAATCATTATAATTAATCTCATGATTTAAGAAATTTTCGGATATTCTCTTGATAATGTGAAAATCTGTGGAATACTGTGCAATTCTTGATATATTGTATTCAAATTCTCTAAAAAAGTCTTAAAATATTACTATAAAATTCAGTGAAAAATCATTATAATTAATCCCATGAATTAAGAATTATTGGGATATACTCTCGATAATGTAAAAATCTGTGGAATGCTGTGTAATTCTTGATTTATTGTAATCAAATGCGTTGAAAAAGTGTTAATATATTACTATAAAATTCCGTGAAAAATCATTAAAATTATTCCCATGATTTAAGAATTTTTCGGATATACTCTCGGTAATATAAAAATCTGTGCAATACTGTGCAATTCTGGATTTATTGTAATAAAATTCTTAGAAAAAGTGTTTATATATTGTTATAAAATTCAGTGGAAAATCATTATAATTAATCCCATGATTTAAGAATTTTTCGGATATACTCTCGATAATGTAGAAATCTGTGGCATGCAGTGAAATTCTTGATTTATTGTATTCAAATTTTCTGAGAAGGTGTTACAGATTTATTACAAAATTTAGTGGAAAATCATTATAAGTAAGCCCATGAATTAACAATTTTTTGGATATACTCTCGATAATGTAATAATTTGTGGAATACGGTGCAATTCTTGACCTATTGTAATCAAATTCTGTGAAACAGTGTTAAAACATTATTATAAAATTCAGTGAAAAAGCAATATGATTAATCCCATGATTTAAGAATTATTCGGATATACTCTCGATAATTTGAAAATCTGTGGAATACTGTGCAATTCTTGATTTATTGTAATCGAATTCTGTGAAAAACTGTAAAAATATTATTATAAAACTCAGAGAAAAATCATTATAATTAATCCCATGATTTAAGAAATAATCGGATATACCCTCGATAATGTGAAAATCTGTGCAATACTGTGCAGTTCTTGATTAATTGTAATAAAATTCTTTGACAAAGTGTTTAGATATTGTTATAAAATTCAGTGAAAAACCATTATAATTTATCTCGTGATTTAAGACCAAGAGACGTGACAAGAATCGTGGAAGGGTGGAAGGTCAGTTTCAACGGACAAAAGGGCTCAAGTGTGGACAACTTGTTGTGGAGGGTCGAACAGGGTAGAGCCGCCTCTTTCCTCACAGACAAGGAGTTGTTAGTTGTGATGCCCTTCCTCTTGAAGGACATTGCGTGGCAATGGTTCCGGCAGAACAGATCAAGGTGGAACACATGGGACCAGTGCAAGCGGCATTTTCAAGCCCGCTTCGGAGATGCTTTCTACCAGGAAAGGTTAGAAGAGCAAATCCTCTCACGCAGGCAAGGCCAAGAGGAACCTGTAGCAGATTACCTGACCTGCATGTATGGGCTCTACCAGCTCTAGACCAGGCCAAGGGATCTCGATGTCCAAATGAATATGGTATACGGGAACCTCAAGTCCGACTTTAGGAGGGCTATCAGACGTTACGAATTTACTGACTATAACGGTCTGGCGGTCCTGGCGGCGGAATATGAGCACGTGATATCCGCGATAGGTAAGGATATAGCCCTTTCGGCCCCCAAAAAGTCCGTAATCCCGGCATATGCCTACAAGGGGAAGGGCCCACAGTCAAAGAAAAACAATTCTGTGGCTGTTGTCGCCCCGACTTTAGTCGATAGCGACACCACGCAGAATCCGTCAGAGTTAGCACAGCTAATCAAAGCCCTAATCGGGACAACAAAAAGCGACAAACAGGGATCAACGGCGAACTTGGGCATAAACGAAGCCAAGAATAAGCCCAAGTCCGAGGGATCCAACAGACGTGGTGATAGGAATCCTCGGAACCGTAAGAGCTCGGCAAGATCGACTGATAGTAAAGTAGGCCAGTCTCCAAAACGGGGCTCTGAGTCATCCAATTCGGGCAAGAAGGGGGACGATTCAGAGATAGAATGTTGGAACAGCCGACAAAAGGGTCACTTCCAAATCGGTTGTACAAAGAACCGAAGGCGTAACTATTGTCGGCAGACAAGATCCCGGAAATTCCGTACTGTAGAAACGAAAGACACCATCGTTCTTAGCACAAGAACAAGAATGCCCGAAAAACAGAACCCCTGGCAAGAGAATCAGGTGATACTGGCCCTGCTAAAGGCGAATGAGCCACTAGCGGTATCACCGGATGAAGGCTCTTCGTTACCGCTACGATTGGAAGTAAAGGAGCCTCCGAGAGAGGACAAAGGGCTTACCCTGCGAGTCTTTGAAACTGCCCGAATTGGTAATACCCCTCAAGTCCTTGCTCTAATCGATGACAATGCATCCCGATCGGTTATGGGAGATATTGGCTTGATAATAGCTGAGCGGTATGAGGCGACTCTACATACAGCGCCGAACCAAGCAGTCATGACCGCCGACGGTACTGTCAGCCAGGTTGAGGCCACATGTTATCTCCCTATCGAAATCGATCGTGTTTCGCGAATGATGAAGATCCATATTGTTCCAAGCATGGGTGAGCAAATATTCTTGGGTGTGGACTTCATCCATACATTCGGAATCGTACACGATGGGAGCAAGCGAGCCTGGTACATGGCGGCCTACCCAGAATTAGTCCACCACTCTACCGAAGAGGGTATTGAGCTGAAAGTGGAGATGAGGGACGACAATCCGACAAAATTAGACCAGCGTTGCGGCCTCAGAGAAATAACTGCTGAGGAGCGACAAGAACTGGACACGTCAGTTGCCGGGATAATTAGGCCCCCTTCTGAGGTACTTCCAGCAACCGATCGCATCACTCATAGCATAGACGTCGGGGGACCCTTGCCAATAAAACAGAGGTATCATCGAATGTCACCAAAGGTCCTGAAAAATATGCAAGATGAGGTGACTCGAATGTTGGCGGAGAGTATAGTTGAGTTGTCGAAAAGCGGATGGTCCAGTCCCGTAGTAATGGCCCGGAAGGCCGACGGGACGTATAGATTTTGCGTGGACTACCATTGTGTTTACCTATCAATCTCCTCTGAAATAGATTAGACTATTGTAAAAGAACTAGAACTTATTTTATACCGCCAAAGAAAAAAGAAACTGACAGCCGGAAATCGCTATTCTGCTCCAATTTAATGAAGTTAAAAGACGGTAGATAGCGCTGGCTTCGTCATTCTCGTCACTTTTCGAATAAAAATGGAGCGATAATGAGGCGAAAGATTATCCAGGCAAGGTGAAAAATAGGAAATTATCTTCGATCCGTGTAAAGTTTAACCGGCAAGGTTATTTTTTGTTGCAGCCAATCTTTCACCTGGAATCGATGTAAACTTTATCTTCCGTTTTTTCTGTGCATAAGGACCTTTTTCATGCGGACGCCCACATTTTGTTTTAATTTTTTATTCTCAATTCAATCATTTCTCACATTTTGAGAAATGAATATCGATTACACACAGAACGATGTTTGATTTGTGTCGGCGATATATAATCAAATGATGAGTGATTAAATCCTCCCCCTAGTCCATCTGGTCTCTCTCCAATATATAACCAGACGCTCTGCTTGCAGCCTTATCATGGACATTGTCTCATTTATTATCAAGTATTCTTGATTAATCCGCGTTAACATGAGTATTTGAGCAACAAACAAATTAAAACTTTAACCTAAACCTTATTCGTACTTTTTTAGAACCTCCGAGTCTTCGACCTACGCACTGAAAAAATGTTTAGTGTAGAAAATGCCCTATTATGCTTCATTTAAAAAGTGGCGCTGACAAGGCCCACATTAGTTTTTCTATTTTCAACAAAATAATTTTAATTATGATGGGGCACAAACAAGGCATTAAAATATAAATATCTGTCATCAATTATACACACACTGTCGCTGTTCCGTATTACAAATAATAAAATGACTCCCACATATGAATAATATACTAAATTTGTTTTTTGGAGTTTTGTGGAGGTTTACCCCAAGTCGGGAATTCATTAGAGATACTCTGTTACGCCACACATCTGTCATTGTCGCGCTGGTCGAACGTTTAGTCAACCTAGCCTAGTTAGGATGGTTGGTGCTGTTTTTATGTGTATCGATGATATAAATGTTTTTCATAAATACTTCTTTATAAATATTTTGCTCGTTAAGAGATATAATGGATAAAAAAAAGAAAACAGTATAAATAGCAGATTTGTTTATTATTGTCATAATTTAAAAGAGTATGGCATACCTTGGAAAAACTGTACAGGCCCTGAAAAGTTTGCCCTAGGTAGGGCAATGATCTGCAAAAGCGTTACACACCATGTATGGCCCTTGCCAGCTTACCAGACCATGGCCACGCCATAATGAGGGAAAACTGGTCAGTGCCTCACCAGGCTCACATTTAGATTTCTGCATGGGTAGGACCAACTATTTAGTTAGTAAGATATGTTACTGCTATTTTATTAATTGATGCTGCTATTTTATTAGTTGGCACAACAATTCTTTTAGTTGCAGTGGCTGTTCAATTAGCACCAGAAACTAAGAAAATGGTTGTCCCAACTAACAAAATAGCAATACCATATCGCACAAACTAAATAGTTGGTCAAACCGAATTCCTTACTTTTTTTTACACTTTTCAGTCTGCAAAGCACAACAATTTTCTTACATTAACGCCTTTAAACTCATTTACGTATAACACTTTGATCTTTCGAATGACTATTTACTTATTAAGCTAGCATTTTTATTTTTCTCGCTGAGTTGTTAAGCCTCAAAGCCACCTGTCTACAATTTTCTCGCTGATAGTGTATTGCAACTGAAAATAAAAATGAATTGGCATAGTTTTGAGGATCGTCGTTGAACAATGCAATTATGTCCATGTTTAATATAAAAAGTTTTTGTCTAAATATTTTTTACATTCTCATCTCAATGAGAAGGTATTGGTTTTATGTGAAAAATGACTTTCGCGGATTCAATCAAATGTACCCTCATCAGTGACACATGGACTGTCGTCCATCTAACGCATGCTTCCGATTGGTTAATCTTTAATTGTTAATTACTTATTGATTATAAACTTTACAACAAGTTTTCAGTATTATTTTCAACTCCATTTCTTTTAGGGATTCAATAATATAAAAATATACCTTGAGTACTGGGACACCCTATATATGACTTCCACAATGACTGTTGTCTTTGACAGTTATTTTTGAGCAGGTTGTAGTTTGGAATGTAAATACTCTCTTGCAAAAAGCGAAAGGTTAATTTTAAATATTGAAATATGAATTTTAAATGTATGCATTATATTATCACTATGTTTTCAAAAAACATATCGTGAAATTCCTCACTTCGTCAAAAATTGAACCAAAATTGATAATTGTTACTAAAGAATTATTTTTCTTCTTCGGTGTTTCAGCGAAAGGTGCACTTTTAATAATGCGATACATATTTTCCATTTTAATCCTCACATTAATAATAGGATTTTAACAAACATTTCTACAACACACTCACTTGGACAAAAATGTTACCCACAATCGCATTTGTCATGAAAAAATTATTTTTATTCTTTGGTATTTTAGCGAAAGGCTCTCTTTACATAATGGAATATTATTGTATAATTTATGTGTCATTAAACTATCACTAGAATTTCACAAAACATATCGCGAAATTTCATATCGTAACTTATTAAAAATAACCTAAATATTACGAACTTTTAAACCTAATCATTTTTTAAATCATGCGAAAGAAAAGACCTCCTGAAATGATAGTATAATTAAAGTATGTCTAGGTCTCCGATTCTTCGAAGGCAAAGTTTTAACATTTTACGCAAAACAGTTTTTACAATAACGAAATTCTACAAAATCAGGACGACCGCTGTACCGGGAAATGACAGTGAATTTATTTTTTGACAACGAATTTTACAAATTTCTAGAAAAAAATCTATCTGAGTGTTATTTCAACAGTTGAATGAACCATAGAATATGGTTATTATATGGAAAAGAAAATATTGAGTTGACCCAGGATAATTTTTTGTTTAGTAAATTTTGGTTCATTATACTATATATTTTGGCTGATCAAAGCAAATATTTTGGATGATCCAAGTAAGAGTTTTGAATAATCGAAGCAAATATTGTACTCAACAACTAAGTATCAGAAGCCGAGACAATTCCACGGCAAGTCATGTGCAGGACCCTTTGTTTATTTGATACGAAAAATCTTGAAAAAAGGTTTGTTGTTCTTTTGAAGCCTTTCACAATTTTTAAAAAGCTTCTAAATTTTTTGTTCGAAATCTGCAAAAGCTTTATTTTCCTTAAATTAAGCCGTGGACTATTTGCACCGAAATTTCGGTACGAATAGCCGTATTTTGTTTGGATAAGTAGACAGTTCGTTGAAATTATTTTAAATCATTTAGAATTTTCAATAAATTTAGAATCTTTTCAGACCTTCTAAATGTCATTTCAACATTGTCGAATTTTGTTTAGCAGAAATATGATGTTCAATATTTATTATACATCGCCTTTCATTATGAATATATTTATTTTGATGTTATTTGTAAATTGAAAATAGTTTATAAAGCTTTAATCGGGCGTTTACATTTGGTTAACTACAAAGATTTTCCAATTGAAACAGTTTAATTTTTAACCTTAAAATCTGAAAGTTCTTAAATTTTAAACAGATTCAGAATCGTCTTGTAAAATCAATTATTATTTACTTGTTAATCACTAATGTACAGTTCAATTTAAAAAAAATCATAATTTATATTTACAGTTGATAGACTAAAATGGCTTTCAAACACTTGTAACTTTTTAAGTCTTTAAAACTGCATTTTTAAGTTCTTCAAATGAAAAATGTACGCTTAAAAATTAAAATCTAAAACGGACAATTTTTAAGTGAAAGATTTTCGAATTACGCATTGTAAACTGAATAGGAATAACCCCTAAAATTGATAAAACAAAAATAAATTTGTTTTAACATATTATCAGGCCTAGAATAAGAAAATTTAGAATTTCATTAAAATTAATGGTCTGAGATGGCTCCTATAATTTTTTCCACTGGTGTAATGTGCACAGGATTTCTTCTACCTTAAAAACTGTCCACAAAGATAAAAAAAATGCCCAACACACCGCGAGGTCGCGAAGAAAAATTTGTTCTATTTTAGGTTATTTTTCGTAAGAGAAAACAAACGTCGGTCGCCACCTAAATTGCCGCTAGGATTGAAAACAATTAAGAACATTAGGAATAAAAATGTAACCTCTATATACAATAGAAAATAATTGAAATCGATAAACAAATGGTACACCGATTAGGAATGATTGAAAACGATTGAAAGTTTGACAACTGTGAATCGTTCTGAATCGTGTTCAATTGATTATTTCTAGAAGGGTTTGTTTGATGCTTTCCGTATAACTTGTTATCGCCATGTTATAAAGATGGGTGGGATGCGTAGTTTCTTGGTCGTTTTTTCCGCTGCTTTATCTGCTCCTTTTTGTCCCGTGTTACTGCCAGTAGGCACTATATTTGAGTTTTCGTCTGTGGAGTCTCCACTATCATCATCAACTAGGTTGTCGAACGGATTCTCGGAGATAGAATGTTGTTCCTTTGTTTTTCTCGGTCTTTTAAGTGCCATGGTGGTAGTTGATACATGTACTGTATATAGCGAGCTAAACACCTTTTACCTCAGTAATTTAACAGGCAGGAGGCGCGAGCCAAACTCCTTCGCCTCCAGGGGCACAACACTCTATTGGGATCTGAAGTCTTGGGTGCGCTAGTGTCGCGAACTCTCGAAACCAGGTAGCATTTTTAAATTGCATTTTAATTTGTGCGTAAAAACAATTTTACCATTGCCTTTGCTAGTTTCCAACAATTAGTGAATACAAAAAATAAAGATTTATGATCAACCAAGTGTTGCAAATGGAATTCTCATCGTATATAGTGAAAAAACACATTTCCTGTTGAAACTGTTCTTGCCACGAAAACAATTATTTTACTATGTCATGTAAGGTTCAACACACTATAAGCTATAATGATCTTTAATTAATGCATATAGCAAAAAAATTGATTCCAAATATATAAAAAATATTAATTACAGACGTTCGGAAATGAAATACGAATTCTAACCTAACTTTTAGGTTAGAATTCATTGGATAGTAAATATTTCATGCATAAATTGATTAACATTTATTTTAAGTTCATTTTTATCTTAAGATGAGTTAATTAGAGCTTATAATGCATTGAAACTTATATAACATACTAAAATAATTGGGTTTTTTTTTTTTTTTTGACAAAAATAGTTTTAACATAAAACGTTTTTTTTCACTGTATACGATGAAAACTCCGCACGTAACACTTAGTTTCCGATAAATCTTAATCGTTTTCAATGACTAATCCTTTTAAACTATGCAAAAAAATAACAAAATTGTTTTTAAGCACAAATTAAAGTGCATCATTAAAATAACTACCTGGTTTAGCGAGTTCACATTTTAGCCGCATTGATAAAATAGATGGCGTATTGCAGCGCAGCGGATCCCAATAGGGAGAGACGCGCGCCAAACGCCTTCGTCTGTGCCGGTACTTTATGCAAAAATCTCACTATAGTAAACTCGGAATTCAGTCTGATCATTGATGTCAAAATCGATGAATTAGTGTCTCCTGGTCTCGAAACGCGCTATACTTAACGGCTAGCTCGGACGACGGCGCTCCACACACGGCGCAAGTGAGTGGAACATTGGCCCGCGGTCGCAGTGCAAAAGATAACAAGCGAGGATCTTTTTCGCAATGCTGCTGGATGTGCACCGAGAGAACATCCTTACTTTTTTCGTATGACTCGTCTCACCCTACGTTAGCATGAACTATATCATACTATGACCTAAAGAAGCTGGGTCATCTTAGTACGTGACGTCACGAAGGTACCATAAAGCAGTAAAGATTATGGTTATGGGCCTAAATCGTGAAGACCCTAACAATGATGGAATATTGGGAGTTTAAACTACTGGCTGGGACAAAAGGACTGTGGTCTTCTGGGAAGCAGAAAAGATCAGTCTAAGATCACACTAAGACAGGTCTATACCCGCCTATACTGCAGTCTCAAGCCGGTTTCCAAAAATTATTAAAACTTCAACTATTTACTTTTGCGAATTGAATTTCCTATTACCTTTCCGTTTTATTTCAGTTTTACTTTTTTCTTTTTTTTCTTTTTTTTTCTGATTGGCAAATCAAATTAATATTTTGTAATCAAGTATAATATTTTCTAGGACCATCTTCGAACTTTTGAACAAGAAAGTACAATTTTTTCTAGGTCCAACTTCGAACTTTTGAAACGACAATTTTATATTATAAGCATGTTTAGCATGAAGGAGACCTCGTGTCTCAGATTTGTTCACGAAACTTGTAACTCGTCACTTCTCCCTCCGTTAAGCACTTGAAATTTATGGCTTTACGTTACGCCTACGCCTCTCATGGCGATAAAGTTTGTTCTTAAAGATTTTTGTTAGTTTTCTAGCTTAACAGAATTTTAAATCCAAAATGATTAAATATTTTGATTTTTTTAAATTCTCCCTGTTTGTTTCCTTATTGTTTTAGATATTTTTTTATAACTTCATCTGTTTCTAGATTAAATTATAAAGATTCTTTTTTTGATTAAATTTAACAAATTTTCACCTCAATCGAAATTCTAATTCCAAAACAATTCCATATCCGTTATAACTTAGTCGTCTTAATATTAAAAAATTTTGTAATAAATTCGGTATTATCATGAATAATATTCTTATCTAAATTACTATATCAGTTATGTAGTAATATTTAAAAATTACGGACAGATCTCCTTCGCATTTTGGCCTGAATTAATGAAAATTATAATTAAATCTTTAAAAAAAATTATAATCTCCTTCCACTGATTTTGCACTCAGTTTCGTTCCCATTCTCCTCCTAATTTTAATTGAAATTCATAATTTCAATTCACCCTAGGGTGTCCCAAACAGGGAAGAAGCTCCGCCGGTGAAAGGAGTCAACGACCCCCCTCACCCGCACGGCCCAGCATTGCGCCACGGTTAGGTATAACTTGCATCTCCGCCCCCCCCTCCCTGTCTGCAACACCTATTTCTTCTAGCTACATGTTCGCCTCTCTCCCTCTCCTTTTCTTCTACGCAGTTTTAGATCAGCAGTCTAACTTTACATACATGCTTCCTTATCTACTTCTCTTTCTATCTAAAGTAAGGCTGTTTTAGGAAGTCGGCTGGCTGAACGACCTTGCGAAAGGCAGGTCAGTTCCATGATTCATTTCAAGTGTAGTCGGATCTAAAGGATTTTAATACAATGTTCCAAATTACTGATTAAAATTTCTTATTTGTTTTATTTAAATGTACCTTAAAAAGGCATGCTTAATTCGATTAACATGTACAATCTTGGTCTGCTTTTGCGTAATCTGTATCTCAGCGTTAAGATCATCAATAACTCTAGTAATTTTAGATGGTCTCACGTAATGATCGTCAAATTTGTCGCTTCTCAAATCAACCAAAACATACCCAGATAACAATACGTGCCGGCACGTAATCGGCCCGACGGGCTGGAGACTAACCTGCCTGCTAAATGCACGCGTCAGGCCGGCAGAGTCGGAATGCAACCGAAGGGCGGACAACGTTCCGGCAGATTCAGGCTCAATGCTTTAGAAGTGCACGCGTATATTCGACGGTGGCGCCATCAAAAGAGCCCGCAGGTTTTCAAATAAGATAATAGATGCTTGAGGTTATATTCAGATGATTTGTAGATAACTTAATTAAAAAACTTAATAAATTGAAAAAAAACAATAAAATATTGACAATATTTTTGTGAGATATAAGTGTTTTACAAAAGTGGTAAATTGCTGTATTTTATACTGCAATAATTAATCTAAAAACGTGTTTTTCATAAAAAAATTCCACGAGACCCCAAACTTCGAGAATTGTGGATTGCGAATATCAATCGAGCAGGTTGGAAAGCAACTGACAAATCATGTGCTTGTGAGGTATAAACATTCTTTTATTTATTAAAGTGAAATAATATATGGTCAAAGCAAAACTTTATTAGCAACTAATTTAATTACAGGTATATTTCGCATTTGATATTTATCATTATTATTATTATTTTCAGAATATGAATTTATGAAATTTCCTCATTCAAATCTTCATCCCTTTCTACAATTTATTTTTACTTTATTTGCATGTATAACCTATTGGAAACAAAACTTTGCTTCCAACCTACAAAATGTATTTATTTAACCAATACTATTTATGGAAATTTGTATAATATCACTCGTGAAAAGAAAGATCAATTGAATACCACTAGTAGTCTTGCGCGCGCCTATACATTTTTTGTTGCTACAGAATAAACCAAATACTTTTTTTTCTATGATATTTATATTTAATTAGTGTTGCAAAATGTTGCACCTTTTTTTTCTCTTTTAAAGGAGTACATAATGGATTTTTCATATCTTATTTGTAGGTAAAATGTCCCATCGTTATCACCTCGAAAAATTGTGATTATAATTATAGTTCAATGTATTATAATTGGCTCTTAAATTTGTTTAACACTTAACTTATTTGTAAATTATGTCGCCGTAATAAATTTTTTTATTTTATAATTTAAAAGAAATGTGATTTCTGCAAGAAATTGTGATTTGTTCGTTATAACATGTATATGAGTATATACATTTCAATTTAATAAATGAAATGTAAGAAATTTGAGCCGATTTCAATATGGATTTAAAAAAAACTAAAATGACATAAAAACATACAATGAACTGCGTAGAATTAACTGAATTTTGGAAAATTCACGTGAAAAAAAATACCGAAAATTCTGTAGAGTTCAACAGAATTTATAAGAATTCAGGATGAATTCGAAATGAAATCTCGTGAAATTATATTAAATCTGCCGATACTACTTATATTCCTTGACATTTATTCAAAAACCTTGAGAGCTTTCAAAATCCTCCAAAAACAGAGAAATGATTGAAAATTTTATAAAATCCCTTAAATTATTTAAAAATATCATGAAGTACTAATTTATGAATAACGCAAAAAGTATAAGATGGCATACTTCAGACCAAATAAAAAGACCTTGATGATCTTAAGAAGATCCTTCAATCAACGTTTCGAGAGTCGAATGCTCTCCTCGTCAGGAAACAGGAATGCAAGTCGTAAATAAGACCTCTATTTTTATAAAAATTGGAAAAACCAAAATGGCATGGTAAAAAATATTCATGCTCTTACAAAAATTCCATCTCAAGTTAGTTCTGAAGTTTTAATATTTTAACTTCGACATGAAAAAGTACTCAGGTCCATCAGTATCATGGACACATTAAAACATTCTTTGAAAACCATTTTTTTTTTTAATTTAAAATGGAAGACATAACGAACGTTCTACTCCATGGTAAGGGTTAACATCGAGGTGCGAGGTTAACGTCCGTGATACTAATGAACCTCACTACTTTTTAACATGTCAAAGTTAAAATATTAAAACTTCAGAATTAACTTGAGATGGAATTGTTGTAAGAGCATGAATCTTTTTCACTACGACATTTTGATTTTTCCATTTTTTATAAAAATAAAGGAGTCATTTGTGACTTGGATTCCTATTTTCTGATGAGGAGAGCATTCGACTCTAGAAACGTTGATTGAAGGATCTTCTTATCACCATGAAGGTCTTTTTATTTGGTCTGAAGTATGTCATCTTATACTTTTTACGTTATTTATACATAACTATTTACTCAGTAATACTAATTCATTACTGCATTTATTTTACAGAATCCAGCCATCGAGAAGCAATATGTCTTGGCATAAAATATCACCATCCTAATTCCATATTATTTACCCAGCAGCAAAACCATTATAATATGAAATTAGATTGTTAAAATATGATATGTTTGCAACTTAAGCCATTATCAAAGGTAAATTTTAATTTTTTGTCATATCTCAGAAGTTCCAAATTTTTTTTAGTTTCTATGACGTCAATTCAAGAATACATTTCGCAGTGTCATCAATTAAATTGACCACTTGCAAGATCCATTAGCCCAAATCAAACAATCAAAATTTTCTCACAAATTTCCTAAATTATACAAATATAACGTAAACGACTGCATATAACAAATTTCAGGTTCATATCTTTATAAAATCAGCATTTATATAAAATGAATAATCGCGCCTTTTCTCAAATATATTTATGTATTATATAAAATCAATTCTTGAATATTTCTTCATAAAAAATGATATTATCCTTCAACCGAGAGATATAATATTGCCAAATTAACTGTTTTTTCCTCTAAAATATGATATTAAAAAATTACAATTAATTATAGAAAATAAAGAAAAAGAAAAGTTGTGTATCTTCACTATAATCCATTTTTCTGCTGTACTTTATATGATCACTTCACTTCAAAAACTAGCCTTCCCTTTGAAATGCCCAATATATATATGGGATAGATATAATAGATAAATAGAACCCCACTTTTAAAACAAATTTTTTCTACGAACCAACCAAAATAAATAGGTTCTTGACCACACCCCCATAACAGTATCTATTACATCCTCAGACGAAGACCCCTATTCCTACTCTTAGTATATTCAACCCCTATTTACCACTATTCCATACTATCTAGCATTCCAAACTGTTTTCGACCCCCAGCCTGCATTCATCTCTCTATTTCTCTTTACCTCTCACTCAATTTCTTACTTACTTTCTAATCTATTTTTATACATCATGTATCCTTATAGAGTATTAATTGCAAGAACTTTGAAATAATCAAGTTAATTATTAGTTTATTTTTCGGAACCTCCACATAAATTCGTAAAATATTAACAAAAATAAAGAGCAAAAAATTAATCATGAAAATTATATAGATTCACTCTTTTTTTATTCAATCACTTTTTATCTTTTCAATTCTCACTTATAACTTCATCAACAATTTCTTTTTTTCAAAACATATAAATAACGATTTTCCAGTTAATGCTCATTGCTTTTCACAAAGATTTAAAATTATTTAGATTCATGTTAGAAAATAAGGCATCTAAAAAAAACAGAAACAATCATAATACAACAATCAAATCAACTCTACTGCTTTGCGCAGATACGAAACAAAAAATTCAATTTTTTACCAGGAAGCCCTATTAAATTTTGTAAAACGTCTTTTCTTCTAGTTACTTCAATTTGTAAAACATTCTTCTGAATCTCAAATTCATGGAATTTCCTTGGTAAAATATCACACGTTCACAAAGAATGTTATTCGTGTTCGAAACGATTATTGTATCGTAGAAAACAATTACCTACGTGTAACATTAATCAGCAAGGTAACCGTGAAAACTAGCCACATTTTAAATTCTATACATTTACAAATGCTGGTACTCAGTGGCCTACATAGAATTTTGCAGAACGAACACAGCAAGGAGTCACACAGTAATTGAAATGCTATAAATTGATCAGCAAGCCAACCTTAAAAACAGACCGGATTTTCAGTCCACACGTTTACAAAATGCTGGTACCTACACTACTCATCTAAATGGTTTAAGCATCTTGACCTGCTTATTTCTATGCAACGGATACCAGCATCTTCGATAGAAAAGCAATAAATATCTTCATTAAGATGACAGCTATAGGAGGGTGAGCCTCGCACAAATAATACACGCAAACTTATGCCCTTCTACGCATTAGAATATCTGTATCAGTCCAGTGTACCCGCCACTGAGCTACGAGACAATTTACTAAACATTTACAATAAATTCTATATGCCCCGCATGTTAGTTTTTCTGTTACGGATCAAATTGTATAAATCAACTCTTGCAGAAATTCGCCGTGACGCATTGGTGCGAATTCAAGTGTGTATTTATCTCTCATGAATTCAGACGCATTGACCAATGTTGAAGCGTTTGCGTTCTGACGCATTGAAGTGTATTCGCTCACTTTGAACTTTTGCACCGTATTTGTACGTATAGAATGATTTGAAATTGAAATACCATCTTCACGAATTTACACGCATTGACACATAGGTCCAATGCGTCATTATCGCAAAGCGGGATTTGCAGGGTGCCTTAGTCTTTTCAATTCAATTCGTATCAATACTTTCTTTTTTACTGGGTTCCTTTGGTGGGGTCTCTTTCCTTCTTAATTTTCCCAATAATTTAGAATTAAAATCATTTGTCAAAACACTATCTAATTAAATAAAAATTGTAAAAAAACAGAGCTTGTCTGCACATCTCCCATGTCTTTGTTGACAAATACAGGTTTACATGCCACCCAGCGTCACCTACAACTCAGCTTACGCCAAGATGCACCAAGAAGCTGCGTGAACTAACATCAATGCATAGGGCTGGTTTTTGAATAATAATTGGAAATAGAGAAATAATAAGAGTAAGAAAATACGAAGTATTAATAAAAAAATTATATATCTGCATTAAAAACAAAATTGTTTCACTAACCTCGCCAACCACAACAAACTTCTCCTTCCTTGTGTTGTTCTCCTTCCTGGTGTTGTTCTCTTTCCTGCTGTGAGTTAAAACGAAATAGTTGACAATATCTATCAACTGAAGTTTGGGTACATCTCTCAGGTTTACAACGAAATCTCGTTTTTCCAATAAATAAGGAACGCAGTAGTGAATAACCTTAATTTTCTCGATGCAACGTTCCTTCACATTGCTCGCAAGACTTGAAGCGTATTTGCTTAAGATTTTCGATATTTTATTTACAATTTTGATTGAACCGAATCACTTTGTTATATATGGTTAAGCATAACCCTAAAGTCTGACACTTTTCTTGTCTTAACTACTTTAAAACTTGAACTTTTAACACTAAAAACTACGCGAAATACATAGTCATATATGCTCTTTCAAGTAATGGGCTGAACAACCAAAAACACTGAACAAATAAATTGTAATCTTAATTTAAAGCACTCAAACTGTTTTCTCTCATGATAAATACATCGGCACGTGCGTTTGTTTTCCCCTCAGCAACTGATGCGGTCAATGTTTTTGGCACGGGTAGTGGAAGTGAAAATACCTACTTAGGTCGGGGGGGGGGGAGTCAATTTTCAAAAGTCTAGTCCACAAAATAGCAAGTCAGTGCCCGTGACAGACGAGCAAGTTCATAAAATTGTTTGATTTTAAATAACGCGCGCTTATTCAGTGATTGAATTTTTATTCGCTAGATAGTGCCACTTCCTGAGTTACTGGAAAAAATTGGTCTGTTTTAAACACGTCGACACCAGGGGTATGTCACGCCAGCCATTCCAGCCTGCAGGAAGTTTGTTCCCAACATGACTCAGTGGAGAAACAGCGAAACTGTGGCGCTGGTCGCCTTTCGCCAAATAAATACCTACCTTACCGGCCTCACTTTTTCAATTTTCTGAAATTATTTCTGAATCTAACAACTTTTTTTCTAAATAAAATATCGGGCTGAAACCTTGGAAAATGTATGGGAAGACAATAAATTACGTTAACATACTTTATTCCAGGAGAAATTTCGCAAAAAATTATTTTCGACGAAATGAAAACTGGGTGCATTTTTTGCAATATTTTGAACCTAATAACTTTTTTTATACGTGAAATATCGGCTTCAAACTTTGAGAAATGCAAGAGCCGACAGTAAAGTACGTTTATGTACAAAAAAATAACACTGTTCAAACTTTTCGCGCCCCATGAAAATGGCAAAGTTCCGGTACAGCGGCGACCACTGGAGGGGGAAACTTGTCTCAACTCTCCCTAGAGGATCTCTAGGAATGAGGGGTTCATAACTCGACCAATCGGATGTACACCTACTTCTGACTCCAACATACTCCTGGATGTTTCAGTGACTTCAGAAGACTTCACTGACTTCAGGAGATTTCAAGTGACTTCATGTGAATTCAAATGACTTCAGATATTTTAGGAGATTTCAAGTGACTTCAGGAGAATTCAAATGACTTCAAATGAATTCAGACGATTTCAAGTGACTTCACGTGAATTCACGTACCTTCATGTGAATTCAAATAATTTCAAATATTTCAGGAGATTTAAGACGACTTTAAGAGAATCGTAAGTGACACCAAGTGACTTTATGTGAATTCACATGACTTCATATGAATTCAAATGATTTCAGATATTTCAGGAGATTTCAAGTGACTTCGAATGAATTCAGGTGACTTCAGATATTTCAGGAGATTTCACATATTTCAGGAGACTTGATGATATTTCATTACAAGTTTCCACCTAACTTCACGAGCTGACAAACCCTCCACTAGGAACAAAAATTGAAAAAGGGCGGCAAATTTTAGGATGGTCTGAGTCCTAAATCCGGCTCTGGAAAAAAGAGGACTCTTTGCGAACATAAATAGTTGTCGGGGTCATTAAACTAAATTTGTTGTCGTAACTATTTTTTAAACTTTGAGCGTCTAGACTCGCCGAGACGCTTACAAGACATCGCAATTGTTGGGCTTTCATTCTAACATATCAAAGGCTCTATTTGAATCCATCAAGCAGAGGATCCTCGGCCATTTAAAGCGCGCCGCGCGTCTTCCAAAGGGTTAAAGATTTCGAGGGGGGTTTAGCAAAGTGGAGCATTAGAAGAGTGTTGGTGCATCGAAATGTGTGAGTGGTGGTGAGATTCGACGACTGACATGCAAGTCGTATGCAGTACACACGCACACGTAAGGGGGAGTTCGTGCGTCATTGCGTATCTCGATTGGAACTCTCGGGCGGGTTGCGGGTTGCCACCCTAAATGCACGGCTGGGACTATTTTCGAGTCTGGCCTGGATCGAGTTATATTAGATTGAGTAAATGTACCAGGGAGAGTGAGAGGGACAAGAAACGTGGTCCAACTCATTCGTCGTCTGCTACTTCATTACATTATTCCTGGCAGTATTCGCATATTTATAGTACCCACTTGTACAGTCCACAGTCTACACTGTGCAGTGTACAATGTACAATTGGACATATATCACTTTTATCTGAACTACTAAGTTCTGAAATTACAATTTAGTTCTACTTTTCAGTCCCTAGGGAGTGAAAAGTACTATTCACTCTCTAGGGAGTGAAAAGTGACGTCAGAGGTGAATTATGAAAATTATCGAACGATCAGTTGATCGCTTTAATGGATTGGACCAACTCGAAGCGATGCGTTACCATAAATTATCGATAAATTTGTGGAAATTTTGAATAGGGGAGAGTGGGGTATGATGTGTCGCTTTGACTAAAATGCCCTATAAATTATGATTTAAATGTGATTTTGATGTGTGTATTTTTTAAGATGAAGCTTACATTACAAGGGAACATATGTTATTACTTCGAACCGCTTTTTAATTTATTCATTATTTGATATTTAATTAATTAATGGATGTTGCATTTCAGTCAGCGTACTACTCCATACACTGGGTTATGGAGACCGTCATATCACTGCCGTTTATTTAAACAATATGAACACTGTGAAATAAAAATTATATAATATAATAATTCTGGAAAGTGTAATGTAACGAAAAAAAATACTCCAGCCATTTTCAACACTAATTTAATGTTTTATTATTAATCAAAGTAAAGTATGTGGCGAAAGCAGTTATAACCTCTTACTCATCTTCAACAGTTCTTTGATATGTAAAGAGCAGTTGCTTAAGCTGCAGTAGCTTCTCTAACAGTCCTTCTCAGGATTCTCAGCGAAGCTTTTTTTGCTGTGTAGTGGTTGGTTTTTTCATTAGTACCTTAGAGGATAATTAAAGTTCAATCTATCGCGGTATAGTTTATCAACAATCCTTTGGCTTTTTCTCTTTCTAATGGCTTCTCCAACCTTTTTTCATTATGTTTGAAACAAACTAGACGTTTCATAAATGATCAAAATAGTTTTTTCAAGATGAAGTATTGTCTAGAGGTAGATAACACAGTATATTGATTTAACACTGAATAATTTTTTAATCTTATTTCTAGTCATACAAATACTGAAGTTACCTAATGTAAAGTTTTAATTGAAATCCACCAACTGAAAACTTTCTTTCAATGCGATGAAAAATACAAAATTCATAAGTAATAATACAGTATAAAAATTTCAAATAATTATCTATATATTAAAAGTTTTTGAACACTCAAATTTGAGCTAAAATTGAATTTTGAGAATTGAGAACAAGAAAATAAGTACTATCAGTTAACTTTTAAATATATATATATATATATAGATATATCATTTTGATCAGATTTTTGTAAAAATTTGAAAAGATTTTTGGATATTTAGAAGTTGTTTGCCTTAAAATCTTTCAGATCCTTCCTTGACATATTTTTAAATTTTTTAAAATGTTTCAAAGCCTTTTTAAATAATCTCTCAAAATTAATTTTTTCAAATTGAAAGTTATTTCAATTTTTCTTAGGAACCTAACAATTTTTTTTATTTTCTTCAGATCTTAGAAAATTTAGTCTACCGAAAAATTGTCTAAATCCTCAAAAATTGAAAAAATTGTGTCAATGTCCTTCATATTCTTTTTCCACACATTTTGTAATCTTGACAACTTAGAATTATTTAAATAAAATAGAACTTCAACCATTTAAAATTTTTCCAGAAATAGTGAGGAAATTTTAATCTCCTCAAATCTTTCACAATTATTAAAAAGCATCTAATTTTTTTCGAGTTTCTCAAAATAAGTTTTTGCCCACAGTTTATTTTTTCTTATACTTATGGTTCTGGTTTCAACCATGAAAAAGTAATAAAAAATTTAATTTTGCGGTCAGACTATGGAACAAACGAGAAATGATCAATCAAAAACAATCATGCGCTAAAAAAAAAAAACCAAGTATTTGTTACAAATCACTTTTTGCTAGGATGCGTGGTTTTTATTTTAATAGTGAAAAATGACATAAAAAATTAAAGATTGAAATTTTTTGAAAAACGACACAAGCTATGAAAAAAAATGAACAGACAAAAGTTTCTTCCAAAAAAGGGCTACACAGTTTCTCATGAATTTGTTACAAAAAATAAATGTTCAAAACATGCACAGTATTGAAATTAAATTAAAACCTAATATATGTTGACCTGCTTACATGCAATTGAATTGATACAATTTTTGAATTATTTTCTTAGTGCTCTAATTGACCATTACTGTCAGAAAAATGTTATCTTTTAGAAATTCATTGAGTTAATGAAATATTTTCTGATCATTTCTTTAATACGCTAGCATGGAAAATGATACGACTACCTTTTTCTTGATGACTGATATAGTTCTCTTCATTTTAATTATGTCAAAGCTGAATTTTTTCTCTCCAAAGGTTTGAATGCTCTTAAAATTGTGAAAAAATGAGCCCAGAATGAATCTGGAAAAATTTGAAAACATCTGATCTGTAGGCAAATGAGCATAAAAATGGAATAAACATATATTTCAAGGAACTTTCGGCGAAACTTTATGTTTTCTTTATATGCATATTTATTTGAAAGATGGGCAAATTCGCATCATCTTGGGCTCATTTCATACATAATTTTGAGAGCATTCAGCCCTTTAGAGAGAACAAATTTTAGCCCTGACATGCCCTTGTAGTCTTGTTATACAAAAAATATTGGGCCATCTGACGATAACTAATGCAGTGACGATTACCAGTGCATTTACCTTAGATTGGTTCTTATCTTGAAGACAAACTCTTATGAATTTTAAAGAAGAGGCCGAAGGGCAGCAAAGTCGGGAATTAATAAAACTTCCCGATATTTTCAGGAAATAATGTATTACTTTTAGTCGTGTAATTGAAATTTAAGTATGAGAATTTTTTTAAAAGTTTTTCCATCAGAGAAGACAACAAACCAGGTCTCATTTTGACGGAAAACACTTGCCTATTTTTAAAAATATGCCAAATACTACCGAAGCTGGAAATTATTTACATTTCTTGGGATTTTCAGAAAAAATCCATTGCTTCTTGTGGTATGATTTGAATTGATATTTTAAAACTTGTTTGGGTTCTTTTTGAATCAGGGAAGACAACCATAGAGAAGTTTCTACTTTTACCTGAAACTCTTATCTATTCCTAAAAACAGGAAAAAAATCAGTAAAGTTACCAATCAATTATTGAAACTTCTCCTCGCTTTGTATACATAATAATGCATTACTCCCTCTCTCGTGATTGAAAATGGTTTAAAAATTGTTTGAGTAGTTTTTTGGTAAGAAATATAAAAAACAAGGTTTTGATTTTATGACAAACTCTTCTTTAATTTTAAAAAAAGGCCAAAGCAGATTTACGAATTATCAAAACTTACGCCTCGCTTTTAGAAAATAATGCATCACTTCCAGTCGCAGTTGTGAAATTTAAATTTTAAAAATTTTGTGGCAAGTTTTTTAATTAGAGGAGGAAATAGAGGAATGAGAAATTTTTACTTTGACGACAGGCTCTTATCAATTGAAAAAAAGGCTAGAAGTCTGAAAATAATGCATTACTTACGGTGGCACGATTGGACTAGATGCTTGAAAGGTTTTTTGGGTAGTTTTTCTATTAAAGAAGGCCACGAAGGGAGTCTAATTATGACGTTAAATACTCAAGTGCTTTTAAAAACTGGCAGTGTTTAAAAATTACGAAATTCGTTATTGAATGTACTTACACCGTACGCTTAGAGAGGGCGTAACAAGCGTAAATCGTACAAGGAGTATGGTAACTTAAGTTCGAAAGATGCGTAAAAGCAGGGCTGCCAACATTTCCGCAATACGGAATCGTCGGTAAAGTTGCGTTGCCTCGCGACGCGTGCTTGCGTTTATCGTTCCAGTTAGGATACGAATGATTGTTTTTTATGAAATAAATATAAACACTGGGAATCCTGACAACGAAAATTGAGCCTCGAATCAAAAATTCAGTTGCGTGAGAGGTAAGTACTAAATACCCACGAATTTTGTGAAAATAATTATTATTCCGACCTTGGAAACATATTGAGGTTATGTTTTTAGTTTTGTTTTTGAGTTTATTTTTCATATATTTTTAATTGAAAGTATAAGGTTCTCTTATTAAAAGTAACTTTTTTTTCGGTCCTAGCTTCAACAATCGCTCGAAATGAGTAGTCATTTATTGAATTATTAATTAAATAATAAAATAATAATAATTACAAATAATTAAATAATCCTATATTTAAAGACGTCCTTTATGGGTTGGACTTTTTTGAATTATCGACAGTTCCAGAACCGCTGATTGAATTTTGTTGAAATTTGAAGGTATGGGAGATGAAATTATACATTTTTAAACTATACAATTTTTAATAAAAAGTGTTGAAATTTTGCCTGAATTAGGATATAAAAATGACTTACGAAATCACCTTTCATTTAAATAAAAAAAATTAGGGAGACTTTTCTGTTTCCAGAGATACCGTCATTTTAGTGAGACCATTCGCTGCGCTATGCCGCTAGTGCAGCTACTCACAAACGATGTGTTTGCACGTATAATTAATTCTTACGTGCTGTATTGTAAAATTCAGGGTTCATGATTTCTGAAATAAACTACACAACCTCTGCGCATAATGTGCGGGAAAACACTGATGGACAAAGTCCGAAACGAGATAATCCTCAAAGAATGTGGTGCAGGAGAGACACTAGTTAATATATGGGAAAGAAATCAGTTAAGGTTATTCGGACAGGTTGAAGGAATGAAAGATGAACGACTGACCAAACAGGTGTATAAAGGTAAAGTATATAGCAGAATGCCCAGAGATAGACCGCCGACAGAATGGTTAAAATCTGTGAATGAGACATTAATTCGAGGAGACATAAGAAGCCACAGAAACACGAGAGCTTGCATGAAAAAATGCATGGACGTGAAGGAAGCTAATGTAGTATGCCAGGACAGAAAAGTTTGACGATAAATAGTTTATAAAAAGAATGTGGATAGATTGAATGACGTCTGAAACAAAGACCCTGGATACTAATGAGCTGAAGTGGGGAACCACACATAACAATTTTGTGACGCTCTTCACGTAGGGTGATCGCTAGAGAGATTGATCAGCAGCCTGGGTCGAAGCAGTTTTGCGGAATGAACGTATTATTTAAGTAAGGAACACAAGAATTCTAGATCAATCTAAAATATCTATACCTTACACCTACATACCTATGTAAAATATACCAATATATACCCATCCGTTTTCATGGAAACGGCTCAATGGTATAATAATAATAATAAACCATCAGTTAATTTTCACTTTGCGTTTCAACTACCCTGAAATCATCAGAAAGCTACTTCCTGTAACGAAACCTTGAGTTCAACAACTTTTAGGTTGATGATGGTCAATGCTCACCGGTCAATGGGTTATTCTCTCTTCCCACGACAAACATGCCTAAATAAAAAAAATTGGACATATTATATGAAATCGCTCATTCTTGAATGATGAGTCTTCTAGAATTTCCCTGCATACATGAATAATATTCACGAAAATCTTTTATGAAATTCCCCGCGTTCAACATTTCTTGCACTTCTTCAAGTGAATCGCGATTGCTCACTGACATTTTTTTTCTCCTAGACACTCTTCTCATTTCCTTCAAATTTTTACATCTGAAGTCGGAAAGAACGTGATAAGAGAAACCAACGTGGAGTATTGTGATTGTTACTTTTTTGCACTTGTGCTTGAAAATCCGCAAAAAAAAGATAGAATGCGTTTTAGACGACGGGTTAATTACTCCTGCAATCTGATGTATGCTTTCTCTGCAATCTTATGCAATCTTATGCAATCCCATGAAGCTCTTTGCAATCCCATGTGATCTCTCGAAATCCCGTGCAATCTTTCATAATTACTTCTAAGCACCCCGTACGAGCAAATATTATAAGAAATTCAATGTAGGTCTTTAATGATTTTCCTATAATGAATTTTTTAACATTTTCTTACGATTCTTGAAAAATTATTATAGAATATTATAATAAGAAAATCAGTATAAAAATTAAGAATCATAAATTATTGAAAGAATGGATGCAAAAAATCGAGAAAGTACACATAAATGATTTGTCATTAATTCAACGTAGGATTTCAACTAATTTCGCAACATTTTGAGGGAGTTTAGAGGATTTTAAAGATTTCCAAACATTTCCGGGGATTTTAAGAAATTGCAAAGCATTTTGAGAGATTGATAAAATTTCAAGGGATTTCAAAGAATTTCATAGGATTTCGCCTTCTAAAAAAATGAATTGAAGGGATTAAATTAAAAATTTCACTAGTTTTTAAGAGATTAATAATTTTTCCACGGACTTCAAGGAATTTCAAGACACAACAAGGTATTTCAGTGGATTTTTACTTTTTCAAAGATGTCAAGGGATTTCAAAGAATTTTGTAAGATTTAAGGATTTCATTAAATCTCCAAAGATTCGAAGGGCTTTTCAAGATTTCCAGGGATTTTAACGTTTTTTCTATGGGACTTTAATAAATAAATTTATTCAAAATCATATTCAAGGAAGTTTAAGAGTCGCGCGGGCGGTCAGTTGACCGCCCACGTTTTTTCATAATTATCATGCTGTTTTCTCTACTTTTTGTTAATTGTTTGCTGCAATGTAAGCAAAGAAACTCTGATACAACTCGGCAAACACCTTCTTCATCAAAATTTATTTTTTTAACAACATAGAGTCAGCCATCAACAAATATAGATTCTAGCTTGAAAAATAATTTTTTTTAAACTTTTTTTCGACAAAAATGTAATTTTGTTCAATTAAACTAGAATAAAACTAGAATATACTCAAGTATAATTGACACTTTAAAATAAGAACTTTTGGCCGGAAATTGCCGGAAATAGCGCTCGTAAGTGTAACTAAAGAATACATGCCCATCCCGTCTCACCCAACCCAAAGCTCACTGGTGAGCGCGACATTCGAAATTCCAAAAAGGCGGTCTCTTGACTGCCCACGCGAACAGATTAAGGTTAAACAATTTTCATTTCAGGTCTTTATTTGTGAGCGTAAATTAACAATTTAAAGAATTTTAACATGCATTTTTCAAGATTAAATAATTAAAAATTGAAGGAGTTTAAAATTAAAATTTTTGATCAAAAACGTTTTCACGGTGTCCAATGTTTTTATAATTTTTGGTTCCCGGCGTTATCTCGGTGCTCCCGCTAATAATCCATGATTACTTCCGGTTTAGAAAAAATAGGCTCTTTTTGGGAAATCCACAGATTTTCACATATGAACATGTGCGGAAATCGATGAGCCTCAGTAATCCTTTTTGCAAGAAATCAATTGACTTTTAATAATAAAATGAGTAGAATAAGGATATTTTTGTGCCTAATAAAGAAAATTTACAGATCTGTGTTTTATTATATAACAGCCTCAAAATTTAAATTATTTTAGGTAAATTTAAATCGTTTATAAATTAATAATTTTTGAATTGGCAATAATACTTTTAAATATTCAACCAATTTAATTTTAATTGCAAAATTAAAATATATAAAAGGGAAGAATTTAATATACTTAAAGGAATCTGTATTACCATTAGAGAATAACAGAAAATTTTTAACGTCTTTTTCAGACTACATGAAGTTATGAATTAAAAATCATTCTTAATTAATTTTTTTCTGAGAAAAATCTCCTTACAGATTCCTTTGAGAATTTGATTTGTGCCATCTAGCATAATGATGCGTATATTTTCTGAAATAAGTTTCTTCTCTCGATCTCTCTAGTAGCCTAATGGGGAAAGCACCTGACTGGAAATCACAAGTTCTGTCGTTCGAATCCCAGCGGAGTGAAAGGAGAAGATCTTTTTTTCAGAAAAACATTAATTAAAAACTTACCATTTATCGTCCAACATAAAAATTTAGTACTCTAAAATTGTAAACATTCAAAATTAAAGAAATTTTTCAATTACTCAGGTATCAATTTCAGTTATTTTTATTTCTATCTACTTTAATTTTATCTAATACAATTTTTAATTTTTTTAATCTTAAATCGTTTAATTTTGAAAACTTCCTTTAGAACTATTATTTATGTTTGAAATTTTAAAATAAAATATTTTTCAAATCAAAATTATTTGCCTGAATATTTAACTGAAATGCAGGTAATTTTTAATTATTGCATTGAAAATTAAAAATTGAAAAAATAATAATATAAAACAAGAGTGCTAGACTTCCGTTTCCGGCATGAAAGTGTTAGGTGGCACAATAGAAGTGAAGAGGTTGGTGATAATTTGTGAGCTTGAGACTCCTTTGGGTAGGCTGGGAGGTTAGTTTGCTTGGCGTGAGGAGCAGGTTGAGGAGACAAGTGCAGCCGAGTGGCGGCGACAGGGAGGGAAAGGTAGAGAAAAGCACGGAAGAAGGGACGGTAGCAGGGTGGGGTAGCGCAGTGAAGATAGATTTAATGAAAGTTACGTATGGCGTTACGGATAGAGGTTACTTCGAATCGGCTTGATGGGTAACGACCCGAGGACGCGTTCGGTGGCTTTGTCATAGGCCCTTCAGTTCTATTCGAAAGGAATAGAAACCGAAACCGAAGGGTGTGTTATTTAGTCCTTTTTAAAAGTTTTTAAATTTTCTTTGGGTTATCCGCTTACGGCGGACAGGATCTCTTAAAACCTGCTGATAAATTGGGCGCTTGGCCACAACTTCTCAATTTGTTTTCTACTTCTAGTGGGTGTCTCTGTCAAGTGACAGATTGTTTTGAAATAGCTTGGGAATTTTAATTCCTCATCTACTCCTGTCATCAAATCAAACCAGTCTTCTAAGACTTTGATAAGATTTGGAAGTCCACTCGCATTAGGTGAAAAACCTTGTTTCTTAAGGTAGTTGAATATATCTTCGCAGATCCTGTAAACTTCAGGGTGGTAACCACAGTTTGCATATGCTATGCCAACTGCTCGTGCCATTAATTTATTTTCGTCAGATTTACGTTCTGGATACAATAGATTAGCCAAAAGCTCATCTCTTGGTTTTATTGGTATCCCAGCTCTGTTAGTAAATCCTAATAGTGGTAGTCCATCTAGACTGTTAGACATTTTGGATTTTTTAGTGTTTAACACTGCTCCAAAATATTCCTCAGCGTATTTAGCAAATAAACTCATGAATCCTTGGTGACAAGGTTCTGGTATGTATTCAGCTATTGCAATTATCGAATCATCTCCCTGTACTTTGACTTTAACTTTTGTTATGTCTATACCCATCTTTGATAGTATAGTTAGTAACATAACCATGTTGTACATTGAGTCAAGTAACTGTGTTTGGAAGTATCCTGATGCTATTCCTGCATGTTGTCTTATGTAAGTATCTCCGTTCGGGAGTACATCTGGTGTGTGCTTTATTGCATCACACATCCATTTCCATAGACTTTCAATCCTCTGCGGGTTAGTCTCTGTTTCTGGATAGTCGACCGTAGGCATGTAGCCTTTGTCGAATATGATGAATGACTTCAATATCTCATGAATATCATCGATTACACTAAATTGGGCTCTTTTATCGAATTGTTTCCAATCAAAAGCCAAAAATGTTCCGTTTCTGGGCTCGGTAGTTGTCATCCAATTATACATTGAATACCATCCACCTCTAAGTGTCTCGAATCCCCATAGCATTGGTCCGTCTCTATTTATTAGATCGTTGATCAATGGCCATAAGAACATACACTCTGCCATTAGTAATAGTTTTGGTACTCCAAATACCATTCTAATTTTATCTGGATCATCTTTCTTCACTAAGTGTGATCTTGCGTGCGCTTGGTTCCAGTATTTTAAGTCATTTCCGAATCTATCAGTGTAGATTCCGTCTTTTATTCTATGAATCTTTTCTCTGTTATGTCTGAAAATCTCATTATATAAATTATGAAATGTTATTCTTTCGTCATTGAGCATACCAAGTTTGTACTTTATCCGTACATACTTTTTCCAGTAATCTGATGCACTATAAGGTGCCTCTGCTGAAGTTGGTAGTGTCCAAGGGTAGTATCTTAAATCTGGGAATGAAACTGGTCTATACCTCTCTTTAGGTGCGAAACGTTTCCTCGTTTCTTCTAGTGCAGCTTCATAATGTTCATCCTTCTTTATAGGATGTTTAGGTATTTCTCCTCTTTTATAATCAGCAACCAGTGCTTCTTTTGAGAAGTCTGATCTTCTATATCCTTCTATTACCTCTTTTGCCTCATCTTGTGTTAGATAAGTACTCATCGCTTTTAAGACAGGGTTAACATGCTTAAAGCTAAGGTAAGTTGGATGTATTGTTCCTGATCTTTCAGGGTAGTTGCCAATATATTTTAAATTTAGTTTGTACATAGTTCTTCTTTTTAGAAAGCCTAGGTCTCGGTCTGAGAATAGGTGGAACTATTATATATATATATATATTATATATATATCACCTAAGTTCAATTTTCGAAAAGGAATCTGCATTACCAACCTCACTGTTTTACAGACTGCTGATAACTTAGCATGGAACAGAACCCTTACTTGGTCGGCAGTGCTATCTGTTGGTGTCAGTCACCTGCGACTTTCTACCTTACCGACCTATGGTAAAATACTAATATTAAAAATAGCCAGCAGCATAGGAGAGAGAGAAGAAGATGGCGGAGTCAAAGAATGGTAAAGTACTGAGTGACGTCATCAGTTATTTACATCCGATTGATAAGGTAGGCTCCTAATATAGCGACTGAGGCTTTATCTGTGTCTGGAAATGTGCATGATCGATGGCCCTGTTTTACCGACCTATGGTAAAATGATAATATGAAAAGTTACCGACTTACCTGGCTTACCGACTGATGGCAACATTGTTCCCTGCCTTACCGACTAATGGCAAAATAATAGTATAAAAAGTTACCGACTGATAGTAATATTGTTCCCTTCCTTACCGACATATCTTGAAATGACAATATAAAAAGTTACTGACCTCCCTGTTTTACCGACTGATGGTAACATTGTTCCCTACCTTGCTGACATATAGAAAAATGATAATATAAAAAACTACCGACCTCCCAGTTTCACCGACTGATGGTAATATTGTTCCATACCTTACCGACCGATGGTCAAATAGTAATATAAAAAATTGTCGACCTCTCTGTTTTACCGACTGATGATAACATTGTTCCCTACCTTACTGACATATCCTAAAATATTACTAGAAAAATTATCGACTTACCTGTTTTACCTGCCGAAGGTAATAAACCGTTTTACCGATCAATGGTCACTTAGAACGGAACAGAACCTTATGATGTTAACTTAGCATTGACCTCCATTGCCAGCTTCACTGTTTTACCGACTTAGCATGGAACAGAACCTTATAATGTTAACTTAGCAGGAATCTCCATTACTGACCTCATTTTTTTACCTACTTAGCATGGAACAGAAGCTTTAACTTACCGACCTCTCTGTTTTACCGACCGATGTTGCAATGCTATCTCAGCAGGAATCTGCATTACCGACCTCACTGTGTTACTGAACGCCGGTAACTCTGCATGGAACAGAACCCTCCCTTCGTCGGTGGCGCCATCTGTTGCTGTCGGTAACTAGCGACGGTGGCGCCATCTGTTGGGAAGTGAAGTGGCACCGCCCTAGCCCTACTACTGACGGAGAAAGGAAAAAGTGAGAGGTTGGTTTTTGGTTGACTGTTTCTCTTTTTCACCCTCTTTTTTCATTTGGTTATTTTTGTCTCTAATGAGCCGAAAAGTGAGATAATTTGGAATTCTGTTTTTTTAATTGTGAACTTTTTCATGCTCATTTTGCATAAAATTATTCATGATGAAATAGACTTATTTTCGATCTGGATTCTAAAATTTTCAAATAGAGACACTAAACTCATGATTCGTTCCAATCTGCAGGGTTTGCTTATGAATATTTTCGGAATTCTTTAAATTCAGTCTTAATAATTTTACCTCCATCTCTTGAAAGAAATCTATTTTTTATTAAAAATTGTTTAAAGAAGAATGCATTAAATATTAGCAATGCTAGAAAAACATTAGATTTTTTATTGTTTCTTTTCCTAATTGAAAAATGTAATATTCCAAATAGATTGGTTCATAATCAACCATCAACTAAATAGTTAAATTTTTAACTTAAAAGATGAATTTTCAACCAACAAGTTTGATTTTCTACTACAAAAATGAATTTTTAACAAAATTAATGAATTTGTAACACAATAGTTGAATTTTCGACCAAGGAGATTAATTTTCTACTAGAATAGATGAATTTTTAACATTTTTTATTAATTTGCAACCAAATGGTTGAATTTTCAAACTAAAAAATATTCATTGTTAACCAAAAATGCAACAGTTAAATTTTGATTCAAAAAAATTAATTTTTAACAAAAAAAAAAAAAAAAAAAAAAACGTCCTTCAACCCTCACAACGTCAAGATTTCTTACGACAATATGCAGTTGATTCACCAACGTGAGCCCAGATTTACAGATCCAGCAAATATTGGAAATCTAGATGAAACCACTAAGACAACTGTTTCCACTCAAACTTCAAACGTCATCACTGTAAGAACTCTTAGTAAGTGTCACAAGGTGCAAGTGGAGAAAAAAGCACACTGGTCACAAACTGTTGTTAAATTAACCCTCCTAGAAATTCTTTGCCTCTTGCGATGGTTTTCTACGAGTAAACTTCGTCCCGAAACTGCCTAAATACTGCGTTCCGAATACACTGGGTCTTGCCAAAAAAAGAGGATGGATTGCTGCGGATCCCTTTTTTGAAGTTATTAAGCACTTCATAGAATATTCAAAATCATCAAAGATGAATCAGAAATTGTTGATTTGTGATAATCACGAAACTCATTTGTCTCTTTGAGCTCTGGATCTGACAAAAGATAATAGCGTCACAATTCCGACAGTGCTACACCAAACATCTCACAAACTGCAGCCATCAGACAAAACTTGCAACAAGCACATCCAAAGTCAACTACAATCGATTTTTTCATTCAACAATCAATTCATTAGAACAACAACTCACGACGTATGAACTCGCAGAATGCGTGCACTCCGCTCACGATGCGGCAATAACTTCATCTCGCATCAAATAGGGATTCGCTAAAGCCGAGATTCTCCCATTCAATCCGAATAGATTTTGTGCATCATACTTCTTTGGCAGTGGATTTACGAACTGAGAAATGACCACAGAGTTCAGCGTTGATAGAAACTCGACCAATATGGCGCTTGAAAATAAAAATGAACCGACTAATGAACGTGAAAATTCAGCTGGCCTCGATGATATACCGCTTAAAAACCGAATTCGTCCAGTGTTTCCAGGAAAGTTACCAGAAGAAATACGTGGATTTTCGAAGGAAAAACCACCAAAAACTTCAACTCAAACAAGGGAACGAGGAAAAAGTATCATCGCTATGGATAGTCCAGAGAGAAAATAGATTGAGGAGAAGCAAAAAAAAAGAAGTCTTCTAAAAAAATTTCAAAATGAAGGAAATAAAACAACAGTCAACTACACTGAATTTTCTGCATTAAAGTTTCTTGCACAATGTGTTCTGTTTCAGATAACTTTGAATTTTCATGAATAAAAAATAACTGAATATGATTATATACTATTCAACTTTTCTTTAAGATCATTTGTAATGATAAATTCAAATTTAAAGCTTTTTCGGGTTTCAATCGTGCGCAAAACTACAAAACTTGCCGACGTTTCGTGAACATTGCAGTTCACTATTTCAGGGCTGCCCTGAAAATGAAGTTTCGGGTTGTGTTGTTCTTCTTGTACATCGTAGATTCTCTACGATGCCTATGATTGGCCAAAGCGTCCCATGGTGGGAACTGCTCGAAATTAATTGGCCAAACAAGTATTAAAAAAATTAATAAAGATAACCTACAAAAGGAATTACAAAAAGTTAAGCAAATCCTATTACAAAACGATTACACAAACAAAAAAATTGATAAAGCAAAAAGAAAATACACTCCAAAAAGCAAGTCAACACAACCCACTAAAGAAAGGAGAGAAAAACGACCACCATCCTACCCTACATGAAAGGTATCACAGAACAAATAGGAGGAATTCTCAACAAACACAACATCCAAACCATATTTTAACCACCTGCGAAAATAAGACAACTTCTGAATAACCCTAAAGATAAAAAGGCACCTATTAGTGATCTGGAAGTATAAGAAATTCCTTGTTCTTGTGGCAAAGTCTATATTAGAGAACCCGGGAGGGCGATGAGCCAACGTGTAAAGGAACATGAGAGTGAAGTCAGGCTAAAACATTTCACGCAATCAGCACTAGCTGAGCATCATATTGAAACATGACATAGCATTTTATTTGACATACGAAAGAGTTAAAGTACGCATAGATGGAAACATAGCTAACGTCACTGTGCCAATATCTAATCAGGAGCCTCTAAGTGTTCGCTTTTTTGAGCGCTCCCATCAACGATACATTATTTTTGTCGAGGTTCATGATAATGAAATGTAAGGTCTGTCCGGAAAGTATCCGAACTTTTGTTGTGCCAGGAGTTATAATTAATACTGGTGAATCGCGTTGATATCCGGTGCAAAATACTCCCCTTTAGAATGCCTTTAGAAGCCACAACCTTTATACAGCGATCCCTCAGTTTTCGGAAGCACTCCTGAAAGACACCTGTCAAAATAGCTATCAGCTGTTTCGTTGGGAAGTTGGCGGCCTGTGAGAGCGAGGATCATTTTCCACTGAAGTGAGACCACTTTTAAATCGCCTAAACCACTCTTTAATTTGAGTATCACTTATAGACTCATCACCATAGACTTTCCGAATCTAAATAATGGTTTCCAAACATGTAAAGCCAAGATTTTGGCAAAATTGAATGCACACCCTTTGTTGATTTTTGATTTTATTTCTGGTCTTTTGAAATTTTTAATATTCTTGACAATAGCACAAGCATATACAAAGTTAAAGTCTGCGAATCACTAATAAACAAAAGGTAAACAGATATTGTAGTAAAAAAAATATTTGACAACGCAATCTAGTACTTAACGAGTACATGAAATGTAAGAAAATTTGCTGTTACTTCATTAATAATTGTAACAGCATTACTTGTATTTTATATAATAATATTAGTAGCACTTAGTAATATTAGCATTGAAGTTGGATGTTATAATCATTAATTCACGAAATAATAATGAATGGATAAATAAAAAGGAAATCCATACATTTTCTGTTGAAATTTCATTATTTTGGTTTAAAAGTATACCATCAAATTCTTGGTTAAGACTTCATCTTTGTTGTTCAACAATTTAGTTATGTTGTTAGAAATTTTACAATTTTGTTTTTCGTTTTCTTAGTTTAAAAATTCATCTCTTTTTATAGAAATATAATCAGTTTTGGTTAAAAATGTAACCGTCTGGTGTAAAAGTAATCTGTTTCGGTTGAAAATTAACTTTTTTCTTGAAAACTCAACAATTAGATAGCCATTGTTTTCTTTCATGACTAACCATTTAACTGACTTTTTTCAATCAAAGCAAAATTTCAAAGTTATAGCATTTTCAAAATCCCCCCAAAAAAGTGAAAATTAATATTTTAAGCCAAATAAAGCGCGATATGAAAAAAAGTCAGGAAAAGAAAAACCTTACTTTTTGCTAGCCCTACAAGATTATTATGACGACTTTTTGAGTTTCCTTGAAAAATCGAAAATTGAAATTTTGTTCGCACAAAAAATAATGAATTATTACACTCTCATCACAATGAGAAGGTAATGATTTTATCTGAAAAATGACTTTCGTGGATTCCAACAAATATCGACGTTTTGAGGCACCCTGAGTCAGAAAATGTATTTTCTACGTCGGTGTCTGTCTGTCTGTCGACGTCGTCGTCGTTGTCTGTATACTAGATAACTTTTGAAAGACTAATCGGATTGGATTGTGCTTTGGCACACAATTTCAGGGACGGATTTGATTAATTTACAATTGAAAATTCTGTCATTCTGATGATTTACATTCAAAATTTCTTCAATTTCGAAGATATATAGAATTCAAAACGTTTGACATTTGATGTCCATAATCATCCAAAGTTAAGAATTTTTATTTAAACATTTAAACATCTTTAAATGGACGAATCTTCAATTGCAAATATTAAAAATGGAAGAATTTTTAATTGTAAATCAGTAGATGTATAGGCTGCGTTCTGGACCAATTAGTATTAGTGCATTTCTGTGTGAGGTAAGCCTGTGTGCGTGTGTCCGTGTGAGGTTGACATCGAGACCGTTCTAGAACATTCTCGATGTGTCCTGATGTTGAACTAAAATTTCAACTATTCCATTTTTGCTTGAAAATTTATCTTTTTAGCTTAAAAATTAAACTAGTTCGTTAAAAAGTCATCTTTTTTGGTCGAAAATTCAACTATTTTGTTGAAAAATCGTCTTTTTTTTAATTTAACTAGTTAGTTAAAAGTTGAACGATTTATTATAAATTCATGTTTTTGTTGAAGATTCTTCATTTTATTTGAAAATTCATCTCTTTGGTTGAACAATAAACTATTTTGTTGAAAATTCGGTTTTTCACGTGAAAATTCATTTTTGTAGTTGCAAAATAATTGTTTACACTAAACATTTTACCATTCCACTTTTCATTAAATATTTATATTTTTAGGTTGAAAATTCTACTACAAGGTTAAAAATTCAACTTTTTTATTGAAAATTTAATTATTTTGTTGAGAGTACTACTATTTTGTTACAAAATCATCTTTTTTGGTCGAAAATTCGTCTTTTTGGCTGAAAAATAATTTTTTTGGTTGAAAAATAACTTTTTGATTAAATATTGATGTGCTTCAGTTGAGGTAATAATTATTAAAACTAGAATTTCAACTATTCCATTTTTGATCCAAATGTTATCTTTTTATGTTGCAAATTCAACTAGTTTGTTGGAAAGTCATATTTTTTAGTCGACAATTCAACTATTTTTTCGAAAAATTGTCTTTTTTATTGGAAATTCAACTAGTTGGTTAAAAGTTGAAGGATTTATTACAAATTCATGTTTTTGTTGAAGATTCTTCATTTTATTTGAAAATTCATCTCTTTGGTAGGAAATTAAACTGTTTTGTTGAAAATTGGTTTTTTCCTTGAAGAGTAATTTTTTAAACTGAAAACTTAAGTATTCCATTTTGAGTTAATAATTTATCTTTGTGGGTTGAAAATTCAAACATTTTGTGATGATGATTCTCGTATTAATATTCTAATTTTCGTGTCGTCTGCGTGATGCTTTTTTCATTGCGCACATCTATCTACCAATATGTAACGTTTCAGCTTGACAAAAAATCTCTCTAAAGAATCTGAAAGCTATCAAGCAACGTGAAAATCACATCTTTCGAAATCTTAAATCTACAGGATTTACAAACTTATTCGCAATCCAGTATAAAAGATATTTTAAAGTGAAATTTCTCTGTTTTACATGAGAATTTCACTGAAAAAACCTAAAACATCATTTATTTTGGATTTAGCCTCAGGAACTTGGTAAATAAAAATGCAAATACAAATAAAATCTCCGATAGTCGACAATTAACTTTTTTTCGAGCTCTTATGCACCTCATTACTAAAAAGTTATTAAATGTTAAATTAAAAAATGTTTGTTGGACCAAATATTTTTAAAGTTTTGAACCTTCTATTACAGTCTACGTGGAAACCTATATGACAATTAATAGGAATTCTTACAGCTTTTTCATTTTGAATTGAAGGTGCGAAACCTTCGAAATGACATACACTGGATTAGAAAGATAAAAATTATTTTCAATAAATATATAATCATTATTTAATTATTATAATTTGTATATCATTAAAATATTTAAATGTACAAATCACTTTTGCTCTCGCATTTGATATTGAATTATAGACGCCAAGATACAAGTAGATCATGAATTTAGTGTCATTAGGAATCTAATTGAATTATCACTAAATTGATTTCAGTGCTTCCTAATTAGTAAGTTAGTTTGGTGACTTCTCCACCATTCTAAAACATTTGTACTTCTGTCTGCTCATCCTTCTATACTATCATTCCCAATTGTTAGCTACACGTAGAATCAGGATTATCCTCGATCATCTACATCGATTTACATTAGACCGGGAGCCCACGTCAAAATCATTGAATTATCTTATTCATCGTCATATTAATAGAATTAGTTATTTTAATCGAGTAAGAAAGGTACATGGTAGTACCGAGGTCGTTCAGCGGGACATAGATCTGGTAAGTTTCGATTTGTTTGTTTGGGTTGGCTAGTTTGGTTTTGTTTGTTTGGGCTGGTTAGCTGGCGTTGGCATGGATTGATTGGCGTTGGTTTAGATTGGTTGGTTTAGGTTGGATTGGTTGTTTTGTGTTGGTGGATTTGGGTTAGTTGAGGTTAGTTGGTCTAGTTAAGTTATTTTGGGTTGCTTGACTTTGATTAGTGTTCATTAATTAGTCTAAGTTGTTAGTTTTGGGTTGATTGATTTGCCTGGCTTAGATGGGTTTGATAACTTGGGTTGGTTTCTTTGGGTTGATTCGTTTGTGACGACTCGTTTGGGTGTGCGCGCTTGCGTACGTTTTTTTGAGTTGATTGCTTTGAGTTGGTTCATTTGGGTTCGTTCGTTCGGGCTAGTTCATTTGGTTCAGTTTCTTGGTGGTTGAAAGTTTTGGTTGGTTCGTTTGGGTCCGTTCGTTAGGGTGAGTTTATTTGAAATGCTTCGTTCGGATCAGTTCATTTGGGTTCGTTCGCTTCATTTGGTTCATTCAAGTCAGTACTTTTGGGTTGATAGGTTTCGATTGATGTGTTTGGTTTGGCTAGTTTAGTTTTGTTTGTTGTGGTTGGTTGGCTGGCGTTGGTGTTCATTGATTCGCGTTGGCTTAAATTGGTTGGTTTGTTTGGATTGTACGTTTTGTGTTTGTAGATTTGGATTGGTTTGGGTTAGTTGCTCTGGTTAAGTTATTTCGAGTTGCTTAATTTTGATTAGTTTGTGTTAGTTAGTTTGGTTTGGTTCATATGGTTTGGTTGATGTGCCTGGGTTGGATGAGTCTGATGGATTGGGTTGATTGCTTTGGTTTGATTCGTTTCTGTTGGTTTGTTCGGATTGGCTAGTTTGGTTTTGTTGGTTCGGGTTGGATGGTTGTCGCTGGTTTGGATTGTTTGGTTTGGGTTGGATTGGATGTTTTGTGTTGGTGGATTTGGATTATTTTGGGTTAGTTGGCCTGATTAAGTTATTTTAACTTGCTTCATTTCGATTGATTTGTATTAGTTAGTTTGGATTGGCTTAGTTAGTTTGGATTGGCTTAGTTAGTTTGGTTAATTTGCCTGGTTTGGATTGACTTGATGGATTGGATTGTTTCAAGTTGGCTCATTCAGGTTTGTTCGTTCTGATTGGTTCGTTCGGGATGCTTTGTTCGGGTTAGTTAATTTTGATAGGTTCGCTTGATTTGGTTCGTTTAGCATTGTTCGTTTGAGTTGGTCAGTTTCAATTGGATTTTTCGAGTTGGCTAGTTTGGTTTTGTTGGTTCAAGTTGGTTGGTTGGCGTTGGTTCGGATTGGTTTGTTTGGGTTGGATTGTACGTTTTGTGTTGGTTGATCTGGATTGGTTTGATATAGTTGGTCTGGTTAAGTTATTTTGAGTTGCATGATTTCGAATAATTTGTATTAGTTAGTTTGGGCTGGTTTGGTTGGTTAATTTGCCTGGGTTGGATGAGTCTGATGGATTGGGTTGGTTGCTTCGGGTTGATTTGTTTGGGAATGCTCGCTTGCGTTAGTTTCTTTGGGTTGATTGTTTTAAGTTGGCTGATTTAGGTTTTTTCGTTCTGGTTGGTTCGTTCGAGATGCTTTGTCTGGGTTAGTTAATTTTGGTTGGTTCGCTTAATTCGATTCATTTAGGTACGTTCGTTTCGTTTGGCATGTTTCGGTTGGTTTGTTAGGGTTGGCTAGTTTAGTTGTGTTGGTTTGGGTTGGTCGGTTGGCGTTAAATTGGATTGGTTGTTTCGGGTGGGATTAATTGTTTTGTGTTGGTGGATTCGGATGGGTTTGAATTACTTGGTCCAGTCAAGTTATTTTGGATTGCTTAATTTCAATTGGTTTGTGTTAATTAGTTTGGGTTGATTTGGTTGTGTCAAAATAAATTTTTGATACGTCAAAGTGAATAATTGTGATCTGAAGTTGATACAGTGACCCAAGGATCTGTGGTTGTGTTGTATGTCACCACATATAGCATACGGGAGGCACAGGATTTGCTGCTTCGTTCTCTCGATTCGCTCTCTCCTTGTCTGCGAACGTTGGAGTTATCTATCTCGATACCCAAGTGCCACTTATGTCTTTTCTCAAGAACTAGGACTGATCTGGGGGAGAACACCTTGACTCTCGGAGAGGTAGTTATTCCTTGTCAGGCTACGCTCAAATATTTGGGAGTTTTGCTTGACAGGCACTTGACTCGGTGGCCTGATATCGTGAGCATTGCAAAAAAGGGGTCACGGGCGATTAACATCTGACCGAGATCAGTATGCCTCTCTCCGTGTTGCATTGGGCTGTATAAGCTCAACTTCCATTTTTGTTCTGCTTGCAGAGGCAGGCGAGGTTCCCGCCTTTTTGAGAAGATCCCTCCTTTCAAATAGGTTCATTTTGAGGAACTTCAGCTGGAGTGGAAACCCTCTAATCGACAAACTAGTATTGCTCGCAGAGCTTGCTAGGGATAGAAGATTTAGGGTGCATCCTGAGGGCTGCAGTCTGATTGAGGCTTTCAACTCGATGTTTCTCATCGATGATAACTTCATGGAGACCCTCCTACCTGGATCTGGAGACGGGGGTGGCATTCGGGGGCCCGAAGTCTGCAAGGCTCCTGGTTGAAGAATTTTTGGGCTCACATTTTCCGAGTTCACTCAGCATCTACTCGGACGGGTCGATGAATCCTGTACTGGGGTTGGCAAGTTGCAGCATCTTTGTGTCGTCGTCTGGACAGGCTGTTTGGTTAATCAGGTCACCCCCTTGATCCACTTATAGGGGATCGAATGGCTTCAGCGGGGCGTTTGGGTGTCCCTATCGTGATTTTGTGGATCCCTGCGCACATTGGTATTAATGGAAACAAGTTAGCAGACAAAATTTCCAGGACGGCCTTTAGACTTCCGGTTATTAATCCGCGAGGAATTCCCGTTAGTGATCTTCGTCTGGTCTGTCGGAATGACTTATGGAAGGACGGGGGGCTCGAGGGTGGATTATTTCGGGCACGTCAATGTGAAAACACCTAGGCCATGGTTGCGGGGCACCAGCCTTTCGAGATGGCACGTCAATCTCGTCACTAGACTAAGATCTTCGCATGTATGCACGGGGGATCACTTTGCTCGGATGGGGTGGATCCAACCGGTGGGCTGTCAGTGTGGCGCTGAGGTCAGAAGCCTGGATAATCTTCTATATCAGTGTTCCTGCCTTGCTGCGGGCAGGTCCGGGTTTCTTCGATAGATTAGGCATAGATTTCTGGATTTTCACTTAGAGGAACAACTAAATATTATTGAGATTATTTTTAATCCTACTGTTGAGGCGGTCGATGAGCTGGGGCACGTTTTGGCGGTGTGCCCTGGTCTAATAATATAATCTGGTTTGTAATACGAGTTGGCTCATGCGGCGATCCTTCCCTTCTTCCTTACCCCACGCGGGTTTGGAGCGAGTGGAGACATCTGTTGGGGGAGGCTCTCGAGGAGGATTGAATTGGAATGCGATAAGGACTTGAAAGTGCGTTCTATGGATGATAGATTATTATTGGATTATCGCATGTGTTACATGGCTCGTTGTATCTACGTAGCCACAAGCAAGAAAGAAGAAGAACAAGAACAGTTCGCTCCACATTTGACCTAATGTCGAGTGTCGTGTGCTTTTAATTAATACTTATTATTACGCCATTAACCCGCTTCCCTTTCGGGGTAGGCGTGAATTGCTCGTTTGGAAAGTAGCAGTCTGTGGATGGGTATATAGGTATAGGCTGGATAGGTATATATGTGTAAGGTATAGATATTTTAGATTGATCTAGAATTCTCATATTATTTATTTAAATAACACGTTCATTCCGCAACACTGCTCCGACCCAGGCTGCTGATCAATCTCTCTAGCGATCACCAGGTCACTACCACTTGAGAAGGCGCTGCTCGCGAGTATGGTGCTAATGACTTTTTTATTCGATAACTCACACAATTTCATCGTCCAAACGTCAAAAGTAAGCTTCCAAACGCATCCTAACGACATCCAAACGATTGGTAAAAAAAATTTCGAAAAAAATTAATATTTGTTCCGCAGCGTGAAGTTAGCACTCCATTTTGAAAACTCAATAACTTTTTGAGTTCTTCCGTCCAAACGAAAAAAATCCGCTTCCAAGCGCATCTTAACGACATCCAAACGATTCCATTAAACAAAAGTTGGATATTTAATTGTTGGTGTGCTAACTTCACGGACATATTCTATGGCTGATTGTTAAGAGAAATGTCGAGTTTCAACTCGATTGAGATAATATTGATGATTCTAAATAAGATTTAGAAAAACGTCTTTTTTTCTTATGGGAAATGCATGTTATATCATGGGGCTTGCGGCACCCCTAAATATCATTTTTTTCGAAACGAAAAAAAAATTGATTTATTTTTGTGTGGATTTGAACAAATTTGGGGGGGTTGTCCCAATAAAAATGATTGAAAAAATGGTTTGGACCACCCTAATGTAGATCCTCACTTAAAATAAATATTAATGTTGTGGTATTATTTTTCTATTAGCTATGGTTAAATAAAAAAAGAAAAAAAATTGTTCAGCGTACAACGCTTTTCTCTTTCCGGCCTTTGAGTACGAAATATTTCAATTTGACTCAAGGTTTCCCTAGAGAATTATTTGGTGGCGATTAAACCCGCTGAATTATGAAAAATTAATGTCGTGGATGAAGGTTTTCCTAGCGTACAGCAGTGCTAATTTTCATGATAACGCTGGACTAAAATGATCGAACTGGTCTCCCGACGAATTGCATTTTAAAGTTAACTTATTTTCAGTTCCATCATTTATTAAATATACTAAAATTGAGAGGTGAATTTTCAAATCGAAATTAAGGATTTTTATACAAAAGGTTTATTCAGTCATGTAAAAAACAAATTTTATCTAAATTGTAGAATTTTTAAGTAAAAAAGACGAATTTTCAACTAGAAAATATAAAGAAAAAACTACATTTATAACCAAATAGTTAATTTTCAGGCAAGTAGTTGAATTTGAAACGAAAAAGGATGACCTTTCTTAAAAAATTGTTAAATTAGGCAGAAAAATTTCTGTTAAAAATTTAAATTTCCCGATATAAAAAGAAACGAATTTGAGCATCACAGATTTTCCACCAAATTGTTGAGTTCAAATCAAAGTTTTAGTTTAAAGAAAGAAGAATTTTCAGCAAAAAAGAAAAAATTTAAAGTAGTCAAATTTGAACTAAAAAATTAATAATAGGAATCTGTATTATCATCGGAGAAGCTAACGGATCGAGAAGAAAAATCCGCACATAAAATGGAAATCTACAATATCAACCAAAGTTATATTCTCCTATGCATAAAATATTTTAACATCATTTTAGACAAGACGGAAATATAAATTAAAAACTTTTAAATTAAATTTTATTCAGAAAAAAGTTCTTCTATTTTCACTCCGCTGGGATTCGAACACCAGGTCAACTGATTTCTGGTCAGACGCTCTAACCACTGAATAAAATTTCATTCTAAAGTTTTAAATTTATATTTCCATCTTGTGTGAAATGACGTTAAAATATTTTCTGTATAGGAGAATATAACTTTGTTTGGTATTGTAGATTTCTATTTTATGTGTGGATTTCTCTTCTCGATCCGTTACCTACTACGATGATAATACAGATTTCTATTGAAAATGATATGGAACATCTTGCTAAGTGAAGCGTAATTCAGAAAAAGAAATTCTTCCTCTGATTTCTCTAGTAGCTTAGTGGTTAGAGCACCTGACCGGAAATAAGTTGACCTGGTGTTCGAATCCCAGCGGAGTGGAAAGGGAAGATCTTTTTTCTGAATAAACATGAAAATTTATTACCTGTGTTTGGATAGCTATTACATACAAAAATCGTTTATTGCACCGAGATAATTAAGTTGGTAATAAATCATGCATAACTAAGTAGTTATTGTAACACGGTGAATCCAGTGATATTTTTTCCTTCAAAAGAATCAAGTTATTTCAAAGAGAATATGATCAGCCAAAATTTCTTTTTGGCAAACATTTGTTTCTGCCTTTTGAATGAGAAACTCAAATAAAAAACATCTTTTGAGATATTCAATTTTCAAGAGGAAAGCATGTTTAATGATCGTTTTTTGACCTAAAGATTGTGAAACATTTTCTTAAAGGATAATGTTGAATAATATTTAAAGGTTCCTTATACTGGTCACAAAGCCAGAGCAATGTTTCTTGTACCGTTTTTCTTTTCTTTTTTGTTTTGTTTATATGTAAAGAAATTAGCAACATTTGCTTAACGGCTTTACTTATATAAATTGAGATAGCAAACATTCATTTTTGAATTAGATAAAATTGGCTTGACCTTTAAAAAAAACTGAAAACTTAAAGAAATATTTAAAATGAATAAAATGATGATTGTTTTTCAATGAATGGACAACTATTCGTGGAAATTTCCTAAAGATCCTGCTTTCTTGATTAATATCTACGGTCACGGAGATTTTATAAAGGCGATTTTTTAAAATTTTATTATCTGATGTCTTTGGAAAGTTACGCTTTGGTTTGCTGATTATGCTAAGTAAGATTAATTTAATTAAAATTTATCACTCGTGTTTGGATAGTTGCTCTTCAGAGAAAAAATTGTTTATTGCTCTGAGGCATAACTACGTGGTCGTTATAACGCGGTAAAAGTAGTGATATTCAGAATGTATTTTAATTTATACTATTTTTTGTGAATAAGAGATTCAAATTTTTTCACGAGCAGATTATTAATCATCATCAAGCACATTGATTACATTTTGACTTTTGTTATTGTAGTCCAAAATCTGCCAATAATTTTTTTTAGCAAACATCTCTTCCTACTTTTGTAATGCAAATTTCCAATTAAAAACATCTGGTAAGATAGTACATTTTTAAGCGAAAACTATGTTTATTGATTGTTTTTTGACCTGAATAAGATGATACCTTCTTTTAGTTTTTATTTCTAATAATATTCAAAGGTTTCTTATACTATCCACCAAGCCAAACAATGTGTTTTGTACCGTTTTTCGATTTTTTTTATCATAGAATTGGAAACATTTACTTAACTGCTTTACTTCTTTAAATTAGGATATAAAAAAATTATTTTTGACTTCGATAGAATTAGCCTGACCTTTGGAAAAATAATCAGAAAAATCTAAAAACAGTTAAGAATTAATGAACAACCTTGAAATATAAAAAATCTTAAAAAGTCGACTTTTTCGTAATTTTTTTTGTTATCTCAACTTGCTCGACTACTTGACCATTAGATGTGTGACGTAAATCATCTGGAATGTATTTTAAATATATTGCAACAATAATATATAGAAAAAGTGAACATTAAAATAATTCGTATTGAGTCTTACTTACAAGAAAATATCTCAAAGTGACATATTGTTTTTTATTTCACGATAAAATTAATTTTGAGTATCTGAATGAAGTAAAAATATTTCCTAGGATACCTATATTTGTCTTTGCTTGCAATAAAAATTATTTTAATAATTTAAACCTTTTTTATATAGTATTGTTGAAATATATTTAAGATAAATTTCTGATAACAGTGGTAACATATATCATACATTTCATGGTCAAATAGCCAAAGAAATTGATATGACTCTAAGAAAACGGCAAAAAAGCAGATTTTTGACTTTTTTTTTCAATTTCAAGGTCGTTCAGGTAGTTTAAAATATATTTTCATAGCATTATTGCTATACAGGTATACATTGACTTGCTCTGAATTTTGTTTCTGGTAACTCAGATTTCATAAGAAAGCCCTTATATTTTGTAACATTAATATCCAGATTTATGTTTATACATTTACAATCAACTTCACCTTCAACTAGAATCTTACATTAATCAGAGATATCGTCTAATAAATTTAAAATCATGTAATTTTTTTTCAAGTTGGATCGGGTGCAAATTGCGATTCTTTTGAAAAATTTCTTGTTTTCGATTAGAATTACAATTTTACTACAAAAATTTCCTGTTCCAAACCAGAATAAGAATTCTTTTCAAAAACCGTTCAGAAATAAAATTATTGTATATCATCAAAAAGATTCCTTGTTTCAGATCTGAATTATAACTGTTTTTCGGAAATTCCTTGTCCTAAACCAAAATCAGAATTCTTTGAGAAAGTTCCCTTTTCTCAATCAAAATTTTAATTCTTCCATAAAATTCTTCAACAATCTTCAACAATCTGTTTTTCCAAATCAGACTCAGAATTCTTTTAGAAAATTCCCCTTTTAAAGACAAATTTATTGTCTATCGTCAGATAAATTCCTTCTTTCAGATCTGAATTATAATTGATTTTCGAAAATTCCCTGTTCTTAGCCCAAATTTTAATCCTTTCAGTAAATTCTTCATTTCAGATCAGAATTAAATTTTTCTTTCCAAAATTGCCTGATCCAAGCTAACATGAGAATTCTTTTCGAAAATTCAATATCCACAGTTCAAAATGCTACTCTCTAGGAAAATTTCTTCTTTCATATCTGCATTATAATTTTTTTTCTTCGAAAATTCCCTGTTCCAAATCACAATTATAATTTTTATCAAGAATCTTCTCTTGCAATTAGGAATCATAATTCTTTCAAGAAATCCAACGTTCCAAGAAAAAATTAATGTAATTCTTTAGAAAAATTCCTTTTTTGGGATCTGAATCATAATTATTTTTTGAAAATTCCCTATTCCAAGTCAGAATCATAAATCTCTGAGAAAATTCCCTGTCCTTAGTCAAACATGTCGATCTTTTAGAAAATTCTATATTTTGATATGAAATATAATTATTGTATTCAAAAATTCAGTTTTACACAAGAATCAGAATCTTTCCGAAAATTCCACGTGTCCAATTTAAATTTTTATTATCTAGTAAGATTTTTGGTTACAACTCACAATTATAATTTTTTTTTAAATTCCCTGTCCCAAGTTAGAATTATGATTCTTTAGAAAAACTCCTTGTTTCAGATATGAATTATAAGCGTTTTTCAAAAATTCCTTGCTCCTAGTCAGAATCATAATTCTTTTGAAAAATTCATCCGTTCTCTGTCAAAATTGTAATTTTGTCTGAAAATTTTTTATTTCAAAATTTAATCAATTTTTTTTTAGTAATTCCCTATTTCAACTCAGAACTATAATTCTTCTCGAAAATTTCCTGCTTCAAGTCAGAATAATAATTCTTTTGGAACATTCCCTGTTTCAGATCTGCAGTAGAATTGTTGTTCGAAAATTGTATGTTGCCAATAAGAATCATAATTCTCTTAAAAAATCTTCCGTTTGAAGTGAAAATTGTAATTCTTTTGAAAGATTCTTTATTCCAAATCTGAATTACAATTTTTTTCAACAAACTCCTCTTCCAAATCAGAATCAAAATTATTTTAGAAAATTCACCTTTTAAAGAAAAACTAATTGTGAATTTTCAGAAAAATTTCTTCTTTAAGATCTGAATTATGTTTGGTTTTCGAAAATTCGAAGTACTAACTCAGAATCATAAGTTTTGTAGAAAATTCCTTTCACCGAGCATAGTTAGAATCATAGCAGAAACATTTAGATTAACATTTATTTTCCAAAGCTTTCTAGTAATTCTTTGAAATCTTTTGAAATTTCTGATGCTGTACGTTATTTACTGGAGCGGTGTAATCAAATTTTTTACCTGTCTCCTTCAGATTATGTATCACGTGATGTGTTTAATTATATATCCTCTGAATTATATATATATATATTGAGGCACTATGGATGTTTTAAATAGTTAAAAAATATTTTAAATCTTTGAAATATTTATGAAAATTTATAAAATATTTGAAAAATTTTTTCAAGCGTTAAAAGTAAAAATCTGAAATCTTCGAAAATTTACTTGAATTTTATCGAGAAATTTAGGAAAATTATATTTATATAACCCTAAAGCAAATAAACAAAGAACTTCCGAAAATAAATAGCCATTCGAAATTTTTATTTTGTATTAAAAATTATTTTTTTCTTCAAACTATAATATGCCTAAAAATGTTTATTTCTTGACTGAACAATCTTTTTTTTTTTTTGAAAATACAACAATTATATTGAAAATTCATCTTTTTGGTTTTAAAATTCATCTCCTTTGGTAGAAATTTGATCTTTTTTAAAAATTAAAATTGCAATTATTTGGTTCAAAATAAAAATCTGTTTTGATTGAGGATTCAACTATTTTGATAAACATTAATCAACTATTACATTTTTCGTATTCGTCTCTTTTGGTTGAAAATTCAACTACTTGGTTGAAAATTCATGTATTTTGGTAAAAAGTTCCAACCATTTTTTTAAAAGTAACTTTTTTCGAAAATTCATATTTTTGGTCTGAAAACAAAACTGTTTTGTAGAAAATTCGTCTTTTTGTATCAATAATTTAACAACTTAGCGAAATTTTTTTTCTTGTTTCAAAATTCGGCTTTTTTATTTAAAAATTGATCTCTTTTGGCAAAAAAATCTCATCTTTTTTGGTTAAAAATTCAATTATTTTGGTAGAAAATTAATCTTTTTGGTTGAAAATTTAACTATTTTGTTTCAAAGTCGTTTTTTTAGTAGAAAATTCAAATGTTCTGGTAGAAAATTCAACTAAACCTTTGAAAATTAACTTTTTTGTTGAAATTTAATATTTTCGATATGAAAATTCAACTATTACTTTAAAAATGCATGCATTTTGTTAAAAAATAAACTACCTGTATTAAGGTAGAAAGTCCAACTATTTGATTGAAAAATAATTTTTTTTGTAGAAAATTTATCTTTTGGCTTGAAAATTCAATTCATTTCTTGAAAAGTGTGGTTTTTGGTTTAAAAATTCCTCTCTTTTGTTAAAAAAAATTCTGCAGAGGATTCAGCTATTTTTTTGTTGAAAATTCGTGTTTTCTGGTAGAAAATTTAACTAATTGATTGAAAGTCGAACTACTTTTTTCAAAATGCAGTTTTTTGGTTGAAGATTCGTAATTTCAGTTGAAAATTCATTTCTTTGGTTGAAAATTTAACTATTTTGTTTTAATTTAGTTTTTTTTTCTTTAGTAGAAAATTCAAATATTTTGGTAGAGAATTCAACTACTTCGTTGAAAAATAAATTTGTTGTTTAAAATTATATTCTCGATATGAAAATTCAACTATTTGCTTAAAAATTCTATTCTTTTCTTGAAAAGTGTTGTTTTTGGTTCGAAAATTCATCTCTTTTGGTAAAAAAAATTATCTAGAGAATTCAGCTATTTTGGTTGAAAATTAGTTTTTTTCTGGTAGAAAATTTAACTAATTAGTTGCAGTTGAACTACTTTGTTGCAAATTTAGTTTTTTTGGTTGCAAATTTGTAATTTTAGTTTGAAAATTAATCTCTTTGGTTGAAAAATTTAACTATTTTGATTCAAATTCGTTTTTTTTTGTTTGGTATAAAATTCAAATATGTTGGTAGAAAATCCAACTATTTGAATGAAAATTAACTTTTTTATTGGAAATTTGAATCTTTTGTTAGAAGGTCGTCCTTTTTGTTTAAAAATGGTAGGAAATTCAACTACTTCGTTGGAAAATATTTTTTTTGTTGAAAATTAATATTTTCGATATGAAAATTCAACTATTTGCTTGAAAATTCAATTCTTTTGTTGAAAAGTGTTGTTTTTGGTTTGAAAAGTCATCTCTGTTGCTAAAAAAATACTATTTTGATGAAAATTCGTTTCATGTTTGGTTGAAAATGAATCTTTTAAACTGACAGTTGAACTATTCGATTTTTTTTTTAATTTATCTATTTGAAGTGAACTTTTATGGTCAACATTCTACTGCTTTGTAGAAAATTCATCTTTTGTCTCTAAAAATTGAACTATTTGGTTAAAAATTAAATTTTTTGGTTGACCAATCATATTTTTGTGTTGAAAATTCAATTTTTTTGTAGATATTTTGTCTTTTTTGCTATAAAATTAAACCATTTTGCTAAAAATTCATGTAATTTGTTTAAAATTTATATTTTCATTGAATTTCTTGGTCGAGAATTCATATTTTCGGTTGGAAATCTAATAAACTTATTGAAAATTCTTTTGGGTAGGAAACTATCCTTTTTCGTTGATAGTTCAGTTTTTGCTTGGGAATCTTATTAAAAATTCATCTTTTTTTATCGAAAATTCATTTCTTTTTTGGAGGTTCATCTTTTTGGTTGAAAATTCAACTATACTAATGAAACTTGGTCTTATGTCTGGTTGAAAATAAATATTTTAAACTGAGAATTAAACTATTCCATTTTTGGTTAAAAATTGATCTCTTTTAGTTGAAAGTTCAAATTTTTGGTCGAAAATTCGAACATTTCGTTTTAAATGAAGTTTAATGGAGAATATTCTACTAATCTATGGAAAAATAATCTGTTTGGCTTGAAAATTAAAATATTTAGTTGAAGAATCATATTTTTGTGTTGAAAATTCCAATTTTTGTAGGTAATTGGCCTTTTTGGCTTCAACATTAAATAATTTTGCTGAAAATTTATGTATTTCGTTCAAAATTGGTCTATTTTGGTAGAACATCAATCTTGGTGTGAAATTTATCTTTTTGGTTCAATATTTAACCACTTTGTTGAAAATTCATGTTCATTGTAAAAATTATTATTTTTTAATCCAAAAATTGAACCATCCCATGTTCAATTTAACTTTTTCTTGCATATTAAATACGTTGTAAATTTGTATTTTTTATCGAATATTCAATCTCCTTGGTCAAAAGTTAATCTGTTTGGTTGTACTTTCAACAATTTTGTTGAAAATTTGTTTGTTTCTTACATTTACTATTTTTGGCTGAAACTGAATCCTGTATACTTTATAAGTTAAAAATTCAACTGTGTGGTAGAAAATTTAAATTTTTGGGTAAAAAAATAACACAGAAAAAATAACAGAAGTTTATTTTTGTAACTGATGAAGATTACTCGGAAATTACTCGGAAATCTTTTTTCGTTTGAAATGAATTTTTTGGATGAAAATTCAACTTTTTTCTGAAGGCCCGCCAGGCCTCGACGACACCAATGATTTAAATGATTGATAATCCTTATTGATTATTTCCTTTTTCTAGGGAATATTTATGGGACGGATCACACACTTGGGAATCTGTAAGCAAGCGGCAGTTGCAAGCATTAACATTTTAAACGCGTTGAAATGTTAAAAAATTATATTTAATAACTTATTCCACGCTTGCATACAATGTTTGACCATAATTGTATTAGTTTTTAAATTCATCATTAACGAAGGCTTTAAATAATTGAGATTTATGTACGGATCTATATAGATATATACTTAATAAAGCAGTGAGAATTACTGACAGACCAAAGATTAAAATGCGTTGTCACTTGTGTAAAACTTGTTGATATTTCATTTTTCTGTGATAGTTTTGGAACCGTATCATTTTGAGTCCACATTTTGGCTCACGAAGCTATAAAAAAATCTCAACAAATTTTCGTTAGACAATCAATGTTAGTAAATCATCGAACAGTTCTCATATATATGGAGACTCGGGAAAGTTTTTCACTGTTAGGCAAAGTGCAGTACAGTAAGTTACGTATGCCACGAAGTGACTGTTTTATCATATAAGTTCTATATATACATATTTATGCTCTTAATTCTACGTTATTTAGGTAAATGTTTTTTGTGAATTTTAAGATTTTTCCAATCAAAACGTTTTCCATTTAAAAATAACCCATCAATTATATTTTTTAGACTTCAAAAATTATATGAAAACTATTTTTTGCCTATATCTGGTTTTTGGCACTACAACTACCTTAAATATTCGAGATTCTGTTTTGATAATTTCAGAAAACTTTTGTAATCTTTGAAAATCCTTTTAAATATTCTTCTTAAATTAATGTTTTTGAATAAAAAATCATTTTAATATTTACCTGGATTCTTAAGAAATTTTTTTTATTCTCTTGAAAGTTTTGAAATTCTTTAAAAGCTTCTTTTTCGAAATCCTAAAAAAACTATATTTGACATTGATTTTCTTTAAATCTTCTCATGGTTCAAATTATTTTAGAATATTTCATGACTTCTAAAACTTTCCAATATCTTCTGAAATAATTAAAAGTATTTGTAACATTTTTTTAAAACCTGAATAATAAAAAAATTGTCTTAAAATCTTCCTGATTCTTTTACCGTATATTTTCAACTCCTTAAAACTGGCAATTAATCCTTGCAAATGAAACCTGAATCATTTTAAATATTTCCAGAAATCTTATTGTTGGTACGAGTAATTTTTGGGTTACCAGTACCGAAAATTTACTCTTATAGAAATAAATTTTCAGAAATAGAATATCTCATTTGGAGATTGTGATTTGAAAAAAAATTAAGGACGTAGAAATTATTGTGAATTAGGTTTTAAAGAGATGATTAATTACACCTGATAAACTAAAAAAAATGTTGTACAAAAGTTATAAGCAAATTTTGAAAAATCAAAAACTCAAATTTTCTCGAAAACGGCTTGACCGATCTTTGTGGATAAAATATATGTTATAGTAACTACTGAATAGGTTCTGCGAAAAATTCAAGAACCTATTCTGTTTATTTTAAGCGGATGAAAAAATATTTAAATTTTTAAATAACTTTTTTTGTAGAAAGTACTTCCGAAACACCAATCATTTTCCCCCGTTATCATGCTCACATTCAAGGTTGCAATTCATATTTTTGCGGAGATGGTCAGAGCATTAGTTCATAGTTTACAAAAATAAAAACTACTTATTGGCCCCTCAGATGTATGAAATTTCATGATAATGTGGGGCCAACTTTATTTTCAGATTATGGCGCAATAAGTTATACGCAATAGTGTAATACAAAGCAAATGCAACATAATCATTGCATTAAAAACAGATTTTCTCGTGAATTATCCAGTCACAGTGTCAATTGCTTCTAGGTAGATAGAAAAATATTTCTCTTCGTTCACTGCTATCATTCGCCAAACTAATTTTATGCTTGCCCAGGATAGTATCCCTTACTTTATGTCACTATATACAAATATATACATCTTATATTAATAAATTAACAAAATATATATACACTATATACCTACACGATAGGCAACAATTTACATATATACACTTCATGTGCACAAAACTCTTGCCCCACCTAAAAGTGGCAACTGATTCTCCAGTGTTCTGATTCATTCTCAATAAGTGTACGCATATGTGCACATGTGCATTTGTGATTTACTTTTATTTTTAATTGCGGAATGATCTGAGTTCCTCGTCATTTCATATTTTGTCCAAAGGTACCATATTCTCGGTTGTTTCTATTCCTCTCTCATATGTATATCGTCGTGACGATATCACGAAACGATTTCACTTTGTTTTTGTCAAGTGCTTAGTATGAATAGAAACAACTGAGAATATGGAACCTTGGACAAAATATCGAATGACGAGGAACTGAGACCATTCCGCGATTAAAAATAAAAGTAAATCACAAATGCGCATATGCACATATGCGTACACTTATTGTGAATGAATTAGAACACTTGACAATCAGTTGCCATATATGTTTTGTTAAGTTATTATTATAGGATGTATATAGTTATATATTATATATATATATATATTTCATTGATTCCAGTAATAAAAAGCATAATGACTTTTCAGTAGTAACGGCCGTACATGTCAGCCATCTCCGCTAAAGGCTTGGCGGCTGCTACTACTTGCTACGAGTAGTTAAAATCGTGCTTGGTGCGCCGAAATCGGTTAAGAATTGTATTATCTTTTTTTTTTAAAGCTGTAGTTTCTCAACTAATCAGGATATTTAAATGAATGTGGTGGAATTTTAAATGAGAAAAGTTCGATTTAAAAAAAAATGATGTACTTGTTATACAGTTTTTGTCAATTAAAGTATTGCCACCTTTTGAAGGGCTGTTCAAAAAACGATTTCCACAAAATGAATTTGAATTTTGACCACCTCAAACTCCTGCTATTGTACCCGGAAAATGCCCCAAATAATACAAAAAAGTAGTCTTTTATCAAATTCATAGTAAAGACGGTATTTTTTAGATTTTTTCACATAAATTATTTTTAATAGATAAGTGATGAGTTTCCAAGTATTTTAAAAATAATTTTGAATTGTGTAAACAATTATTATTTGTTTAAAACATCTATTTTTTCTGTAAATTGTGGAAAATTATTATTTTCGGGGTACAAATGATATATTTTATGAATGGCAAGAGTAATATTTTTTTTGGAATATTTGTGAATTATTTAAACAATTGGCATTTTGAAAGTCAAGGATTTTGAGGAAAATCTTGAAAAAGCTTAGGGATTTCTATAGAAGGCACTCTGAATAACTGTTCAGTGAACAAAAAATTTAATTTCAATTTAAAATTGTTTTATTTCGTTTATAAGAGATTCTATGTTAAAAATGTTACAAGATTGAGATTCTCGTCTTTAAATACTGATGGAAAGGAAAAAAATTGTTAAACAAATCAACTATTTTGTTATAAATTCATCCTTTTTGATTAAAAATTCAACTGTTGTATTGAGAATTAAACTATTTTACCAGGAAATTAACTTTTGGTTAAAAATTCATATTTTGGTGTTGAAAATTCATCTAAAATCTTTCTTGTTTGAAAATGCAACTATTTTTTTCAAACTCATCAATCATTTTCAAAAATCATTTGCTTTAGTAGAAATTTACTCTTTTTTTTTTGACTAAATGGTAACTTTTTGGTCGAAAATTAATCTTTTCTGGTTGAAAATTGAACTACTTGCTTTAAGATTAAACCAGTTTATGGGAAAATCATTTCTTTGTTGAGGATTCATTATTTTAGTTGATAATTCATTTCTTTAATTGAAAATTGATTTTTTTCTTGAAAAAACATATTTTCGGGTTGAAAATTGAATTTTTTTACAGAAAGTTCGTCTTTTGTCTTAAAAGTTCAACAATTTGGATCAACTTTTTTTTTCTTGACTGATAAATAGTTATTGAATAAAAATTCGTATTTTTTATTGGAAAATTCACAATTTCAATAGAATGTTCATCTCTTTGGTGGAAAATTTGACTATTTTGTGGAAAAATTAGGATTCATTGTTAAAAATTTATTTTTTTCACTGAACATTTATCCTTTTGACTTGAAAATACAATCATTTGTTTGAAAATTCGTCTTCTTGAGTAGAAAATTGATCTTCTTCAAAAACTTGTCTTTCTGGTTTTTTAAATTCGACTTTTTGCGACTTTCTGAAGAAAAATGCTACTCATTGACATTTTTTCCTCAAAATTTCGCTATACGGAGTTTCAATATTAATTTTCATGAGGCTATTAACATTAAAATTCATAACTATAGTAGAAAAATTATGCCGTTTTAATTGGTAACATTCAAACTTGAATACATTTTATGAAAAATTTATAATTAACCAAATTTACAATTAATTACAAATAATTACTAACTTGAATTATTGCCAAAACTGTAAAAAATCTTTCCAAGTTGAAAAAAATTTCCAGATTGAAAAAATTAGCTAAAATGTTTTCAATGTTTTCATTAATTTTTTTAACTAGAAATGTAACTATTCCATTTTTGGCTGAAAATTCGTATTTTCGATTTTAAAAATGTTTTTATTTTTAGATAAATTAAATAATAATTATTATTATTAATTTTTTCAACTAAAAATTTAACTAATTTAAACGGTCTGAAAATTTGTGTTTTTTTAAATAATTTTTTAAACTAATAATTTAACTATTCAAGTTTTTGTTGAAAATTCGTATTTTTTCATAGAAAATTAATCTTTTTGGTAAAAATTTAACTAATCCACTGTTGGCTGAAAATTGATCCTTTTTATTTAAAAATTGTACTACTTGGATGAAAATTCATTTTATTGCTTCAGGATTGAACTATTTTGTTGAAAATGCGTTCCTTTTTGGTTGAAAATTATTTTTTTTTAACTGGAAATTGAACTATTCCATTTTCGGTTAAAAATTCTTATTTTTGGATTGAAAATTTATATTTTATGAATGACAGTTAATTCTTTTTAATTCAATAGTCTACTATTATATTTTTGGTTTAGAATTCATCTCTTTTGGTTAAAAATTCTACACTTCAATTTAACAATTTTGTTGAAAATTCGTTGCTTTGTAGTGAAAAATTATTTTTATTAACAGAAAATTTAAATAATCCGTTCTTGGCTGAAAAATCGTCTTTTTCGATTTTGAAAATGGTTTTTTTCAGTTAAATTAAACGGACTGAAGATTCGTTTTTTTTTTTTTTAAATAATTTGGAAACTAAAAAACTAATTATTCGATTTTTGTGGATAATTCGTATTCTTGGATTGAAAATTCATTTTTGGTTAAAAAATTAATATTTTTTGGTAGAAAATGAATCTTTTATGAACGACAGTTAATATTTAAAAATTTTAAAGGCTACTATTATATTTTTGGTTTAGAATTCATCTCTTTTAGTTAAAAATTCTACTCTTCAGTTGAAGATTTAACAATTTTGTGGAAAATTCGTTGTTTTTTTTTTAGTGAAAAATTAATTATCTCAACTGAAAATTGAAATAATCCATTTTTGGGTGAAAATTGATCGTTTTTAGTTAAAAATTCAAATACCTGGTTGAAAATTTATTTTATTGCTCCAAGATTGAACTATTTTGTTGAAAATTCGTTCCTTTTTGGTTGAAAATTCATTTTTTCAACTAAAAATTTAACTATTCTACTTTTGGATGAAAATTAATCTTTTTCGATTTTGAAAATTGCTTTTTTTTAGTAACATTAAACGGACTGAAAATTTGTTTTTTTGTTGAAAAGAATTTGAAACTAAAAATCTAAGCATTCGATTTTCGTGGAAGATTCGTATTTTTCGATAGAAAATTCGCCTATTTGGATTGAAAGTTCATCTTTTGGTAGAAAATTAATACCACTCACTTTAAAATTGATCTTTCACGGTTTAAAGTTAATTATTTTTAATTCAAAAGTATTATTATATTTTTGGTTCAGAATTCATGTTTTTTGGTTAAAAATTCTACTCTTTGGTTGAAGATTTAACAATTTCGATGGAAATTCGGTGTTTTTTAGTGAAAAATTAATTTTTTTAATTGATATTTTGATTAGTCTAACTTAAACTAAAATTAAATTAAATTTATTTATTTAATTTTTTTAAATTTATTTTTAATTTAATTTAATTTAATTTTTATTTTTAATTTATTTTTTTAATTATAATTTACTTAAATTAAAATTTATTGAACTAAGAACTTAACCGTTCCATTTTTATTCAAAAGTTAATCTTTTTTGATAAAAAATTTGTCTTTTTGGATTAAAAATCCATTTTTTAATAGAAAATTTTTGCTGTTGTGAAAATTCATTTTTTTGTGGTTGAAAGTTAATACGTTTTAATTAAAAAATCTAATATTATATTTTCGGTTCCGAATTCATGTCTTTCTGTTATAAATTCTACTTTTTGGTTGAAGATTTAACCATTTAGATGGGATTTTGAGAAATTTTCCAAGAAATAAAGGATTTTATTGAATCTACAAGGACTTTACGGGACTTCAACAAATTAAAATTTTTTTTTGGGTTTTGAAAGATGTCAAGGGACTTTAAGGGATTTCAAGAAATTGCCTAAGACTTAACGAATTTTAATAAATTTCCAAATATTTTACGAGATTTCAAATGAGCTTGAAAATTTCATTATGATTTACAAAGATGTCAAGGGATTTCAAGGGATTTCTAGAAATTGCACCAGATTCAAAGGATTTTAATACATTTCCAAAGATTTCACGGGCTTTCAAATAATTTTGAAGATTTTCTTAGAATTTGCAAATATGTCATGGGATTTTGAGAAATTTCTCGAGATTTGAAGGAATTTCTTGAATCTTTAAAAATTTTACGAAATTTTAGGGGATGTAAACAATTTTTTGGGTGTTTTAAAAGATTTTAAAAGATTCTAAGGGATTTCGAGAAATTTCACAAGACTTAACAGATTTTAATGAATTTCCAAAGATTTTACGGGATTTCAAATGATTTTGAAGATTTCCTTAGAATTTGCAAATATGTCAAGGGATTATTAAGGGATTATGAGAAATTTTACAAGATATAAAGGATTTTATTGAATCTAAAAGGACCTTATGGGACTTCAAAAGATTAATACATTTTTTTTGGTTTTTTAAAGATGTCAAGGGATTTTTAAGGGATTTCAAGAAATTTCACAAGACTTAACGGATTTTAATAAATTTCCAAAGATTTTACTGGATTTCAAATGATTTCGAAGATTTCCTTAGAATTTACAAAGATGTCAAGGGATTATTAAGGGATTATGAGAAATTTTACAAGATATAAAGGATTTTATTGAATCTGCAAGGACTTTATGGGACTTTAACAAATCAATACATTTTTTTTTGGTTTTTAAAAGATGTCAAGGAATATTTAAGGGATTTCAAGAAATTTCACAAGACTTAACGGATTTAAATAAAGTTCCAAAGATTTTACTGGATTTCAAATGATTTCGAAGATTTCCTTAGAATTTACAAAGATGTCAAGGGATTTTATGAAGGATTTTGAGGAATTTCACAATATTTAAAGAATTTTATTGAATCTACAAGGACTTTACGGGACTTCAACAAATTACATTTTTTTGGGTTTTGAAAGATGTCAAGGGATTTTCAGGGATTTCAACAAATTTCACCAGACTGAACGGATTTTAATGAATTTCCAAAGATTTTATGGGATTTCAAATAATTTTGAAGATTTTCTTAGAATTTGCAAATAAGTCAAGGGATTACTAAGGGATTATGAGAAATTTCACAAGATATAAAGGATTTTATTGAATCTACAAGGACTTTATGGGACTTTAACAGATTAATAATTTTTGTTTTGTTTTTAAAAGATGTCAAGGGATTTTTGAGGGATTTCAAGAAATTTCACAAGACTTAACGGACTTTAATGAATTTCCAAAGATTTTACGGGATTTCAAATGATTTTCAAGATTTCCTTAGAATTTACAAAGATGTCAAGGGATTTTATGAAGGATTTTGAGGAATTTCACAAGATTTAAAAATTTTATTGCATCTACAAGGACTTTACGGGACTTCAACAAATTTAAATTTTTTGGGGTTTTGAAAGATGTCAAGGAATTTTCAGGGATTTTAACAAATTTCACCAGACTTAACGGATTTTAATGAATTTTCAAAGATTTTATGGGATTTCAAATAATTTTGATATAAAGGATTTTATTGAATCTACAAGGACTTTATGGGACTTTAACAGATTAATAATTTTTTTTTGGTTTTTAAAAGATGTCAAGGGATTTTTGAGGGATATTAAGAAATTTCACAAGACTTAACGGATTTCAATAAATTTCCAAAGATTTTACGAGATTTCAAATGATCTTGAACATTTTATTATGATTTACAAGGATGTCAAGGGATGAAAAGACGAATTTTCAACAAAATACATCAATTTTATACTAAAATAGATACTTTTTCAACCAAAAAGCTTAATTTTCAACCAGAAAAGATAAATTTTTAATAAAATACATACAGTTTTAACCAAGTTGTTGAATTTTTAGACAAAAAGATTAATTTTCTACTAGAAAAGACGAATTTTCAATAAAACACATTAATTTTATGCTAAAATAGATCAATTTTCAACCAACTAGTAGAATTTTCAGCCAAAAGATTAATTTTCCACTAGAAAAAAAGATTTTTTAACAAAATACGTATATTTTTAAACAAACAGTCACATTTGTAAACAAAAAGATCAATTTTCTAATAGAAAAGACGAATTTTCATCAAAATACATAAATTGTATACTAAAGTAGATCCATTTTGAACCATCAAGATTATTTTTCTACCAGAAATGTCAAATTTCTAATGAAATACATGAATTTTATACTAAAATATATACCATCAAAATTAATTTTTTAGCATAAAAGACAAATTTTCAATAAAATATATATATATATATATATTTTTTTTTTAAACCAAATAGTTGAATTTGTAACCAAAAGGATTAATTTTCTGCTAAAAAAAAAACAAACGATTTTCTAACAAAATACATATTTATTTTAAGAAGTAGTAAAATTTGTGAAAAAAATATTAATTTTCAACAAAACACATGATTTTTATTCTAAAGTAGATCAATTTTTTCCCAACAAGATTAATGTTCTACTAGAAAAAAAGATTTTTTAACAAAATTCATATATTTTTAAACAAATAGTCATTTTTGTATACAAAAAGATTAATTTTCTAATAGAAAAGACGAAATTTCAACAAAATATATGAATTCCATACTAAAATAAATCAATTTTTGACCATCAAGATTAATTTTCTATCAGGAAAGACAAATTTTTAATAAAATACATACATTTTTAATCAAGTAGTTGAATTTTTAGCCAAAAAGGTTAATTTTATAATAGAAAAGACGAATTTCCAACAAAATGCATTAATTTTATGCTAAAATAGATCAATTTTTTCCCAACAAGACTAATGTTCTACCATAAAAGACAAATTTTCAACAAAATACATCAATTTTATACTAAAATAGATACATTTTGAACCAAAAATATTAATTTCCTACAACAAAAGTCAAATTCTTAATAAAATACATGAATTTCACACTAAACTAGATCAATTTTTGACCATCAAGATTAATTTTCTATCAGAAAAGACAAATTTTTAATGAAATACATCGATTTTTAACCAAGTAGTTGAATTTTTAGCCAAAAAGATTAATTTTCTACTAGAAAAGACGATTTTTCAACAAAATACATTAATTTTGTTCTAAAATAGATCAATTATATGCTAAAATAGGTCAATTTGTAACCAAAAAGATTAACTTTCCACCAGAAAAGATGATTTTTCAATACAATACACAAATTTTTAACCAACTAGTAGAATTTTTAGCCCAAAGATTAATTTTCTACTAGAAAAAAAGATTTTTTAACAAAATACGTATATTATTAAACAAATAGTCGTATTTGTAAACAAAAAGATTAATTTTCTAATAGAAAATACGCATTTTCATCAAAATACATGAATGTTATACCAAAATAGATCAATTTTTAACCAGCAAGATTAATTTTCTACCAGAAAAGACGAATTTTCAACAAAATACATTAATTTTATGCTAAAATAGATCAATGTTCAACCAAAAAGATTAATGTTCTACCATAAAAGAAGAATTTTCATCAAAATACGTGAATTTTATACTAAAATAGATGAATTTTTAACCAAAAATATTAATTTTCTACCAGAAAATACGATTTTTCAATAAAATACACACATTCAACAGAATATATAATTTTTATTTAATTAGTTGAATTTTCAAACAAGAAGATTAATTTTCTACTAGAACAGACAAAGTTTCTTTCAAATGTTTTGCAATGATTTCGGCTGGATTAGAAAGATTTCACAAAGATTCAAATGATTTTGCAAAGATATCAAATTTTCTCAAAGATTTTGGATAGATTTAAAAGATTTCAATGATTTCACAAAGATTTCAAATATTTCGCAAAGATTTCGGATAGTTTGAAAAGATTTCACGAAGACTTTAAAGATTGCCAAAAGATTTCAACAGTTTCGAAAATATGAAAAATATTTCAAAAATAGTTTAAATATTTCATGAAGATTTGAATAATTTCCGAAAGATTTCAAAGATTTCATGAAGATTTCAAATCTTTCGCAAAGATTTCAATGATTTTACAAGAATATCACAATGATTTCTATATTTTCAAAAATACTATCGAATATTTCTGAAATATTGAAAATATTTTGCAAAGATTTCCTAAGATTTCAGAAATATTTCACGGAGATTTCAATGATTTCCCAAAGATAGTAGAAAGAGTTTGAAGATTTCGTAAAGATTTCAATGATTTTAAGATTGCCAAAAATATTATGAAATATTCCTAAATTATTTAAACTATTTCACAAAGATTTCCAACGATTTCAGGAAGATTTTACATAAACTTCAATGATTTCTCCAAAGATTTCAATAATTTCAAAAATATACCAAATATTACAAAAATATTTTTAGTATTTTAAAAAGATTCCAATGGTTTCCCAAATATTTTGCAAATATTTCGGATGAATTTAAAAGATTTCATAAAGATTTCACAATTTTTTCAATAATTTCAAAAATATTATCAAATATTTCTATAATATTTAAAATATTTCACAAAGATTTCTAAAGATTTCACAAATGATTTTAGATGGATTTAAAAGATTTTCCAAATATTTTACAAAGACTTCGATAATTTCACAAATATTACTAAATATGTCGAAAATATTTCAAAGATTTAAAAAAGATTTCAATTATTTTGCAGAGATTTCACAATGATTTCAATAATTTCAAAAAAATTATCAAATATTTCGCAAAGATTTTCGAAGATTTCGAAGATTTCAAAAAAAATAGCAAAGATTTTACAAAGATTTTAAATATTTCGCGATGATTTCGGATAGATATAAAAAATTTCACCAAGATTTCAATTATTTTCTAAAGATTTCAACAATTTCAAAAATATACCAAATATTTCAAAAATTGTTTGAATATTTTATAAAGATTTCAATGATTTCCCAAAGATTTCATGAAGATTTCAAATCTTTCGCGAAGATTTCGGATAGATTTAAAAGATTTCACAAAGATTTCAATTATTTTCCAAAGATTTCACAATGATTTCTATAATTTCAAAAATATTATCAAATATTTCGTAAAGATTTTCAAAGATTTCAATGATTTCCGAAAGATTTCAAATATTACGCAATGATTTAGGATGGATTAACACGATTTTAATGATCTTCCAAGGATTTAACAATGATTGCAATAATTTCAAAAAGATTATCAAATATTTCGTAAACATTTCAGAAATATTTCAATGATTTCCCAAAGATTTTACAAAGATTTAAAATATTTCGCAATGATTTGGCATGAATTTTAAAGATTTCACAAAAATTTCAATGATTTTCCAAAGATTTCACAATCATTTCACTAATTTCAAAAACATTATTGATTATTTCGCCAAGATTTCAGGAAGATTCCAAAAAGATTTTTATGATTTCCCAAAGATATCACAAAGATTTTGAAGGTTTCGCAAAGACTTCAATGATTTCCCAAAGATTTCAACAATTTCTAAAATATACCAAATATTTTAAATATCACGCAAAGATTTCGGATAGATTTAAAAGATTTCACAAAAATTTCAATGATTTTCTAAAGATTTAACAATGATTTCAATAATTTCAAAAATATTATCAAATATTTCGTAAAGATTTTCAAAGATTTCAATGATTTCCGAAAGATTTCAAATATTGTTCAATTATTTGGTTGAAAATTCATACATATTTTTTAAAAGTAAAAAATATAAAAAATATAAAAATATGAAAATATAAAAATTTTGTCAACAAATAATTTTTTGTTTAAAGATTCTTCATGCAAGTTGAAAATTTATCTTTTTACTTTGAAATTTAACTATTTTCTTTAAAAATAATCGCTTTTTGGTTAAGTATTATTTCTTCAACTAAAAATTGATCTTTTTCAGTTGAGGATTCATTATTTCAATTGAAAATTCATCTCTTTGTTTGAAAATTAACATATTTGGATAAAAAATCATGTTTAAATATTTATTTTTGACTGAAAATTCAACTATTACATTTTTGGTGAAATATTTATCTTTTTTATTGGAAAATTCAACTATTTGGTTGAAAATGTATCTTTTTAAGTAGAAAATTAAACTGCTTGGTCAAAAGTTTATAATTTTTTTTTCACTAGTATACGTTAGTAGAAAATTAATCTTCTTAGTAACAAATGTATATTTTTGTTTGAAAATTCAACTATTTTCTTTAGAGATAATTGGTTTTTGGTTCATCCATATATTTTTAACTACAAATTTAACTATTTCCGCAGAGGATTCATTATTTATGATAAAAAATGTTTCAATATTTACTTTTGACTGAAAATTTAACTATTACATTTTTGGTTAAAAATGTTTATATTTTTGTGAAAATTCGTATTTTTTCGTAGAAAATTAATCTTCTCATTTATAGTTTATTTGTTTGGTTGAAAATTCAATTATGTGGTTAAAAATTAATCTAATTTGTAAAAAATTCAACAATTTTGAGACAAATTATTTTTTTTTTTTGTTAAAAGTTCAACTGTCTTGTTAAAATTTGAAAATTCTTTCTGGGTGAAAAATTCAACTTGTTAAAAAATTCAACTCAATCAATAGTCCAAATTCGATCCTCCATTTTTTTTTAATTTCAAGAATTTCTTAGTACATTTTGAGAAAGGATGATCAGATTTTCTGATAAACATTAGAAACGTTCTTATTATAGAAGACTAATTTTCTTCCAAAAAGACGAAAATCGTCTACCAAAAAATATGAGTTTTCAACTAAATAGTTGAGTTTTCTAACAAAAGGATGAATTGTCTATAAAAAAGATGAATTTTCTAAAAAAAAAGATGAATTTTTAACCAAAATGATAAATTTTCTACAAAAAAAAAGAGATAAAATTTCCATCAAATATTATAATTGTAAACTGAAAAAGATACATTTTCTACAAAAAGGACGAATTTTGAATTAAAAAGATGAATCTTTAACCAAAAAGATTAATTATCCACGAAAAAAAATGATTTTCTAGAAAGCAAGAAAATCTATTTTTTACTATAAAAGATAAATTTTCAAACAAATAATTTATTTATCGACTGAAAAAGGTTTATTTTCATCTGAAACTATGAATTTTCAATCCAAAAGAATAATTTTCTACCAAAGAGATAAATTTTCAACAAATAAAATTAGAGTTATAGTAAATAAAGATAAATTTTTCACCAAATGATTTAATTATAAACTAAAAAAGATATATTTTCAACTAAAAATACGAATTTTTATCAAGAAGATGAATTTTTAATGTAGAAGGTTAATTTTCTACAAAAAAAATATTTTTTCACCATCAAATAGTTTAAGTAAAACTAAAAAAGATACATTTTTAACTAAACGGATGAATTTTCAACTAAGAAAATACCAAAATAGATAAATTTGTGTTTAAATAGTTTAATTATAAACTAAAAGATAAATTTTCAACTAAACAAATAAATGTTCAACTAAAAAAGTAAATTATCTTTCAAAAAGATGAATTTTTAACTAATAAGATGAATTTTTCACCAAGAAGATTAATTTTCTTCCAAAAAGATGAAAATCCTTCACCGAAATAGAGGAATTTTTAACCAGATAGTTAACTGATGAATTTTCAACCAATTAATTTCTTCGGTTGAAAATTCAACTGTTTTGTTAAAAAGTAATTTTTTTATTTAAAGTTTCTTCATTTTAGTTAAAAATTAATTTCTTTGATTGAAAATTCAACAATTTGGATAAAATCTCAGTTTTTTGGTTGAAGATTCTTCATTTTAGTTGAAAATTCATTTATTTGAAAATTAATCTACTTTCTTGAAAGTTTGTCCTTTTGGTTTTAAAATTCTTCCCTTTTCGATAAAAATTAATCGAGTTTGTAAAAAATTCCATATTTTGTTTAAAATCCATTTTTTTAAGATTCTTCATTTTAGTTGAAATTTTTGTTGTTGAAATTTGAACTATTTTGTTGAAAATTCGTCTTTTTGATGTTAAATTTTTCTTTTTTTAAGTGAAAATTCGATGGTATGTTGGAAGATTGATATATTTTAGTTTAAAAAATCAACTACTTCGTTGAAAATTCATGTATTTTGTTTAAAATTCGCTTTTTCGGTTTAATTCAACTACTCTTGACTCAAAATTTAAACCCTTTTTGCTTGGAATTTTTCGTTGAAAAAATCTATTTTTAACGAAATATGTGGATTTTCAACGAAATAGTTTAATTTTTAAATAAAAAGACAAATTTTTATCCAAACTGTTGGCTTTTGAACTAGAAAAGATCAATTTTCAACCAAAAATGAAAGTTAAATTTTCAGTCGAAGAAATTAATTTTCAACCAAACTGATGAATTTTCAAGCATAAAGATTCATTTTCTATAAAAAAGGCAAATTCTGCACAAAGTAGATAAATTCTCATACAACTAGTTTAATATCTAAATAAAAAAAAATCAATTTTTAACCAAATAGAATTTTTCCAAAAATTATACATTTTCAACCAAAAATAAAATTATTTGCAAAACGCAAAGCTTTTGTTTTAATTCATGATGTTTATTCTAAATATCCTCTAACACAACAGAGCAAAAAATTTCAAAAATTTATGCATTTTTAAACAAATACTTAAATTTGCCACTAAAAATATAAATTCTTAACAAAAAATGGAATAGTTAAACTTTCAATTGCAAAAATTAATTTTCAACAAACAAAAAATGGGTTTTCCACGAAATAGTTCAATTTTCAACCTAGCTAATGAATTTTCAACTAAACCAGTGAATCATCAACTGATATAGTTGAATTTTCAATATCAAAAAATTTATTTTTCGTAAAAAATATAAAACTAAAACTATGGAATATTCAATTGGCGTAAGTTAAATTTTCAGTTAAAAAATTACTTTTCACAAAAAAAACTAAGTTTCAAAAAAATAGTTACATTTTCAACGAAAGTGATGAATTTTCAACAAAAAGGATTGAATTTTTGACAAAAAATATTCATTTTCAACCAAAAACATTAATTTTTAACAACAGAGTTTAACTTTCAACCAAGTAATTTTATTTCCCACTTAAAAAACGAATTTTTCAACTAAAATCATAAATATTCAACTGAAATACTTGAATTTTTAACCGAAAAGAAGAATTTTTAAACAAGACGATTAACTTTAAAAGAAGAAGATCATTTTCTACGAAAAAAGTAGATTTTTTTAACAAAATACGTGGATTTTCAACGAAATAGTTGAATTGTCAATTAAAAAAGAAAAATTTTCATCCAAATTGTTGAATTTTGATCTAAGGAAGATCAATTTTCAATCAAAAATAGAACAGTTAAATTTTCAGTTGAAGAAATTAATTTTCAACCAAACTGATGAATTTTCAAACAAATAGTTGAATTTTTAGATAAAAAATATAAATTTTCAACCAAAAATAGAATAGTTAATTTTTCCGTTGAAAATCTAATTCTTAACAACAAAAACGGATTCTCAGCGAAATAGTTTAATTTTCTACTGACATAATTAAATTTTTAGTTAAAAAAATCGATTTTCAAGAAAGTAGTTACATTTGCAAAGAGAGATGAATTTCAATGATTATATGCTCTAAATCGTCTGTTAGAGGTTTTAAAAGCTGTGTTGTGATTCCTACACTTTCTTCTTGAAAATTTTTTGTGTATGTGTGGCATTTGAATGTAAAAATGAAGGAGCACATCGCCTTCCAAATAACAAAAAAACTTAAGAAACTGTAGGTATAATGACTTGTTCCTGTATACGAAATGTATCGAAACTCTCGGTGCTGCCCTCTGTGCTGAGCTTGATAAATCACCTTCCTCATATAATATTGACTTTATGTAAGTCTCAAACCAACATATTGTAATGAAGAAATCTAATTCGATAATAATAATGCTTAGCGAAGTATCAAGCAAATTAAAATCTGCTTTTGTATAACAGCTGTAAAATTCTTATTTTTTTAGAACCAACATTTAATTGTGATTAAATAAATTCAGTTAAACAGATAAGGATTTCACGTTAACAGAATCTTGAACATACTGCTGATTCATGTATGTCAACTCAGTGAAAGAAAACTTAGTTTCATTAAGAAGGGGTCTTGGATTAATAAAGATTATGATAGAGTGTACAACTATCGAGTACGCTGCTTTTCTTATAGTTGTAACCACGTTTCTCCTCTTGAGTATTAAATTATTCTCAATTGAAAAAACTATTAAATCGTGGAAGAAGAAGACGTAATGGAGGAGGAGGAGGAGGAGGAGGAGGGCAGAAGAAGAGGTGGGTATGATGATGATGTAGTTAAGACAAGCAGAGACTGAAAATATTAGATTCAATGATTATATATACACTAATCTCCTATTAGAGGTTTTTATAAGCTGGTATTCTAAGAAACTGCAATGAATTCAGGTGGAGGAATAAAGAAAAACATATAAATTTTATATTATAGCTATTTATTTAACCTATTTCATTATAGTAATAAACGTAAAAACTATATATATATATATATATATATATATATGCTATCCTCATCAATCAACCTGTGACTGCTTTGCATTGTCCTTCGACCTTCAGGTACCTTTGCAATTTGGTGGAAGTCTCTCTCATCCTGCTTATGATTTTTTGCCAAGATAGAGTATTTCTCTTGTCTCTTTAAATTATCGAGTCTTGAATAAGTTCTGGAACAACTTGAACATGTGGAAGTTATCTTGTCACTGGCACAATGCAAATGGCTGTTTATTCATGAAAGCTGCGGTTATATCCTTCTCCTCCTCATGTCCTCCTCTTTCAACTCCTCCTCCTTCTCATCATCATACCCTCCTCCTCATGCTCTTCTCTTCCTACTCCTCATCCTTATGCCCTCCTCTTCTAGCTCCTCACCCTCATGCCCTCCTCTTCCAACTCCTCCTCCTCATTCCCCCTCCTCCTCCTCCTCTTCCTCCTACTCCTCCTCCTCATTCCCTTCTCTTCCAACACCTGCTCCTCATGCCCTCCTCTTCCAACTCCTCGTCCTCCTCCTCATGCCCTCCACTTCCAATTCATCCTCCTCCTCATGCCCTGCTCTTCCAACTTCTATATCTTCTCCTTATGCCCTCCTCCTTGTCCTTATGCCCTCCTCTTCCAGCTCCTCCTTCTCATGCCCTCCTCTTCCAACTCCTCCTCATTCCCTCCTCCTACTCCTCTTCCCCCTACTCCTCCTCCTCATGCCCTCCTCTTCAAACACCTCCTCCTCATGCCCTCCTCTTCCAACTCCTCGTCCTCCTTCTCATGCCCTTCTCTTCCAACTCCTCCTTCTCATGCTCGCCTCTTCCAACCGCTCCTCCTCCTCATGCCCTCCTCTTCCAACTCTTCCTCCTCCTCATGCCTTCCTCCTCCTCATGCCCTTCTCTTCCAACTCCTCCTCTTCATTCTCGCCTCTTCCAGCTCCTTCTCCTCCTCAAGTTGTTCCAGAACTTATTCAAGACTCGATAATTTAAAGAGACATGAGAAATACTCTTGCTCAGCAAAAAATCATAAGTACTTAATAAGCTGATACCTCTGTAATTATTGCAGTTGCTTTTATCTCCCTTCCTTTTGTACATTGGTACGATAATCACTTTCCTCCACTCGTCTGGGACTTCCCCCATCTCGATATATAAATTTATCAATTCGCACAGCCTGTGAGGTATGTACTCGCCATCGTATTTAAGCATTTCAGCGCTAATACTGTCTACAGTGTCTACACCAGCAGCGTTACCGTTTCTGAAGTTCTTCATTATATCCCTAACCTCATTGACACAGATTTTCTCAATTGAGTTTTCTGACGTATTATGTTCTACATCGCAGTTCTGGTGCTCTAGCTTTACATCCTAAAAATTCTTCAAGAGACTTTCAAAGAATCTACTATCCCATCTGTATCATATAGCATTTTACCTTTCCTTTTTTTCATGCTGACAAACTCTGTACTTTTACTTCCCTTCATCTCTTTAAATAATAGTTTCATCTTTCCTTCAAACTCGTTTTGTATTTTCTTCTCTTCTTCTGTTCTGATTTTATCTTTACTTTCCTTCAGTAGTCGGTTAACTTTCCTATTTTTGTGTCTGTAATCATTTTTGAGCCTATTTCTCTCCTCATCCCTAAGACCTGTGATGATCAACGTTCTCTTGTACGCTTCTTTCTTTACTTGTCGGGCTGCCTTAATTTCATAATTCCACCATGCATTACCAGATTTTCTTCCTACAACCGCCGTACCACATACTTCAATCGCAGTTTTAATAATAATATCCCGTAACATAGTTCATGCGCCCTCTATATCTTCATTGATTCTAAGCGCCTCCGAAGTTGCCTCACCTATGCGTTCGTTTATCTTATTCTGAAAATCTATACGCACTTCCGGTTTCTGTAAATTTTCAATGTTGATTCGCGTTTGTTTCCTTTTTGTTGTTTTCTTTCATCTCCATCCCCGCCCTAAGTTTATTTTGGAGACTAAAGGTAATGATCAGTATTGCATTCTGATCCCCTCATGACTCTTGTATCTTTAACTAGTTCCCTTAGTCTTTCATCCGCAATAACGAAGTCAATTATACTGCGGTTATTTCCTTTACACCAGGTGTACGTGTGGATCATTTTATGTCGAAACCAAGTATTTGTAATAAATAGGCCCTTTTCTAAGCATAAGCTAACTGGAAGGAGTGATATTTTCAAGGAGTGTGGATTTTGTAGTGAAGGGTGTTAAAAGATCTGCGGGAGAAAAATTGTTATCAGGAGCCAAATGTTTTGGAGGAATAGGTCCAAGTCGTCTCAAGAGAAACCAGATGTTTTCATTTTTATTCCTGTTTTTGATAGAATGGTAATTATATTGGCTGTATGAATCTCTGATTTGTGTTTGAACTAAGTTTCTCAATTTACGAAATTCGTCTTGAATAATACTATTTTTTGTTTTTTTAGCCAATCTACGTTTTTTCTCTCTTTCTTTCATCAGGTCTTTGATATAAGATGCAATCCAAGGAGTGGACTTCTTTTTTGCTTTGAGGGTATGAAGAGGCGCAACTTTGTGAAAAGCTGAAGATAAAAATTTTGTTAGGCAGATAAACTTTCTATTTATATCTTTTTCAATGAAAATGCTTTTCCAGTCATCGGTAGACAGGTGCTCAAGAAATTCGGTTTCATTTATATTTGTGAGATTGCGTATAGACAGAGGAGATATACTAGAGTAGGGATAAAAGGAGAACTGGTATTGAATGCTGATAAGGTTGTGGTTTGAGAGAACTGAGATAGAATGTTGTGTAGAAGAAATTACCTTGTCTAGATCATCAACAATTATCAAGTCAATCCATGTACTAGAATGATCGGTGTGGTGCGTGGTATTATGGGAAACTATAGATAATCCGGCAGAGAAAACTACTGATTTTAAATAGTTAGTTAAGTTGTTGGTGGCATTAAGATTTGTGTTTAGGTCACCAGTAAGTACAATGTTAAAAATCGACATTATTGAGATTTTTTTCTGAACAAAGAACAATAACTTTTGGAATTCGGAGCTGACCGAGTCTACTATGAAATACTCTGGCGAACTCAACAGAATTGTTATTTTCCCAGTTATATATAAGTCTGAGAACTTTGGATTTTTTACATGTTGTTATTAAGACTAATTTCAATATCTATCCAAAAATCGATTTTATTAAGATTTTTTTCTGAACCAACAACAATAACTTCTGGGATTCGGATCTGAAATACGTTGACGAAATTAACAGAATTGTTATTTTTCCAGTTATATATAAGCCTGAGAACTGTAGATTTTTTACATGTTGTTAATGAGACTATTTTCAATGTCTGTACAAAAATCGACATTATTGAAACTTTTTTCTGAACAAAAAACAATAACTTTTGGAATTCGGAGCTGACCGAGTCCACTATGAAATACGCTTACGAACTCAACAGAATTGTTATTTTTCTAGTTATATATAAGACTGGGAACTTTATATTTTCTACATGTTGTTAATGAGACTATTTTCAATATGTATACAAAAATCGACATTATTGAGATTTTTTTCAGAACCAAGAACAATAACTTTTGGGAGTCGGAGCTGAAATACGCTGACGAACTCAACAGAATAGTTATTTTTCCAGTTATATATGAGTCTGAGAACTTTAGATTTTTTACATGTTGTTAATGAGACTATTTTCAATATCTATACAAAAATCGACATTTTTGAGATTTTTTTCTGAACCAAGAACAATAACTTTTGGAATTCGGAGCTGACCGAGTCTACTATGAGGTACACTCATGAACTCAACAGAATTGTTGTATTTCCAGTTATATATAAGTCTGAGAACAGTAGTTTTTTTACATGTTGTTAATGAGACTATTTTCAATATTTATACAAAAATCGACGTTATTGAGATTTTTTTCTTCACCAAGAACAATAACTTTGGAATTCGGAGCTGGCTGAGTCTACTATGAGATACACTGATGAACTAAACAGAATTGTTGTTTTTCCAGTTATACATAATTCTGAGAACTTTAGACTTTTCACATGTTGTTGACGAGACTATTTTTAATGTCTATAAAAAAATCGACATTATTGTGATTTCTTTCTGAACCAAGAACAAAAACTTTTAGAGTCGGAGCTGACCGAATCTACTATGAAATACGATGACGAACTCAACAGAATTGTTATTTTTCCAGTTAAACATACGTCTGCGAACATTAGATTTTTTACATGTTGTTAATAAGACTATTTGCAATATCTATACAAAAATCAACATTATTGTGATTTTTTTCTGAACCAACAACAATAACTTTTGAGATTCATTTCTGAAATACGCTGACGAACTCAAACGAATTGATGTTTTTCCAGTTATATATAAGTCTGAGAACTTTAGATTTTTCACATGTTGTTAATCAAACTATTCTCAATGTCTATACAGAAATCGACATCATTGAGATTTTTTTCTTAACCAAGAAAAATAACTTTTGGAATTCGGAGCTGACCGAGTCTACTATGAGATACACTGATGAACTCAACGGAATTGTTTTTTTTTCCAGTTATATATAAGTCTAAGAACTTTATATTTTTCACATGTTTTGAGTGAAACTATATTCAACGTCTATACAAAAATCATCATTATTGAGATTTTTTTCTAAACAAAGAACAATAACTTTTGGAATTCGGAGCTGACCGAGACTACTATGAAATACGCTGACGAATTCAACAGAATTGTTATTTTCCCAGTTATATATAAGTCTGAGAACCTTAGATTTTTTACATGTGGTTAATAAGACTACTTTCCATATCTATACAAAAATCGACTTTATTAAGATTTTTTTCTGAACCAACAACAATAACTTTTGGGATTCGGAGCTGACCGAGTCTACTATGAAATACGCTGACGAACTCAACAGAATTGTTATTTTCTTCTAAGTTATCTAAGATTCTTAGAATATAAGCCATTTAAGTGACAAGTCCTCGTTTTATGAGTTTCTTTGCATGAATTCGTTGCTACAGTCCATACATCTGTAGTATGTAACTGTATAGTCATAGCCGATATAGTAGTTATGAAAAAGATGCCTTTTAGTAACCGACGCTAATCTCCAAGGTCCCCTCAGTTTCTTTTCCCGGGTAAATCTTGCTTCTGACGAGTGGGCGAAGATACCTGAGTTCTTATTATCCTACTCTACTTTCGAAGGCTTGCAGTTCAAATTCATTCAATTTTGAAAGCTTTCAAACTGGACTTGCAATTTTCGCACATATGAAGACTTTCCAATTTTACAATTTTTTAAACTGAAATAATCATATTTTTTTAGGTTTTTAGGAAAAGCAGTCTATTTTAACCCATTTACTGTAAAACAAGTTTTGGCCATAGATTTAACATGGGAAAATACAGCTTTTTGTCATTCTAATATATAAATGCGATATTTATTGTTAAGAATTCATCAGAGAATGAAAATAAATCATAAATTTAGTGGGTGAATAAGTAAGCCACCCCGACAGGTCCCCAGAGAAAACCACGTTAGTGACAAATTTGAATTTTACGTAATATAGTGGTTTATAAACGGTTTTCGAAAGTTTTTTTTCAGAAATAATCATTAATAGGTCATTGAAAAATGCCCATTTATCTTTTCACCAATTTGCGACTGTTTAAACAATTTTAATTTGTTGAATCATTTGTGATTTCAGGTAAAGTCGCGGAAGGAACATATCTCCTGGGCCTTATGAGTTCGCCAATTAATGGTATGAAATTAATTTGTTTGACTAATTTTACAATTATTTAAATAATGCGCGTTTGTGAAAGTTTAGTTTACCTGAAAAAAGCAGGAAAAATATTTCACCTCAGAAAATTTTAGGCAGATTTTAATATTTGTGAGTACTTATTCGTTTTATAAGAATACTCGTAAATATTTAAAAAAAATGTTAATATATTTAATTATAGTGAAAATAATATATATATAAATATAGTTTAAATATTATATTTTTGCCATGTTTTGAAATATTGAAATATTTAAAGGTACTACTTTGTTTCCTAAGAATACTCTTAAATGTTTAAACAAATTAAATTTCTGTAAACAATGTTAATTTGTGTAAAGATTTAAAAGTATTAATAGAAAACATAGTAGTTCTTTAAAATATTTAAAGCTTTTGAAAAATGGCAAAAGTATAATATTTCAAGAAAATACAATTTTTTAAATAATTCAAATTTGTTTAAATATTTACGAGTATTGTTAGAAAACAAATTCGTATTTAAAAATATTAAAACATGTCGAAAATTTGGTGATATAAAATTTTTCTCCTGATTTTTTATGGCTAAACTATATACTTCAACAAACACGCATTATTTAAATATTTATAGAATTATTCAAACAAATTATTTTATGCTTACTTCTGATTAGCGAACTCATAACGTCTAGAAAATACGTTCAATTCTCGAATTAACTGAAAAAAACGTTTTAAAAAATTTTAATTCTTTGAATAATTGAAAATTCGTTACTAGATGACTGAGTATCCTTAAATTACCAACTTATGAATATTTATGAGAGAAAAAACTTTGAAAGAGCTTTAAGAAACCGCAATATTATTTAAAATTCAAATTTGTCACTGACTTTTTCCCATGTTAAATCAGTGAGAAACACCATTCTCTTTGCGCGACCCCTAAATATTAACCGATTTGGATGAAATTTTAAGGAGATATTTTTTTTTTTTTGGCATTCGAACAAAACTCGGGGATGAGAGCAAAGAAGTTTGAAAAGTGGAAAATAAGGGCCACCCTAATAATATATGAATCATCAACTTTCACCTACAATGCGTATGAAAATCGATATTCCACAATACAGTCGAAATAAAAATATTGTTTAAACGAAAAGCAACTCCTTCGAACCACGAAGCTACGACTTTGTCAACAAAGAATGTTTTTCAGAATTTTGCAGTGTAAATAAGGTCTCTGATTTTTGGCCTCCTGAAAAATACCAACACCGGTTTTTGGGCTCCAACCCCTACAGTTGAAAAGCAGCCCCTTGACACAACGAAGATATGACTTTCTCAAGAAATAATGTGTTTTAGAATTTTACAGTGTATAAAGGTTCTCCGATTTTTGGGCTCCTGGAAAATACCAACACCCAGTTTTGGACTGCAACCCTTACAGTGGAAAAGCAACCCCTTGACACCACGAAGATATCACTTGGTCAAAAAATAATGTTTTTTAGAATCTTACAGTGTATATGGGGTCTCTGATTTTTGGGATTCTGGAAAATACCAACACTAGTTCTTGAGCTCCAGCCCTTACAGTTGAAAAGCAGCCCCTTGACACCACGAAAATATGACTTTGTCAAAATATAATGTTTTTTAGAATTATACAGTGTAAATAGGCTTTCTGATTTTCGAGCTCCTGGAAAATACCAACACCCAGTTTTGGACTGCAACCCTTACAGTTGAAAAGCAACCCCTTGACAGCACGAAGATATCACTTGGTCAAAAAATAATGTTTTTTGGAATCTTACAGTGTATATAGGGTCTCTTATTTTTGGGATTCTGGAAAATACCAACACTGGCTCTTGAGCTTCAACTCTTACAGTTCAAAAGCAACCCCTTGACACCACGAAGATATGACTTTGTCAAAAAATAAAGTTTTTCAGAATTTTACAGTGTAATTAGGCTCTCTGATTTTTGAGCTCCTGGAAAATACTAACACCCAGTTTTGGGCTGCAACACTTACAGTTAAAAAGCAAACCCTTGACATCACGAAGATATGACTTCGGCAAAAAATAGTGTTTTTCATAATTCTACAGTTTAAGTAGGGTCTATGATTTTTGGGCTCCTGAGAAATACCAACACCGATTTTTGGGCTCCAACACTTACCGTTGAAAAGCAGACCCTTCGCACCACGTAGATATGACTTTGTGCAAAAAATAATGTTTTTTAGAATCTTACAATGTATATAGGGACTCTGGTATTTGGGGTTCTGAAAAATACCAACACTTGTTCTTGAGCTCCAACCCTTACTGTTGAAAAGCAGCCCCTTGACACCACAGAGATATGACCTTGTCAAAAACCAATGTTTTTTAAAATTTTACAGTGTAAATAGGGTCTCTGATTTTTGGCCTCATAAAAAATACCAACACCGATTTTTGGGCTGCAACACTTACAGTTGAAAAGCAACCCCTTGACACCACGAAGATATGACTTTGTCAAAAAATAATGGTTTTTAGAATTTTACAGTGTAAATAGGCTCTCTGAATTTTGGGCTCCGGGAAAATACTAACACCCAGTTTTGGCATGCAACCCTTACAGTTGAAAAGCAACTCCTGGACACCACGAAGATATGACTTCGTCAAAAAACAAGGTTTTTTTTGGAATTTTACAGTGTAAATAGGGTCTCTGCTTTTTCGGCTTCAGAAAAATACCAACACCGGTCTTTGGCCTGCAACCCTTACTGCTCAAAAGCAACCCCTTGACACCACAAAGATATGACTTTGTCAAAATCACTGTTTTTTAGAATTTTACAGTGTAAATCGGGTCTCTGATTTTTGGGCTCCTGAAAAATACCAATACGGATTCTTAGGCTCCAACACTTACAGATGGAAAGCAACTCCTCGGAACCACGAAGATATGACAGTGTCAAAAAACAATGTTTTTGAGAGTTTTACAGTGTAAATCGGGTCTTTGATTTTTGGGCGCTTGAAAGATGCCAACACCGATTTTTGGGCTTCAACCCTTACAGTTGAAAAGCAACTCCTTCGAACCACGAAGCTACGACTTTGTCAACAAAGAATGTTTTTCAGAATTTTGCAGTGTAAATAATGTCATTTTTTAGATGACAGTTGCTCCCAGTGGGACTCTGCGGTGGTTGTTAACCTTTAGTTTTTAATTATATATAATACTTGTACCGTCGTATGTTTTCAGGGCCGAAGATATTATAAACATCACGACACACTTTTCAGGCGGACCTATAGTCTCATAAAATACTTATTTCGAATAAAATATCGTACATCACTCGGAAGATAGGTCCTCACGTGGAGCTCAATGTTCGCAAGGACACTGATCAAACATTGATCTCCCCGTAAAGACATGTCTAACATTCCTTGGGATTTACTATTAAAATTTTCACATGAATCGTGTGAACACTTTTTTATTATATTGAAACCTTTCAAAATCCTTGAAAAGCTTAAATATTTTAATTCGAAATTTTCCAGAATCTATATTTTGGTTTAAATCTTTTCAACTTTTAAAGTAAGTTTGAATCTTTTGAACATTTGTAAATATCTCCTCAACTTGCTCGAATGTTTTCTAATTGAATAATTGGTTAACTATTTTATACATTAAAATCAAATAATTTCATTACCGAATAAAAAAAATTGAATATTTTTTGACTGAAACAACATTTGTATTGGATTTGAAATTTAATCAAACCGTTTAATTCGGAATCTATTAACTTTAAATTATTTTAATTTTTAACGTTAAAATCTGTAAGTTGTTTGATTTTGAACAGATGAAGAATCGCCCTGTAAAACACATTGAAGATTTTAAACGCTATACATATTTTATTGTTTAAGTCTTCAAAACTGAATTTGAACATTTTTTAAGTTCAAAATTTACCCATAAAAATGAAGACATAAAATGAACGTAGTGTATACGGATCCGGCATATTTTGCCGGATTCTAATTTTCTATTCCGGCATATTTTACCGGATCTTAATTTTCGCTTCCGGCTAGGCACCCCTGTGACCGAAACTTACGTATTAAAACTGCCTTTATGTTAGGATCAAGTTTTTTCCTGGGAGATCTCTCGGGTATATATACCATATTTTGAGATTCCTCTACGTATGAATTAGCAAGGGCATATTCTCCCCACAATGATTGGGCTAAGTACTTTATAAATTTCGAATAAGCTCTTTCCAGATTTATCAACTCCCACGCATTATAAGGTATGAAGTATCCTCCGGATAAGTGGACGCATTTTATCTATGACAGTAGAAAAGTGGGTTCAATTACATACTCTGAGTTGGCTGGAGTTTTCCCGATCGAAAATACGAACGTTAAGGGGCTTAATCTATTTAAGTTTTTAATAAAGCTCGAATCTGACCTAATTTGAATCCTAGATCTTATGCAGACTTTCATCATGAAAAGACTGATCCTTTGACCTTGGATTAGCGAAAAATATTCCACGCGTATTCTGACTATTACAGAAGAATATATTTATCACCTGTTCCCCACGTTGATTAATGTGCTGGAATGATTCATAACGAGGAAGAGCCGCTGCACGTTCTGAGTATCTTTCTTTAACAAAATCTGCAATGAAGCGTGTATAAATTCAAATACAATTTGGTATAAATCCGTATAATTTTGGGTTTGTTGCACTGATTATAATAAGTGTGTGAAAATATAGTACCATTGTATACAGTTTTTGGATCAATTAAAACATCTTTACAAATAGATCCTCCGCTCGACCTTTTTCTTTGAACATTTTTTATAGAAACTATCGCACGATCTGGAGAATTCGTTTCACTTTGATTACCCAACATTACAGTATTTTCAAAACCTTCAGATTCTGAAACCATTAGGAATGTAATTTTTGTTTTGACAAACAATAATTGTGATTTTTGTTTTCAACAAAAATTGATTGTAAGGGAGTCATCGTGGCTCAGATGGTATAGTGATTGTTCAATGTTCCAATACTGCAGCCTTGGCAGCCACGCTGGCGCGGGTTCGATTCCCAAAGCAGGAAGCGAGGCTGGACGTGGGAAAAACCAGGGCCATTTTTCGATTTTCACGACCTCGACAACGTCATCGCCGGAGTCCAGAGTCGCGTCCCCTGATATGTCGTGGTCAGCTGGTTTCAGAAGTGAATATTCTCCAATTCCCTACTTAGAGCACCAGTTAAATTTAGTCAAGGGAAAAACCAGGGCCATTTTTCGATTTTCACGACCTCGACAACGTCATCGCTGGAGTCCAGAGTCGCGTCCCCTGGAATTTCGACTTTTGAAGTTCAAATGGCGGACCCAATATGGCGGACATGAAGTTTTGGAAGCTCTACGACTTTCGCGCAACTCTGTACTCAGGGGTCTTCGGGGTCGCTGATTATGAATTTGACATCGAATTTTTAACATTCAAAATGGCGGACCCAATATCGCTGACATGAAATTTTGGAAGCTCTATGATTTTTGCACAACTCTGTACTCGGGGGTTTTCGGGGTCGCTGATTATGAATTTAACATTGAATTTTTTGAATTCAAAATGGCGGACCCAATATGGCGGACATGAAATTTTGGAAGCTCTACGACTTTCGCACAACTCTGTATTCGGGGGTTTTCGGGGCCGCTGATTATGAATTTGACATCGAATTTTTAAAATTCAAAATGGCGGACCCAATATCGCGGACATGAAATTTTGGAAGCTCTACGATTTTTGCACAACTCTGTACTCGGGGGTTTTGGGGGTCGCTGATTACGAATTTGACATCGACTTTTGAAGTTCAAATGGCGTACCCTATATGGCGGACATGAAATTTTGGAAGCCCTACGATTTTCGCACAACTCTGTACTCAGGGGGGTTTCAGGGTCGCTTATTATGAATTTGACGTTGAATTTTTAACATTCAAAATGGCGGACCCAATATCGCTGACATGAAATTTTGGAAGCTCTACGATTTTTGCAAAACTCTGTACTCAGGGTTTTTCGGGGTCGCTGATTATGAATTTGACATCGAATTTTTGAAATTCAAAATGGTACACCCAATATGGCGGACATGAAATTTTGGAAACTCTACGATTTTCGCACAACTCTGTACTCGAGGGTTTTCTGGGTAGCTGATTACGAATTTCGAATTGGATTTTCAGAATTTCATATAGCGGATCCAATGGCATCCATCGCGTACTCCACATATCTATGTCTTTTGCGTTTTGTTTGTGACATGACGAAGGTAGTAAAAATAAATAACTGAATCTTCCAAGTAGTTGGTATTGAAAATCGTCCAATCAATTCACAACGGAATGTTGACAGTATCTTTTTCAACTCGATCTAAATACAGTGCATGAAACAAATGAAGATATGATACAAACGACTTGACGTTGCCTGGGGAGTTATTCATTTGGTTCTGCATCAGAACAAAGGAACCCAGGCAACAGTGTCTTTTACAAGTCTATATGAATATAGTGCATAAAAACAAATGAAGATCCGATACAAACGACCGGATGTTGCCTGATGGAGAACAAATGAATGACTCCTGAGGCTACGTCGGGTCGTTTGTATCAGATCTTCATTTGTTTCATGCACTATGTTCAGATCGAGTTGTAAAAGACACTGTCAACGTTCCGTTGTGAATTGATTGGACGAGTTTCAATACCAAGTTCCTGGAAGATTGAGTTATTTATTTTTACTACCATCGCCCTGTCAAAAACAAAACGCAAAAGACGTTATGTTCCTACCTATGTGGAGTACGCGGTGGATGCATCAGAAAATGATTTCGATGAAATAATTACGTCGCCAAATCCAGAAGACTCTGGCTCCGATAATTCGGATTCTGATACTGAATGGGACGAAAATGTTCCGGAAATAAGTTAAGCAGAAGCTTGTAAAACTTACACCGAAAATCAAGCTGAACAAGAAGGAAATCATGATTTTTGTTGGGCAGATGGTGAAAAAAGATACCCCAATATTATTGAGGACAACATTTTACTGAGGGATCTTGTATACCCCTCTCCAAAAAGTCTCTACCTCGTTGGGCTTGGGTGGATTTTTGACAGAAACAGGGTGTTTTCTAAAGAGGCGAGATGGATCAGCGAGAAACTTTTGATTCTCCCTGATCCACCTCTCCCTCTTCTGTATTCTTTTCCTTGCGTCAGATAACAGCCGTATTTTGTCAACAATATGCTGCTTGATTGTCAGCAGCTTTGACTTGTTGGTTGATGGTCCATATGTCGAACTCTTGCGAGATTTCTCCACGAAGGGAGGCATCCATTTCAGCCAGAACTTGTGGCTTAGGAGGAACTTGCATGTTCATGTTCCTTCTTGTCCTGAAATCGTGATCATCTCTCGAAAGGTGCCTGCTTTCCGCGGTTCGTATTATTGTTGCTTCCTCATTTTCGGCTGCAGCTTGATCAAGCAGCGGTTGGGGAAGCGCCTCGGCGTACATATCCATTTTTCGAGAGGTAGTCGCGTTGATTTCGCAAGAATTGAATCGAAGCTTGCTGAAGCTCCGGGTGTTTTTGGCACCACAGAGTATGCATACGCGCCATAAAGCCTTGACGAACAGGGATAATGCTGGAATCGTAGCAGTCTGGCATGACATCCTTGAGTTGATTCTTCCACTCAACGTGGGCGTGACGCCGGTTCGTCGTCGTGTTTCGATCTAAATTATATGCAGCTCCCCGAGCTGTAGGATGATCGGCATTGTTTGCCGACCTATTGTCGGGTGCTCTGCGCGTTCGATCGTTTCGAACTACATCTACAACTTTTTGGTATTTTGGTGCACGGTAGCTATGCCTTCGCTTAGGGTTATTCCTTCGGGACCATCCCTTGACAATTGTCCGCGACTGCTTAATAATGATTGTAACCATATTCAGCAGAAACTCTTGGTACAGGGACCCTCTATCCGCAACGCGAGTACGCGTTCGGTGGCTTTGTCATAGGCCCTTCAGTTCTATTCCAAAGGAATCGAAACCGAAACGAATATATATGTATTATAGCCTGCATTTTTCCGATTATTTTTTATTTCATTAATTTGAATCTTATTTTTACTTTATTCTGGACTCAGAATGAGTCCATGAATTTCCTGAAGGGCGCCAGATAGTTTTCCTACCTTAAAACTATCAGAAGGTAAATGACATGGATTCTATTCCGAACTTTACTTTCACTTTAATTTGATTCATCACTAGACAAGCTTTGCCGGATAGTCTAGTAGAGATTTAGAGGCGGTTCCGTACCGCCATTTTGACCCGACAGAACGTTCTTTATACAGAGTGATTTGAGCGACCACTTGACAGGAGAGATTACTAATTACAGTGTTCTCTTTTTCTTTCCTGTGAATTTAAACGGAACTCAGTATTACACCACACGCGCGGGGGTCCATGATGACCCTGGAGTCACATTATTCTAAGGGCGACCGAGTCGAAAAGAATTACCTTGCCCGAGGTCAGAAACCAACAAATTTCAACGGCGTGTGCCTACCAGTTCGGCACACGACGTTGAAACTAAGAAGTCGAGCAAAACCGAACAGATACGTTTACAGAGACCCACGAATGACATTTCGTAGAGTGGCTTCTCCGTTCTCCATCTCATAGGAGTCGGAGTGCCACTCGTGTCTAGAGCCTAGAACTGCTGAGTGAGAGGACGGTCGAACGAGGAGGACAACTGCCAAGTTCGGTTTCCTGCAGCGTGGTGGCGCACAGTCAGCATGCGCTAACTTTCACGCAAGCATTCGTCGCCTGCCGCTAGTCGATGGTCCAGGATTGGGGCTGACTTGAGTCAGCACGCAGATTATCCATGGCCGCTGGCTCTTGTTTTTCCGAGCGCTGTCGCACGTGTGGGAATCCCGTCCACCACGGATACGCATCTTTCTTCGACACCTCATTAACCCGTCGAAAATCAATACACAGACGGTAATTACCGTCCGGCTTACAAGGTGCAAATTGGGTCGACTGACTCAATATAAAAAAGGAAATAGAACCAGAAAGCTGATACACCATGTTACTAAAACCATCCATCCTCGGTACATCGAGAAAAACGAGAAAGAAAAAAAAATATTGGATGAGATTATAGACGCCCAACGGCAAAGACTTGATGTTCTTACGGCTAGACTGCGTCATTACAAAAAGAGTAGTGTAAGAAGGCAACAAAAGCGAACCTTTCACGCAGATGAAAGAAGGTTTTAACGTGAACTGAGTTTAAAGCAAAAAAAACCATCAAGACATCAAAGTGCCTCAACAGGAAGACATGACTAACTATTGGTCAGGTGTTTGGGGAAAAATTAACTGACAGAAGCAATTTAAACTCTGCGTGGTTCCAACTAGAGAAGGCACGAGCTAGCAATAACCCTGAAATGGAGCTGACTAACATCACAGCTTTAGATGTTTCAACTGTTTTGAAAAGAACAAGTAACTGGAAAGCTCCATGTCCGGACATGGTGCACAACTTCTGGCACAAGTACCTGACTAGTGTGCATCCTGCGTTGGCAAGATGTTTTCAGAAGATCATCGAACAACCAAATCTGATGCCAGGCTTTATGCTCCAGGATACTACGTATATGTTGCCTAAAAAACCAGATGCTCAAAATCCATCTGATTTTCGACGGATAGCCTGTCTTCCAACAATATATAAATTTCGTACAGCCATAGACGCTGTTGCCATGACGCAAGCTCGTAAACATCAAAGAAACTTGCATAAGAAATACATTGATTACAAGCAAGCGTTTCCTTCCATGCCACATGCCTATTTGCTTGAAGTCTTAAAAATATACAAAATTTTCCCGCGCATCATTGACTTCCTAAGTCGTGCGATGATGATTTGGGGTACAAGAATCAAGTATTTTGATCATGGACAATCAAGGATAACTAGATCAATATGCATTACGACGGGTGTATTCCAAGGAGGCTCCTTCAGTATATAATGCTTCTATTTAGCTTTGAACCCACTGAGAAAACACTAAATAGCATGTCTCATAGGTTCCGAATACATGATAAGTTCGGACTAGATAAATGCAGAACAGTGCAATTTAACCAGGGGCGAATTAGGGACCGCAGCGCTAGAGAACAATTTCGAGAATGACATCGAGCCAACGGCTGAGGGGGAGTCATATTCTTGAATCTAAGGGTATTCAGCATACGATAGTTAAGAAAAACCTAACGTCTACCTTCACTACAAGACTCAGATTGGTTCTGAAGAGTTCTCTTAACTCGGCAAACAAAATCAGGGCGATCAACACCTATGCCATCCCTGTCCTCATGTACTCCTTTGGTCTCATCAAATGGTCGAACACCGACCTCGAACAATTAAACAGAATCATCCCCGTAGAAATGACGAAGTACCGAATGCACCACAGTAATTCGGCGATTGAAAGGGTAGTTCTACCACGACATAGAGGGGATAGAGGCATTGTACGTGTCAGGAAACTGTGTGGGTCAAAAGTTATACAGTTGCGAGACTATTTTAACAGCAAGCGAGATGTTATGCTTTACAATACCATCTGTAAAGCTGATCTTGACTACACGTCCTTGAATTTGTCCTCACAGGAGGCCTTGAATATCAGGGCAGAAAATATATAGAGGAATTAGAAACGAAACGGAGAGAAGAAAGACAACCACGCGAGCACCCAAAAACGTTAGATCAATATGAAGTGGATAGTAAGGCATCCAATATTAGGCTGAGAAAGGGCGTCCTATATCCGGAAACGGTAGAATTCGTTATTGCGATACAGGACAGGGCTGTCAGCACCACAAGTATAGCGAGCTAAGGCATGAAGTAAAGACAATATGGAGAAATGCGAAACATGCATCTATTCATCCTATTGTGATTTCGGCTACAGGAAATGTGCACGCAAGATGCACTGAACATCTTGAACACATTCTTCTAGAACATTCTTGATGACGGCGTCAAATTAAACTGCGAAATTTTTTGGTAAACAAGTTCAAGGTTATTTTTCATGACGCATTACATTTTGCGTTGCAAAAAAAAAAATATCGCAAACGTGTTGATTATAATGCAGAATCTTCTAGAACTCACGGATGAAGAGAAAGATAACAAAATTTAAATTAGAAAATATTTTAAGCCAATCGAATAATATAGGTAAGAGAGTATCTAAAAGAATAAAGCATACCGTTGCAATTTGGTGGAGGTTTCTCTCATCCTGCTTATGATTTTTTGCTACGCAAGAGTATTTCTTATGTCTTTTTAAATTATCGAGTCTTGAGTAAGTTCTGGAACACCTTGAACATGTGGAAGTCATCTTGTCACTGGCACATTGAAAATGGATGTTCATTCATGAAAGCAGAGTGTACATCCTCAACCTCCTCCTCCTTATATCCTCCTCTTCCAACTCCTCCTCCTCATCATCATGCCCTCCTCATCCCCTCCCCTTCCAGCTCCTCCTTCTCCTCATGCCCTCCTCTTCCAACTCCTCCTCATGTCCTTCTCTTCGAACTCCTCATCATCATCATGCCCTCCTCTTCCAACTCCTCCTTCTCATCATGCCCTCCTTTTCAAACTCCTATTCCTTCTTATCCTTTTCCTCTTTCAACTTCTCCTTCTCCAACCACCTAAAAACAGTTGCATTTTTAATGAAAGAGATTAAACTAGTTTCAACTCTATAGTTAAAAATAGTATATTGTGTATCGAGGGCGTAAAGAAGGCTATTTTGAAGAGTATGAAGTTGCTGCCCGAGCGAAGCGAGGACGGCAGTCACACGAAGCAAAATAGCTGTACGTCCTTGATACAGACCATACTTTTCGTCATAATCTGTAATGATTGTGTAATCTGTAATGATAATGTTTTGTGTACTTGCCAATTTTAGATTATAGGTGAAAGGAAGAAATACCGTACTTTGCAGAAGGGAGACTGTCAGGTCTGGCAATATAATTTTCCAAAGATATAGATAAATTCTTCCATGTTCTCACTTGCGGGGTGCGGTGAAGCGAGCGTAAAGTTTCACGTTGGCCCAACGACGGAGTGTGCATGTGCGAACGTCACTGGGCTGGAAGCAGCCACATTACGCCGGCTTCACGTACATGCAAGATGAGAAGGAGAAGGGCGTGATGAAGATGAGGACATGAGGAGGAGGAGGAGTTGGAAGAGGAGGGCATGAGGAGGAGGATGAGGATGAGTTAGAAGAGGAGGGCATGAGGAGTTGGAAGAGGAGGAGGATGTAAACTCAGCTTTCATGAATGAACAGCGATTTTCACTGTGCCAGTTTCAAGATGACTTCCACATGTTCAAGTTGTTCCAGAACTTACTCAAGACTCGATAATTTAAAAAGACATGAGAAATACTCTTGCTTGGCAAAAAATCATCAGCATAATGAGAGAGACTTCCACCAAATTGCAAAGGTGACTGGAGTTCTAAGGACAATGCAAGGTAGTAACAGGTCGATTGATAAGGATAGAAAAGCAATTCATCATAAGCATAAGATTTTCAAACCTGACGACGAGAAACAAGCTATTCAGGAAGTCTGGAAACGACGATGCTCTTCACGTAAGAATCTAGCGTGAATTACTGAGAAGTCTAAAGATGAAGTGGAACCGCTTGTGAAGAAGCCAAAAATCGAAGCAGAGGAAGAAGAATTTAGCCAAGATGACGATTCACCACCTGTGATAACCAAAAATAATGCTGATGATAAGTATGTCAATGATAATGATGATAATGATGATGGCGATGAGGAGGATGATGATGAAAGTGAAATTTCCTCCTCCTCCTCCTCCACCATCACGCCCCTTCTTCCACGCTTTAATAGTTTATTTAATTGAGAATAATTTAAAATTCAAGAGGAGAAACGTGGTTACAACTATTTCTAATGAAATGCATATTTGGCAAATATTCAAAATCGACGAGATTTAGCAGCAGTTCTTGGTTACGGAGAAAAACAGCAAGTAACAATTTCTTTCAATTGTCAAGCTTATCTTGCCTTCTGACTCACATAAACCACACACATTCTTGGCCCATGCTGCTCACGCCCATTAAGCATACTTTTTATCGGTGAAGCACTGGTCCGTGATTGGTTCGCGACACTAGCGCCGCGAATCGCTTGTTCCCAAACTAAGCCCTACTCCCGACGTCTCATTCCCCGCGCAATTCATCTCAGCTTGGTGGGCAATGTCGCCTCTATACCTATCTTACCTCTACGGTAGTGTCGGGAATGTCAATAAGCACGTAAGATTATTTCACGGGAATAAATATGATAGAGAAAAGTGTACTTGGTAAGTATAAACAACTATTAAAAAAAATGTTGTATTGTGTTCTATAAGTCTAACCTTATAAAAAACGTTGGGCTCCTAACCTCAAATTGTGCGGTCAAGATAGCAACGTTTTTAATTTTTTGTTTATGTACATGTAAAATCTCGTCGAGGCAAATTGAGATAAATGTCATTTTTTTTTATTTTCTCTGAATCTAAGCTTAAAATTAGATAATAAACTTATGAGCTGAACATCTGGGCTTCGCATCCTGGGACAAATATTCGTGTATTAATTTTTCTTTTACAGATTTAAAAATATACTTGTGTATTGTAAACAAGTTTCTTTGATTTAACAGTGAAAATAGATGTCATTTGTTAATAATTTTTTGTCGAATAGATCTGCTACGTCTTCAGAAAACGAGAAAAAAGTGAGTGGAATTGCAAAAAAGCCTGAGTAATCATATGCTTTTTCTATTTACTCACAGCTGATTAACGGAGCAGGCTACACACTTTTTGTAAACTCTTCTTTCGTTTGAATGTCTTTCTTTCAGTAATCATTATTTTGTTTTTATTACTGCTGCGTGATTCTTATCTGTTTTCTATTTTTCGTTTGTTTTATTTTTTAATGTGCTTCTAATTACTTGAAACTGAAGTAAACGGAGGCGACTACACACTTTTGGAAAACTCTTCTTTCACTTGAATGTCTCTTTCTTTCAGTAATCATTATTTTATTTTTATTACTGCTGCGTGATTCTTAATGCGTTTCCTATTTTTCGTTTGTTTTATTTTTGAATGTGCTTCTAATAACTTGAAGCTGAATTAAACGGAGGCGACTACACACTTTTTGAAAACTCTTCTTTCTCTTGAATGTCTCTTTCAGTAATCACTATTTTGTTTTTAATATTAGTTTTGTTTTGCAGGTGCGATGAAATATTTTCTGATCGCAAGTGCTTGTATAAGCACGTGCGAGAAAGACATTACGAGGTGATACAGGAGGACAACGAAAATTTGAATTCAATTTCATGCGCCGAATGTGGACAGATTTTCAGAAATTAAGAATTATTAAGCAGACATACGCAGAGAACACATGGATCTGATGAATTTCTGCTCGGCTTACGTTACCTACTTTGTAAAGCAGTTTTTCAGAGGGCTGTAGAACTGGATATTCACATTAATTCGACTCATGAACTTCCCCTGGCTGACCGGCCGAACGCAAGCATTACGCTACAGCGTAATGCTAAAGTAATTTAAAAGTAATATGGCATTATAATTATTAAAAGAAGCAAAATAAATATGTAAACTGTTGCAATTATAATAATACGCTAAAATTTACGTTAAATGGTTATGCCGTAATTGTAACAAGTTGCTTTTCCAGCGTTAAAAAATATTAAAAAAACAAAGTGGCTGTCATTGAAGTCGGGCCCCTGCATGTTGGCGACCCGCTCGAAGCTTCCGTTTGCAGACTGCAATGACAGCCACATTATTTTTTCATTTTTTAACGCTGAAAAAGAAACTTGTTGCAATTACGGCATGACCATTTAACGTAAATTTTACGAGGTTCTCTCTTTTCAATGGCTATCAAACACAAAATAAATGACCCAGCTTGCTCAAAATTTAACAGTAGTCTATTTATAGATGGGGTTGACGGGATCAGTGGTGCATTTGAAGTTACTGTGCAAAAAATTCCAAAAGTCACTGACATATCAAACAACCTTCCACGAATCGAGCGTTAACGCTGGAGTTCTCTCTACTGGCCAGTCCCGCGACCAGATATCAGCGACCTCCACTAGAATGGCCCCCGACATCATTGAGATATCGTTGAATCTGGGGACGCGCCATTCGCGGGGTAGCGCGTCAATCTCTTCAGAGATTTCCTCTCTCAGCCTGTCCAACTCCTCAGAAGTTAGACAGGCTTCAGAATAACTCGACGCAACGACAACTCCTTCCAGGGCCTTGTTAGCCGTCTGGGCGAAAGTGGGGCCATGTATATCGATATGAAGTTCACCTATCTCAGATATATAGTCCGATGAGACCCTTAAGCCCTCCCACCAGTTACAAGATCCCGCGATCCCAAGGGGGAGTAAAAATTGTCAAAGTGTGGTCCAATTTTCGTTTAAAAATATTTGCCAAAATATTTCAAATTTTTCATAATTCTTTGATATCAGTATTTAGTACCACAACCACTGTACAATAACAAATATTTAACAACAATGAATTATTAACAAATAATTAAAATTGGTTGCCAAAACGTGTACTACTTTAAGTCCCAGTCACTTCCCACATTTCCTTCGAATAATAATTTTTTTCGAAAAATGTCTCAATAAAGTACTTATATTAAAAAACGAGTTGGTAAAGCTTGAAAATGGTAGAAAACTTCATTCAGAAATTACGAATAAAAAATACTTTAAATGTCTGATAACGCACCTCTCCTAACCTACCTCTCTTAAACCACAAATTTAAAATGATCAACAAATGTTCAATAGCTAAGATTCGGGGATTTGAAATATACTTCAAAGGCTGTCCCAACAGTTTTTTATTTCATCACGCGGCATTGTTATTTTAAGATAAAACTCAAAAATAATTATTTGAACTATTGATATTTCGGCATCAAATTGTCAGTTTTATTCTCACGAAGATTTGTGTACAGTTCAAAATTGATTTATCAACGTTGATTCCAAATAATAATAAATATCACTGTTGTTTCAATTTTTATTCATTCTTGTGGCCATATGTATGACTGATATGACTGATTATAAGTCTAATTCTCACTGATTGCAGTGAAATCTCTCAGTCCATAAATATAGATTCTCGCTGTTACCGACTAAGAGATTTATCTGTCAATCAGTAATATTTCTCTGGAAGAAACGTGAAATTGAGTATGATAGCAGAGACCCTCTCCTGGCTATTTACGGCAGTGATATTGAACTGATTTATGTCGCCTAAAAAAAATCAAGCATGTACACTGAGGCTTTTATCTGCTTTGTATTTAAATTCCAAACATGCGAAATAAAGACAATTTTGTTATTTAGGTTTAGTCCGATTTTCATTGGTAAAAAACTCAAATTGAATCTATTGGCTCTAAAATTGATGTCAAAAATAATATTTGCTATGCTAGATTGTTCCTTTTTTAATATCAGTGCTTTACTGCATAATAATATAAATGGCAATTTTTTTAATTTAAGCCTACGCCTACGAAACCCTTACTAGAGATCGCTTGCCGACCTCTTCTCGCACTGATTTTTTATTGACGAGGAAAGAACTTGAATAAACTCTTTAAGCAGCATAATGAATGCAAATATATTCTAGAAACATAAATATGTTCGGTCAAATTTATACTAATTGTTGCAAACAAATTATATAAACAAATAGGGAAAAGTAGGGTATGTTATCAGTGCGGGGCACGCCGTACAGTGCGCTGAATCGGGAATTTACTATTCAAAATCACCTACAGCCCACAATTCTGAACCGATTTTTAATTTTTTTGTTTAGAAAGGCGTTGGTATACTTCGCGTGCTCGCAAGCTCTGCCATCGTTAATAATCCTACGAAATACCCTGAATTAACCTTGTATGTACTCTTTATAGCAAGATTGCACAAGTGAAGGGTTCAAAACAACGTCATCGAAGATTATCATTCAACAGTCGCGTTTTAGATCGCTCCGTGAACTAACATTATTTTAAAACGAATTTTATATTGGGAATTTTAGAGCTGCATTTTTCAAAGCCTAAATAAACCACAACCATGTGGAAATTAATTAATTTGACAATTCTAACCTTTTTCCACATTTAAACTCCAAATAATTCAAAAGACAACTTTTATAATTTTGAAGTATTTACGAGCCTCTATCGGAGTATAAACTTGTCAAAAATTCAACTAGATACTGGATTTTCACTTAATAATTGCATACTTCCCTTCATTTCAAAATCTTTACATTTTAGAAAAAATAAATCTCAATCCATTGTGAGTTTCCTTCTATGACGGATTGATCACCCGTAGATGGAATTCTTACAATGAATTCACTTATCACAATCATTTCAAATTCTGACAAACTTCCAAGATTATAACTTCTATTCACAGTATACGTATAACTAGCCTTAGCATATTATCCCTTTTATATCATTTTGCATTTTTGTTAAACGCCCTTCAGGCCATACAATTCATTGAATTATTATCATAATAGTTTAATCCATTCCGTAATGTCTTGAACATCTCAGCAGAGATATTCATAAAATGCGGACTCTTTTACTCGTTCTTTCCGAAGTTCAATCGTCTAACCTTCACTGTCATTTCCATTGCACAACGGAGGCAACTACTGGTTGGTGATCAACGCGCATATGCGGTCGGACAATTCACTTACTTTGCGACGAACACTAATTCATCAGATAAACACAAATAATATTCCATTTCTGAACCAAAAGAAAAGTTTCTAAACTGATTATTGACATTTTATTCATAACCGAGACAACAACTGTATGACAGATCCATAATCCACTCGTAGGCAGATTTACAATTTTATGGAAAGGAGTTCTTACAATTAACTCATTTAAGAACCTTTCATACCTTGGATAGTCACTAAAGGCGAATATCTGATTATCTATTACAGTTTATAAATAAAGAAAAGTCTAAAACGATCATTGCAGTTCACACAAACTACTTTAAAATTAACGTGAGCGAATTTGTGTACAACCCAGCTTTGAATCATAATTTGATTCAATTGAATAGGCTATCACCCTTCATTAAAATTAATTATTCAAAAATTCTAATTTGGCATAAAATTTCATTGTCAACAATTGGCACAGTTCAAATTCCAATATTAGATCAAATTGTTGAATTTGACGTCATAACCTCATAAATTCCAACCGAGATCTCTGGTATAGTGGGTGGATCATTTTTAAAACAGTTAAACTTATTTATTCCTGAGTTTCTCCAATAAATTAAAGGAATTCAGCCACATTTTGACTGAAATGTTCTAAAAGTTGTGTGCTCTTAACAAGATGAACTCTCGGCTTCATTACTCGTCACAGTATCACGGTCTGACGTTTACTGCATTTCCCCACTGAACAACTAAGTCGTATCACTTGGCAGTGATAAAAGCATAATTACGCTCAAACTTCTCATTTACGTTACAACGAAGCTTTTAGCCGCTTGTGACCAATAAATAATTTCAACAAATATCAAATCTAAACTTGAATTCTTTTCACGGATTCCTCTGAATAGAGCCCTCCTAGTAGAGGCAGTTCTCATGAGGAAATCACCTTTTAATAATTGGTAACAGTGAAAACTCGCTTAATCTATTAATCAAATAAAGTTCAAAAATAAAATTTTAAATTGTACGCACGCTACTTTAACACTAAAGTAAGTGATTTCGATTACAACCCATTCGTGAGTAATTACTTAATCTGGCAGAATGAAATCTGACCTCTCCTTGAATATTCGTGATCGAATTCTCGGCTCCTTCCGAATACAACATCACTGCCAAGGAGAAAGAAAAGGAGAAAAGGTATCAAAAACTTAAAAGGGAGCTGCAACGACTGTATCCAAAATATTCGGTACGAGTAATTTTCCTTGTGATATGTGCTCTCGGAGGTGCAAAACTTTCACTGGTTTGTAACCTCAAAGCTATGCCCCTGTGCCAAAAATATGCCACGGCACTTGCGAGATGGAGGCAGAAAGCTGTCATCCTTGTGTCGCTTCGTGTCCTCAAAACACACGAGAGTTTCGTTGTCCTGTCGTTGTGATTTCTTCGTGTCCTGTGGCCACCCATCTCACGGTTGTGGGACGTGGCCATGAATGGGATTTACTGCGGTCCTACTGGGACCCGATGTAATTTTTTAGATGACAGTTGCTCCCAGTGGGACCCTGCTGTGGTTGTTAACCTTGAGTTTTTAATATATATATTATATAATTATTATATAATATTCTGATAAGGTTTGAGGATAAACAAAAATTATGGCAAATTTCTATTCGGTATAATGATTTTAGGTAAGATAAGTATCATGGAAAATAAAATTCGAGAAAGCATCTCGAATATGTTGTCTTTGATTTCTAAAAATATAGAATATCTAAATATCCAGACTACTCAGACGTTTTACGACGCACATTGAATTGATTTTTTCATAATTCTGCGGGAAATTTAACACAATAAGTCCTTATCACAGCTGTTTTAGATAGGGCATGCTTTAAAAAGAAGAATTTAAAAAAAAAGGATTCAAATTGAGTTTGTGCTGAGTAATATGTGAAAAATTGCAGAAGTCATTGGCATCATAAAAGTTAAAAATTTTAAATTGATATCTATTATCAAACAATGTATTTTTTGCAACAACCACCACGAAAGTAAAAACTTCTATGCCTCTGGTGTCTGGATCATGCCAATCCCCGACAGGTCACATTGAGTCAAGCCACATTGCGGCAACTTTGATTTATGGCAAATCACATTGTGATAAGTCACATTGCGGCAACTCTCATTTCGAAAAATATAAAGTCCACCAAAAATTGTGAAAAATGCAGCAAGTCACATTTAAGACGAGACACATTACGGCACCTCTTATTCCAAAAAATGTGAAGTCCACAAAAAAATTAGCGAAAAGTATTGGTATGACTTAAATTAGTTCTATGATCAATCACAGCGGTGTCCTGCCACCCCTCATAGGATGTTTAAAAGGGGTAAGGGTGGTGACTAGATTATTTTTTTGTCTAATTTCGCTGTGACTTTTGCCAATTTTGTTTGGACTTCAAATTTTTCCGCATGAGAGATGCCGCAATATGACTTGCCGCGAATGTGACTAGCCGTGAATGTGACTAGTTGCAAATGTGACTGGCCGCATATGTAACTTGCAACTTTTTTTTTTTTAACCTTTATAACATTGGTAATTTTAATGACTTTTTTTTTATGTCAAAAACTTTTTGGATTTTTCAGAAACAAATGTTTGAACTTGATTAAAAAAAATCCATTGTCGATTATTTAAATTTTTTGCATAGATAGCTTGCAATGATAAGTTTAAATTTAAAGTTTTTCGGGTATCAATCGTGTGCAAAACTACGAAACTTGCCAACGTTTTGTGAACATTGCAGTTCACTTCTTCAAGGCTGACCTGTAACTGAAGTTTCAGGTTATGTTATTCTTATATAGATTCTCTGCGATGCCTATGATTGGCCAGAGCGCCCCATGGTGGGAACTGCTCGAACGTGATTGGCCAATCAATTCTTTCTTAATAAACCCGGGAGGACGGGACGCCAAATTGGATTGGTATTATATCCATTCTCCCTATTGATGTTATTAGGGTGTTTTAAAATTTCGATTGCTTCTCTATGTTTTCTTGGAAAAATATTGTACGTTTTTGCGATGACGGTTGTTTTGTCAAATAAAATAAAGAACATAAGTACCAAATAAGACCGGTTAGAAACCAATTAAAAATAAGAATCCTATTAGAAACCAGTTAGGACCATATAAGGCCTGAAAAGGAGCACAACAGGTAGTACAGCAGAAGTACATCGTTAAATGTAATAAGCGTATCAAAATACATCAATATACTAGGTTTCAAAAACATAAAAATGTATGAGCTTTTGTATTTGAAAAAGCCCCAGTGAACTGTAAAAGAAGTATTATCCATTTATTCTAGTGTTGTTTTATTTCTGAACAAAATTTATGTACTTTCAGTTCTATTCCAAAAAGCTGGCTCATCAGACTATTAAAAACATAAAAACTTAACTCATTTCCTTCGGATAGGTAGAAATATAAAGTTCATGAACCACTGAGTAACTTATTTTAATTTTAACTTTCTTCTCACATTTATAGTATTTACATGTATTATTATTATTATTTATATTAATTATTATATTACATGCACACACACACACACACACACACACATATATATATATATTCGTATTGTTTAATCGATTTCAATTATCTTTCTCTCGTGCCCAAACTTATGAATAATTTCCAATCGATTTTCTCGATAAGGATTCTTTCAAAATAAGATGAATTAATGCTAAATAATAGAAATTAATGTTATCATAAGTAATGACGCGTCACTTTTAGCTTGAATCCTTATCTAAAATCGAATACATTCCTTCTTCATTTATAAAATCCTCACAACTATTGACACCGTCATCAACAGGCATTTCATCTTCACTTTCACAATCCTCATAATTTATAATATCGTCTTGAACCCCTATTTCTCCTCCTTTAAGAAGATGAAATTCGATATCGTCTTCAACAGGCATTTCATCTTCACTTTCATAATCCTCATCATTTGTAATATCGTCTTGAACTCCTATTTCTCCTTCTTTACGAAGACGCAAGTCATTTAGTGTCTTTTTCCAACATTTGATGGTTCTAATCATAGGCAGTTTGAAACCCATTTCGATCATCTTTCTATACAATAGAGGAGATGTTTCATAAAACGAAGTAGCCAGCTCTTTCTCAGACGGAAGCCACTGTACACGTTTCCCTGCTTTACACTGCATGTTAACAAAAACCAAGGGAGCTCCTTCAACATATTTTTCCACTTCAGAAAGAAACTTTTGTTTGGGAATAACTTCCTTCGCTTTCGCAATCTGCTTGTCTTTTCTGATAATCTGCTGCCGAAGAACGCTATATTTTTTTGTCATGCCTTGTAACCTGAATTTCAAGTCGAGAACTTCCCTACGCATTTGCATACGATGACCGAGATCGAAATAATAATCACTATCTTCCATATCGGTGACATTGTCGCTTGGCTTAGGAACGTTAAAAAAATTGTTTTCATTATCGATTTCATAAGGCTGAGGCGCAGTTGTTGTGTCTTTTATAGTTTCAGTACTAGGGACTACAATTTCTACATTTGAAGAATTTTCTGTTTCTTTGGCGCTAGTTTTTCTAGTTTTGGAGGCAGTCTTGTCAGTTATGGTCCCTTCAATATAGAAATTGGGAACCGCATTGCAGATTAATGTATTTTTAAACGAATTTCTGAAAGCTGAGTCCGGAAAGTGTGCGGAACACACTCGTCTCTGTTTCCTCGCATGCTTTGGAGGTAACATATCCATTAAAGTTTCGTCTCCACTGCGTCGTATCCATTCAAGACATCTGCATAAATAAAATACTTAGGACATTACTTTAAATTAATAAATATTTCCGTATAATCAAAAGATTTATGTAGGCCTCCGGCAACATTTATAAACTAAGAAAAATTTAACAAGTTTTCAAACATGAAAAATTACAATTTTTAAGTATGCAGGTGTAAACCACTTTAACCCTCTGCCTGGTCATTTGACCGTTATCGTCAAAAATCGTCAAATGAGGCATGTAGAAAGGGAAGAACCAATTCATATTCTCTACCCTCTCCCTAACAGTTTTGATCTCGCCCCCCCCCACCCCGTCAACTACTTCCATTTCCGCCCTGCCCTCCACCTTTTCAAACCTTCTCTCCGTCCTTTCCTTCCACCCCGTAATTTCCTCTTCCACCTTCTTTACTTTAACGTCTTTTGCTTTCCTACCCCTCTCTAACCCTTCTACTTTCTCCCTCAGATCTTTCATCTCCTTTTCCCATTTCTCATCTCTGATTCTCAAGTCCTCCCTTATGCCTTCCATCTGCTCCTTAGTCCCCCTTACGTTCTCCCTCAGCCCCCTGATCTCGCCTAACAGCAACCCGAGAGCCTCCTTCTCCGACTTTTCCTACATGGGGGTGGGGGGAGACCTACGCGTCTTCCCGCTTTTCTTAAACGGACTCTCTACCTCACTCTTCTCCAGACTCTCTTGGCTGTCTCTCTTCCAGAGATCCTCCCCGTCACTTGCGCTTGACACTCTCTCTCTCTTACCTTCTCGCTTCCTTCGTTCCCACAGTTCCGTTTTCTCCCTCTCCCCGCCCTCTAGAGAATAGTGCCGACTATTAGCGCCAAACTTTCCTTTTATTTCCCTTTTTTTCTAATTCCTCACAGCCCTGGCATACACCCCTTTCTCTTCCTTGAGATCCCCCAACTCTGCGGGAACCACCCTTGACCCCTCGAAGGCCCCAGACTCCTGACCACACACTCCCCCGACTCCTTGCCAACCTAACCTCACTTTCTCTAAGAAGCTAATCCCACCTCATACCCACGCTGAAAATCCCTTTTTAACTCCTCAATTCACACAACACAACCCTACTCACCCCGTAGGCTTCCGCCCTCACACTCCACTCACACCTTCCACACAAATTCTGTAAAATCCTCTCACCACCTGACACTGAAAAAGGTCTCACTTCCGCCACCAACATCCAAATCCCAGGAAACGATTAGTATAGTCACGCAACTAAATTACGTCACAGAAATCAGAATCTGCGAGAAACTATGGAAAAATGAAGATATGGAACTTGCACACATCGACAATTGCGCGCGCAATAAAAAATCGAAAAGAGGGGATCATTGTAACCAAAGGATCCGAACGTGCGGAATGCGAAGCGGAGGCGACGGAATATTCATTCCGAGATTGGGGAGCCCTAGGACTGGACGTCTTCCATTCCACGAAGGAAATTGCTGGGTTCAGTAAATCAAAGATGTAGTGTCTATGGAGATAAAAAAAAACTTTATCCCTTCGTCCGCATGGTGAATTTTACATAAGCGGTCTGCATCGTGGGTTTTTCACGTCCATGACATTTTTTTCAATGTTATTTTTATTATTAAAATCTGGCAAAATTCACAGTTATTCTCCTGTGTCTATAGAATAAATTGAGAGAAACTATTTTGCTCTTGGAAACTTTATATTTTTAAACATTTAATTATTCAAACACCGATATTTGAAATAGAAAAAAGCACTGTGCCATTAAAGACCCACTATGCGGACGAAGGGTTAAAAAAAAGAGGACAAACACAAGATGTTTGAAACAGAATAAAATTTGGTTACAGTAACAAAAATGTATAAATTTGACGTGAGTTCCTCCACCACTTTAAAAATCTTGCTCCCCTTGCGCCTTATCGCCACACCTGATAGGAAGCGAAAATCGAATCTATTCAAAAAACATTAATGTCATAATTTGATAGTTGAGGAATCAAGTAGCAGAGAACATTCAGAGGTTATTATGCTAATTTCACATAGGAATCCTAAAAAACTTTCTGGTCTGTTACAAGTTTTATTTGAAGAAAAAAAAATACTAATAGTAAAAATTGGAAGGGGCTTGTCAGCATGTTCTTTTAGTAGAAGCGTATGTTCTGTTTCCTGTACACGAATTTTGAGCACCAAAGGTGTTAGTGATGCTAGGCCATGTGTAGTGTCGCTAGAATCAAATGGGAGCTATCATCTGATTGGTCGAAAAATCTACTCTGCAAAACAGCTACTCTGCTAATATGTATCCATGGGACTGCGCCCTCAGAGCGAATCATGGGTACGGGACTCTACCCTATTTTCTGTTACACTAATCGGGATACGGGGCGGGCAGGGTTGCACGGTTACGGGTAACTGGAACTTTTATACGTATAATACGTATTTTACGTATTATACGTAAAATATGTAATAAACGTAAAAAATGGCGGACTTTAATGGAGGGAGGCGGTGGCGGGTGAGGGAAAAGAGCATAATATAACATCACTCTTTCCAGAATGCATTGATTGCGAAAATAAATAAATTATTTTTCAAAAAATTTCAAAAATGAGTAAATGAAAAGATTGCAACCGGGGCAAAAAGCAAAATTTTTGCCATTTTCCCTCTTTAAAATAAAATTTAACTCCTCCCAACAGGAATTTATGCTTCTGCAACCTCTAAACATTTTTCAATAAATTAGGAAGCTATCAATAGCAAGCCAGCCAGTGTCTTCGATGTATTTAAGAATGTGGTTATGTTTATTTTCTATATAAGCGCAGTCGTGATCTTAAAAACGTAAATTACATGTAAAAAACTAGGGACGAACATTACGTAGGAAATTTACATGTAGAAAACTACGTAAATTACCTAAGGTATATTACGTACGTAACCCTGGGGGCAGGAGAATAGTAAGCTTTCCGGGGACTTCACGAAAGGCGCGGCAGTAGAAAGCATTACACTGCGCATGTACGGAAGTTGCTCAGGAGTGGGTGTGATAGAGTACAAAATTTGGGAACTAAAATTGTATCGCGCATGACTGAAGATGGCGGATTTAGCGGGAGAATTCAAATTAGTTTGCGGTTTAACGTAATATTATGAAGGCAGAATAAACTTATATAAATGTTATAAGATGGCAACAAAGTAAGAAATTTCGAATCAAAAGCAATACCTCTCTCCGTCTTGAAGCAAAATAAATACCATACTTAAGAATAGATGCAAGGCTAGGTCATCGCTATTTTAGACCAAAAGATGAGTCATTGTACTAATTTCAGTATCCTCAATGACATTATGGCACCAACAAGACGAATGTAAAATGCAATAAGTAAGGACTTTGGACTATCACTGTTTATAAATGTCAATCATCGAATGACTCATTTTGCGACTTGTAACTAGTAGGTGGAGCCACACGACCTACTTTCTAATTTGTAAAATGGATATAAAACTGTACAACGTCAGCAATTTGATTGGCTGGAGGCCTAGAGTAGGGGAATTACTCCGCCCAAAACGCAGTTGATAAAAAGGCGCGCACAGCAGAAAAACGTCAGATTTTTGTATCTCCGAACCCCAATTATTACTTAAACCTGCACCAGTCAATTTGATAAATTGGACTTAGATTAGTTTTGAGACTATGTGATTTGATTAAATCCGAAAATAGGAAGTTAAAATTGTTAAACGCGAAGCGCGTCGTCGCGTTCGGCTCTTGCTGATTTTTATGAATTATAGAATTAATTGCGAACTGCAAATTGTTAAACAACTAACTAAATTGTTTATAGTGCCTAATGGATTAAGTCCATATAGTGCAAAACAAGTAAAGATTTATAATTTAATCTTAATGTATTAACGAATCAGCGTCAGGCTACGACAGAATTAAATTCTACTAAAGCGCCAAGGACGTAACAAATTGGTGACAGCGGTCAGGGATTAGCTGCACCGAGGGAATATTTAAATACGAAACTGACTGATAAACACTGAGGACTGAACTAAGTTATTTTTATTAGTTCATTGTGCAAAAGTTAAGAAATAAAAGTGAACTTTTTTTCAAGAACGATTTTCAGTTAATTGTCACACAATCAGTGATAATCAATGTTTTGAAAATGTCTGATCCAAATCCCTTGTTGATGACATTAGTCGAACTCCTTTCGGATCCAGATAATGGAAAAGATCCTCTCCTAAAAATGGTCAGGAATCACAAGATGGTTGGCAAAGGAGCGTTCCTTTACAAAGCCGCCGAGAAGGCAGCTGAGACCCTTGGCCTGAATTTTAACGTCAGAAGTGAGGAAAGTGCATTACTTCATCTAGACGCTTCACTTCTGAAAGCCCTACTGGAAGCCGGTGTCATTTTTGAGATGGCAGTTGCTCTAAGTGGGACCCTGCGGTGGTTGTTGACCTTATTTTTGTATTATATATATATACTTTATCCATAATTTAACTTTACTTCAGAAATTCATCGATATACTTTACGTTATACAGCAGAATACTCGTATTTCAGTATGTGAAGCAATATATTTTTACATTCTCATCCAGAGAAGGTATTAGATTTGTGTAAAATCCGCCCCCCCCCGGTTTTCGTCAAATGTTCACGTTTTGAGACCCCCTGAACCCAAAAACAGGTTTTTACGAATTTTGTCTGTCTGTGTGTACGTATGTATGTATGTCTGTCTGTCTGTGAGTACGATACTTTCAAAAGAATTGGCCGATTAGATTGGCTTTTGGTATACTCTTTTAGTTTCCTAAACTAAAGGTCAAGTTCGTTATCCAGCCATTTTGGATAAAAATTCAAGAAGTGAGCGCATTTTGGATATTTTTTATTCCATTTTTTTTTAATTTTGAAAATTATATGTGCGGCTGTTCATAGTACTTATTCAAGATCGATATGAAATCTGCTTTCTTATTAATAATTTTATGCACAGAAATCAGAGCATGCAAAAAATGTACAAATCAAAATCTGATTTCCAAACTACCTCTTTTTCGGCTCATTAGAAACAATGACAAAACAAAATAAAACAGTCGAAAAAATCCGTTTTGATGTTCCCTGTCACGTTATGTAAATTTTAGTCATTTTAAGAAAAAGTCACGTGATAATAGAGGGGAAGGGGGTTCTGCAATAACAGCATGGATATTCACGTGGACAGGTGGAGGTCGAAAATGAGTGAAAACCCGATCCACGTGATTTATGGATGCTCCCTATTCGATGGTTTAAATCGAGGTTTAAATCGTATCTGGACAGTCGTTTCCAGAGAGTGAAAAATGAGAGAGGTGAAATGTCTGTCTGGGTACCTCTGGAACCTGGTCAATCTCTGCACAGTACAAATCTGGCCTGGGTCATAATCTAAACAACTGTGACTATCATAAATATGCTGATGATTTCAAGTTATACATCTCCGGACCGTTGACTTTTTGGATCTATTGCTACCATTGATGCAGAAGGACATGGATTGGGTGATACGGTGGACACGGGATAATGGTTTTGCTCTTAATCTAGATAAAATGAAGGCAATTATTATTCTAGACCATCTTCCTACCAATATCCTGAAGAAACTACATCATCAACAGCTCTAATACTTTAGAGGTGTAGGAAAACTTTCAGAACCCTTGAGCAATTACACTCATCTCTCGTTATAATGCCGGCCTCGGGTCTGTTCAGCACAGTAACGAGGGAGTTTTTTCATGTAACACTTAGGATCGCATATAGTGTCTGAACTCGGAACAGTATATGTCCAGAGAGGCACCATGTAAACAACTTCTCACAGTGTTCCCCAAGCCTGCAAAAGTGGTCCAAAAATGGATCCAAAATCGGCTAACGCAGAAAGTTTCCACATTGTTTGTAGATGACAAAAATGTCAACCTCAAAATCCTAAGTGATCGGGTTCGCAAGTTATGTACGCTTTCGTGTTTATGCTATGCGCATTCATGGTTAGCAAAATAGAGTACTTGAGTCTATACCTGTAATTCGTTTTTTTAACTTCGTGTCGAAGAAAATGAGTGTGTATGTATTATTTATTGTTATTATTGTTTTTTTTATTCGAAAATTCATTGATATATTGATGTAACGGCGTTATAAATAAAGGAATATTTCAGTTGTTCCATTTTAAAACTTAAAACTTGCATAATTTTTAATTTGAAATTTTCAACTTAAAAACACTTGAATTGCAAAGGTTTACCATTTAAAAAAAAGAAAGAAAGAAAAAATATAATTTTTTATAGTCAATTCTAAATTCAATTTTAAATTAAAATAATAATAAATATACCCAAAGTCGAACTTTTAATTCTGAATCTATTTTCATAGCTATTTTCATTGTCTTGTTCTTATAATTAAATAAAAAGTGCGCTTCCTATAAAAAATTAACAATTTTCTCATGAAACATTTTATTGCAACTTGTGTCGTTTTTCCATAAATTTAATTTTTGTTCATTTTTAATCTTATTTTTTACGATGAAGAGAAAATCTACTCTTTCTATCTAAAAATTAATGATAATAAATTTGTTGTTCCTTACTGGGTGAACAACTTCTGTCTTATAATTTTGTTTCGTAACTTGTATCGTTTTTCCAACAATTTAATTTTTAATTTTTACTGTTATTTTTAACAATTAAAATGAAAACTACGCATCTTATCAAAAAATAATAATTAAAAAATGTGTAGCTCTTGAAAAGTGATTTGCACAAAATTTGTAGATCTTTTTGGGGTGCATAATTTTTGTCAATTCATCTTTTTTCGTATCTTGCATACTTTGACCGCAAAATGGATTTTTTTTATCTTCCATTATTTTTTTTGTGTGAGCAAAATTTGAATTTTCGATTTTTCAAGAAAATTCAAAAAGTTATTACCATTATTTTGTAGGGCTTTCAAAAAGCAACATTTTTTTCTGACTTTTTTCATATTGTTCATTGTTTGGCTGAAAATTGTAATTTTCGTTTGCTTTTATGAATCCTACAAATGCTATAACTCTGAGAATGTTCTTTTTATCGACAAAAGTCGTGAGGATAAATTGTTCGAATTTTTTTCAAAATTCTTCAGATGAGTTGACCTGGAATTGCTCAAGTGTTTGGTGTGTCGGTATTTAATTGTTTTCATCTTATGCGATCATTTTTCGCCAATAATATTTTTTATCTTCCTCTGAAAGTTTCTTATTTTCCTGGAGCGGAACTGTCAGCCTCTGAATTTAAATTCATGTTTCCTACGCCTTTGCTTTTTTTTTCAGTTTCCCCAAATTACGGTCATCAGGTAGATAATGGAAAGTGCCAAATAGTGACCCTCGACTGAAACTGACACTGATGACTCCTTTTATACGCGCAGAAAAAAAAGTAGAAAAAATAATTGCTAATAGATTATTATTCAATAATTTGGAAACTTTATTTCTTATTTCATTGTATTATTTGAATTTTTTACTTATTTCAAGCTTCACCTGAGCTTTCTATCACAATTTGGAGCTGAGATAAGGTCCTCCTCTTTAATTAACTTTGTAAGCTACAATTATTTAAATTTTTCAATTTTTATGACACCTACATTTACAAAAAATTAGATACAATTAACAATGGGAATTGTGCATGTGAATGGTGATACTCTGAAATCAAAGAAGCGATTAATTTAGTAAAATAGTACTCAACAATGTATTATAAATTATTTTTGAATAAAAAATTCAAATGATTGAAATTGTAATCAATTTATCGAATTAGTTGGCAGTTAACGAAGTTGATTTCTGAATTTTGGGATCGCTGGAGTTGACTATTAAAAACATGCATTTTCAGGGCTTTTATTATTCTGTGCTGGTTTGTGATTGTCTATTCAGGAAGCATATTCTGATTTTTCATCTGCAAGACGAGTATCTAAAAATTTGTAGACATTAAAGAATTATTATTTTATTTTTATTATGTCAAATTATATTGAATATAATTTAGATAAACATCGATAATCGACTAACCCATAAATTATACAAGAAATATAATTCAATGATACGTACCTGTGCTGCATTTTTACAATGAGTCAGAACAAAACACAAACAAAAAACAGCATATTCTCCATCACCAAACTTTGACCCAAGCCGCGTCAGGTGGAACAATTTGATTCGAAAGTTAAGATTAAAATAAAACAAATTGTTCTGTCTCATTTGGCGCCCAACGTGGGGCGAGTTGGGAAAAATTTTTAAAAATATTATCAAAGTCAATTTGACCTACCCATTGAAATTAAAATAAAATCTTGTAAAGATAGTTTGAATTATGAAAAGAAAAGTTGTGCATGTGTGAATCATTGCTTAGCTCTCCGATCCCGCATGTGTGCGATATAAACATGCTTCTTCCTAGCAAGTGTATGCTTTATTCTCTCCGCGTCTTTTCTAATTCTGTACTATCTATCGCTTGAAATATTTTCAAATATAACACTACATAGTACGTAAATTGATTGTCATATGGAATTATACAAAATTAATTTTGAATATCAATTATACATTTTAAGGTTATGTCTGTCAATTTACTCGGAAACCTAGAACTTTGACATTGAAGTTAAATAGTACAGACCTTGCTCTTGCTATTTAATAAGTGAAATCGAATAGAAATTAATTAAATATTATGAGAGAATATGAATCTTCAATGTAGGAACTTACATTGAATTGATTTTAATTGATCTAGATCTTGCTCTGAATAATTAACCATTATTTAACAATGAATTAAAAATCTAAGTATATATTATAAATATCGTCAAATTAATTAGCTCTCGCTCTAAGTTTTCGACAGAAAATGGAGAATCTGACTCTAACCAAGTCTAAATGAGAGGGTTCGAACAAATAGTAATAATTTCCCAACAGGTATCGGTAGAGGTAGAGGTCGCAAGACACCAACTCCGCCGCCCGAAAGGATGCTCCGTCGAAATTCAAACAGTAGGTTAGAGGAATTGAAGGTCTCGGTCCAGTCAATGTCGACGAAGTTTACTGACATGATCAAAACTCATCAGGAATTGTTAGCCAAATTAATGTTACTAGATTTGGATCGAATTGGATCCATAGACGAAAGCGTCAGTTCCGTACAACGTGTACCAGGTAGACATAGATCCGTGGGGGGCGAGGTTTTGTCAAGATTATCCGGGGATTTCGATCTCTCAAATTGGTCTTCGGATAATGAATCAAACGCTGACGCGATAAACAACCAGCGCCTTCGGACTCAAAATAGACCACTAGAAAATCCTCCGAACAGATTGTGAGCTTTCGCTAGGTTTGCACCCTGTCAAAATAGATCCTATAGGGAGGATAATTCATTCCCTGGTTGTTCACACGAAAATATTGCGATCAACCAAACAGATACCCAAATACCAAACGTTTCAACAGACAGAGGGGGATCGATTGAGAGAGAGTTTCGTCATGTACACTTTCCAAATGACGCTTTGACAGACCCTACTGTCCCCTCAAACGCGAGTTCACGATTTTCTCAGGTAGTCGATAATTTAGAAAATAACACTAGAAACGTGGCTAAAAACTAACCCCCGCGATTTATTAAAGTTATAGTCGGCCACCCATCACTTGATGGACAAATTATTGACCGAGAGACTTGCGTTACTGAAGAACAATATCGTCAAATGTCGCAAAATTCAAATCAAAGCTCTCAAAGTCGTCATGATAGGGATCGTACAATCAGTCGCGTCTCAGTTCGCTCATTTGATTCGTTCGGTTTACCTTCAATTAGTCGGGATTCTCCGTCCGGACGAAGAACTGGTTCATTGTTCTCTTGGAGGTATGATGACTCCAGTGTCAGTGACCGACCTTTTCGACACAATCCGTCGCGTAATTCACAAACAACACGAGACGCGCCGTGGTTGAACTAAAGGCAAACCAGAAATTCTATCAATTCTGAGAATAGCGAGAGTTCCATTGCAATGAAAATAGGTCGAATAGTTATTTCGTGGAAATAGTATATTACGACCCAAGGCCAGAAAGTTGGATTTCCGGGCGTGTGTGATATGAAGGCCGAGGCCTCATATCTTCACTCTACTCACATTCTTTTTATAAACTATTTGTCGCCAAACTTTTCTATCCTGGCATACTACTCTAGCTTCCTTCACGTCCATACATTTTTTCATGCAAGCTCTCATGTTTCTATGACTTTCGAAATTCAACCATTTCCATTTTAATCGCAAAATTTAAATGTATGACAGGGAAGAATTGAAAATTTAGTGTTGCCCATGAAAATTCAGAATTCTAAAATTGAAACCATTACCAATTAATGAAATTATTGAATCATTCAATAAACATTTTTTCAACTGAGTTTGAAATGTCCAACTTTTTGGAACATTTTTCAAATAAAAAAAAATTAATATTCAATGCCTGGTTCTAAAATCTGCTTATTTTTAAGGCTTGAGTTTGAGAAATGATTGTCTTCATTGTTCATTATTTTGAATTTATTCTGGAGGCATTTAATTCAAAATTGTTTCATTATAAATTCTTTAAACTGAAAAGTGTGCAACTATCAAGTCTTTCATTTTGATACTCTACGATTTCGAAGAATTAAGAAACCAGAAAGTTTTATGTGTTTAAAATTGAAACCACCCTTATGAAAAAGGAGTATTGGTAAGTATTGGATTCAGTGCTTTTTTCGCGAAAAAGTATTGGATTTCCCATACTTATTCGTGAAAAAAGTATTAGATCCAATACTTACCAACACTTCTTTTTCATAAGGGCATACTATTTAGAATATTCAAATCTAAAATTATAAAAAAGATTACAACGGACTAAAATTGAATTTCGAAAAAGGTTTGAGCACAAAAAAGTTTTAATATAATAACCTTCGCGAGTAAATTTTTTTTAGTCTTAAATGAAGTTCGGATTTGTTTAAGTTTCAAGTATCTGGAGTATACATTTTGTCATTTTTAATATTTCCCATTTAAAATTACTTTTTATTTTGAAGGCTTTTTTTAGAACAGTTTGTTTTATCAATTTTTATGTTACATCATAATTTTTTAAATGTAATAGAAATCCAGATTTCTATAATTTCATAAGCTTTTACTTCAGATATTCAATTAAGTTTTTAATTTCAACACCTTCCAAATGAAATTGTCTAAATTTAAAAGTTTTAGTCCACTCCCGAGATGATGTGTTGCTGATATGAGCCCAAAAAATTTGATTAGAAACAGTTACTCATTTTTGAGGAAATAAATGTGTCAGCTGACAATTTCAAAGTCACACTGACCACAATACGGAAATGACTCGGCTGCGGATCGCGATAAAAAATGTAATGTAAAATCGGTTTTCGGTAGCGATTGAAAACCGAATTTTCAATTTTTCACAAAAATAAAAACGTGCTCCCGAGATATGCGGAAAATGAATAAGAATAACAAATGTTTGATACAAACAAATTCATCTGTTCCAAATAAAAATAAAAATTTATTGTCACGGTATCGCACTAAGATAGACAATTATTCACTGAAAGGACAATAAAATAAACAAAGAATTGTTTTTATAATTATAAGCAATATAAATCAGCGTAATTTTTTACAACTTTTAATTGTAAAACATTTTGGAAAATCAATAAAAGTTTATTCGATATATTTCTTTTATAAATTAAAAAATTTATTTCGTTTAATTTCATAGTGCTACAAATTATGAATATAATAATATAATGCACTATGATTAACCTTGTACGAAAAATATATATTTGAATTTTTACAAACATTTACACTTGCTATCTCCTAGTTAGTTTAAACGTGCCGCTTTTAAGACGAAGACTCCTGCTTTCAAGCATAACCTGTAAAATATTGTATATTGACTTACCCCAGAGGACCAGTGTCTCCAGAACGTGGGATTTTTCGGCCCTCACCACTTTCCCATCTGGGAGAATGCATGCAAACGTAGCGTCGGTGAGTCGGCCAGCCTCGTGTAAAGCCGACAATGCACGAGCACGAGCGCGAAGCCGAGATCGCACGATTCTAGATCAATCTAAAATATCTATACCTTAAACCTATATACCTATCTACCCTTCAACTATATACCCATCCACACATCACTACTTTCCAACCGAGCAATCCATGCCTACCCCGAAAGGGAAATGGCTTAATGATATAATAATAATAATAACATAACGTACACTTGAAATCTTTCAATGATATCTCACAATTTTATATTGTTAATGGTAACAGTAAATTCTATGTTACATGGATTCACTGACTACATTCCTTGAGAATATAATTTCCGCAAGAATTTGCGGGTCAAAAAATGTTAACAAATAAATAGTTATTCGAAAATTGAGTATATGAGAAAAATGAATACAAAAGTCAGCGCGCGCTTGTGCGTGCACATACGTTCTTTCAACAAAATAATTGAAATTTTGACAAAAATCTCAAATTATCAACCTACAAAGACGAATTCTGAATAATAAACGTTATAGTTAAAACAAAAGAAGACGAATTTTCATAAAAATAGTCAAATTATGAATGAAAGAGATAATTTTCGACTAAAGATGTAATGGTTGCATTTTTACTAGAAAAAGATGAAATTTCTACAAAAAGGGATGAAATTTTACATAAAAAATACGAGTTTTGAACCATGGCGACTACTTTGAACAAAAAGACGACTTTTCTTTAAAATACGTGAATTTTCAAAGAAAAAAATAGTTGAATTTTAAATCACGAAAGATTTCGGGTTAATTTTCAACAGCAAAATATGAATTTTAACTGAGTTTTCAACAGTTTTCTAAACTGTTGAATTTTGAACCAAAAAGGAAAACTTTTGTAACAAAATTGTAGAATTTTCAGCCAAATAATATAATCGTCAAGAGGAAGAAACTGCAAAAATATTTGAAAAAAATACAAGGCAAATAAATTACTGACGACAACATTGCATCAGGGTGGCGCATTTTCAAAGTTTACTGAATGCAATTTTTTATAATTAGAAGACTTAATTTAATTTACTATCTGCTGTTCACATTTCAAGTTCAAGTATGAATAGTGAATTGAAATAAGTCTTATTGTCCAAATTTTTTAATATCGAAAGCTTTCGAATTTTATTACGCTGAGTTAACTTAGATCTGAAAAATTGAATCTATAACTTTCTGAATAGATTTTTCTTGTTAAGGATTTCATTACGAGCAGTTTAAACGCAAATTAAAAAATGTCACCCTTTTAAATTGAAATTGTAAAATTTTAAAACCCTTAAATTAAAACTTTTTCATTATTGACATATATTTTTTCATTATTACTTATGGAATTTTTAAATTTTGATTATTTAAAACTGTTAAATTTTGCAGGATTTCAACTTTTCCAAATATGCATTTTTTTACAACTAGAACATTAAAGATTCGCAATAAAAATAATAAAATTTTGAATTTTTCAGTATTGCATAAACCGTTTATTTGTATAGCTTTACTCTGGGAATTTCTATTTTAATTTATTTCGAAAAAAGCAAGCCCAAGTGTTCCTGAAAACCAATAAACGAGCTACTTACTTGCTTTGTATGTTTTGAGAGGCTCGAATATCAAATTGTTTACTTTGAAGATTCAACATTTTCAAAGGCTAATTTCGAATCTGTCTCGCTTTAGTTGTCCTTTAATTATTGTACATTACTTTTTCAATTCTGAAGCATTAATTTTGAAATAAAAAAATTTTAAGGACTTCAATTTGAAATTAATTAATTGTTAAAGCTTCCGTTTTTGAAGTTATACAATTCTATAAATTATAAAGTATAAAACTGAAAAGGGCAACGGTAGGACATTTACTGAGTTCGCCTTCCCCAACTCTATCCCTCTGTCTACACTCTATTAGTCCAGCGTTTCCCAAAGTACTACCCCGGGTAGGGTACCCTACCCCGGGTAGGGGGATGCCACCCCGGGCCCGGTAGCTCGGGAGGCTCCGAGGCAGGCTCCCCGCTCAAATTTTGAGAGCGATATATCATTGCGTTTGGACATGGTGAACACCAAAAAAACATTTCATAACCGAGGACTGGTTCGGTCACGTGGTCACTGTAGAGCATGCCCTTAAGGCAAGGTAATTATTATAGCAATTTAACAAACACACTCATTTGAACAAACATAATTGTTTAAACAAATTATTATTATTGTTTATAACTATCGTCTTCTATATTAATGCTGGATAGTTGCGGTTTTTTTCTGAAATTTTGTACTTTTTATCACTTTTTCACTTAAATTTATTAAATTTAACAAAAATAATTGTTTAATTACATTATTATTGTCTACAACTATCTTTTCCTATATTAATACTAGATAGTTGTGGTTTTTTCTCAAATTTTAAATTCTTGTCCACTTTTTACTTAGTGAGATAATAATTAATGCAAGTTAAAAAAGAATTTTTTAAACACTTATTATGTTTTATAACTATCTTCTCAGAGTTTCTCAGTTTTTCTGTAACTTTTTAATTGGGAACAAATGTGGGCGTCCACATGAAAAGGGCCCTTATGGCCGCTTGCTTTCAGGACATACATATAGTGTCAAAAGATTCAGTACAGGTCTTAATATTCCTCACTTAAATTCGATAATAACCGCCTACAAGGGCCCTTTTCTTGCGGACGCCCACAAATAATAAATATTAATAATAATTTAACAAAAAGGCTCTCATGGAAAATTTATATTTAATATGATTCATATAGAAAATTTGATAAATATTTCAAATATCTATTTTATTTCAGACAAATATATTAACAAAAAAAACGAGATTGTTTAAAAAATGATTCTCTTTATTGTTTATTTATTATACCTTCATAACTATAAAGACAAAGCGAAGTAAAAAATTGCAATCAATAATAAACTGTTTAAACAATTATGCTTGTTGTTAACTTGACTTAGTTATTACCTCACGAAGTGAAAAGTTGATAAAAAGTGGAAAATTTCAGAAAAAGTCGCAACTTTGTAGAATTACTATCGGAGAAGATAGTTATACACAATAATAATTTGTTTAAACAATTATATTTGTTAAATTTCACTAATTATTAAATCACTTTAAGCGAAAAGTTAACAAAGATTTGTATATTTTGAAAAAAAACCTAAATTACTGGCATTATTCAAAGAGAATATTATTAAAAATAATAATAAATTGTTTGAAAAATTATGTTTCTTAACTTGAATTAATAATTATTACCTCACTTTAATTGAAAAGTTGAAAATAAGTTGTAAAATTCAGAAAAACCACATTATAATTATAATAATAAATTGTTTGAAAAATTCATGTAAACTTCTAGTTATCATTATAAAGTAGTATTTTATGTATTAAAAACAATTTTTATTTTAAAAAATCGCAAGAAAATGATAATTAGCGCCAGAAACTCGCGAAATCCAATTTTTCACTTATGGGAGTTTTTTTGGGATCCTATAAAACAGACTTATAAGGGTGATATTTAAAAAATAAGTGTTCATTCATATTCTATTTCTAATTGTAAAAGGAAGTATTGAGTTTGAACTAGATAACCTAATATTGACGATTATGAATGAAATTTACTAAAACGTCTTCTTTTATTATGGGAAATACGTGTTAAACTTCATGGAGCTTGTGCAACCTTTGATATAATTAAAAAAAACAACGCTTTTATGGAGGGTGGATCCGAAAAAATTTGAGGCCGATATGTACACTGAAAAAAAAACATTTTTGAATCCAATGAAATGCATTTCTTTCATTCCATTTATTTGAGCCATGAAAACCGTTTACTTAATTATACTGAATATTGTTTAAAAGCAACAAACTCGTGCATGGATTGAAAGAAATCATTCCTTTGGGCGCTATTTCTTTAAAATAAAGAAATATTTCTTGGTCTCAGAATATGAGATAATTAACTCAAGAAATTGATATCTTTAAAACTATATATATATATAAATAAATATATATATATATATATCTTTGTTTATAATATAATAATATTAATAATATTAAATTTAGGATTAAAAAGAGTTTAATTTGTTTAAAGAAGAATCTTTTTGCAGCAAACATTAGCCTTTTGCAACAAACTTCACCTAATCTTGCAGGCAAATAATTCTTTTTGTGTAAAAAAGATATTTAAGTGGTTCAAAACAAAACAGGCAAGACGACGATGCTTTTGTTCCAAGACAACTTTTTCTCTGAGTGGACATTATGAATAACATTTGATTATTTGTTATAACGGTTCGATGTTCTACACTTCTATAGATATATAGATTATATCACTACATGTTAAGTATGTAATTTAAAAAAGAAATCTTACTTGATAATTATTTGAAACGTAGATTTGAAAAGAAAGCATCGATGCCGAGAATTAAGGAAGAAAAAGCTTTTTAATTTTCGAAATAATTTAATATAAGTATAATATCCGGAATCGATCTATATAAAAAATTCACCGGGATTTGATTTAGCCTTCACAAGATACGTGACGACCACTTTATGTTGGTTAACTTAGCCTGGAGGTCTGCCTAAGTTTGTTCTTGTCACGGAAGCAGCAAAGAATTCTGGGTCGAGGATTGCATATATGGTAATGTTGCAAATAAAAATAGAAACATTCAAAATTAATCAAGGATTGATTGATATATGTATGATTTTAAAGAATTTTCAGTTCTCTTCTTCATAAGCATAAGTCGAAACAAATAAAAAATTACAAATCTTGGACTCTAATGGAATGAAATAAATGTAAATAAATAAAACCATTCAAATAAGGCAGAAGTAATCTTCAAATGTATTTTTTTAGATTATAATATTAAATATATAGTACAATTTGCAAATAAAAAATACTTTGGAATACGGATGCTTGGGAAATGTCAATAATCATCATTTGTAATGGGAATATACAAGAAAAGGAAAGAGAAAAGGGAGAGTTGGAGTGTATAATTTATGGTGCCTTAAATGCCAGGTTTATTCCATTTATGAAAGACTTATGTCAGGAACTACAATTTATAGGAGAACAGAGCAAGATGAAGCTGAAAAAATCTCTGAGTAATAAAAAGCAATTAAAGATTTATGACGAAAGGTTAGCATCGTCAGAATCACAATAATAAATAACCCTTGAAGACTTCATCAAAACGTATTATAACTTACGACATTTCTAAAACCATTTCAATTTACATGATAAAAAAATCCAAATTCAAAAGAATTCAAATAATTTATGGGGATTCAAGTAATTCAAAATAATTCAAATAATTCAAGTAATTCAACAGATCCCAGATAAATTAAAAGAATTTAGAGAAATGAATAGAATTCAAAGAAATCAAAAGAATTCAGAGACTTCAATCATTTCAGAGAATACAAACAAATTCAGAGATTTTAGTAAAATTTAAATAGTTAAAGGAATTCAAAACAAGTCAAAAGAATTCAAATAATTCAAAGGTATAAAAGTACTTAAAAGAAATCAAAGAATTCAAAAGAATTCAGAAGCATTCAAAAAATTCTGAGATTCAAGAAAATTAAAAGAAATCAGATACCAATTTATATTTGTGAATTGATTTTAGTACTTCGAATGGAATTAATTAATTAATTAATTAAGAAAGGAAATAATTGATTGGTTTTCACTGAATTTTATAATAATGTTCGAATATTTTTCTAATTGATCCATATTGATTTGAATTTGTTATTCTTTTTGAATTCGAGGGAATTCTCGATTGATTTTAATGGTTTGAAGGAATTTTCAAAGCCTTTTTTTCCTCCTATAAAAATCATGGCATTTTTAGGACTTTTTGGCAGGTTCCAGGATTTTATTCAATGTTTTTCACTGAATTTTATAATAATGTTCGAATATTTTTCTAATCAATTTATAGTGATTTGAATTTGAAATTGTTTAAATAAGTAACACGAGAATTCTAGATCAATCTAAAATATCTATACCTTAAACCTACATACCTATCTACCCTTCACTTATATACCCATCCACATATCACTACTTTCCAACCGAGCAATTCACGCCTACATCGAAAGGGAAACGGGTTAATGATATCATAATAATAATAATAATATCAGTGCTTCTGTCATTATGAATTTTTCACTATTTTTCCTAAATATGTATTTTGGGTGTGCCTAGACTTTGCGCTATTTATTATTATATTCGGAAGTGCAGTGTTTCTGAAGCGATACATGCCAAACTTTTCTAACCTTAAAAATCTTTCTACTGCTTTACCGTCATATTTGACGAAAAACGAGAAAACCAGCGCTCTACTTCGTAGTACGGTGAGGGCAGCACCTCGATATGGCAGAATTTAAAAAAAAATTTTTTTTGAATGGGTCGAGGAGGGGAAATCTTCAAAAGAAATCCACTGACGGGTAGTGTCCGATTAACAATGTGCGCCTACCGACTAAACCCCCTCCCCGTTGGTTACCAACCTTGAGGTTATTAACTAAAGATGAGATGAGTGGAGGATGGTGGTCCATGCCAGTTGAACTGCAAGGACACTCGCGCTAGAAGCGAAACGTGGTCTGAGTAGGTTCTCGCTGCGTGTTGTTCGTTGGTGGTGAGAAATACAATCCAGGAGAGACAAAACGGAGAAGAAGAAGCTGAATTGTGAGAAGCAGAAATAGACAGTAAATGGGGAGTCCACTAGTCGAAGCCATTTTGAACGAGTTCATTCTACTATCGTCTCTGGTGTCAGTAGGTTGTCGCTGCTTGCTGTTCGTTAGCCTGTGATGGAGAAGAGCGAAAACCTTGCTCTTGTGATGACTAAATTCTACTGTCCTTGCCATTGTTACGCAGGTAATTAATTTTATACAATTTCACAATACGAAAAATTCATAATACGTATTCTCGAATGATGAGAATATTTAATAAGTTATACAGACAGTATTGGAAGTGGACAGAGACTAATTTTTTTCCACAAATTTATTTACTTACTTTACTTTTCTCTCCCTGGGGATCGCGGGAACTTGTAGTTGGTGGGAGGGCTTATGAGTCTCATAGAGCTATAGATCTGGATAGGTGAACCGGAGAGGCTGCATCGCGAGGTGTAGCTACTCTGAGGAACTGACGGACTCCAGTCAGTGGGACTTAAACTAAGGAGCGGTCCTTCCAGGGGGTAATGGCAAAACTTCCTGGAATATCGAGGGTGCGAGTTCTCATGCTCCCAAGCTACGATGTGATTGCCGTGTCAAGGGCCGGATGGTACCAGGGTTAAAAACTCCTTGAAAATCCCGGCCTGCCCCCCTCAGTAGAGGCGAACAGGCGGGGGTCTCAAAGGTGGTGTTTTAACGGGGACTTTGGGACACCAGGTCGAATCCCATAGTATGTAGACCCGCCCCTGCAAGCGGGGCTCTGCAGAGGGTGTTTCTTATTTACCTAGCTTCTCGTGAGACATTTAAATGAAACACGAAAAACAAAACAAAAACAATGAGGGGACCGTTCCGGAACCCTCTTCTAACCCACCGCCATTGGTGGAAGGCTCCTCAGGGGGCAGTCCACCACGAGCGGTGCGAACTTCTGGAGCCCATGCGGCTCCGGATTACCTACCCAATCTGGGGGCCCTGAATAAGCCTTTTAATGGCTGAGACGGGAATCACCATGATGCAGATTAATATGCACCACAGCAAAGGCGCCTCGGCCGTGCTGGTCAGGCGTTTGTCAGTGGTGCAGGCAGGAATTGCCCTAATCCAAGAACCCTGTTTATACAGGGAAAGGATTAGTGACTTGTCAGGATGTGGCTCCATATATAAGTGGCCACGAGAAAAAGCGCCAAGGGCATGCATAGCCGTCAAGGGTATGGATGCGATCTTGGTGCCTAAATTCTGCTCTACCCCCTCTACTTTGATAAATAATTATCAAAATAAATTAATTTTTGGTGTGAGAAGTACTATCTAATAGGACTACAATTAGGAAAATTTTTATCCCGATCGGACAACTTTCATTTTGGAGGTGGGTACACTTAAGAAATTATGCCCCATATGTATAACAGGGTCATTTAATTTTTATTTTTTTAATTTATTATTTTGCATATTAATTTCAAGCTTTGTGTACTTTATTTTTATGCAAAATAAGTAAAATACGTGTGGAAATGGGTAAATATGCAAATTCTTGGAGATAATCATCGTAAGTCGTAAAAAAAATGATCATCTAGGATTTCATACAATATGGATTATGATTCTACCAATGATTACCCACCGTTTTGCCAGAACCGTTTTGGTTGAAATTTCAGCTTGATTAAAAGTTGATTCCTGCCCACCGTGTTGGTTTTGTAATATAATTTAACTTATAACGAAATGTCTATGTAAGGCTGTAAAACAGAAATGACTGTTGATATATGTCAAGTGAAAACATTGTACGCGTATATTCAGTGAAGGAAACTTTTGCTATGCCATTATGGTTGCTATGGTTTATTTTAGACTACCATTTTTTTTTAAAGTTGATTAATTTTTTGATACAACGATCACTATTTTGAATTTTGACCTTGGATTTGAAAGCAGCAACCTAAGAAACACTTGTGTAGCAATTTTTAGTCAAACCGTTTTTTTTTACAATTATGATCGGCCATATTGAAATCGATATTTTGAATTTTGATATTTTGAGTTCGGATTTGAAATCAGCGACCCAAAAAACCTCCAAGTAACAAATTTTAGTGAAATCTGTTTAATTTTTACAATTATGATCCGCCATATTGGATTCGCCATTTGTAAACTTGAATTTTTTACCCTGGTCCATTTTCCAAAAAAATGAACAATGTATATATAAAAAATTTATTTTCTAGCTTTTTTTTAATGATTCCAATAGGTCTTATGCAAATCGATAAAGAATTGGCAGAGATATAAACAAAAAGTGCATCTAGAATATCTAGGTAGTTCGAGAAATTATATTCGCTGTTTTTACTTGACTGCTACTTACTACCGCGAATCTTGATATTTTCCGGCAGAATAAACAATGATTGAAAAGGCTTATTGTAGGTATACACGTTGCCGATTTGCTTATAGTTTGTTAAAGATATGGCACGGATAATAAGTTTTTGAAAAATATCAATGAACCCGAACTTTCAGCGGGCAGTGCAGTATAAAATGTTACCTTGAATATATTTGCATATATTTGAATGTCGTGAAATAAGCCAGCGGCAACTTCCCGAATATTTTTTTTCTTTTTATTATTGTATAAAATTAAAAGTGTTGAAAATGACGTTTCGAAACCTCACTAGTTTCCTCACCAGATTACATAGTAATGGAATTAAAGCCAACCTCAGAAAATTAATAGTGTTGTGATTGCTCGTATAATGTGCAAACAATCTTCGAAAAATGATTATATAAAAATCCATAATTTGAGTGTTTTTTTTTAATAGCCTGAAACTAATTTGAAAGTCTTGAAAAGAAGCAAATAAAAAATTACCCATCATATGGGAATTTTTTAAAGTTAGAAAATTAAAAAACATTCGTCTGCAATCGGAGAAAAAGTCGAAGTATTTGCTTCGATTGCACATGAATTAATGTTTTTTAATTTTCTAACTTTAAAAAAATTCCCATATGATGAGTAATTTCCATTGGTTTCTTTAAAACACTTCGAAATTAGTTTCAGGCTATTCCAAAAAAAAACACTCAAATTATGGATTTTTATTTAATCATTTTTGGATAATTTTTTGCACAGGGACTCTCGGTTTCCTTTCCTTGCCCCCCCCCCACCCCCACCCTGTAACAGAAGTTTTGGTGGGACTGACGTTACAACAATGACTCTCCACCGTACGACGAATCACTTCTTAAACTGATCAAATTATTTGAAATATTTTAAGGTGTTGTTTCAAATTCCTTGGCATTTTCAAGAGCTTCAAGAAATTTTAAGGAATTTTAAAGGATTTGAAATATGTTGGATTATTTTAAAAGATTACAGAGAAAGTTTTGATCGACTTCAAGAATTTGATATTAATAATAATTGATTCAAAAGACTTTGGAATTTTGTAGGGTATTTCACAAGAGTCCAAGACATTTTTAATAGATTTAATCAATTTCAAGAGATTTTTGCTTTTTTTTTTTGCTAAAATCAATGGAATTTTTACGATTTATTAAATTATTATATTTTCCATTGGTTCGAATTCTTTTGAATTTAAGTGGAATGGTTTTGAAGTATTATGAATTTATCCTGAAATTTTGCACTTTGGGTAAGAAAGTACCCTATGAGCGTGAAAATATCACAGTTGCTTGAAAATTCATTTTTTTCTGGTAGAGAATTGATTTTCTTGGTTGAAAATGCAACGATTTGGGTAAAAATGTATGCATTTTCTTTAAAATTTCTTATTTTTTTATAGAAAATAATTTTTTTTCAGCTAGAAATGCAATTCTTTCTTTAAAAATTAATCTATTTTGGTTGATTCAACTATTTTGTTGAAAATTCGTATTTTTTTTTGTTAAATTCAATTGTATTTATTTATAATTGAAATCTGTTTTGTTGAAATTAGGTTGACAATTCAACTCCTTGGTTGAAAGTTCGACTAGTATCTTAAAAAGTTATTTCTTGGTTGTGGATTTAAAATCTTGGTAGAAAATTCATCTCTTTGGTTGAGAATTAAACTACTTAGTTAAAAGTTTTCTTTTTCGGCGTACAAATTAATTTTTTTAACTGAAAATGTAACTGTTTAATTAAAAATTAACTTCTTTATTGAAATCTCATATTATTGGGTTGAAAATTTAAATAAAATTCGTCTTTTTATCTACGAAATTCAACAATTTGGTAAAAAATTCAACTATGTGGTGGAAAATTCAACATTTTTTCTAGGAGATTCGCTTTTGTATTCAAAATGAATGTTTTTTAATAAAAATTTATTATATTTTGGTTGATGGGAGAACATTATCGTCTCATAAGACTTCAAACCAATTCAAGTTAAATTCAAATTATTTTCTATCAACAAATAAGAAATTCTCAACAAAATGCATACATTTTTACCCAAATCGTTGAATTTTCAACCAAGAAAATCAATTCTCTACCAGAAAAAGATGAATTTTTAACCAGCGGTGATAGTTTCACGCTCATACTCAATGTGCAAAATTTCAGGATAAATTCATAATACTTCAAAACGGTTCAAGTTAAATTCAAAAGAATTCGAACCAATGGAAAATATAATAATGTAATAAATCGTAAAAATTCCATTGATTTTAGTAAAAAAAAAAAAGCATAAATCTCTTGAAATTGTTTAAATCTCTTAAAAATGTGTTGGACTCTTGTGAAATATTCTACAAAATTCCAAAGTCTTTTGAATCAATTATTAATATCAAATTCTTGAAGTCGTTAAAAACTTTCTCTGTAATCTTTTGAAATAACCTGAAATATTCCAAATCCTTCAAAATCCTTTAAAATTTATTGACTCTTGAAAATGCCAAGAAATTTGAAACAATACCTTCAAATATTTCCAATAATTTGATCAGTTTATCAATTGATTATCAGGATGAATTAAATAAAAGCTTATGAAAAGTCAAAAAAAAAATTAAATTAAGTAAATTTAGAGGAATTTAAGAGTATTAAAAAAAAATTGAAAATCATTCTAAAGAATTTCAAAGAATTCAGGATAAATTAATAAGAATTCTAGCTAAATTCTAAAAAAATAATTTCAAATCTCTTCAAATCTTTGAAACCCTACGAAATAACTCACTTCTCTTGAATAAATTCTTTAAAGTCGTCTTTAAAAATAATCTAAAATATCAAAAGAAAAGTTGAAGTTGAGATAGAAAATTTGAGAAAATCTTGAATTTTGTTTTTAAACTTCTCACGTGCTGTATTATTTTTAGGTCAAAAAAATATTTTTTGGGTACCACTAGACGTGGTATTTCATAAGCTTTACAATTGTTTAAAAAAATGTCCCATCTCTTTTTTTAATCGAAATAGCACTAAAGTTGGTATTTTAACGTACCTGAGAGAGCGTCGTCGTCAAAGGCATTTTCCATTGGCTCTGCTGTACTGCCAATGATTTCTTTCACCTGCAAGCAGAAAAGGTCTTCCTTGACTGGATTTCTTCCGTCTCCTGTTGATAATAATTTATTTACAATTACAATTTGTTTATTTACAATGTTTAAAATCTTTGTTTTACCTGTTTGAAAAGTTTCCTACCGCAAAGTGCTCAATTTCCTACGGGTGTCGCGTTTTATATTGTCCCATAAAACTTTAATTTTGTGAGAAGGACGATATTCGGCCGATAGGCCTCTTGCGTTAAAAACGCGACAAATTTCCTCCCATGCCTGTAATTTTTATTTGCTGCTTACAGCATCAGTTTTTTTGCATTCAACGATACTTCTGTACTTCTCCACGATTGGTAGCAGGGCCTGTTTTTCGACATTGGTAAAATTTGCACCTCTTTTTCTACCCTTTTTCTAAAAAATGAAATGACAGTTTTGAGGTTGGAATATAAAAATTTCATAATTAACGCTAAAAAATAATAATATATAACCTAAATTGAACCTGCGTCCACTGTATTTTCTGCCATATTAAAAAAAAAAACACTTTTTTCACCTGAGAGCACTACACTTTTAATTACTTTGATTAAACACTTTGTTATTTTCGAAACAAGTAAATAAAGCCTATTTATTTGGTTTCGCGCGCCAGAGAGGGCGCGCGAACACAAGTTTCGTGATTTAGCCAATCATAATCGCCGCTACAATAGAAATACGCAAAAAGTAGACCTTATTGCGAATAGGGTATACGGTTAGCTAACCATAGGTTAAAAATTCATGGTGGAACGTTTCGCAAGTTAATCGTGATTAAGTCGTTGATTAAAAAATAATCATGATTAGTTAACCATGGATTTAATCAGAGATGGTGGAATCGGCCCTAAAAACGTTTTTCGAGCTAGAGGGCAAGACACATTCAACTTCAATTTTTAAGAAAACACAAGGAAATAGTATGCGACATTGGTTCTAGAGTGGTCACCAAGGCTTATAATATCTTTGTGGTCACTGCCCAGTCGAGACGTCTCGTTCGAAAATTTGTCGCCTGCGAGATGGACTCAAGAATAGCATTTTCGATCTCGCACGGAAAGTCGCATGCGAGATCTAGGGTCAAGGGGTGGGACTCCGATGCCTTCTTAAGTCGAACGGACTTCTCTTTCTACCATGTGCGATAGACAACGAGGTGCGATCGAAGTTGAAACGATCGTTTCAAAAACTCTCTTTCTATCGTATATGGTAGACAGAGAAGGTCCGTTGGTGTTCCAACGACAAGTTGTTTTTATCGCGTCAAACGATGAGACCTTCTCTGTCTGCCATATACAATAGAAAGAGAGAGTTCGAAACCATCGTCTCGTTCTTGATCGCGCCTTGTTGTCTATCTCACATGATAGAAAGAGAGGTCCGTTCGACTTAAGGGGCCTCATCAGCATTATAAAATGGATGGGCAGTGAATCTCAGTATTAGCTCAGGACGCAGTCCCATGAAGGTAGATTAGAAGAATAGTGGAACAGTTTTGACCAATGAGGTGACTGCGAGAGCTTGTGCAAGCACCTCATTGGTCAAATCTGGAGTGGGGACGCCGAAAATATATAGCTAACTATTATTCGCCTATATCGAGGTGCTGCCCCCTACAACTTTTCATTGTTTCCATAGCAACCGCGTCAAAGCGCGTGAATGTATCACCGTCAATGATTAGAATGAGTGATATTCAATTTTAGAGATGTATAAGAAAAATTCTTAAATTTTGTCAAGAGTTTTTAATTCTAAATGTTCCAAATTGAAGAAATTAGTTATATAAATCATGAAAATTACAGAAATTTCAATTGTAAAACTTGAAACTTGCATAATTTTCAATTGTAAATTTGAAAAATTAAAAACTCTTTAATTTTATAGATTTACAATTAAAAGGTCTACAATTTTGATGAGTGACAATTAAAAATTCTTGAATTTTGAAAATATAGAATTGAGAATTATTGAATTTTAAAGATTTATATTTTAAAGGTACTATGTAATTTTAAACGTTTTTCTTCTTTTTGTTTGTTTGAAAAGCTCAATTTTGCATATTCACAGTTGAAAATTCTTTAAAAATTCTTCAATTTTTAGGAATTACAATTGAAGATTTACTAATTCGGAATGTTTATAGTTTAAAATGATGTAATTTTGAACTTTTTTTTTCGAAAATCTAGTTCTATTTTGAAGACTTACAATGGAATATTCTTCAATTTTGAATATTTGCAATATTTAATGTGTATAATAGAGAATGATGCAATTCTGAATGTTTTTCTTTTTTAAATAGTTCATTTTTGAAGATTTTAAATTGAAAAATGTTCAATTGTGAAGACCTAAAATTGTAATTTGTTCAATTTTAAAGGTGTATAAAAAAATTCCTTAATTTTGTCAAGAATTTTTAATTCTAAATCTTCCCAAATCAAGAAATTTCAAATGTAAATTATCAAAATTGAAGAATTTTTAATTCTTAAACCTAAAAGTTGTCTAATTTTTAACTGTAAGTTTGAAAAATTAAAAACTCTTCAATAATCAAGGTTTTACAATTTCTACCATTTTTGAGAGTTACAATTGAAAGTGATTGAATTTTAAAGATTTATATTTTAAAGGTAGTATGTAACTTTACAGGTTTGCTTTTTTTTGGAATAGCTCAATTTTGAAGATTTACAATTGAAAATTCTTCAATGATAACGATTTGAAATTTAAAATTCTTCATTTATAACGATTTGCAATTTCCAATTATTCAATTTTAGGAATTACAATTGAAGATTCACTAATTCGGAATGTTCATAGTTTAAAATGATGCAATTTTGAACTTTTTATTGAAAAATCTAGTTCAATTTTGAAGACTTACGATGGAAAATTCTTCAATTTTGAACATTTGCAGTATTTAATATGTGCAATAGAAAATTATGCAATTCTGAATGTTTTTTTTTTTTTAATAGTTCATTTTTGAAGATTTGAAATTGAAAAATGTTCATTTGTGAAGATCTAAAATTGAAATTTGTTCAATTTTAAAGAGGTATACAAAAATTCTTAAATTTTGTCAAGAGTTTTTAATTCTGGATCTTCCCAAATGAAGAAATTTCAAATGTAAATCATCGAAATTTCAGAATGTTTAATTGTTAACCCCAAAACTTGCCTAGTTTTCAAATGTAAGTTTGCAAAATTAAAAACTCTTCAATATTAAAGATTTACAATTCAAAGGTCTACAATCTTCAAGAGTTACAATTGAAAATTCTTGAATTTCGAGAATATACAATTCAAAATGATTGAATTTTTTTAATTTATATTTTGAAGATAGTATGTAATTTTAAAGGTTTTTTTTTTTAATAGCTCAATTTTGAAGATTTACAATTGAAAATTCTTGAATTTTGAGAATATATAATTAAAAATGATTGAATTTTAGAGATTTATATTTTGAAGATAGTATGTAATTTTAAAGGTTTTCTTTTTTTTTTGGAATAGCTCAATTTTGAAGATTTACAATTGAAAATTCTTCAATGATAACGATTTGAAATTTAACATTCTTCAATTATAACGATTTGCAATTTCAAATCATTCAATTTTAGGAATTACAATTGAAGATTCACTAATTCGGAATGTTCATAGTTTAAAATGATGCAATTTTGAACTTACTCCGTACTCTTTAAGGACTTCCCAAAGTTTACTTCTATTTACCTTGTCAAATGCTTCTTCTAGGTCAACAAATGCACAGAAGACTTTCTTTCCTACTCTCAAGCTTTTTTCTGTGATCTGTCTTAGGCTAAATATCTGATCTGTGCATGATCTTCCTGGCATAAATCTACTTTGTAATTTTCATATCTTTTCTTCTGTGATTTTCATTAGCCCACGAATAAGTATTCTTGAGTATAATTCACTTGCGGTACTTGAAAATCTGATACCTCTGTAATTACTGCAGTTGCTTTTATCTCCCTTTCTTTTGTATATTGGTACGATAATCGCGTTTCTCCAATCGTCTAGGACTTGTCCCGTCTCAATACATGAATTTATCAATTCGCACACCCCGTGAGGTATGTTGGAGAGGTCCAAGATTCCCGAAAGTATGAAATGTTGAAACGTATCATTCTCATACGTTGGTACGTCCCAAAACATGAATTTTGGTACCTCGGTTAGCTCGATCGGAACACGCAAATGTACTCATTTTTCAGAAAAGTTTATGGAAGAAAAGTTGCTGGAAATGGTCTGCTTGGTGAAAAAAAAAGAAGTGAAGTCCAAAATGTTTGAAAAATCACTTACATGTTGCCTACCTTCAAAGCGTAAACGTTTAAGACATTTTTTTCACTTTGAACGTGCCTTTTGCGCCCGTTAGTCTGGCGGGAGAGAGAAAGGATACTCCACTCTCATCTAGCGCCCTCCTACTTCTCGGCTTCGTTCTGTTCGCTGCAGTTCATAGGCGTTCAGCTTGTCGCAACTTGTTGAAACTCGTTGCAACCCAAACGTTTTTGTAGGCTCCCGGCGCGTCCCTTAGGGCTTTCATACTGTTTACTGATCACAAGCCTCCAGCTGTGCCTCTCAGAGAGGCCTGCATTGTTGTTGCTGATCGTCTGCAAGATGTGTGGGTGGAAGGAGGTGTTCCAACTGTTGGCAAGCTCGCTGCAGTTAAGAGATTAATGAAAATACACCAGGACTGGATTGACCTGAAAAGGTCAATAAACAGGAACACCAGCAAGAAGCGCGATTTATTTATTGCATCCTTGGACAAGCTATTTGATATTGGTGATCGCAGTAAAAAGATAGAGCTTGAAGAAGATCGGCTTTTCTACAAATCGATGCAGGAGGACAGAACTGCATCAATCGTGTCTGTGGATGAAAAGTGGGTGAAAAAAAATTATCAAAGGAAAAACGCAATGAAGGTTAGCGAAAAATGAATCGCCGATTCGATGAAGAAGTCAAAGGTCTATTCAAGAAGGGCCAGAAAATTGACGTCTGCTTTGAAGATTTCGATGGAGACGCAGCAGAGAAATCTGATACAAAAGATGCAGGATAGTAAACATTATGCGGAATGCGATTTTCTCACAATAAATCACGCGTTTAAGGTACCGTTTCCTTTCTTGTTGGTTTTTAGATTTTTAATTGCTACATCCATGGAGGGACAGTAGAAAGAAAAAAATTCCAGTTCTTAGTAGGGCTATCACATATTCTGTGGATCGGACACAGAAAAGCGACTGCTTTTCTGTTCATATCATAAAGCAAACAGTGGATTCTACGTTGAATGCAGTGGCCGATTGTTTAGGAGTGCCGAGAGAAGAATTGGATGTAGAGCCTAATGTGTCATATTCAACTATCCGGCGTCACCGTCAAAGCAACCAAAAGAAGGTCGTAGCAGAGGCAATGGAGAACTTATGTGCAGCACCTGGACCATTCTTTTTACACTTGGATGAAAAATTGTTCGCAGATGGTTCGGATTCTTCGGGTAAGTACTTATTCACCCAAAGATGTCGCTATGTTTAAAGTAGTCTGCTGGGTGTGCCACACCTTGAGTCTGGGACAGGCCGCGCCGAAGCTGAAGCTTCGCACGCACTGCTGAAGGATTGGGGTGTCGTAGACAAGGGCAGCGGTTGGGGAAGCGCTCCGCGTACATATCCATTTTTCTAGAGGTAGGCACGTTGATTTCGCAAGGATTGAAGCAAAACGTGTTGAAGCTCCGGGTGTTTTTGGCACCGCAGAGTATGCATACGTGCCATAAGGCCTCGCTGAACAGGGATAATGCTAGAATTGTAGCAGTCTAGCAAGTCATCCTTGAGTTGATTCGTCCAGTCAATGTGGGCGTTTCGCCGGTTCGTCGTCGTGTTTATATATATATATAGTGTCTCAGAACTCAAAGTACTTTTTCATATTTTCGCATTCCTTTTGTAAAGAAAAAATCGAAAAGTCTACTTTGGAAATTAATTGAATGCTTATTTGGTGTTAATGTGATTAATTAGAGTTGAATAACGTTTATCTACAGCCGTACGGTATACTTGTTAATGCAGAGATTGGTTATTACTGGACACTAAGTATACTGGGGATGGAAATGAGTCATACTGAACGTTGCAGAATTTTCCATTGGGTAATGAAACCCAGGTAGGCGAAATTTCTGTAGAAAGACTTGTTTTGAAGCCCAGTAGAAGCTCAGTTCCTAAATTATGCTTCTGATCGCAACAGCTCCTCGATTTTATAGTGCGACTCCAATTTTATGTTGATAGTAGAAGACTTAAAAACCTAACTTTTCAGTTTAAATAAACGAGTGCAGTGGAGTCGATTTGGTATATATCACAAAAAATTAACTTTTCAGTTTGAATAAAGAAGTGCAATGTTTCACAGTAATATAGTGCGACTCCAAATGTGCTTAGTATAAAGCACGAAAAACTAACACTTCAGTTTAAACAAGTGCATTGGTTCAAAGCAACTATAGCTGCTGGAATCCAAAAAACATCATAAATACAAGGTAAGTTTGAACATTTAACTATTTTGTTGAAAATTCATTTCGTTTGGCTGAAATATTAACTATTTAATTTTGCGCTGCCCATTCAAGTATTTGTTGAAAATTCAACTGTTTTTGGTTAATGTTTGATTTTTTTGTTTCTATATTCGAATATTTGGTTGGAAATTCATTTTTTGCAGGTAGGAAATTCAACTATTTTGTTGAACATTTGTCTATTTGGACAGAAAATTTGACATTGTGTATTGATATAATTCATTTTTTTGTTGAAAATAAAGAAATTGAAATAATTTTTTAAACTAGAAAGTTTACTTGTCCATTTCTGGTTGAAAATAGATCTCTTTTATTTTGAAATTAAACTATTTGGTCGAAAATTTATCTTTTTTATTTGGAAATTCAAGTATTTGGTTGAAAATGCATGTATTTTGTTGAAAATTCGTATTTTTTGGTAGAAAATTAAAGATTTTGGTTGAAAATTCAATTACTGGATCAAAACTTGGACTTTTTTCAACTAAAAATTTAAGTACTTTGTTGACATTTTTTTTGTTACAAATTAATTTTTGTTACTTGATCATTTAAGCAATTCAGTTGAATATTCCACAATTTTAGATAAAAATTTATTCATCTCTTCCGCAGTTGAAAATTCAACTATTCCAGTTAAAGAATCACCATTTTAGTAAAAATTTATCACCTTGGTTGACAATTTAACTACTTTGATGGAAATTCGTTTTTTTGTTGTAAAATTCATTTTCAGACTGGAGATTTAACTATTCCATTTTTGGTTAAAAATTTTTTCTATTTAAAAGATTACCTATTTGGTTGAAAATTTATCTTTTTATTTAAAAATTCAAATATTTTCTTGAAAATGCTTAATTTTTTGTAGAAAATTATCCATTTTGGTTCAAAATGCATTTCTTACGTTGAAAATTGAATTATTTCATTGAAAACTAAACTTAAATTACCTTGAAATTCGAGAAATCAGTAAATTTCTACCAATTCTAACAAAAAAAGTTTATTACACGCGGAATTGAACTCACTTTGATTATATCAACAGAAAAAAATTATTGAAAAAGTGCAGCAGCTAATCAGCCAACATCAAGCCAAACAGAAGATCAACAAGGGTAGCAGCAGCAGCTAATTGAGTCTACACTGGAGCAACAAAAAATTATGCAGCAGCATGATGTTATGGGTGCGCCATCGTCTCATGTTGCAGCAAGTGTTGAAGTAGTTCCGCGTATTTCTATTAACTCGATCAGAGAATTGATTGATGTTTTTAACAGTGGAAGCGAAAAATTCAAATGCTGGTTTCAGCAATTATCATTCATTCGTAGTTCATATAAATTGAATGATGGTCTTACGCATATTGTGCTTGGTAGGAAGCTGAAGAAAACAGCAGCGACATGTTTTCACTCGCGACCGGAACATTTAAATATGTCGATTCATCAATTAATTGAAGATATGAAAAAAATATTTTTCTCACCTATGAGTAGGTTAGATTTGCGAAAGAAATTTGAAGATAGAGTATGGCTACAAACCGAATCTTTCAGCGAATATTTCTGAGATAAAGTTATTTTGTCAAATAAGGCTGAAATCGATGAGTCGGAATTAGTTGACTATCTTATTGAAGACATTCCAGATGAGGCTTCACGTGATCAAGCAAAAATGGAACGGTTTCAAAATGAAGATACATTGCTTAAAGCTTTTGAATAAATTAAGTTGTATGAAAAATCGATCGTTGCGATTGAAAGCAAGGAATCGCCTTAAGACTCAACAGGAAGCAAAGAAAAAACTAAGCCTCACACCGAAAATGAAAATGAGAGTTCCGAAAAATCGGGCGATAAAAAACGTGTTCAATGTTACAACTGTAGTGCGAACGGTTACATGGCGAATTCTTGCAAGAAAGACAAAAGGCCGAAAGGCTCTTGCTTTATTTGTTCGTCGACGGATCACGTTATCAAAGACTGTTCCGAAAATAAAAAGAAATCGAGTAATTCTGAAGTCACCAATACAAAAAAAAGCCATTCTCCGAATTTCACTCACAAATTTCATTATGTTTTGAAAATGACGGTGAACATTTTGAGATGAATTTTATTGCATTGTTAGATAGTGGCAGTCCTATCAGCTGTATTAAAAATAAATTCTTGAACTCTGATATGTTCCAATTGTATAACAGTACTGAGTATTGTGGAGTAAATGATTCTGAACTAAAAATTATGGAAAAAACGACACCGAATTGAAAGCTATTCGGTCGTACTTGGGCTATTGAATTGATAGTTGTAGACGATAGCACGATGGTTTAGTCAATTGTCTTAGGTCGTGATGCATTAAAAATTTTTTGATTGAGAAATGCGCAACTAGGGGATGAATCAAAAATTGTTAAAAGTAAATTTTCGGACAACAATAATAATGTGAATCTCATTAGTATGATCGATAATAACATAAGTCATGTTAGCGCAATTATGAACATTGAAATTGATAAATCAGAGATTGTTGATCTATTGAAAATAAATTCTGAAATCCCATTCAATTATCAGTTATCAATTATCAAGCCAAAGAAGAAGGCCGAACTTGCGCTAAAATTGAAAAATCATCAACCATTTAGATTTTTGCCGCGAAGACTTGCTTTTGTTGAAAAAAATGATTTGAAAAACATTATCGATGAGTTGTTAGAGCGTGTAATAACACGGCCTAGTGAGTCAGAATATTCTTCAGCTATTGTTTAAAAGACAGAAAAATGGCAAAATAAGAATGTTAATCGACTATCAAACATTAAATAAACTTCTGGAATCAGATAATTACCCTCTGCCGGTGATTGATGATTAAATTGCATTGCTGAAAGGGAAAAAGTTTTTTAGATCCTTAGATTTAAAAGACGGATTTTTCACATTGATATGGCTGATGATTCAAATAAATTTACAGCTTTTGTGACACCTTTTGGTCAGTATGAATTTATTAAGATGCCGTTTGGATTAAAAGTTGCACCTAAACGTTTCCAAAAATTTGTTAGGGAATTAGCATCGCATCCCAACAGTAGAGGAATACCCCTTACCTTGCAATATTCCACCAGTGTACATACCTCCACTAATGGGTTAGTATCGCTGACATGTGGAAAGTAAGCCGATCCCCGAACTAGCCTTCCTATTCCTTTGAGATCCGTGGCTATCACCATTAGGTCTCTCGAACATAGCATAAGCAGCGGGACTGCGTTAACTCCCTTCGTCAGTATGCAAGCTCTTGGTTTGGCTGCCTTGGGGTCCCTGTAACAAAAACGACCAGCCCCCCCCCCCTAATCCCCTTATGGTATCTCGAACTAATCAAGGTTCTTGAATTAGCGAGATACCTGAGTGCCTCGCAGCCATGCCCCTCTGCAAAACTACAGAAGCGCCTTTGCTGTGATGCAAGTTAATCTGGGTAATGGTGAGACCAGGAGCAGAAATTTAGGCCTGCCAACGATCTTCCTTTGTCTCAACAGGCTCCTCCTGTCCCTGGCCGGCAACCCTAAAGTTGACCTGTCCAAAGTGATAGAAGGGCTTGTTGTTGAGGGCCGCAAACACCCTCGTCTGGGACTCAGGAATCTGCACGACTAGGAGATGCCTGGTGCCTCCTGCTGTTTCCTCTTCCTGAGGCCTATCGTGCCTGACGATTCGCCAGGACGCTGTCTTAGTGAGGGGTTGAAACCCTCCTGCCGTTGGAATACCTCAGACGGGTCTTCCGGTTTACTCGGGAACCACACCATAGCTCTCACCATCTTCTGGAGCAACTCAACTCCACCCACCTTAAGCCCTGCACCTTTGAACGGCTTTGTCTCGACCACTGCTTTGAGTAGCCAAGCTTCAGCCGCTAGGTCGGCTGCCACAAATACGAAGACCCCTCCCATGCAGAAGGAGGTCACGAATCTGGGCCATTGATCTGCGGACACTATTTAGAGTGTCCTCCCAGTAGCCTCTCTGAAGAGCTCATACGTCAGTCTAGCTCTTGAAGACTCTCTGTTTGTCGGCTGTTGAGCCGCGTTGTGCCTCTTCAGAGTCCCAGACACCCCCGGTGGGGTGTCCTCTGAGCCCCTACCTATCTTCTGGGCTCAGTGCTGGATGTCGACCCTGTAGCTGCCGACGTTCCAGCTCTTGCAGCTGCTCTGCTAGCCTGCTGCACTTGCCACTTCAGTCTCCTTTTAAGGGAATTGTTGAGCAGTTTCTTTTTATTGGGGGACTGATTGGCCTCTCCCGTTACCATAGCCTCGTTCAGAGCAACCGTCAATCCCTCAGCTCCCGAGGGAGCTGGGGGCACAGCCGCCACCTGAATTTGGCTTGTCGGAGAGACACATGGAGAGGAGAGAGATTACGTTAGACCCTTTAAGGCGCAATCCCTCTTCCCCCTCCGCCAACTCCCTTCCTCCTCCTTTTCTGCTTTTGTGTTTAGGCGTGTTCATTTTGATCCCACGAGAAGCTAGGTATATAAAAGGAATTAAAACAATTATTCATCTTAACTGGAATTATTGCCGCACTCTAATTAAAAAGTGATACAAAAGTGGCAAATTTTAGAAAAGCTGCAACTCTCTGGATTATTTTGAAAGAACATTATTATAAATTATGAATAATTGTTTTGAAAAAATTTTCTGTTGAATTTAATTGACTCTTGTCTCAATCTAACTGAAAAGTTGAAAATAAGTTGAAAAATTCGGAAAAGACCGTGACAGACTTATAGCGATGATATTTAAAAAGTGATTTTTTATTTGCATTCTAATTGTGAATAGAAATATTGAGCTTCAACTTGGTTAACCTTATATTGAAAATTTCTAATGAAATTTACAAAAACGTATTTTTTTAATGGAAAATACGTGTTAAACTTCATGGGACTTGTAGAACCTATGAATCTAATATTTTTTTAATGCGCCCGCTGCGCGTGAAAAATCACATTGCGTGATGTGCGCGCAGCTCACTGGATCAATCTTTTTTTTTTAATTTAAATCTAAATATTTTTTGCTTGAAGTATCAATTATTATGAAAGTTCATATATTTAGTTGAAAATTCGTCTTTTCAGTTGAATGTAACTGTTTTTGATTTAAAAATTGAAGTCTTACATTTTTCGCTTGAGAATTGATCTTTATTGGTTGAGAATTCTTCTTTATTAATTAAAAATTTAACTATCCGTTTGAAAGTTAAACTATTTGGTTAAAAGTTGAACTACTTTGTTGAAAACTCATTTTTTGGTTGAAGATTCATCTCTTTGGTTGAAATTTATTTATTTTTTATTTAAAATTAATTTTTCTAACTAAAAATTTAACTATTCCATTTTTGGTTGGAAATTGGTCTCTTTTAGTTGAAAATTCTTGTATTTTGTTGAAAATCCATTTCGTCTGGTAGAAAATTCATTTTTGTTAAAATTATTTTGTTGAAACTGAAATATATTTCGTCTTGAAATCTTAGGAATATGGTACCTAGATTAATTTTATTTAAAAAAATGTATTTTTTATTTCTTTTTTTTTTTAATTCCAGTAAACAAAATTCTTGTATTCAAAGGGGTATGAATGAACACCGAAATGTTAGTATTTTTTTGTAAATGTTTTTGATTGAGAACAACAAAAAATAAAAAATAAACAGGAAGGGGATTTGGAGGTTGCCTTCCTTTTTTCCCCTTTTATTATTATTTCTTTTTAAAATTTTAATGGAGACATTTAAGAGCGTGATTTTCCAAATGTAATCGTTGCATTTTATTTTTTTAATTTCCAAGAATTTCATATTTAAATTCTTTATCTCTTTCAAAATTGTATTCGACTATTGTCATTTTTCTTTGTAGAGATATTGGATTTTTTCCAAAAATGGGTCTCAGCGCTTACTACAAAAGCAGGTACGATCTATGCTTTTCCGAAAAATTTCAAAATGAAATAGAAATATTTGTTTCTGCATTAATTCTTTTAATTGTTTTCTTTTCAAAATTTAATTACTGCGAATTTTTGAATTCCATAATTCCCGTCTTGTTTTTCTTTAACTTATTTCAATCTTTTTCTTTTTGTAGTCTTTATTCCATTCCGGAAGAGGAGCCAGAGGAGAAAAAACCAACTCGTGCACCGTACAGAGGGCGTAAAAGTATGTTTTGTGAACGCCCCGTTGAAGTTAAAAAAACAATCAGTGTTTCTCACCCGGTAATGGAAGGTACAAGCAAAAACATTCAAAATTTAAGTATAGAATTGAAAAAGTTCAAAATTATACAATTTTCAGACTTCACACTCTCCCCTATTTCCCTCTTTTCCCTAGTTTTAAAGAATTCCGCTTTTCCCCCCTGTTTTCTGTAAACTTCCCCGTTTTCTCGTTTTTTTGCTAAAAAATTGAAATGAATTCATAGAAGTTGAGAATTCATCTCTTCTTGGGTAAAAATTATACTATTTGGTTGGAAAATTTAATTATTTTGTTGAAAATTCATCTATTTTGTTAAAAAGGCTTTTTTGTTTGTTTGAAACGTCATCTTTTTTAATTTAAAGTTAATTTTTTTCAAATTAAAAAGTCTGCTATTATATTTTTGGTTCAGAATTCATTTCTTATGGTTTAAAATTTTACTATTTGGTTGAAAATTTCACTATTTTGTTAAGTCGTATTTTTTGTCGAAAATTCAAATCTTTTGTGGAATATTCGTCTTTTTGGATAAGAAATTTGTCCTTCTGGATAAAAAATTCATCTTTTGGTTGACAATGACTCTTTTTTGGTTGAAAGTTAATTTTTTTTAATTCAAAAGTTTGCTATTATACTTCTAGTTCAGAATTCATCTCTTTTTATTGAAATTTAATTATTTTAATTATTTTTGAATCATCTCTTAGGTTGAAAATCTAAAAATTTTGTTGAAAATGAACTTTTTGGTTGGAAATTCGTATTTTCGGATTGAAAATTCAAAATGTGACCGCAACTTGCAACGATTGAGCTTGCTTCAGCTGATACACTCTGATTATGATGTATCGCAACTCACCAAGAGTTAACCTAGGAAAATCAGGAAGTGTCTCTTGAGTTATAGGAAGTCACATGCCCTTCTATTTGCCCAGTTGTCTTCTTCTGGTCACTCTTAAAGGAGATTAGGCTGCGAAACCAATAGCAACCTTCTTTAGGCGATCAGATGATCATCGGGATTGTCATAAGTTCTGGGAGGTCGAAACGCATTATGAAGGGCACAGACTACTCTGACGTCATCCCCAATGAACGGGATTTAACTATATGGAAAAAAATCACTCAAGCCTATTCACGTTTCTATCAAGCCATTGATTGCTTCAACCAACCATCGGACTCCAGTAACGAGCCTTGATTCATTTACTTCAGTCGCAGAGTGCTACGAGCCTTTTTGGAAAAAACAAGGCATTTTCAAAACGAATTCAAGATCTTTTCAGAACTTCAGATAGTTTCCAAAACGGCAATCGAAAACATGGTCCTTAATGACTGACTCAGAAGATATGTGATCTATATCAAGATGATGAAGAACAAAGGACGATATCAGAACTGTCCTTGCTATAGTAATTCCTCTGCCAACTCTTCATTTTTCAATGCCAAAATAGTTGATGAAATCGCATTGGAAAGACCCGCGCGCAACTTGATCAACATCTGGTGAGTCTATAATAATCTTTATCCTGAATCGGAGAGGTATCATCGAAAGTCAACCCTTTTTTTGTTGCCTCCTCACGAAAATCGTTCAGAAGCTCAGAAAGCGATTCTGCGTTCATGTAAGTAAAATCAGAGGTGACTTCAATTGACGCAAGAGCCTCTTTCTTAAGAAACCCATCATCATCCAAACAAGAAGCACACCATCTTGCTTTTGCAGAAATCAAAATACGAGTATCAACGTAAATCCTCAATGCAGCAAAAGGTTTGATTGTGCAACGATTATTCTTATGATGACAAACAATGCATCTGGATTGGGAAATCATACATCTTCTTATTGGAAATTTTATTTTTCTAGTCCGAATCTGAAGTTCCATCTTCACTGGAAGATTCTGGATTTTCAAAAATCTGACCCTTGCCTGCTTCAAAAATAACATAACATAACATAACAAATAAATTCCTGAGCACATCATTTTTATTTCAGGAAAGTTTCTACAATGTATTGATTAAACGAACTTACCTCCAAGTTAAGTTCGATCGTCATTGTCATCATTTATTAAACGTGTTGCCGTAATAACTAGAGTTCTAATAGAAACTAGATAATGGGTGTTTAGAACAGAGTCGGTTTGATCTATTCAGAGAAGGAGCTTATACAATTAGGATCGAACGTCCCTCCAGGTATGTTCATTTAATCATTGAATTTTATTTTGCGACTTCTTTTGAAGATGAAATGGTGGTTGTTGAAAGCAACAATACAAGTGGCAACTTATTTTGTTTGTTACAATAGAGAAACATAAATGATATTCAATAATTTTATATGAAGATAATAAAGTTAATTAAAAAGTTCTTAAATTGAGATAGAATTAAGTATAAGAATTCAATGTAGAATTAGCGAATGTAGGCTATCTTCTACTGCACGATAATCGTAAAATTTAGAAAACGTGGTTGAATCTTTATTCCAGCCAGCTTCCTTTCTAATCAAATCCAAATCAACTCCAAGATTTTTAGCGGTAGAAGTAGCTGCATGTCTCGCACTATGTGCGAAAACGAATCCTGTGTCAATTCCTCCTTTCTTAAAGATTTTCTTAACCCAATGGCGTACGTTCAAAGCGCCGACTCAGGGCAGCGTTTTTCGTTTAGAAAATATGGAAAAAGTAAAAAAGGTTGCAGTGCAAAGGCCAAAAAGTACACAAGTGAATTCATAACCATCAAATTCAAATCTTAGGCATTTTCTATAACTCATGTATCCACTCTTCAATTACAGTTAGGAAATTAATTCAAGTTGAGCAACATAATTATTTATAAAATTCACTATTATTTTTAATAATATTCTCTTAGAGTTATGCGAGAAAGTTGCGGGTTTTTCTGAAATGTTCAGCTATTCTTTGACTTTTCAGTTATGAACAAATACCAATACATGAGCATCTTGAAAAACCTTTTTTTAAATAGTATTGAATGTTTTTGGAATGAAGTATTTTTCCTGTATTACTAATGCTTTAAAAATATCAATTCAAACGAAAACCTATCATCAACTACTTCAAGGAAAAACAACATGCAATATTATCTGTATACGAAACATACAAAGAACATATCAAATATCTAGTTCTGTTTCAGAGAAATAGATCCACAAAAATTGAATCATCCAAAGATAGCATTATTAAAGAAAAAAAATTGTTTAAACTATTACGTTTGCTAACTTGCATTAATTATTGCCTTACTGAGTACAATGTGAACAAAAATTTGAAAATTCAGTAAAAACGCATATATCTAGCATGACTATAGGAGAAGATAGTTACAAACAAAACTCATTTGTTTAAACAATTTCGTTTTGTAAATTTAATGATTTATTAATTATTATTTTACTCTAAGTAAAAAGTGGACAGAAATCTGAGAAGTTTTAGAAGAAACCGCAACTTTCTCGCATTATTCAAAGATAATATTTTCAAAAATAATAATGAATTGTTTAAAAAATTATGTTTGTTACCTTGAAATAATTATAAACTCACGCTGATTGAAAAATGGACAAAAAGTGAAACATTCTTACAAAGAACCTTTAAAAAATATTTCAAGCATTATGCTTAGAGAATATTGTTATAAATAATAATAAATTGCTTGAATAACTATTTTTGTTGACTTTAATTAAATTAATTATTGCAACGCTGCAACTGAAAAGTTAAAAGCAGGTTAAAAAATTAACAAAAATCACGACTTATTAGCTCTATTCTAAGAGAAAATTATTATAAACAATAAAACATTATTTAAACATATAATTATCAACAGAGAGTAACAGTTTATGTACTAGAAATCATTTTTACTATAACCGTATAACCGTATAACCGTATAATAAACCGCAATTTATTCTCTGTTCCGTCAAAAAATTTCTATTTGGTTTATGATAAAAAAATGACGCAGTAATACGTATAGTAGACTATATTGATAATTAATTTAAATTGAAATTACGATTCAATAATATTTTCTTTATGTATCAGAGATGAACCTAAAAACATTTTTGTATGACTTCTTTAGATGTTCAAACTTTTATCTTAAAATTTTGGTGTACAATACCAGCGAAAATTATCTGCACACATAAGCATGCTTTAATAATTAAATTCGTCGTAGGCGTGTTCTAGAAAAAAATCGAGTAGCACGAGAGCAAAATGGAACACATCAGTAAATATTTATTTACTTTTGCTCTTCAACAATCTAGCAGTACATTACAAGAGTAATTTTTACTTCATCATGTTTTTATTCAGAAATATTCATCACGAATAGTGTACATGATTTTCATATATTCGTTGTCTATCTTGAGATAGATTAATCTTCATGGGCTTATTTATTATGTTATTACTAAAGAAAAGCAGCTCCCGTAATGTCTCCAATAGGCCCTCCTCTGAATACAACAAATTTGAAGCCGTCCATATCAACCTCTTCGCTTCTTTGACCTTGTACAACTTCATCGTCATTGTTAGATGCGAGGCTAATTCCTAGCAGCACTTTTGTCATCGGATTTATCCTTACTCTAAGGCATTTTCGGCAATAAACGATGAACCATTGCGTATCATTAGGTTCCATAACGTTTGCATCTTAAAAAGAAAAGAAGCATTAGTTAATTTAAGAAGATTGAAAATCAACATCAAAGTAAACGTTCTTTTTAGAGTTGAAAGCTCTTTAAAGCATCAAATAAGAGACTCTCCACCACTTTATGTTATCTCTAAAACTACTGGTACAGAGAGTGATGTCAATGACTTCCTCTCTGACCAGTCATCCCCCTAATCCCCTAATGGTATCTCGAACTAATCGAGGTTCTTGGATTAGCGAGATACCTGTTTGCCTCGCCGGCATGCCCCACTGCAAAACTGCAGAGGCGCCTTTGCTGTGATGCAAGTTAATCTGGGTAATGTCAAGACCAGAAGCAGTCATTTAGGTCTGCTCTTGATCTTCCTGTGACTCAACAGGCTCATCCTGTCCCTGGCCAGCAACCCTAAAGTTAGCCTTCCAAAGCGATAGTAGGGCTTGTTGTTGAGGGCCGCGAGAGCCCTTGTCCTGGACTCAGGAATCTGCACAACTAGAGGTGCTTGGTGCCTCCTGTTGTGTCCTTTTCCTGAGGCCTATCGTGCCTGACGATTCGCCAGGACGCTGTCTTGAGTGAGGGGTTGAAATCTTCCAGCCGTTGAAGTTCCTCAGACGGGTGTTCTGGCTTACCCAGGAACCACGCTGTAGCTCTCACCATCTTCTGGAGCAACTCAACCCCACACACCTTGAGCGCTGCATCTTCTCACGGCTTTGTCTCGTCCACAGCTTTGAGTAGCCAAGCTTTAGCCGCTAGGTTGGCTGCCACAAATACGAAGACCCCTCCCCTGCAGAAGGAGGTCACCAATCTTGGCCACTGATCTGGGGACACTCTTTTGAGTGCCCTCCAGGTAGCCTTCCTGGAGAGTTCATAGTGCTTCGTAGTTAGCATTCAGTCTGGGTAATTGAGATCGGACACCACCATCGTCAGGGGGTGAGTCCTCTGAGCGGCCGTCAGTCCAGCTTCCGACGACTCTCTGTTTGTCGGCTGCTCGGCCGCTTTGCGCCTCTTCAGAGTCCTAGGCACCCCCGGTAGGGTGTCCCCCGAGCCCCCACCTCTCTTCCGGGCCTCAGTGCAAGTTGCAGATGCTCTGCTAGCCTGCTGCGCTTGCCTCTTCAGTCTCCTTTCCAGGAAACCGTTGAGCTGTTTCTCTTTGTTGAGGGACTGATTAGACTCTCCCGTTACCATAGCCTCGTTCAGAGAAACCGTCAATCCCTCAGCTTCCGAGGGAGCTGGAGGCACAGCCGCCACCTGAATTCAGCTTGTCGGAGAGACAGATGGAGAGCAGAGGGTTATGTTAGACTTTTTAACCCTTATGTAGGCAACCAACTTTCTTCACGTTGTTGGGCAACCGGGTACCCATCTCTCACTTTTTTTCTTCTTCAGTACAAATATGATTAAAATCGTCTTGAGCCGGTGCATTTTTATGAATAAACATAAGTGGAAACTATTTAGACTATTTTCAAGACACGTAGAACCGTTCAGATGTCTTAAATGGAAATTGGAGCAGTGGTTTCGAGCGCACAGCGGGTGGCACGCAGTCAGTTTTCGTGTTCGGGAATGTCGGCAGATATATGTCGTATATTCTTACATCAATTGAGTAAAGAGTTATGTAAACCTTTGAGCGAAGACCGCCCTTCAAATAATCAAATTATGCTCAACCACTAAACAAAAAATACAATCGAGGATATTCTCGGAGCTCATCTCGGTGCTGATTCTGTTGCTGAAAGAGATGATCAACCTCGAGATAGGTGAATGTAAGATTCGTAATCCCTAGATTCCAAAGTTCCACGAGCATGATCACTCTTTGCTCATGTCTTATGGGGGGTGGTAACATTCAGTGAGACGCTCAATGTTTAAATATCCGCTTGCAGACCACCATAACAAACGGAGGGCTGTTTCTTAGTCGCTATGCGGGCCGCAGGTCATTCCTGTCCCGATTTCAAAGCTTTAAATCGGTCCGGGAGTGGCCTCGACCCAGGGATCCAGAAGGCCCGTGTTAGCTAGGCTCTTTCACCCTTCTGCCATACCGTAATCACGCATACCAGGAGACTCACAGATAAAATATTTATTTAGTGCTAAAAAATGTGAAGGTGTACAGATGAAATTTGATAAGGAGGGCTATGCGTAACATCCTGTTTTGGCTATATAAATTTTATTCATTGCTTCCTGAGAGATAACATATTCAACTGAAAATTCCTCTCCTTTGTTATTTAGTGCGCAAATAATTCATGAAAAACCTTCTTCCAGAACATTCTTGGTGACGGCATCAAATTAAACTAGGCAATTTTCTTGGTGAACAATGTCAAGGTTATTTTCATGATGCAGTACGTTTTGCGTTGCAAAAAAAATATATGCTAAACGTGTAGATTATAATGTAGAATCTTCCAGAACTTTGTTGCATCATATGATGCAATATCGGGCAATATTGTGCGAAATCACCTGAAAAAAATTATAGGGGTTCAGCATCTATGCAAGGAGACCATCTCTTTTCATTCATCACAAACTGAGGAAAGAGAAGAGCTGATCTCCTTTTATAGACACTTAAGCCCTCTACCAAATTTCAGAAGACTTTGCATAATGATGCCCGATATTGCAGCATATGATGCAATAATGTTCTGGAAGATTCTACATTATAATCAACACGTTTTGAAAATAATATTTTACAACGCAAAATATAATGCGTCATTGAAAATAACGTTGAACTTGTGTACGAAAGAAATTGCGCAGTATAATTTGATGACGTCATCAAGAACGTTCTAGAAACTAAGCTCATAGATCCTTTCACGAACTTTTACCCCCTCTACAAAATTACAGGAGATTTTTGCACAATATTGCTCGATATTATATCATATGATGCAAAAAAGTTCTAGAAGATTCTACATTATAATCGACACGTTTGAAACATGATTTTTGTTCGCAGCGCAAAATGTAATGCGTCATGAAAATAAACTTGAACTTGTTTAGAAAAAAAATTGCGCAGTATAATTTTATTCCGTCATCAAGAATGTTTTAGAAGAATGTTTTTCACGAATTATTTGCGCACTAAATGAATAAGGAAAGGAATTTTCATTTGAATATGTTATCTATAAGGAAGCAATGAATTAAATATATATAACCAAAACAGGATGTCACGCATAGCCCTCCTTATCAAATTTCATCTGTACACCTGCACATTTTTGAGCACTAAATAAATATTTTATCTGTAAGGAACCGATAAATCATCCTTCAAATAACTATATAACACAGTAGAAATTGACAGGACAAAGCAAAATATAACCTTGAAATTATTGAGGCGAAAAATTCTTGAGATAAGAAATAACCTTGAACCTGTTATTACATAAATTTGGCTGGCCTAATTGCGCAATATTACTTTGTGACGTCATCAAGGAATTTTTTGGAACGGTCTCGATGTCAACCTTACACAGACACACGCACACAGGTCACCTCACACAGAAACGCAGTAATACTAATTGGTCCAGAACTATCCTCAATCATCTACTGATTGTCAAGCAAAAAAATTAATTTTCAACAAAATAGTTGAATTTTCAGCAAAATAGATAAACTAAAAACGGATTTTTTGAGGAAGTAGTTTAACTTTCAACCAAACAGTTGAATTTTCCATTTGAAAGATTATTTTTCCACCAAAAAGGCGAATTTTTAACGAAATATATGAATTTTCAACTAAAAGCAATCGATTTTGAACCGAAAATGGAATTTTTAAATGCTCAGTAAAAAATTGTTTTGAAAAAAAAAGAATGAATTTTCAAGAAAATAGTTAAATCTTCAATCAATAAAACGAATATTTAACGAAGCAGTTTAACTTCTAACCAAATAGTTGAGTTTTCTACCCAAACAAGATTAAAAAAGCGAATTTTCTATAAGACAGTTCAATTTTCAACAAAATAGTTAGATTTTCAGCAAAATAGATAAACTAAAAACGGATTTTTTGAGGAAGTAGTTTAACTTTCAACCAAACAGTTGAATTTTTATAAACAAAATGTCGAGACTAGTATGATGAATGTGAACGAATGTATATTTAAGATTAAATATTAGCATTATACTCACTTTACGAAAGAGGTAATAACTTTTGACAGCAGGATGCATAATTTAGATCTTATTTTCGAACCGTCAACATAGAGTCGCCAGTTTCGGCATTAAAATCAATCGATTTGAAAAGTGTCTCGGAAATGTTGAGTTTTTATACGACCTTCCGTTACTCGATGACAGAACTGTTTATAAAATAGTCACGTCTGTACTTTATCGTGCTCAATATGGCTTTTCACGAGAACAGAGGGTTATTTATTACGCAATCCATCGTTGTGTTCAGTAGATTAGAGGTAGGGAGTTGAATTTGTAAGAAGAAATATAGCATTTAAGAGTAGGGATTAGGACTAATGTCTGATGAAAGAATGTATGGATGTGTGGGGGAAGCTGAGGACCGCTGCGACGGCATCGAAGCTACCGAAGACGAAGTACAAGATCAGATGCATATGGTACACAGCCGCGGCTCGTTCGTTATCTTAAAAATTAAACTTAACATTTTTATAAAGTTAAATTATAAAAGACCAGATTAATAAAAAATTTGTTTGTCAATTCACTTTCAAAATAAGCAGTCTTTTATTTCAATAGAACCTTTAAATTCAACCAATTATTTAAATTCAAGAAGATTTTCAAACGGAGATTTCATCGCTGGAGTTGGGATTCCAAACCCTTTATTGCGAAAACGGACTCGCCATCGATGAAGATTTAATATAAATTTCAAACTTTTAAATTATTATTTTAAATCAGATTTTAAATATTGGAACTTTTCGCGCGGAAATTGAGTTCTGCTCGTTACATGGTGCCAGAAGTAGGCTTCCACTAACTCGTCGCGGTGGGATCCCCTGAAAAAAAGACAGGTGTTTGAATCAGTTTTTTTTTTAAACAATTAGTGATAACTGAATTGAGCTAGTGATAGTGCGCCGAGAAAAGAAGAGGATTCCTAAGTTCCCCGCCCGCCAGAACATTTTAAAGTTCACCGAAAAAATGTAAAAATTCATGCAGAAATTTGATAAATTCACCCAGAACAACCAGAGGAAGGCATAGGGTGCAGTTAAAAGGTACCGGGTCGCAGTCAGTAATTTGAAGGGTGCCGTAGTCATCCCCTGAATTACTGCAGGCTAAAAAAATAAAAAAAGAGGAAAATGAAAAAAGAGAGAAGCAAGATAATCAAGGACCAGGCTTGGAACTTTTCTAGCGGAGGACATCCGCTACAGGAGTTTGGGAACATTGATATCCGAAGAGGCTGATCCACGAGTGTTGGTGATTTCTCTTTTTTAATCGAAAAATTGTTAAAAATGTGCTTTAAATTGAAGGGAAGTTTCAATAAAAAATATGTATCAGCCATCATCGAGACCATCGAAAGTAGTAAGTCGATATGCCCTTTATATTCTTCTGTTGCGAAGCCAATGTCGGGTAGGAATTTTTTTTTGAAATTTGTGGCCATAATGGTTTTGCGAAGTTGAAAAAAATATATATATGAAGTGAGAATTTTATTTCTGATAGTTGTGTAAACAAAAATAAGTAAACTCAAAATGCGTACACGAAGTGGAGTAAGCAAGGCTGGGAGGGGTGGCCGAGGAGCCAGCGCTGTTACAACCACAAGGAAAGCTGGTAATGTCAGGGTTACAGGTGTACAAGCAGGGCAGAGTTCAAGGACTATGCAGAGACAAGGCATGTATAGGTATCGGTCGGTTGGCGTCCGTGGGGTGGGAACCGCTCGTGGTGGTCCCACTGGTCCTACTCGAGGAAGCAGGGAAAATTTTGAATTATATTATGAAGAAGAAATGGAGCAAGCTGATTCTGTTGCGGATTTTCACCAAGAAAGGGAAGTTGATTTAAGGGAAAACATGGAAATTTTAGAACCGGAAATCGCGACACAGAATCCGTGGATCTATGAAAAATATATTGCTCAAAAGGCTATGAATAAATAACGGATCGCCGTACAAGAAAATAGCACCAGAGAAAAATTTGTATCTTCTGTCAAGAATTAATTTGAATATTTTTGATAAATTTAATATGCTAATTGAGGGGTATTGTTCGTATCAATTGTTATGAAAATTAGGCAAGAGCGTTTATGAACAATAATAAATGATATGAACGTTATTTCTTGGGTTTGCAAACGTTTAAGGGAAAATTGCGATAATTGGGACATATTAGTTTCATATAAACGCGTATTAAATTTAAACAAATTTCGCCAACATTCATGATTATAATATTTATTTATTACAGTTGATCAATTACGCATTCATCATACTAAAATATTTCGTTGGTTCGTAGAAATATTTATTTAAAATATTCTCCATTGTATTCTTTACTAAAGAAAAATTTCCTTCTAACCAAATGAATGAAGTTGATGTTTATTTGTTATAAAAAATTCATTTTTTAATCAAGTGAAACATTTCCTCTAACACAAAACACATATTTATGTAGACACAATATTTAAATCATATAAAGGAATGCTTCATTAGTATAAATGCATCACCTCTTTGTACCGAAGAAATATATTTCTAATTTTACTTATATTATTTTGAAATAAATCATTATATTTTTGATTTGAACAAAATCTAGATACTCGATTCAATTATGGAAAAAATAATTGATTGATTTGAATAATTTGTTGAAAGTTATTTTTTTTTGTTCAATTCAACTGTTTTCAATTGAAAATTAAAATATGGTTTAGTGGAAATATCAACTATCACAATTTTTGTTGAAAGTTAATTTTTAATCGAAGATTCATTACTATGGGTAAAATGACAACTATTTTGATGAAAATTCTTCTTCTATTGGTTATGTGACGTGTTCGTTAACCACCCGTTATGGATCCTTTCCCAGCTGTTCAGAATTAAACATCTGGCTGTGATCATTTCCATGACCAGCACAAGCTCAAATTAGAATATCAATTTAAAGAAAAGATCTTATTATAACCTAAGGTGTGATTGCACGGGACCATTTTTCCTGCTGGATTGGCAAATTGAAGTAAAAAAAGGACTCTGCGATGCAGCGGTCGAGATAGGCGTTACCAGTCATTCTAGTTTTTCTCCAGATCTGAAATTTGTGTGCCAAAGCACAATCCAATAAAATAAATATAACTCTCATGTCAGATCAAAAATTAATCTTACAAGTATAATGAGTGAAATCGAAACTCAACTTGCAAGGGTTGTGAAGAAAATATTTTCGTCTATCCATAGCTTAGTGGGTAAGAGCATTAGACCAGAAACCTGAAAAATCTGGGTTCGGATCCCAGAGGAGCTAGAGAGATCTTTTTCACAACTTATAAAATTAATAATCAATATTCAAAAAAGATATTGATTTTAGACTATGTAGAGAAAAAACATGACCATTATATTATTTACTTCATTAGGCTTGTCAAAAAAAAGTAACATTAATGAAATCAATATGAATAATAATTTGCTCTCCAATTTTCAAAAGATCTTTTGATTAAATTTCGAGTGAAGAAACAAAGAAATCAAGAACAAAATATTTGTCCAATTTAGCATTGCAGCCTTCGTAAATAAACAAAAGGTTTAATAATGTTCGAATAATTATAATTTCATTCCAGAACTTTTATTATAGAATATTACACACTATGGATCATTATTAGGTAATTATTATTATAGATGTAATGCGCGGCTGCATCCGACTTCATTAGAAGTACTTGCATTTGCCTGGACATTTGGCCAGGGGAGTGGAAAACTGCAGAAGACCATCTTCCCGAGTACATCCGGTTTTCCGACAGTCGAATTTGGCTGTATACATTCGATATCATCAAGTGTGCACAGTCATCCAAGGCGTCGATCATACCGTGAGACATTAGTTCACCGCGAACAATTTTCTGAAGAAAAAATTTTTTCCCAAAAGTTTCAAAAGCACTATCGGCTTCAATAACAACAATAACATTAGAAAATTCCATTGTAAATTATCTGAGGAAAAATTTTCTGGAGAAAAAATGTTCTCCCAAAAATTTCAAAAGCACTATCGGCTCCAATAACAACAATAACATTAAACAATTCGATAGTAAATTTTCTGAGGAACAATTTTCTGAAGAAAAATTTTTTCCCGAAAGTTTCCAAAGCACGATCGGCTTCAATCAACAACAATAACATTAAGAAATTCGATAGTAGCTTTTCTGGGGAAAAATTTTCTGCCGAAAAAATGTTCTCCCAAAAATTTCAAAAGCACTATCGGCTTCAATAACAACAATAACATTAAAAAATTCGATGGTAAATTTTCTGGTGAAAAATTTTGTAAAGAAAATTTGTTTTTCCTAAAACGTCGAAAGCACTTTCGGCTTCAATAACAACAATAACATTAAGAAATTCTATAGTAACTTTTCTGGGGAAAAATTTTCTGCTGAAAAAAGTTTCTCCCAAAAATTTCAAAAGCACTACCGGCTTCAATAACAACAATAACATTAAAAAATTCGATAGTAAATTTTCTGGGGAAAAATTTTCTGGAGAAAAAATTTTTTCCCACAAATGTCAAAAGCACTATCGGCTTCAATAACAACAATAACATTAAAAATTCGATAGTCAATTTTCTGAGGAAAAATTTTCTGAAGAAACAATTTTTTCCCTAAAATTTAAAAAGCACTGTCGGCTTCAATAACAACAATAACATTAAAAAATTCGATAGTAACTTTTCTGGGAAAAAATTTCCTCCCAAAAATTTCAAAAGCACTGTCGGCTACAATAACTACTATAACATCAAAAACTTCGATCAAAAATTTTCTGAGGACAAATTTTCTAAAGAAAAAATTTTTGCCCGAAAATGTCAAAAGCACTATGGGCTTCAATAACAACAATAACATTCAAAATTTCGATAGTAAATTTTTTGAGGAAAAATTTTCAGAAGAAAAAATTTTTTCCCAAAAATTTCAAAAACACTATCGGTTCCAACACAACAATAACATTCAAAATTTCGATAGTAAATTTTCTGAGGAAAAATTTTCTGAAGAAAAAATTTTTTCCCTAAAATTTAAAAAGCAATATCGGCTTCAATAACAACCATAACATTGAAAATTTCGATAGTAAATTTTCTGAGGAAAACTTTTCTGAAGAAAAAAGTTTTTCCCAAAAATTTCAAAAGCACCATCGGCTTCAATAACAATAATAACATTAAAAAATTCGAAATTAATTTTCTGAGGAAAAATTTTCTGCAAAAACAATTTTTTCCCTAAAATTTAAGAAGCACTGTCGGATTCAAAAACAACAATAACATCAAAAACTTCGATCGTAAATTTTCTAAGGAAAAATTTTCTGCAGAAAAAATTTTTTCCCAAAAGTATCAAAAGTACTATCGGCTAGAATCACAAAAATAACATAAAAAAATTCGATAGTTAATTTTCTGAGGAAAAATTCTCTGCAGAAAAAATTTTCTCCCAAAAATTTCAAAAGCACTATCGGCTTCAGTAACAACAATAACATTAAAAAATTCGATAGTAAGTTTTCTGGGGAAAAATTTTCTGGAAAAAAAGTTTTTCCAAGAAATGTCAAAAGCACTATCGGCTTGAATAACAACAAAAACAATAAAAAATTCGATAGCAAATTTTCTGAGGAAAAATTTTATGCGGAAAAAATTTTTTCCCAAAAATTTCGAAAGCACTATCGGCTACCATAAAAACAATATCATTAAAAAATGCGATAGTAAATTTTCTTAGGGAAAATTTTATGCAGAAAAAATGTTTTCCCAAAAATTTCAAAAGCACTATCACTTCAATAACAACAATAATATGAAAAAATTCGATGATAAATTTTCTGAGGAGTTGAAGATTCATTGTTTGAGTTGAAAACTCATTTTTTTGGTTTAAAATTCAACTATTCCAGTTAAAGATTCATCAATTTAGTTGAAAATTCACCAGTTTGATTAAAAATGAATTCCTTCAACTGAAAATTTGAATGTCCATTTTTGGTTGAAAAAATATTTTCTTGTTCAAAATTCAAAAATTTGGATGAAAATTGGTCTTTTTTTAATTGGAAATTCAACTGTTTCTTTGAAAATCCACATATTTGGTTAAAAATAGATTTTTTTTTTATAAAAAATTATCTTTTTCTTTGCAAATTAATCTTCTTGTTTAAAAATTCTTCTTTTCGGTTAAAAATTCAAGTATTCCAGTTAAATATTGATTTTAGTTGAAAATTAATCTTTTATGTTGGAAATAAAATTACTTGGTTGAAAGTTAAACTCTTTTGTTAAAAATTGTTTTTTTTTGGTCGAAGATTCATCATTTTAATAAAAAAATAAATTCTTTGTTTGAAATATGAGCTATTTGATTTAAAACTTGTTTTTTCTTTAGATGAAAAGGAATTTTTTTGTCGAAAATTTAACTATTTTGTTGAAAAGTTTCCTTTTTGGTTGAAAATTATTATGTATTTGAACTGAAAATTTAACTATTATTCCAATTGAATATTCCATAATTTTAGTTAAAAATTTATTTCTTTGGTTGAACATTTATTTTTTGACTAAAAATGTAATTATTTAATTTTTGGTTCAAAAAGGACTTTTTTAAATTGAAAATTAATCTTCTTGGTTGAAAATTCATCTCTTTGGTCAAAAAATCTAGTTAAAGATTTATAATTTTAGTTGAAAATTCATCTTTCTGATTTAAAATTCTACTATTCCATTTAAAGATTAAAATTTAAAGTTTTTTTGTTGTTAAAAATTACTTTTTTTATGGGAAGTAATTTTTCTAACTGAAAGTTTAACTTATTACAATTGAATATTCCATAGTTTAAGTCGAAAATTCTTCTGTTAGGTTGAATATTAATTTTTTGAACTCAAAATTTAATTATTGAAGTTTTGACTGACAATTTATCTTTTTTAGTAAAAATTAATTTTTTGTTGTTGAAGATTCAACTATTTCAGTTGAAGATTCATTTTAGTTAAAAATTCAGCAGTTAAGTTGAAAATTAAACTATTTTCTTGAAAATCTGTTGTTTTTTTGTTGGAAATTTATATTTTTTAGTGGAAAATTAAAGTTTTTGTTTCAAAATTAATTAATTTTGCAATTTTTTGCTCTGTCGTGTTGAAGGATGCTTAGAATAAACGTCATTAATTAAAAGAATTTTTGCATTTTGCGGCAAATATTAATATGTTACTTTTTTTAAACCGGGAAAAGTCTACTATTATATTTTCTGGTTAAAAATTAATTATTTTGTTGAACATGAGCCTCTTTGGTTAGAAAATCCGTCTTTTTTGGATTGAAAATTCATCTTTTGGTAGAAAATTAATCTTTTTTGGTTGAAAGTTAATTATTTTTTAATTGAAAAGTCTTACTAAGATATTGTTGGTTCAGAATGAATCTATTTTGGTTGATAATTTAATTATTTTGTTAAAAAGTCATATATTTTTATTGAAAATTCATCTTTTAGTAGAAATATAATCTTTTTTTGGTTAATAGTTTCTATTTTTTTATTTGAAAAGTCTACTATTATATTTTTAGTTCCGAATTCATCTCTTTTGGTTGACAGTTTAATTATTTTGTTGAAAATAAAATTATTTTGTTAAAAAAAGTCATATTTTGTGGCCGAATCGCCACCCTGATTATGTGTTTCAAATATTACATTAAAAAATGCATCCTCCTAGACGTATTATGTATATGGCGAAACCCCGGTCGTTTTAATCCCCTTAAGGGCATGTGATACTTGTGAAAATTATCGATTTTAGCAGTGTTAGGTTCCCCCGGCTTTTTCCCTACAATAAAAATAATTTTTTAACTGTAAATTTACCTGTTACATTTTGGGCAAAAACGTGCCTTTCTTAGTTAAAAATTAAGTTATTTTTCCCAAATTCTGTTTTTTTTTTGCGCAAAAATTAAAATTTTTGCTTGAAATTTCATCTTTTTTTAAGTTAAATTTTTTTATTTTTTAAGTTAAAAGTTGAACTGTTTTATTGAAAATTCATCTTTTTAGTTGAATATTGAACTACTCTGTTAAAAATTTATTTTTCTGGTTAAAGATTTTTATAATTGAAAATTGTTTAATTCAAAATGTAACTTTTTTGTTAAATATTCGTTTATTTGTTTGAAACATTTTTTTTAACTGAAAATTTAACTGTTACATGTATTTTATGAAGAATTCGTTTATTTTATTAGAAAATCAAATTACTTACTACAAAAATGATAATACTAATTGAAAATTGAACTATTTCGTTGAATATTCGGGTTTTTTTTCTAGCTAAAAATTAATTTTTTTAGTTGAAAATTGAAGTGTTTTATTGTAAATTCGTGTTTTTACTTGAAAATTGAAGTAGTTTGTTGTAAATTCATGTAATTGGTTGAAAATTCGTTTATATTGTCAGAAAAATAATTTTCTTGCTACAAAATTTATAATTCTAATTGAAAATTGAACTATTTTGTTGAATATTCGTTTTTTTTGTTTGTGGAAAATTGAACGGTTTTATTGGAAATTCGGCTTTTTAGTTGATAATTGAGCTCCTTGGTTGAAAATTTATTTCTCTGCTTAAAGATTTGTATAATTGAAAATGGTTTAGTTAAAAATGTACCTATTTAGTTGAAAATTCGTTTATTTTGTTAGAAAATTAATCTTCTTGCTACAAAATTTATCATTCTAATTGGAAATTGAAATATTTTGTGGAATATTCGTTTTTTTTTTTTTTGAAAATTAATCTTTTTGGTTGAAAATTCAACTGTTTTATTGAAAATTCGTCTTTTTAGTTGAGCATTAAACTACTGGGTTGAAAATTTATTTTTCTCGTGAAAGATTTTTGTAGTTGAAAATGTTTTAGTTAAGAATGTAACTATTTTGTTAAAAATTCGTTTATTTGGTTGAAAAATAATTTTTTTTCAACTGAAAATTTGACTGTATCATTTTTGTAGCAATTTGCCTTTCTTGCTTAAAAATTTATTAATTTTTCTGAAATTATCTGTTTTTGCGAAAATATTAAAATTTTTGCTTAAAAATTCATCTTTTAGGTTGAAAACTTAAATAATTTGTTAAAAATTCGTCTATTTTGTTTAAAAATTAATCTTCTTGCAATAAAATTCTTTATACTGATTGAAAATTGAACTATTTTGTTGAACAACCGTTTTTTTTTAAATTATTATTTTTAGTTGAAAATATCCTCTGTTTAGTATAAAATTGAACTACTTTGTTAAAAATGCATTTTTCTGTTTAATATTTTTTTAAATTAAAAATGGTTTAGCTTAAAATGTAACTATTTTGTTAAGAAATCGTTTATTCGGTTTTAAAATAATTTTTTTAACCGTAAATTTAACTGTTCCATTTTGGTAAAAATTTGCCTTTCTTGAATATTCATCTTTTTGGTTGAAAATTGAACTATTTAGTTGAAAATGCAAGTATTTTGTTAAAAATTTGTATATTTTGTTATAAAATTAATCTTTCTGCTACAAAATTCATCATTCTAATTGAAAGTTAAACTATTTTGTTGAATATTGTTTTTTTGTGTTTTTTTTTTAATTAATTTTTTTAGTTGGAAATTGAACTGTTTTATTGAAAATTCATCTTTTTAGTTGAAAATTAAAGTACATTGTTAAAAATTCATTTTTCTGGTTAAAGCTTTTTATAATTGAAAATGGTTTAATTCAAATTGTAATTATTCTGTTAAAAATTCATTTATTTGGTTAAAAAATAATTTTTTCAAATGAAAATGTAACTGTTCCTTACATTCTAGGCACATGGCGTAAGGTACGGGGTAAAGACGGCAAGGGTATGGGGTAATGTGGGCAAGGCTACGGGGTAAAGTCGGCAAGGGTACGCGGTGAAGTCTGTTAGGGTTTGGGGTAAATTCGGCTAGGTATGGGGTAAATTCAGCTAGGGTATGGGGTAAATTCAGCTAGAGTACAGGGTAAGGTCGGGTAGGGTACGGGCTACAATTATTATTCAATTGTTTACAAAATTCGATAAAGGTTTCAATAAAAAATGTTGCTCTTAAAAATGACAAATTATCGCATTAATTACAGAAAATAATAAATTACAAACATTTATTTAGAAACAACAGTATATGAACGAAAAAATTATTTGAATAAATAAAAATTTGTTGCATGATGAGGGAGTAACAACTGAGTGACACAGATATTTAAATTAATAATAAATAAATAATAATAAATAATAAATAATGATTAAAAATACTTAAAAGCATGGAAATTATGTAATTCATAATAATTATAAAGTTTCATTGACCAATTTTATACGATTTGGAAATATTTTAAAGTCAAACCAAACAACTTTTAATCTTTTAACTCTTTTAATTAAAAATTGTCTGATTAAAAACGCATTTAGTTTAGAATTATACAATTTGAACGGACCAAACTTAAAACTGAGCATAAAATTTTACAATTTTGAATATAAATTTGAAAATAATTTAACTACAATTTTTTACCTTTGAATAATGAAATTATTCAAGAGCAAGCGCTTTCTATTGTAAATAAGACAATTTTAAAATCTATTTTGAATATTTTATTTTGGAATACGCACACGTTGTATTTGAGTATATTGTTAACAAACATAATTGTTTGAACAAATTATTATTATTGTTAATAATATTATCTTTGAATAATGCTAGAAATTTCGTGTTTTTTCTGAAATGTTCAACTTTTTGTCAACTTTTCACCTGCAGCGAGTTTTTTAACGAGAATTTAGCAAAAATAATTGTTTAAACAAATTATTATTGTTTATAGCTATTTTCTTCTTTATTAATATTAGATAGTTGCGGGTTTCTTTATGAAATTTTCAACTTTTTGTCCACTTTTCAATTAGAGTGAAGTAATGATTATTTCAAGTCAACAAAAATAATTTTTCAAACAATTTATTATTATTGCTAATAGTATTCTCTTTACTTAAAGGAAGAAAGTTGCGGTTTTTTCTGAAATTTTTTACTATTTTCCTATTTTTCATTAGAGTGACTTAATGATTGATGAAATTGAGCGAAAATAATTTTTTAAACAAATTATTATTGTTAATAACTATCTTCATCTATATTAGTGCCAGATAGTTGCTTTTTTATGAAATTTTGACCTTTTTGTCCACTTTTCGCCTAGTCAGGTAATAATTAATGCAAGTTAACAAAAATAGTCGTTTAAACAATTTATTATTGTTTATAACTATCTTCTCTTGGATAATTGCTAGAAAGTTGAAGTTTTTTCCTAAATGTTTAACTTTGCCTTTTTAGTTATGAACAAATAATAAATAAACATCAGAGAGAAACATATTGTAAACAATCTCTTCCTTTTTCGCGAATATATTTTGCTGGAGGGGGGCAACAAGATAAGAGTTCAGAAAAAACCGCAGGTTTTTAGTTTTTATCTAATGGAAGATAGTTATAAACAATAATAAATTGTTTAAACAACTATATTTGTTAACATTCATTATTTATTACTTTACAAAGTAAAAAGTGGGTAAAAGGAGAAACATCCCAGAAGAAACCGCAACTATCTAAAGCATTAATAAAGAAGAAGATAGTTATGAACAATATGAATTTGTTTAAATAATTATTTTTGCTGAATTGAATTATTGATTAACTCACCAGAGTTGGGAGTAGACTCCGTTCTGCTTGTAAGTAACCTCACAAAGATATTAACCATGCACTGCATATCAGATTGCTGGGGAAATTAGAGAATAACAATAAAATAATAATTAGTTCGCATGTAAAATGTATAAAAAGGACTATAAATGGAAATATTATGAATCCTGATACAAATTGCAATTTAGTTAATATTGCTAGTTCTTTCTTTAAAATTTAAATATTTTTTTGTTCAAATATTGCATTATGTATTATATTTTTCGATGAGAATTTTACTTCTTGGGTTCAAAATTCGGTGAAGTTCAATAATTTTTGTTAAAACTTCATTTTTTTGTTGAAGCTTCATCATTTTTAGTTGAAAATTCATCTTTTATGATAGAAAATTAATCTTCTTGATTGAAAATCACCCTTTCATTTACAAATACATAATTTTATTTGAACATTCATCATTTTGGTTAAAAATCTACTTATTTTGTTGAAAATTCGTCCTTTTGGGTTGAAAATTCCCCTGTTTTGGTAGAAAACTCAATTATTTGGTTGAAAGATAACTTTTTCGTTGAAAATAAATATTTACTAGTTAAAAACTCAACTGTTTTGTAAAAATGCGTCTTTTTGGCTTAAAAACTCAATAATTTGGTTGAAAAAGAACCTATTTTGTTGAAAAATCGTATTTCTTTTAATGAATCTACGGTTTTTTATATTAAATAAAAATCTTTTTTTGGTTATTATATCAACTATTACATTTTTCGTTAAGAATTCATCTTTTTTAACCAGAAAAATTCAACCATTTTGTTAAAATATGGACTACTTTCTTAAACATTAATTTTTTTGTTGAAGATTCATAAGTTTGAGAAGTATGGTTACTATTTTACTATTTTTTGAAGCTTGAGCAGTTCCGAGCCTTGTAAATCAGGGGTGCGAAAGATCAGGGAATTTTGGAAAGTCCGGAAATTTAAAACTAGTCAGGAAAAGTCAGGGAATCTCAGCCAAAACCTGAAAGATTCGGTTTTTTGTTTTGATAAACTAAAGTTAATTTTATTATTTTGTTAAAAATTCAAATGTTTTGTTAAAAAGTCACTCTTTTTGGTTAAAAATACAACTTTTTTGTTGTAAATTCGTCTTTTTGGGTGGAAAATTCAAAAAGTTTTGTAAAAAATTCAGCAATTTGTTTGAAATATTAATTAATACATTTTTCGTTGAGAATTCATATTTCTTAGTTAAAACCCCCTTTTTGAATATATTGTGGAAAATTCTTTTTTGTTAAAACTTAATTTTTTAACTGAAAATGTTACTATGCCATTTTCCTTTGAAAATTTATCTTTTTAATTGAAAATTCAACTAATTGTATCAATGTTGAAGTACTTTGTTAAAAACTCTTTTTTTTTTGTTCAAGATTCCTGTTTGGTTGAAAAATGTATTGAAAGTTTAGAAAATATTTTTTTTTAGAAAATTAATCTTCTTGATTAAAATTTTATTTGTTTTGGTTACAAATGCAACTGTTTGGCTGTAAATTAATCTGCTTTGGTTGAGAATTCAACTATTTTGTTGAACTTTTGTCTTTTTTGGTTAAATTCAACTGTTTTTAGTTTAAAAAACAACTTTAAAGTTAACTCTTTTGTTGACAATTCATCTTTTTGGTTTAAAAATTCATCTCTTATCGTAAAAATTCCACCTTTTTTAATAAAAAATTCAACTATTTGGTTGAAAATTAACTTTTTTTTTAAAATTCCTTTTTCTTTAGCATGAAAATTCAATATTTTGGATGAAGTTTTTTTTATGTATTGACTGAAAAATCTTTCTTGGTTGAAAATTGAACTCTTCTTGAGAATTTGTCTTGTTGGATTACAAATTCATCTTTGATCGTAGAAATTTCATATTTTTTTTATTACAAATGCAACTGTTCCTTTGAAAATTAATCTGTTTTGGTTGAGACTTCAAGTATTTTGTTGAACTTTTGTCTTTTTTGGTTAAATTCAACTGTTTTTAGTTTAAAAAACAACTTTAAAGTTAACTCTTTGTTGTTATTTCGCTCTACAATTGCAAACACTTCACCATCAAACGTTGATAATACATTTTGTATTCCGGTCGGCATTCGCTCGCGGATATTATGTCTTCCTCTCACTTGAATTGGTGCATCATGAGGAAAAGTGTATCTTCGAATTTCGAATTGCCGGGACGGATTTCTGTCAGGAACAAGCCGAATGCGTCTGATTTCTTCAATTTTGAGTTCACGAAGGGGTAAGGAGCAACGACTGGCAGGAGGAGATCTGGACCTGGCACGAAGAGACGATTCGGCAGGAGGAGGATACCTTACAGTAGAACGCGGTGACTGTGGTCTGGCAGGAGAAGACGTTTCAGGAAAGTTGGAAAGTCTGCCACGAGGAACGCCAGGAATAGGGGCGCCATTGGGTAAGTGCTCGAATAGTAAACCCAAATCTGCAACAAAAAACAGAGGATTCAATTTAGAAAAAAAAATGTTGGAAACATTAACTCAAGGAAAGTGTCCTTGTGCGAGAGAATTGCACAAAAAGCCAGAACACAAGGGAAGTATTTCTTTGAAAAATTGTCTCACGTAATTTGTAGCATTTTTTTTTTCAATCACACATTATGGATTTCTTAACAATAAATGCAAATTTAATTTGTTTTCATTCTTTACACACTCAAATAAAGCCTAAAAGAAAATAGCAATTGGGATAGCTAATGGATTGAATCGCACAAATTTGGATTTGCGTATAGTTTTGAAGTTTACATAAAACTATAGATATGTTATTGTATTTACCAATAGAAGTAAAGATATGTTATTGTATTTACCAATAGAAGTAAAGATAACTACCAAAGACAGGACGAGAGAAGATACAATCATCTTTTCTAATTAAAAGAAAGGCGAATTAATATATTAATGAAGACTTGGATGAAAAATTTATCTAATGTACATGCTACGTATTACTCAGTTTGTATAGTATATCTTGGGTTCGTTATCTCATAAATGATGAGGGTTCAAATATTTTTGTCAGATATGAATCAGAATCAGTAAATCAATGAATCAGAATCACTAAATCATTCAAAACTGATTTCACAGTTTATATAATCTTTTATGCTTAGACGCGATCCATCGTTTCAGATGGAAAATTTACACATGTGTCTAAAAAGTCCCGGGGCGGTTGGATATTTCCTCAGGTAAAATATTTGTCAAAAAAGTGAAGGTCACTCCTAAAATAAATTTCAACCGGGAATTCAATGGTGACCTTCATTTTGACCTTGAAGTTGACCTTTTTGGCTTTTTGAAGGTCCAATGGCTTTTTCTTCAATGCAAACCCCCTTTTTCACATCTGCAATTGATAGAGCGAAAAATACTATGTTCAAGTACGTACCCAAGTCATAAGTCAACTGTAACGTTTCAGGTCAGTTATAGGTTATATGAAATTAACAGAGTTTTCCAAGAGCTCAGTGTAGTTCCTGAAGTAAATTTCAAAGAGAAATTCATTGGTGAGCTCTGTATTGATCTTGGTGACGATCTTCAAGGTTCTTACCAGATTTTTTCCAAGCAGTTTACGTTTACGTTTAGCACTACCCAGGAACAACGACGTGGACGTAGTGAATTCTGTTCCCCTTGGGGTGCTTGATTAACGGGAGTCTCCTTGCCTCTCACGTTTCGGGGTGGTTGATGAACGTGACTCCCCTAGCCTCTCACGTTTCAGTGAAGATGTTCGAACTGAAAACCTTGAGCTTCTGGACAAAAGGTATGCAATTGTAAAAATGAGTTACAGCACTACGAATCATCTTCCTATCAATCAAAGTAGCCTCTTGCAGAATCCGATTCTGCAATTCGTCTGAGCTTTGGGGCTGCGTTGAGTATACTTTGATCTTTAAATTACCACAAAGAAAATAGTCGAGAGGCGTCAGATCAGGAGATCTAGCAGGCCACTCGATTTCACCCCTTCTTCCAATCCACCTAGGATATTAAGCTTTACTATCTGGATATTAATTTTTGATATCGAGATGCAACACATAAACATCTAGATCATTGTCCTTTAGTTGCAAATCCAAACATTCAGTTTTAATATCTATTAATAATTTAAATAATGGTCAATAATTTTGAATTAAAAACGTTCTAAATTAGGCAGTTTTATATTAGCTGAAATTAAAAAAAAGAAGAATATTTCGAATGGACCTACAAATAATTCAACTGGTCTCATTCATAAATAAAATCCTGAAAATGAAATTATTCGAAATAGAATTTCAAGCCTACAAATTTGCTAAATGGAACAATTTTATGAAGAAGTTATTGAAATTGTATCACTTATAACTCAAAGCCTTCAAAATTGAACAATTTCATCTGACATGGAGTCATGAATGAGTAATTAGCAATTTTTAGTGTTTTCTATCGAATTTTTTTTTCTACTCTTCAGTGGCTCACTTTGATCCAAAATTTAAAAAAACTCTTGGTTTCTTTTCAGTAATGACAAAAACAGAACACTTCTTATTCTACTTTTCTATATCTTGCACTTAAAATTTTTAAAAAGGACGTATATTTTTGGGAATATTTAAAAAAAATATTTCAGAATATGCTGCGTCTCGTCGTCCCGAAAAAATTCGGAAGTTGGAGAAAGAAATGGACTATTCATCCCGAATTTTTGGGAAGACCAGCCAAGCTAGTGAAAAATATTTCACTACACATCCCAAATTTAGAAAATTATTTAATTTTTAAAAAGACGATAATGAAATGTGTGTTCTTTTCGAAAACGTCCTATATGGACAAAGGAACTTTACTTTTGAAATAAAATGTAATTTATTGAATGCTTTGGTAAACTCAAGACTTTTTTGACCTAAACAATGTGGTCAAGTGTTGTAGAGGCTTAAAGAAGAAAAAGAAAAAAAAATCAGGTGAAACGCAAAATTATAATACGCAATACGTTAAATCATGAAATGTAATGTTAATATATCAACGCGTATATGATCGTATATATTAATTAAATGAAATGCTGGGACTTCAAGTATAGGACCTGTCTAATTTAAAATCGATTCAATCTAATTTTAAATGAAAAATTTAATTTCGAATTTCGTCAAGAATTTTAGGAATACGAGCAGTTTGAATATATCATTATATCGCGAGTTTCACACTTGTTAAATTTGAGATGTAAAAAAATCAAAAGGTATAAGTCAACTCATTAAAAAAGAAATTTCATGGTCGACGCTCTTAAATGCCTTGTGAAAATCTAATGCGACCTTTTGTGTTTTTCAGGAGTTCATACTCCCAGGGAAAAACAGAGACTTCTCTGCGGAAGAAGAGCTGGTTTAAAAAATACCGTATTCTTGGAAGAACAATTATTCATTATAAAGAACAAATACAAACAGCCACAGGCCTTCATAACAAATTGAACTGGAGTTTCCCGATCATTTTCCCGAATGTAAGTTACTGAAATTGCACTATTCTTTAATATAATTCTACCAATCAAATTAGAGGGACGTGAGCCACTGAAGATTAGTGAAAAATTCCTTATTCAATAATTAATATTATTTCTCAATTCGATAGTGAATAAGTATAAATTGCTAATTACTTATCATTAACACGATGAGTAAGAAATTTAAGTTAGTTCAAACAAAACGAAAATTTTCATTGTGTGTCGTTTAGAGGTTTTATCATTTTTAGGGCTTCAAATTCTACTCAATTCAATGTTTAAAGCAACTGTTCTGAAGTTCTCACTATGTTTAATTAAAATAAAGGCTAAACAACCACCGCAGGGAACTGTCGTTCCTGCGTGAGTGGAACACCTGGATAGTATGTGTTCTCGGTACTCAGCATGTACATGACAAACTCTGCACCTATTGCTGAAAACTTCTAGACGTAAAATCCCATCACGTATACTAAGGTGGATATAAAAATGCCCTGACCACAAATATTCAAAAATGTACATTTTTTTAACTTAATTTTTTTTTAAGTTTTAAATTTATTTTAAATCTTTTTCAATCATCTAAATATATTTTAAACATACTCGAATTTTGTATGAAAGTTTTAATCCTTCTAATTGAATATTGTTGCCCTAAAATCGTCCACACTCTTTTTCGAAAATTTAGGAAGCAATTTAAAATGGTTTGAAATATTTGTCAATTTTCTCTTAAAATTTATTTTTCAAAATCGAAAATTAGTATAAATTTTCCTAGAATTTAAATAAATTTTCCTATTATTGTGAAACCATTAGAAATATTTAAGAACCTTCTAAATTTGTATTTCCAAATATACAAAAATGTACGTTTTTTCTAACTTTTTTGGAATTTGTTCAAGTCTTAAATGAATTTTGAATCTTTTTGAAGTTTATAAATATCTCTTAAACTGACTCTAATTTGTTATAAAACTTTGTAATCTTGCTAATTGAACATTTTTACTTTAAAATCGTCCACATTCTTTTTCGAAATTTCTGGACATTTCAAATGTTTTGAAACATTTGTCAGTTTTATCTTAAAATTTAGTTTTCCAAAGAAGAAATCAGTTTAAATTTTCTCAGGAATTTTTTTTATTCTCTTGAAACGTTTTGAAATACATGAAAAGCTTTTTTCTTAGAATCATCAAAAATTCAAATTAATCTTCTTTGTTAAAATTTCATCTTTTTGCTTCAAAATTCAACAAATTATTAGCCATTCTTTCTCTTCACTAAAAAATCTTCATTTGTTAAAAATTCAAGTCATATTGAAAATTTGTTTTTTTTTTCGGAAATTTAAATTTTTTTGATTAAAAATTGAAATCTTTTTTGATTGAAATATCAAATACTACATTTTTCGTTCAGAATAAATCTTTTTGAGAATACAAATGTAATTGAAAATTCATCTTCTTGGTTGAAAAATGAAATATTTGGTTGAAAATTCGTTTTTTCTTTCGCTGAAAATTCATTTTTTTAATTGAAAATTTAACTATTCCAGTAAAAATTGTAACTATTTTGTTGAAATTTTGGTTGGTAAACATTTGTTATTAACTCTTTGTTTAAAATTTAACTATTCTAATTAAGGAGTCATCATTTTAGTTGAAAATTCATCACTTCGTTTGAAAATGTAACTATTGCTTTCAAAAATACATTTTTTGTTGTTGAAAATTTATCATTTTGGTTTACAATTCCACTATTCCAGTTGAAGTTTTATCATTTTAGTTCAAAAGTCTTCTTTTTTATTAAAAAATGTAACTATTGCTTTCAAAATTACTTTTTTTGGTTGAAAATATGTTTAAATTGAAAATGTAACTATTTCAACTGAATCTTTCATAATTTTAATTGAAAATGTACCTCTTTGATTGACCATTAATTTTTTAAACTGGAAATTTAAGTATTCAATTTTTGGTTGAAAATTTATCTTTTTTAGTTGCAAACTCATGTATTTTGATGAAAATTCAGCTTTTTGGTTGAAAATCCACCTATTCCAGTTAAAGATTCGTCATTTTAGTTAAAACAAAATTTTTGTTCAAAATTCAACTATTCCAGTTGAAAATTCATAATTTCAGTTGAAAATTAATCAGTTTGGTGGAAAATCCATTTTTTCACTGACAATTTGACTATTCCACTTTTGGTTAAAAATTTAGCTTTTTCAGTTGAAAATTAAACTATTTGGTTCAAACAAATTTTTTCAGTTGAAAATTCAACTATTTCGTTGAAAATTTATGTTTTTTATTGAAAAATCGGCTTTTTGGTAGAAAATTAATCTTCTTGTTTGAAAATTGATCTTTTTTAGTTCAAAATTCAACTATTTGGTTGGAAACTTTTTTTTTATATGAAAATTCAACTATTTCGTTAAAAATTTATGTCTTTTATTGAAAAATCGGCTTTTTGGTAGAAAATTAATCTTCTTTCGATTGAAAAAAAGTTAGTTTAATCCAAATTGAAAACATGTTATAGTAATAATTAAAACTAGAATAATAATAACCTCGAAAGGTTTTACGAGACAAAAACAATTACGAAGTCGTAACTGTTTTTCTTTTAGCTAGGTAAATATATTAAAACATAATGCATCAACTCAAATTCTAGATCGATCTGCAAAAAATAAAAATTAATTTAAATTCTCAGTAAAAATAGTCACAATGTGTAACAGGGTGTCTAAAGCCCATGAATTTAAATAATAATTCAAAGCAATGTCCATTTTATCTTCTTATACTTAAAACTCAGTGCATATTTAGGTTAAATTAATGTAGGTCCTGTATTAAATTAAATTTGAACAGTTTCAAATTCCTAAAATTCATACTAAAAATATTCCATCCTAAATAAGATAGCTGCATTTTTAACCGAATAGTAGAATTTCCAACCAAAAAGATTAAATTTCTACAAAAAAAAAAAGATTTTTCAACAAAACACATGAATTATCGACCAAATACTTGAATTTTGAATTAAGAAAGATCAGTTTTCAACCAAAAATGGAACAGTTAAGTTTTCAGTCAAAAAATTAATTTTCCCGAAAAAAACAACAAATTTTAAACTAAAATGATGAATCTATAACTGAAATAGATGAATTCTGAACCAAAAGGAAGCATTTTAAACATGAGAATAACTTTTAACCAAGTAGTTTTTATCTTCAATCTCAAAGATAATATTTCAACTAAAATTATGAATACTTGACTGGAATACTAAAATTTGCAATCAAAAAGATAAAGTTTCAAACAAGAAGATTGATTTTGAAGCATAAAGAATAATTTGCTACCCAAACATACGTTTTTTTAAGCAAATAGATGAATTTTCCACTAAAAAAGATAAACTTTCAATCAAATAGTTTAATTTACAGTTAAAAAATCAATTTACAACAAACAAAATTTCCTAAAAAGAAAAAAAATTTCAGCCAAAGTGATACATTTTTTAATAAAATGATGAGGTCGTTTACTGGAATAGATGAATCTTCAACTGGAATAGATACATTTCAAGTGAAATAGATGAATTTTCAACAAAAAAGTTTATCTTTCGACCAAGTGGTTGTATTTTCAACCAAAAAGATGAATTTCCAAAGAATAAAATTAATTTTCATACAAAAACATTAATTTTCTACCAAAAAAGATGATTTTTCAATAATAGACATGAATTTTTAACGAAATATTTGATTTTTTAACAAAAAATATCAGTTTTCAACGTAAAAATTCAATTTTTCAAGCAATTTTTAACCAAGCTTATGAATTTTCAACTAAAGTGATGAATCATTGACTGGAATAATTGAATCTTAAACTAAAAATGCTAATTTTTCAACCTAAAATTGGATGGTCCGATCTTCTTATTTTTTATTATGTTCAACTAAAGAGATGATTTTTTAAATACAATGTTAGAATATTCAATTGGAATAATTACATTTTAAGTTAAAAAACAATTTATTTTCTGTTGAAGAAAAACCGAATTTTCTACTAAATAGCTCACTTTTCAACCAAAGAGATAAATTTTTAATTGAAATGATGAATCTTGAACCAACGAAAATTAATGTTTAACAAAAGAGTTTAACTTTTAACACACAAAACTAAATTTGTATCCAAAAAAAGATTAATTCTAAACGAAAAATCTAATAGTTATCATCCCAAGCAAACAAAATTAATTTTTGATCAGAAACAGTTGAATTTAACAACAACAAAAAACTACTTTTCGACATAAGTTGAATTTTCAATGTAAAAAACTTCTTCAGGCATCAAGGGACAGAAACAATTGCAAACAAGTTGTTGAATTTTCAAGCAAAGAGATGAATCTTTGAATTTTCAACTAAAAACTATCAATTATTATCAAACATAATAGTTCAATTTTCACTTTAAAAAATTAAATAAACAAAATTTTGGTTGATAATTCAACTCCCTTTTTTGGAATGTTGAACTCTTTTTTTGAAACATAATTTTTTTGTTTGTTCAAGGTTCATCATTTTAGTCAAAAATTCATCTCGTCAGATGAAAATTGAACTATTCGGCTAAAAATTATTTTTTTTTCATGTTGAGAATTACTTTGATTCTCTAAAGCTGTAACTGTTTCATTTTTCGTTAAAAATTAATCTTCTTGGTTTTGGTTGAATTTAACTGTTTTGTATTTAAAATTTAAATTTTTTTTATGTTGAAATATCAAGTATTACATGTTTCCTTGAGAATTAATTTTTTGATGGAAAAATTAACTACTTTGTTCAAAGTCGAATTACTTTGTAAAAAATGCATTTTTGTTGTTGAATATTTATAATTTTAATTAAAAATTGGGAGAAAATTACATAAGCTATTTAGTTGAAAATGAACTTTTTTGTTGAAAAGTCATTTTTTTAAAATTAAACTACTCTGGTCGAAAATTAAACTAATTTGATAGAAAATTAAACTTTTTAATTAAACATCAATATTTTTATGTGAAAATGTAGCTATTTAATTTTTGGTTGCAAATTTTTTCTTTATAAGTTGAAAATTCGACTATTTGGTAAAAAATTAATGTATTTTGTCATAAATTCGTCTATTTGGATAGAAAATTAATCCTGTTTTTGAACAATTCATCATTTTGGTCTCGATTTTGGTTAAAGATTGAACTATTTTGTTAAAAATTCGTCTGGTTTCATTGAATTCAACTGGTTGATAATTCGTTTATTTGTTGTCGAAATTAGTTTTTGCAAATAAAAATTGAACTCTACCATTTTTGGTTGAAAACATATATTTTGTAGTTCAAAATTCAACTATTTGGTTAAAAATGTATGTATTATGTTCGAAATTCGTCTTTTGGTAAAGAATTAATCTTCTTGGTTGAACATTCATCTATATGTAGGTTCAATATTCAGCTATTTGGTAAAAAATGATAAAATTTTGTTAAAAGTTTAATTATTTTGTAGAAAATTCAATTAATTTGTTGAAGTTATTTTTTTGTCGATAATAAGGTATAGACAAAATTCTCTGATTCCAGCTCATATACAAAATTGTACGAATAATTATAATTTGAATAATTCAATTATAAAACCTTTGTTAGAGTGAGAACTTTCAAATTTATTTATCAAATGAACATTATTAATTGTGAAATTAGTAATATAATCGACATCATTAAAAAATTAGGCAATTACTCCATTTATTTATAACATAGACTAGACAGAAAAATTACGGAAAACTCGATTGGTAACTGTTTTCAATCACAAGAATGTAGTCTACAAAAGTCAAAATTTGAAAGAGGAAAGCTCCCATAAAAAATTTATTTATTAAATTCCATGTTGGATAACGTTCCTTTAGATTTAGTTTTGGATGTTATAGAAGAAAAATTACAAGTACATACAAATTTAACCCAAAATTTTTATAAACAGATTTCTGTTTGTCCGATAAATTCACCTTTATCACCTATTACATCTAATCTTGTTTCAGAAGATGTTGAAAATAGAGCCTTATCTAAATTAGGCTTCAAAACACTTTTCTTTAAGCGTTTTGTGGATGATATTTTTACTATTGTTCCTACAGATAAGATCCAAGAAATAATGAACACATTCAATAGTATAGAAGAATCTCTACAGTTTACTTTGAAAATAAAAAACAACAACACTCTAAATTTTTTAGATCTGTCTATCACAAAAAATAAAAATTTAATTACTAATTGGTTTTAAAAACCGTCATGGTCAGGACGATATTTGAATTATTATTCTCACCATTAATTTATCAGAAAGATTAAAGAATGCCTTAAAAAAGTTGGCTATTAATGTATATTTTAGAAATGATCTCATATTAAAAAAACGTTTCACTAATATAAAAGACTCTGAAAAAATTGGACATCAATCTTTTCAGTTAGAAAAAAACTATTTGTTTAAAAATTCATGTATTTTGTTAAAAATTATTCTTTCGCGGTAGAAAATTAATATTTTTGGTTGAAAATTCATTTCTTTGGTTGAAAAATAGGTTTTTTATTGAAGATTAACTTTTTTGATAAAAAATATAACTAAGTTTTTGGTTAATTTTTTGTTGATATACATTATAAATTAGAATTAATTAAATTATTAATTAATTTAATTTGGTATAAAATTGAACTATTTCGTTCAAAAATTGATTTCCTTTGCTTGAAAACTTATTTCTCTAACTAAAAATTAAACTTTTTTCTTTTTTATTGAAAATGTATCTTTTTTTAGTTGAAAATTCATCGATTATGTTAAAAATTTGACTTTTTATGTAGAAAATTACCCATTTTGATTGAAAATTCATGTACTTTGTTAAAAATTATTCTTTTTTGCAGAAAATTAATCTTTTTGGTTGAAACTTCATTTCTTTAGTCGAAAATTAGTTTTTTTTACTGAAAATTAATTTTTGTAACTGAAAATTGTAATATTCCATTGTTTGTCGAAAAATTGTTTTTTGATATATGTATATTCAATCTTTTTGATTGAAAATTTAATTATTTCGTTAAAAATGTATTTTATTTGGCTAAAAACGTATTTCTATAACTTAAAATTAAACTATTATTTTTATTTTTTGTTGTTGAAGATTTATCTTTTTTATTTAAAAATTCATCTATTTTGTTGAACATTTGTCCTTTTTTTGGTAGAAAATTCATCTTCTGTGTTGAAAATTCAACTATTTGGTTACAAATTAATTTTTTTGATTGAATATGCATCATTTAAGTTCAAACTTCAATTTCTTTGATTAAAATTTTAACAAATTTTATTGAAAATACATTTTTTTGTTTGTTGAAAATTAATTTTTTTTACTAAATATGTAGCTATTCTATTTTTGTTATAAAATGTTTCTTTTTTTAGTCCTTTGTTGAAAATTAATTTTTTCTTCTAATTTAACGGTTTTTCATTGATAATTAAAATATTTGTTGGTAGAAATATAAACTATTAAACTTTTTGTTGAGAATTAATTCTTTGTTGTCAAAGATTTATCTTTTTGGTTGAAAATTTAACTGCTTTGTTGAAAATTCCCTTTTTCTTTGTTGAAAATTAATTATTTTAACAAAAAAATGACTATTTGAAAAACCTACTTTTTCTCTTTTTGTTTCCCTAGACTCTTAAATTTGTTTTTATGTGATCTTTTATCAGTTAATTTATTAGAAAAAAAATTAATTTATTAGAAAATTATTCTTGGTTGAAGATTCATTTCTTTGGTTGAAAATTTAAATATTTTGTTGAAAAAAAAATTTATTGAAAATTCACATTTTTAAGTTGAAAATTAAACTTTTTTCAGAAAATTCATCTTTTTGGATTGAAAATTTAACAGTTAGGAAGAAAATTCAACTATTTGGTTGAAAATTTAATTTTTGGATGAAAATTCAACAACTTGGTTGAAAAATCAACTATTTTATTAAAAAATGTAATTTTTTGATGTAATTGAATTGTTTTTAAGTTGAAATTAAAATATTTGTTGGTTTAATTATCAACTATTAAATTTTTCGTTAAAAATCGCCCTTTAAACTGTTTGGTTGAGGATTCATCTTTTTTGGTTGAAATTTAATCATTTTTAGTTAAAAATGCAACTGTTTGGTTAACAACTCATCTTTTTTGGTTAAAAATTTTATTATTTTGTTGAAAATTAAAAAAATATAATCAAAAATTCATCCTTTTTAGATTAAAATTAAACTATTTTCATAGAAAAATTAATTATTTGGTCAAAAATTAACTTTTTTCGTGCAAATTCATAATTTTTTGTTGAAAATTAAACAATTTGATTGACATTTTTTTAATTCTTGGCTGTGAAATCTTTCTTGGTGGAAAATCCAAATTTACTGAAATATTATAAAATCACGTAAAATTCTATGAAAACTGATTATATTTCCTGCAATCCAGAAGAATTTTTTTAAACACCCTGAGAGCTTTTAAAATCCTCTAAAAATAATTTGAACCTTGGGAAGTCTTATAATCTGTTGGAAATATCTTAAAATCTCTTAAAATACACTAAAATATTTCAAATTTCTTTGAATCCTTTAGAATATTCTAAAATCTTCAAAATTCTTTAGAATCTTTGAAATCCTCTGAAATTTCATCAAATCCATTTAAATCATTTGAAATATCCTAAAACCTTATAGATCTTATAAAATCGTTCCGTATCTTTGAAATTCTTAAAACCCCCATGAATTTGGTCCTATCCTTCAAAATCATTTAATTCCTTGAAAATTTTTAGAAAATTTCCAAATGTCGTGATAATTGCGTAAAATTTTGAAATTCTTTGAAACTTCCAAATACTATTGAACATTTCTTTTTTTTAAATATCCCATGGTCTTTAAAATCCTTTGGAGTCAGTTCAAATGATTGAATTTCAAAACAAAACAAAAAAATCCCGAAACATTTTAAAAATATTAAATGTTTTAAAATTCTTTGACATTTTTCAGAGCCCCTGAGAATGCTTTGAAATAATTTAAAGTCATTCAAATTCTTTGAAATCATTTCAAATGCTTGAAATCTATTAAAAATTCATGGAAATCTTTGAAATACCCTAAAATACTTCAACTCCTTTCAAATTCATTAAAACATTGTAAACCTCTTGATAATGCGTTAAAATTATTTAAAATTTCCCTAATTATTTTTATTCATTTGAAATTGTTTCGAATGATTTAAATCAATAAAGAATTCCTTAAAATCTTTTTAAATTCCCTAATATATTTCAAACCCTGTAAAATCTCTTGAAATCCGCAGAAACGTTATAAAGCTCTTGAGAGTTCCCCGGATTTTTTTTTTTAATTTCCTGAAATATTCAAAATCCTTTGAAATATTTTGAAATCCCTTGACATTTTTCAATTAAAAATTCCTTGCGATTTTTATAAACACACTAAAATATTTGAAAAATTTTACAATCATTAAAAATTTTGAAGCTCTTGAACTCTTGAAAGTATAAAAATATTCTAAAATCTTTAAAATCATTTCAGAAATAGGTATTTACATAAATTCAATAGTGGCTAACATTCGGGTTAATTTATTTGAAGAAAGTGAGTAAATTGATATTTTCATTTCAAAAAGTGACTATAATGACTCAATATTGAAGCATAAAAATTTGGCTATTTAACAAAAAATTCCTGACTCCCTGACCAAGAAAATTCCCTGAGTTTTCTTCAATTTTTAGATTTCCTTTTTTCACAGTAAGAAGATAATATATAATAGTTTCAACAAAATAATTAGATTTTTAAACAAATAGTTGAATTCTTAACCAAATTGCTGAATTTTCAAAATGCAAAGATGAATTTTCAATCAAATGATCGAATTAAAAAAAAAAGATTAATCTCAACCAAAAACAGTTAAATTTTCAACCAAATAAGACAAATTTTCAAGCAGAGAGGTCAATTTTCAATGAAAATTACGAAAAAAAAAATAATTTTTAACAAATTAGCTCAACTTTCAACCCAAAATTCAACATTTTCAACCAAAAAGACGAATTGTCAATAAATAAAGCTTTTTCAGACAAGACAGAAAACAAATTTCATCCAAATTATTGAATTTTCGAACCAAAGGAAAATTTTTGGTAAAAAAGTTGCAGTTTTAATACGAAAATATGAATTTCGACAAAAAAGATAAGTTTTCTACCAATAAAGACGAATTTTTAACTAAAAAGATCAAGTTTCAACGACAAATTGGAGTTAAATTTTCAGTTAAAAAATTAATTCTAAACAAAAAAATAACGAATTTTCAATAAAATAATTCAATTTTCAACCTAAGAGATGAATCTTTCAATAAAGTAGTGGAATTTTCTACCAAAAAGAAAAATGAATTTCTTTCAAAGCAGTTCAATTTTTAACCAAATAATTGAATTTGCTACCGAAAAAGGTGGGTTTTTAACCAAAGAAAATGAATTTTCAAAGAAATAATGAAATTTTCAATCACAAGGAAAAAAATAATGAACTGAAAGTATAATAGTAGATTTTTTAATTAAAAAGAATGAACAAAGTAGTTGAATTTTCCACCAAAAAGTTGAATTTTCAGTTGACAAAATTAATTTTCAAAGAAAAAGGAACGAATTTTCAAGCCAAAAAAAGAAATTTTCTACAAAACCAAAAAAAATGATTTCTCAACGAAGAAGACAAATTTTCAACAAAATAGTTCAATCTTTATCCAAAAAATAATAATGTTTCACCGAACAGTTAATTTTTTAAACAAAATAGATGACTTTTCATACCAAAAAGACAAATTGGTCACTAAAAAAGATTTTTCAGTCAAGAAAGAAAGAAAATGTTAACTAAATTGTGAGGAAAAAAATGAATTTTTTACGAAGTAGTTTAATTTTTAACCAAATAATTTAATTTTCTATCGAAAAAGATGACTTTTTAGCAAAAAAGTTGAATTTTCAAAAAAAGAATAAAATTTTCAATCCAAAGAGATGAATTCTAAACTAAAAATATAATAGTAGATTTTTTAATTAAAAAGAATTCACAAAGTAATTGAATTTTCAGTTAACAAAATTAATATTCAGCGAAGAAAGAACGAATTTTCAACCAAAGATCTAAATCTTCAACCAAAAAAATTCATTTTTAACAAAGTAGTTCAACCTTCAACTAAGTAGTTAAATTTTCAACAAAAAATATAAAAGTTGATATTTGAATGAAAAAACATTTTAATTTTAAATAAAAGACAGTTCAAAAACGACGAATTTCAAAAAAATAATTCAAGCTTCGAACAAAACAGATTAATATTTAGTAAAACAATTTAAATTTTTAACTAAAAAGGTGACATTTCTACCAAAAGAGATAAATTTTACATAACAAAAACGAATCTTCAACAGAATAATTAAGATTTAAACCAAAGAAATGTATCTTCAATGAAAAAAAATTTTTTTAACAAAGTAGATTAACTTTTAACTAAAAGTAGTTGAATTTTCTGTAAAATAATTAAATTTATAACCAAAACAGATTAATTCTGAACCAAAAATATAATAGTTGATATTTTAACCAAAGAAGACGATTTTTGAATAAAGTACATGAATTTTCAATCAAGCAGTTGAATTTGCAGTTCACAAAATTAATTTTCAACAACAACAACAAAAAAACAAATTTTGAACCAAAAAGCTGAATCTTCAACCCAAAAAATGATTTTTCAACAAAGCAGTTCGACTTTCAACCAAGTAGTTAAATTTTCAACAAAAAATATAATAATTGGTATTTCAACGAAAAAATATTATAATTTTAAATAAAAAACAGTTGAGTTCCACAAAAGGCGATGAATTTTCAAGAAAATAGTTCATTCATAAACCAAACCAGATTAATTTTTAGTCAAGCAGTTGCATTTTTAACCACAAATAGGAAATTTCTACCAAAAGATATGGATTTTACATCGAAAAAATAAAATAATTAAAATTTAAACCAAAGAGATATATCTTCAATAAAAAAAAAAGAAATTTTCAACCAAAAAATATGAATTCTGAACCAAAAATATAACGGTGGACTTTTCAATTAAAAAGAGTTAATTTTCAACCAAAAAAGATTACTTTTGCACAAAAAGATTTGCCAGGTCTCTTTTTTTACATCAAAGAATGAAATAACCGTTTGTTATAGATGTAAAAAATTATCCATTTCATTTTTTATTGGCCAACAATTTTTAAAGAAAGCAAAACCATAAATGAACAAATTCTTAATTTTTTGCGAACATAATTCGTCTTTAAAATCCTTGAAAATCTACAACCCTTAGCGTTGAAAAGTAACCCCTTGAAACCACGAAGATATGATTTTTTCAAAAAAGAATGTTTTCTAGAATTTTACAGTGTAAATAGAGTCTCTGATTTTTGTGGTCCTTAAAAATACCAACCCGGATTTCCGATCTACAACCCTTACAGTTGAAAAGAAACCCCTTGAAACCACGAAGATATGACTTTGTCAAAAAATAATGTTTTTTAGAATTCTACAGTGTGAATAGAGTCTCTTATTTTTGGGCTCTTGGAAAATGCCAACACCGATTTGTTGGCTCCAAATCGTACAGTTGAAAAGCAACCCCTTGACACCACGAAGATATGACTTTGTCAAAAAACAATGTTTTTTAGAATTTTACAGCGTAAATAGAGTCTCTGATTTTTGGGCTTTTGAAAAATACCAACACCGATTTTTGGACTCCTACCCTTCGAGTTTAAACGAAACACATTGACACCACGAAGATATGACTTTGTCAGAAAACAATGATTTTTAAAATTTTACAGTGTAAATAGATTCCCTGATTTTTCGGCCCTGAAAAATACCAACACCGATTTTTGTGCTCCAACCCTCACAGTTGAAAACCAACCCCTTGACACCACGTAGATAAGACTTTGTCAAAAAACAATGTTTTTTATAACTTTACAGTGTAAATAGAGTCCCTGATTTTTGGGCTTCTAAAAAATACCGACACCGATTTTTGATCTCCAACCCTTAAAGTTGAAAAGCATCCCCTTGACACCACGAAGATATGACTTTGTCAAAAAATAATTTTTTTTCAGAATTTTACAGTGTAAATAGAGTCTCTAATTTTTGGGGTCCTTAAAAATACCAAACTGGATTTTCGCTCTACAACCCTTACAGTTGAAAAGTAACCCTTTGAAACCGCGAAGATATGACTTTGTCAAAAAACAATGTGTTTCAGAATTTTACTGTGTAAATAGAGTCTCTGATTTTTGGGCTTCTGAAAAATACCAACACCGATTTTTGGACTACAACCCTTACAGGTGAAAAGCAACTCCTTGACACCATGAAGATATGACTTTGTCTAAAAATAATGTTTTTTAGAATTTTATAGTGTTAATAGAGTCTCTGATTCTTGGGCTCTTGAAAAATACCAACACCGATTTGTGGGCTCCAACCTTTACAGTAGAAAAGGAACCCCTTGACACCACGGAGATATGATTTTGTCAAAAAATAATGTTTTTGAGAAACTTGCAGTGTAAATAGAGTTTCTGATTTTTGGGCTTCTGAAAAATACCAACACCGATTTTTGGACTCCAACCCTTACAGTTGAAAAGCAAACCCTTGACACCACGAAGATATGACTATGTCAAAAAACAATTTTTTTTTAGAATTTTATATTGTTTATAGCGTCTCGGCTTTTTGGGCTCCTGTAAAATACCAAAACCGATTTATGAGCTCCAAGCCTTACAGTTGCAAAGCAACCCTTTGAAACCACGAAGATACGACTTTGTCAAAAAATAATGTTTTTTCGAATTTTAGAGTGTAAATAGAGCCTCTGATTTTTGAGCTCCTGGAAAATACCAACACCGATTATTCTGCTGCAACGCTTACAGTTGAAAAGCAACCCCTTGACACCACGAAGATATGATTTTGTCAAAAAAGAATGTTTTTCAGAATTTTTCAGTGTTTATAGAGTCTCTGATTTTTGGGCTCTACAAAAATACCTACACCGATTTATGGGCTCCAACCCGTACACTTGAAAAGCAACCCCTGGACACCACGAAGATATGATTTTGTCAAAAAATAATGTTTTTCAGAATTTTACAGTGTAAATAGAGTCTCTTATTTTTGGGGTCCTTAAAAATACCAACCCGGATTTGCGATCTACAACCCTTAGCGTTGAAAAGTAACCCCTTGAAACCACGAAGATATGATTTTTTCAAAAAAGAATGTTTTCTACTCGCTACAGCCCTCAAATCAAACTCTAAGTAGAAAATCTCCTTATCCACATATTCCACATATAAAAATTCAATCATTTCTATTTCTTTTTGCAGTGCTAGATGTACTTGCTGAAGTATTCCAGCGTCATAGACGACTTCAACCTATTAGTCATGGCATTCAATATTTCAGTCCGTCACCAAATAAATTACTTTCAATATCCCTAATTGATTTTGAGAAAGATAACATGGAATGGTTTCATCATTGGAGTGACAGTGGGTGGTTTGCTTCGTCAAATATATGATGTTAACCAATCGCCGGTTATAGCGCGCGTAAATGGCGGGGGTAATACTCGTTTGACACAAGCGGAAATTCAGCAAATACCGTATAACAGCCATGAGATTTATAATATTATGCCAGGATTTACAGCGATTATGTGTCATAGATATTTCCCAGAAAGAGCCAACTAATTAAAGTCAAGAAATATGTCAAACTATGGTACAATATTATTTGTGTTCCCAAGTCTAATAAAAAAATTAGAGGCATATTCGATCATTACTGTAAAAACTAATGTGTATTAATAAATCAAATAAATTTATGAATTTGAATTACAGATATATAATGTTTTCAGTTAATAGTGTCTGGGGCAATCGGCACTGTTTGCCGACCGATTGTCAGGTGCTCTGCACGTTCGCTCTTTTTGAACCGCATCTAGATTGGGTTTGGTGATATTTATTTGATCAAATTAAGTTTTAATCTCTTATCCAAATAGATAGTGTAAGTGCTGTACTTGCAATTACAGTTGTAAACAAATTGAACATTAGCAGCGTATTTCATTTTTAAACTTCAAATGTAACAAATGAAAAGGAGGAGGGGTATCAACATCCTGCCAATAAACCATTTTCTCCATCCAGCTCCTTATTCCTCAACTTTCGCACTGTTTAGAACAGTTGAAAGTTGAAATATTTAAATTTGGGAGATTTACTATTTTCAACCTGTTTTATTTTAAACGTTTGAACTTGAAAATATTTGAATTTGCCACGTTTTAAAATTTGATGGTTTATACTTTGTTGAAATCTTAATGATTTAAATATCAGATTGCTCATTTTATCATTCTAGAATTTTCAATACTTCAACATTTTAATTAGCCATTGTATATTTTCATTTCATACCGTCCGATTAAACTTGAATAATTAATTCTAAAAAGTTTAATTTATCCCACAATATATTTTTACATTCTCATCAGAGAAGGTATTAGATTTGTGTAAGATTTGATCCCCTCCGTTTTTGTCAAATGTCCACGTTTGAAGACATTCTGAACCCAAAAAATAGGTTTTCGCGAATGTGTCTTTCTGTTGGTATGTGTATGAATGTATGTATGTATTATAACCTGCGTTTTGCCGATTATTTTTTTTTCAATCATTTGACTCTCATTTATTCTTTGATGTGGACTCAGAATGAGTCCATGAATTGCCTGAAGGGCGCCAGATAGTTTTTCTAATCTAAAACTATCAAACTGCAATTGTCATTTATTTTCTTTCAAACTGTAATTGCTCAATTTTATTTTCATTCATTACACTAGTTTGCCCGATAGATCCAGCAGAGTGGGCCGGTAAGGAATAACGCAGAGGGTTAGAATAAATGCAAACCACACAGTTTTCTATTCATTTTAAATATAATTAGATTAGGTTAGAATTCAAGTCAATATTTAACAACCAAAAATTACAATGAGTGGGCCTTCGCCCCACTCAACAAGAGACTTTGTCTGGAGACGCCAACATCTCATACTGCGTGACAAGTACCGCCATTTTGGATGGCGAAAAACTTTCTTCATTTTCAGTAGTCCGAGTGACCACTTGACCTGTTCGTATTTTATACTTTACGGTATCGAGATATACCGCTCTAGCGGGGTTACAGGACGAACCAGAAAATACATTAAAATTTGATTTCTACATCCCAGATATTTTAAAAGAGTTCACAGGATTTTATAAGATTTCCGAGGATTTCAATGATTTTATGGGGTTTTATGAGCTCTCAATATATTTTAACAAATTTTTCAGGATTTCAGGAAGTATCATCAGATATTATCTAATTTCACGGAATTTAATAATATTTTTGTGAATTTTAAAAAATTTATTCAGGAGAATTGTGATATTTCGTAGGATTTCTAAGATTTGAAATTATTTTTTTTTATTCACCCTGAATTCTTTGAATTCTTTGGAATTCTTCTGAATTTCTTTAATTCACTTAAATTCTTCTAAATTCGCTCAAATCTAGTTAATTCAATAGATTTTTTTAAAAATTTCAAAGTTTGTAAATAGTTGATCCTGAGGATCATTTGACGAAATGACCAAAGGATTTGAAATATTTTAGATTATTTTAAGAGATTGCAAAGAAATCTTTAATCGGTTTCAGAACTTTAATGGGATTTCAAAGTATTTAAAATATTTCAGGGTATTGTAAAAGATACCCAGGCATTTTCAAGAGTTTTAAAAAGTTACAAGGGATTTGAAAAGATATCAAAGGATTCGAAATATTTTAGGAAATCTGAAAAGGTTCCCAGAACTTTTTGATTTATTTCAATAGTTTGAAGGGATTTCAAAGACTTTCAAATATTGTAGGATATATTAAAAGATTCCTAGGCATTTTCAAGAGATTTAAACAATTTCAAGGGATTTCCAATGATTTGAAAAGAATTTGCATGGCGTTTTAAAGAATTTCGGGAGATATAGAAGGATTTTACAGGACCTGTAAGGTTATAAAATATTTTAAAAGATTCCAAGGGATTTTAGAAGATTTCCGAGGATTTCAAGGATCTTATGGGGTCTTAGGAGCTCTCAAGGTATTTTAATACATTTTTCAAGATTTCAGGAAGCATCATCAGATTTCTTGTAATTGCACGGGATTTTATGATATATATTACTCAATTCAGTGGATTTAAAAAAAAAAAATTGTTTAATTCGTCTTGAAGTCTTCTAAACTCACCTTAAATTTTTCGGCATTGTATCAAATCCTTCTAAATTATTTCAATTTTTCTAAACTCATTTCAAACTTATTCAATTGAATTAATTTTTTCATTTCTGAATTGTTCTGAATTTACTTTTATTGTTTTTTAAATGCAGTTTGATTTTTTTTATGAATTTCATCGAAGTCTTCTCGTTTCCCTTAAATTCCTCTAAATTCACAAATGTTACTGAAATAAATGGATTTTTGCGATTTTAAACAATTTGTCCAATTGATATGAATTCTTATTAATTTCACTTAAATTGTTCTTTAGCCATTAGTCACTTTTTTATATGAAAATAGTAGGGTTTCAAAGATTTGAAGAGATTCGAAATTATTTTTCGCAATTAATTTGAAATTGGCCCTGAATTCTTATTAATTTATCATGAATTCTTTTTAATCCTTTTGAACTCTTCTAAATTTACTTAATTTCACTCAATTCAGTGGATTTTAACAAAGTTTTTGTTTCATTCATCTTGAAGTCTTTTAAACTTATCTTAAATTCTTAGGCATTGTATCAAATTCTTTTAAATTTGCCTAAACTCATTTCAAACTTACTCAGTTAAATGAATTATTTCATATTTTTGAATTGTTTGAATTTACTTTTATTGTTTTTTACGTTCAGTTTCATTTTTTATGAATTTCATCGAATTTTTCTCATTTCCCTTAAATTCCTCTAAATTCATTCCAATTTTAATGAAATGAATGGATTTCTTCGATTTAAAAAGTGTGTCCAATTCACTTGAATTCTTTCGAATGTGACTTTAATTGTTTTGTAGTCATTAGTCACTTTTTTGGTAACAAATTAGTATGGTTTCAAAGATTTGTAGAGATTTGAAATTATTTTTTGGAATTTACCCCGAATTTTTTTAATTCATTCGAATTCTTCTGATTGTCTGTTATACAGAAATAAATTTGAAAGAATAATTGGGTTATTATTAATAATCTATTTGTTTAAGAGATTCAGTTAATAGGTCATTATTTTTTATAATTACTGGATTTCATGGATTACATGTTATTATTGGACGATTATTCTTATTGGTTATATCAATTCGAATATATTTTAATCATACTTCTTCCCATCATCATTTTGGCTTTGAAACTGCATCTTGATTGACATTTCCTTAATTTTTCCAATTACTAAATTTTCAAATTTAATACATTTTTACAAAACAATATTTTTTAAATTATTATAGTGATTTTATAATATTTGAATTTTATATTAATAATTTTGTTATTATCAATCAATTTAATTTATTTAAAAAAATGTAATTCAATTTATTAATTATTAATTTTTTATATGATTAATTATTTGAATATTATATTTTATAGGATCATTAAAATGATTATAGTAGAATAATTTTTTTATTTTTTCAACAATAGTTCAAAAATTTATAACATTTAAACATGTCATGACATGTCGCCTCATGTTTCGTGTCATGTCATGTCGTGTCGTGTCTTATCATGTGTCGTGTGTTATGTCATGCGTCATGTCATGTCATGTCGTGTCTTATCATGTGTCGTGTGTTATGGCATGTGTTATGTCATGTGTCACGTCACGTCACGTCATGTCACGTCATGTAATGTCATTGCATGTAATGTCACGTCACGTCATGTCATGTCATGAAATGACAAGGCATGGATTGACATGGCATCACATGACATGACATTACATGACACATGAGGTATTCTCATATATTCTTGAATTATATTTTTAGCCTGATCCTAGTCTATGCTTTTCCAAATCGTGTCTTTTATACTGAATTTCAAAAGCGAAATTTTTCTACATTCCTTTTCCGCCTATGGTTTTTGTATTAATTTACCCCCAAAAACATTCCAAATGATAATTGGGGCAGGTGAGGGAAAAGCGTTCGCCCGAAAAAGCGTTCGCCCCACATAGAAAAACTTACAAAAAAGAACCAAATCTCCCGCAAGCGCTTAAATGAGGCTAACTTTGTAGGACAATGATTCGTGGTAGGTTTCTTTAAAAAAAAAATGAAAAAAGCAACAAAAAAAATAAAAAGAAGAAAAAAAATCGAAAAAAATATACTCCCATGATCCATTTGTAAAGTAAATGTTCCTGCGAAACCCCAACGGGAAAAATGAAGACATGAATAGATTTTACTGTACATGTCGTTTCATTCTTTTCACTCGACTGGACTTGGCCATTTCGAGTCACCCACTATCCTGCTTTTTTTACTTTTAATAGCCATATTTATATCAAAATTGCGACGAACCCGTCAATTCACGAATTCTAAAAATTTGTCATGTAAATCAAACCCAGAAATCAAAAACAATTTGTAAGGTCAATGTAATTCTCCAATTACTGCAAACTTTTATAGTCTTAAGAAAAAAATATTTTCATAATTGACAAAAGCGTTGTTCGTCATAAAAAGCGAAATGGCCAAGTTCAGAGTAAAAAGAATAAAACGACATGTACAGTAGAATCTTTTCGTGTCTTCATTTCCCCCGTCGGGGTTTCGTACGACCATTTACTTTGAAAATGGATCATGGGGAGTATATTTTTTTCGTTTTTTTTCTTGTTTTTTTTTTGTTTTTTTTCATATTTTTCAAAGAAACCTACCGTGAAACATTGTCCTGCAAAGTTAGCCTCATTTAAGCGCATATGGGAGATTCGGTTCTTTTTTGTTCGTTTTTCTATGTGGGGCGAACGTTTTTTGGGGCAAACGCTTTTTTGGACGAACACTTGTTCCTCATCTTCCCCAATTTCCATATGGAATGTTTTTGGGGGGGGGGGGTATGGATATTTTTTGGTAATACTACGCTGTGATGTCAAAAATTACACACAGATTATATGTTAAGACATACATGCATGGACGTGCAGGAAGCTAGAGTAGTATGCCAGGACAGAAAAGTTTGGCGACAAATAGTTTATAAAAAGAGTGACTGTAGAGTGAATAACGCCTGAAACAAAAGACCTTGGATACTAATGGGCCCGAGTGGGGAACCTCACGTAATAACCTTGTAAGGCTCTTCATTTGGGGTGATCGCTAGAGAGATTGATCATCAACCTGGGTCGGAGCTATGTTGCGGAACGAACGTGTCATTTAAATAAATGACACGAGAACTATAGATCAATCTAAAAAATTTATACCCCCTATCTCATATTAGTCCTTTCCTCACCGAGCGAGTCACCATCAGGACCATCAGGAAGCAAGCGACTAAAAACCTATAAAGTGATACATGGTAGCTCTAAGAAAGCATGCAGAGGTGACTGTTGTCACCTCCAGTACTCGCGGTCGCTGTGTAAGCATAACAGCTGTTAAAGAAGAACTGCAATCTACACCATGCTCCTACTTTTGTACCTAAAACATAATCGCAAATGATTTCATACGACGTATTAAATTAACTAATTACATCTTCATCTCATCAGTCACTTGACTTAGCCCGTGGCTATGATGGAAAACCGGGTTCTTTTTAACCCGAGAACAGGTTTAAAAATAAAAATAAATAAGAGCCTCGGTGGCTCAGTTGGTTAGATGCTCGGACTTCACCTTAGAGGTCCGGGGTTCGATCCCTGAGCCGCTACCTATTGACATTTTTTCTATATACCTTTACAGAGGTTCTGGTGGTTCGGAACCCACCTTAAGCTGTAGGTCCCCCCAACATGCACTTGACTGCAACCCAGTTCGTGAATGATGGGGTAAAAACCAGGTTTTGCCCAATATGTCAAGGCTCACTCTCTTATCAGATCACTTGATTGCATTATAATAATCCGTCCGTGATTGATAATATATACAGGGACAGCCCTGTGCATACTACTCAAAAAAATATAAAAAATCCAACTCTAACCAAAAAAGCCTTTGACATATTGGGCTGTAACCATCTTAGGCCTGAGACATTAATTTTTTATATAGATCTTTATTATGTACATATATAACATATATATTTTATTATATTATATTTATTTAATAATATTATAAGGGGTTTTAATAGATTTTTAAATACGTCACGGAATTTCAAAGGATTTCAAACAAAAGCATATGATACCTAAGTATTTTCACGAATTTTGAAGGATATCAGGGCATTTTAATGGAATTTTGAAGATTTTAAGGGATTTAAAGAGATTCCATAAGATTTAATAAAATTTCAAAAGGTTTTCGAATATTATAAAGGATATTATAAAGGATTATAAGATTTTAATGGAGATTAATATATTGTAAGGGATTTCGAGAGATTTGGAAAGATTCCCACGGATTTGAAAGATTTCTATGAATTTTAAAGAGATTTCAAGGGATCTCGTAAGATTTTGAAATATTGTACGGATTTCAAAGGATTTTAAAGGATTTTATATGATACCGAAGTATTTTCACGAATTTTGAAGAATATCAGGTAGTTTTAATAAGATTTTGAATATTTGAAGGGATTTAAAGAGATTTCGAAAGATTTCAAAATATTTTCAAAGATTTTAAAGAATTTGAACGGATTTTAAGAAAAATTTCTCACGGATTTCAAATATTTCATTGTATTTTAAATGGATTTCAAAGATTTCAAGGGATCTCGTAAGATTTCGAAAAATTTCACGGAATTTCAAGGATTTTTACTGATTTTTAGAGATATTCACATACTTTAAAGGTTTATAAGGGATTTTTATGAAATTTTGAAGATTTCAAGCGATTTATAGGTTTTCCACAGTTTTCAACTTTTTAAGGGATTTTAAGGAATTTAACTAATGGGCCCAAGTGGAGAACCACACATAACAATTTTGTGAGACTCTCCACGTGGGGTGATCGCTAGAGAGATTGTCACCGTTTAAGACACCTCACCCAGGTGCCATTCAGCTTTCGGCACGGTTGCTACGCCTCCGCTTAGGGGTTATTCCGTCGGGACCATCCCTGGACAATTGTCCGCGACTGCTTATTAATTATTGTAACCATACTGAGCAGAAACCCTTGGTACAGGGACCCTCTATCCGCAACCCGAGGACGCTTTCGGTGGCTTTGTCATAGACCATTCGGTTCGATTCCTAAGGAATCAAAACCGAACCGGATATATATATATATATAAAGTTAGAGAACGTCTGTGAAAAAGCCTTAAATAAAATGCACGCTGTCTTATCTCTCTCGAGTCTCGAAATTGTTTGCAGTATCTTATTACATGTGACCCGTCGAGAAGTAGCCGCATCCAGCATATTTACACTGGTTTAAGTAATTCTGTAAAGAATGATTATCATCGAACATTGTGGGTTAAGCAAGAAATCAAATTTTTGAGAACAGTAAAAAGAACAGATCTCTAGAGAACGACAGCAGAGTCTAATGAAATTCATGCAGCCTTAGATGGCCAGTGCAGTAATGTTTCTAAAATAAAAACGTTTAACAACGTCTGGATGTTATCTCTTATTTCCAATACACGTTTGATACATGATATCAGAATAAAGCGTTAAGAATCACGAGCATATGACCTACTATAAGAAATGCTTTATTTCTTTAGAAACTTTCTTACTTATATTATTCGATTGACTTGGAATATTTTTCAATTTTAATTTTAATTGTATCTTCCTCTTTAGGTTTCAGTTCCAGAAAGATTCTAAATTATAATCGATACACCTAGAAACACGTAAAATTCGTTTCTCACAATTGCCCAGTATAACTTAATGACATCAAAAATATTCTAGAAACTTAGCACGGACAGGAATCACTTCAACTGTAGAATGTTCTCTTATTGTAATATATCTGCCTCTTTATCTCCAAGTTCTAGAAGTTACTAGACTGCAGAATAACGTTTTTCACGATTTATTTGCGCACTAAATAAATAAAGACAGGAATTTTTCATGAAAAGTATTATCTATAAGGAAGCAATAAATAGTAGTAGAGAATTCAACTAGTTTGTCGAATTTTTAAGTTATTGTTAAAAATTCATTTTTTACTTAAAAATTCATCATCTATGTTCAGTGATTGGAATATTATCCACACTGTGAAATTTTCTTCGACATTCAACATAATTTACATAGATGTAATACATTTATAATGAACAAAAATTGTGAAAAAATTTTTTTTTCAGAATTTACCTGTATCGATCTTAATTAAATCATCCAAGACCTTTCAATTTTCGGTTATTTTCCAATAGAAAAAACTCATCTTTTTTTGGAGTGAACCAAATTTAGATGTTTTCTTGTTTTTTTTTAAAGATTAAAATTTATAAATAATATCGTTTAAATAGTTTAAACACATTTTAAAATTGAAACATCAAAATTCCGAGGCTGCAATATAGTAATTTTACTACGTTTTGAATTAATAAAACGAACACAAGGTGTTTTGATATGAAAGGACAAACATGGACTAACGAAATACATTATGGATGAAGTCATATTTTCATAAGTAATTAAAAGAGACGGATATTTAGATAGAGACCCAAATGAAAAGTGCGCCAAAGTAAATTGAATTTAAAAATTGAAATAAAATTTTCCATGGATTCTTTCTTTTATGATTTTATTTATTAATTGAAGTGGGTAATTATTTTTCATGAGAGTAATTTTTAGTTGATCTAAATTTTTTTTTGCGGAATTTAATATCGCTCAATTTTACACATCTATCAATAAGACCTTTAATTATACCAACTTTTTGAGAAAATAAATGATGGGAGTTATAATTTAAATAATTTTAATAAAAAATTCATTTTTGGAGATTCTTGTTAAATTATGGTTTAAATTTAATTTTTCTTCAATACAATCTAATGCAAGGTCCCTCCGAGAACTCGTTCCCCACCTTAATGCAAGTTGAGGCTCTCTCATACAGACTTTTTAGAATTCTAATTATTTTTTAACTGACCCCAATATCAAATAGTTTTGACCAGATGTGAGAGTGATTAACCGATGGAAAAGCTCTTGAAAAATCCACCATATTGGCATAGATATGTCTATTCTTTTTTTGTCAGTAAATTTGCGAAACAGATGCCATTGTGAAAATATTATCCACACAGCCCCTACCTCGGCGAAAACTTGCTTGGGCTTCCGGAATAATGTGACACAACGACTCCCATTTTTCCAATCTAGCCAACAGAATTTGCGTAAAAATGTTAGGCAGTGAGTTTAGAATGGCAATAGGTCTATAGTTATCGGAATTGGCTGGGTCTTGTTTTTCACGTATCATGTGCGTTACAGATGTTGTACATTCGAGCGGTATATATTCATTTTCTAGTATTTTATTAAAAAATGTTTCGAGATAAAGGAGCCAAATGGGCGGCCAGTTTTTGTAAAAAAATATTTGAGATTTGATCCGGCCCCAGAGCCTTATTTAATTTACTTTTGTTAATTGAAAGAAAGATTTCGTTAGCTGTAATTCTGCTATCCAATAATGGATGTAGCACATCTGTAAGCAATGACGGTGATATACCTCTGAGAGGAAGTGTCAGATGGAAGAAGTTTTCCCAAGCTTTTGTAGAAAGGATTGTAGATTTTATTTTTAAACTCCTGAATCTATTAACAGTATTCCAGAATGTTTTGCTATCGTTGTCACTCTCAAGGCTCATTAGAATATTGGATTTAAAACTCGCTTCTTTCTTAGCTATCAGTGCTTGGCACGATTTTTTAGCTTTGACATAAACCAACTTAGCCTCATCCGAGAAATTCGCTCTGCTGGCTTCTTTCAACGCATTAGAAAGATTCGATTAGGTTTGGCGACAGTCAGAATCAAACCAAGGTTTGTCACGTTAAAATTTCACAGTAACATTTTTTCTCACTGACCACATATCTGCTTTTTTGGCGCTGTCGATAATAGCCTCGGTAAGGTTTGAATTAAGATAATCTATGTCGATTTTCTCAAAATCTGATCCGAGGTATGTGTGGATTGATCAACCTTCAAGTCGTCAAGTATACCTAATGCCTCAGCATTGCACCAAGCCAAGTCATTGACACTTTTACCCCTGCATTAACAAACGTAAAGTGGGCTGGATTGTCACTTCGCGATCTGCCATTTAAAAGATAAAACTCATTTACCTCCATCAGTTCTACCAATCCTAGCCCCCTCCTGTTTTGCGCAACATCGTGACTCTCCCGGTACATTGAAAACTTTGTGTGATAAAACATATCAGGTGGACCCTGGCTCAATCCCCCCACCCTACAGTTGAAATCGCCATATATATGAATAAGAACCTTGTTGTATTTCTCTGACAGAGCGCATAAGGTTTCCTCGAAAAGTTGTACCATTATTTCTATATCTACCGTCGGCGTAAAATAGCAGATTCCCACAATGAAATTAGTTTTATTTACGCTACAAATTCGAACAAAAATCCAATACTCTGATTTATTGATGAGCTCACTATTATAATAAAGTTTATTCATGAAAAAAGCTAGGCCGCCACTGGCTCTACCTTTTGATTTTTCTTTTGAAGCGTTAGAGAAGAAATGATTATATTTATTATCAGCGTACAAGTTTTTGGGAATTTGAGTGATCCAGGTTTCGACGATTCTTATAATATCAAACTTATCATAATTAATACAGGAGTTTAACAATCTTACATAACCGTGACAGTTCCAGAAGAAGTTTGTAGTATTGTTGACTCGTCCTGATGTATTTCGCTCATTTAACCATTTGTATTTTTCTTATTCGTCTCCCTGCTTGATGATAGCCGATTGTGAAAATTTCCTTTCGTAAGATTTCCCGCCTGCTCTTTGATAATGGCTCAGTTTCCCATTTACCCTTACACTCGCTTTACTGCCTGCATATATTGTTTGTATTGCTTGTAGGAGTCAACCATGTTCTCCGTACTCTTTTAAATTAAAATAATCACAAAATTCACCTTAAGTCTAGTTTCTCACTTTCAAAAAATTTATTTTTTTGCCTAATTCAATAGTATACTATCAAAGAATAACTATCGCAGAATAACTGTCAGTATGAAAAATTTAATTTTATAACCAAAAATCAGTTGTCAAATCTTTAAAAGCGTTTTTCTCAAAACTGCATTTTCAAAAACGGCTGCAATTCTAGCTCAAAGAAAAATTAACGAATCTATTTGAAATTTTCCACGAATATTCATAACATGTTTCTACATACCATGAATTAGGATCTTTTCAATATTTCAGCAAATATAAATTTGCCGAGCAAAAAACGAGCGTTTTTTTTGTGAAAATTTGATTTTTTTTCGAAACGCTGCAATTTCTTTAATTTTCAATATTTTCAAAAAATCCTAGTTCATGGTACGGGGAAAGTCATCTATTTTAACGTGAATATTTTCTTTCATATACTGGCATTCTGAAGACCTCTACAACTGCAGCCGATATACAACTTCATTTTTGGATGACTCGACATCGGAGTGTATAACTCGGCTTAAAGCTGATATTTTTTCATGAGTCCCGAAAAATCACCTCCATTGTCCGCCCCAGAAACTAGACCAGCCCCTTAAAAAGTTCTAAATTGTATCTCCAGCGTGTCTATAATATTTAACAACCCCCAAAAATCATCCCTAGAATTATTAATGAAACCAATCCCAAGTATCACGACGGAAAACAGTCCAGATTTTTAAAAACCAAGTGTCTACACTGTCGGTAACGGTAGAAAAATGGTCGGTACCGGAAAAAAATTAACGTCTTGTGACGTCACGCTCGAGCGTCACGTGACTTTCCAGCAAGGAAGCGGAATGAGAGCGCATGTTCATGGAATTCGTGGAGCTTAAGGAATTCATGGAATTCATGAAATGCAAGGAATTCAAGGAATACACAGTAATTTATAGAATTCACGGAATTCATGGAATTCAAGAAATTCATGGAATACACGGTAATTTATAGAATTCACGGAATTCATGGAATTCACAAAATTCATGGAATTCACGCAATTGAAGGAATTCATGGAATTTATAGAATTTATGGAATTCAAGCAATTCATGGGATTCAAGTAATTTATGTAATTTCAGAAATTCAGGGAATTCAAGGAATTCATGGAATTCAAGGAATTCATGAAATTCATGGAATTCAAGGAATTCATGGAATTCAAGAAATTCATGTAGTTTATGGTATTTAAAATTGTGTAATTCCATGAATTCTTTGAATATCATTATTTTCGCTTTAGATGAAACGTTCTATGTATATATCACACTTCAAATTGTCGATTTGTGACTCAAGAATAAGTGATTCGAGATCGGAAGTTTTGATAAGGAATTTGAATAATATAATAAAATATAATATTGGTCAAACAACTACCCCTTTTCCACATATCTCTTGGGGGCGCAAGACAACCCTGTGAATGATCACAGAAATAATGATGGTCAAACCTCTATCCTTGCATCTCTCTGATTCGTCTTCCGAGATTAGTCACAGAAATAAGTTCAGTTTTACCCCTAACATTTTCCAATGTTTTTTAGTCTGGGACGTGAACTAGAAAGATGACCGATGTTGAGAATCAAATACAGTCCAAACTCCGAGCAATGCCGTTTTCGGGGCTGTAGGAGAGTATAATTCCAAGAAGCCATAAGCCCCCACTCTAAGCGCAATCACGCTCGAATGCGTGGAGAAAAATTCAGCTGACAAACTCCGAGCAATGCCACGCATCGGTTAGGTTAAAAATCTATCTCGAACATCGTTTTATGTACCTAGTGTACATTACATGTGTACAAAAGTGATTCATGTCGTAGGGGTGAATTATAAAATCGACTGTGTGATGATCATATGAGTTTCTGAGTATTATTACTGACTGATTTATTAATTTTTATACATTCCAATTTCATACAATTTGAAAAATATGTAGTAGTCAAAGTGATTCAAGTAGGTACGCACTTTCGGATTTTATAAATGTCCCGACAAATATATTTTATATACCAACCGTAGAAATTAGATGCCACAAAATTTTAAAATTCTACTTTGAATTATAAAAAATGAAATTAATGTTAAATTCTTTAAACTTCAAAGGACTTGAAAATATAACTATCTTTTTACCTTTCTGTTTCATATGTTCTATTCTTATAACTGGCAAAATAGATGTTTAATAAGAACAAAATGACATAATAATAGAGTGAAGTGAAATCTTTGAAACAATTGAAACATAGTCGTGTTTGATATCAAATTAATCAGCAATGGACAAAAAAGTATAATATGTAATCATATTTCGACTTTCAACTATTCATTAAAAAACTCTAATTAGGATTAGCGCGAGGAATGGGCCCGGGAAAACGAGACGGAAACGAGGAATGAACGAGGCGAAAGCGAACCAGGCTCGGTATTTCTCGTCTCGGACGGCAACACTATTGTAAGACTCTGTAAAATATTGTATTTTATTTGATGCGTTTTTAACGTACACTGTTAAAAGTGTTTGGGATTTTATCACACTTTTACTACACGAGTGTAGGGCAAAATTGCAATGACTGTATTGCAGTTCCAAAGAATACGCACCCTTTCCCATACAAGTATTGGAAGTTCACGTTACAATACTTGTATTGTAATTTGGCGTTGCACTCACTTTAGCCCATTTAGCAAATAGGTCAAGTCGTGCCTCGCTAGTCTAGTGATAACATACTCAACTTAAAGCTTGGCAGTAAGGGTTCGATTCTCCGTGCCTGCGAATTTCGTTTTTCTTTTTAAACATTGTTTCGCTGCATTACATTAAATCTGTGGTAATATTCCAGTACATGTATGTCCATATAACGATACCAGAATTTTAAAACTACAATATCATGCATTGGAACGTTATCTTACCTTACGTCTCGGAAATAAACATCCAATACATTGTATGAAAAGTTTCAACAGAAATTTCTTACAGTGCTATCCCACAGGGGGAATCAAGTCCTGTGTGACGGCCTGTGATTTAGGAATTTTGAGAAGGGGTGTTCAAAATAGTGTGACATTGCATATGAACGACCCCTTATAAGTTATTTTTCAAGAAATTTTTTTGAATACATTTATTATTTAATTATTTATCACATAAATTGTTTATAAGTACGATAATTATATCAATTTTGAAAGAATTTAACATTCTTAATAAAATAGTGTAATATTTTATTTGTATTTAGTTTGATTGTATACTTTTACTGAAAAGTTTGAATGAAAATATGGTTTTATTGTTGGGGAAAACGATGCCAGTTACCGTAGATTGATACGTGGTGGCTTTCCATGGCCGTTATGGGGTCCACGTGCTCACGAAGTGCTTTAGCGTAGGAAAAGAACTGCGTTAAATTGAAGGGCTGTCTTTATGTATAGATTTATATGGGCACTGGAAGGCACGAGGCACGAGAGCCGTGTAATTCGATTCTGTACCGTATACTCGTATACCTATGCAAACATAGACTGATAGTAATATCATATTATATACTCTATAAATATTATAAAATATAAGACAAAATTGTTTATATACAAAGACAATCATAATTAATGTGAATAAATAATGCGAACTTTTCTACATTATGTATATTGTATTAATTTCTGTAACTCGATCTGGTACTACTTATTCAGATAGTGCAAAATAGTATACAATTTTTATTTTTCATGATGGTAGAAATATTTGGTCTTGATTTTGACTTGAACGTCTTCAATATGTCTTCAGGACCATCATGTCTGGCTCCGTCTCACCAGCAATCCTATTCTAGTTTTTAGCCGATGCTGTCTTCTTTTTGTTACACCTTAAAACAAGCCCAGATTTGGTATTGTATCACTTCAGATGTTCAGACTGACTAGCCATTTTTCTTCGTGCAGAAAGAGTTTAATAGTAAATGAAAAAGTTTTCTGTGCATTTGTTGAACTAGAAAAAGCGTTCAATAAGGTGGATAGAAGTAAACTTTGGGAAGTCGTGAAAGAGTACGGAGTCAATGGATGCGGCTCCTACAAGCAATAAAAACAATATATGCTGGTAGCAAAGCGAGTGTAAGGGTAAATGGGAAACTGAGTTACTGGTTCGGTATTATGTAAGGTGTTAGGCAAGGATGCATTATATCTTCATGGCTATTTATTATATTCATGGAAAAGTGTCTAAGAATGGTCCCAATACGACGAAGAAGGTATGGATCTCGAGGTAGTGAGGATGCGTGGATTAGCGTTCGCAGATGATAAGGTTGTTATGGCAGAGTCAACCGAGGACTTACAAAGAATGTTGAGCAAACTGAATACAAGCATGAAGAACATGGGCCTCAAAATGAACATAAAGAAATAAAAAATTATGGTGTTTGAAGGAAAGGGTCAGAAAACAATATACAACATTGTCGTAGACTTAGACGCTGAGAGGATAGATTCAATTCAATTACCTGAAGACAGGGGGTAGGAGAGGGGGGCATATACATGCTTGGCGTGGCTGGAGTGGGAATATTGAAGAGAATAAGTCTTTAGAATTTAGAGCAATTGCGAATCGCCGGACAAAAGGAAGCCTCGGGTAGAGCGAGAAGGCATAGGCAGTGTGTAAGACAAAGACAGAGACATTTCTCGAACCAGACCCTGCTCGAGGTCGGCCGGTCGTGCGGTCGTGCGTTTTTTCAATTCACTTCCGTCCCAAAAGAAGTATCGCTTCGAAACTTATCCTCACATCAATAAGATAAATGAATGCACTACGTATCGTACTGTTGCTCAAAATCCTATCCAACCTGGATATCAGTCGGCCAATTAAAGAAATTTGTATTTTCGAACTCATGGGGTCAAATTATATCGAAATATGTCATAAAATTATATTTAAAAATTAAGGTCGTTGCAAACCTCTCTCTATGAGGAAGCAATCGGAAAAACGTTGTAACTTATATGGATACACGGTGAATAATATTGTAACTTGTAGGGGAGTTTAGATCAATAAAATATATATTGTTTGTGAGGCTGTAAATAAACAAATTGAATGTTAACAAATTAAAAAAAAATTAATTCCACTAATTGAATGTTTTTGTTTATAAAAATCGTTGTAAATGATAAAGAGCAGGTATTGCAAACGCTCATCAAAATAAGTATCTACATTATACTGAGTATGGTAAAACTATATAAAGAAAATATCACGATAGTAAAAAGTTTTGTTTTATGCCAATGATTAATAAAAGCATTACAAAATATTAAGTTTTATTATGGGTAATGTTTTATTAAGAAGTAAACATTTTAGACGATTTTTTCTAAAATTTTCGATTTACCAACAACAATTTACGAAAAGAAGTCTTCATTCTACTGGAATATTTATTTTCTCTTTCAAAAGATTTGACCTCAAAATAGACTATGTGCAAGATTTAAATTCTTTCGTGCAATAGATTTTGAGATATAACTTTGCAAATATGACAATTAAAAAAAATATCAATTGTTTATAACACTGTAACTTGAAAATGGTCCCCTGTACATATACTATCGGGGTGTCCCACCCACGCAGGAACGACCTATATCTACATACATAATGCTGCCCTAAGAGTGCTTTATCACCATCTTTGTCGCTCTTACGGTGTTGGCCGCGACCCTGCACTGCCGAACGCTTCAAGGCAGATAGAGTCAATTGTCCAAAACGAGAAGTGCCAAATTTTCTGGAACTACGATTTTCGGACAGCAGTCTCCGTTGCACACATCACTACTTTACCACCGAGCAATTCACGCCTACCCCGAAAGGGAAACGGCTTAATGATATAATAATAATACAGCAGACACAAGTTATTTCTGAAAACCTTAATGTCTAATAAAATTCAATACAAAGAGTGATTTAAAGGACACAATAACTTTAGATCAGAGCTAGAGCATTGTTTTTTTAGATATCCGGCTAATTTATTCTGCTTTAACTTACATAATGTTTAATTATTAGAGGCTGTTTTGGATGCCAAACTAAAGCGTCTATACCAATAAACATTAAATATTCAATTATTTCAACGAAAAAATACTTAATAACCCTACAAAAAATTTAATATTAGAGCAATTCTATGTCAAATCAGCTGAAGATTTTTATCCATTGGTAGTAATTTTGATGCAAATTTTAATATCCGTTCTCTTAGGTGTTGTAGAAAAAACCATAAAATAATTTATTTAATTAAAAAAACTTAGGAGATATTCAAAATTGAAAATTTTTGACAAAGTTAGTCATGATCTATATGAAAAGGTCTTTATTTCAATAATATACAGTAGCGGGTAAGACGGTACATGCAGCCATTTTAATGCTAAAATGCCAAAAGTGCTGAAAATTGTATCTTCATAGGTTTGGTTCCTAATTACAAGCTCAAAATAACTTTCAAATTTCCACAAAAAGCTGCATATAACTATGGATACCTTTTTTTACTGAAATTTTGTCCTCGATCCTTAGAAAATCATGAGACGCGTGACCACAGGTTAGGGTAACTTGACAAATGGGCACTGTTTAGGAAGACTCTATAATTAAGTGATTTAATTATCGTAGATTCAATTCTTAAATTTTGCATCTTTGACCCCTTCAAATTTGAAATAATTTTATTTTCAAGCTTGACCACTTTTCCTTAATTATTTACGTTGGTAGATTCATAAAATTGAAAATAACTTTCTTGATTGTTCATAGCAAACTGCAATCTGTTTTATAGAAAATAATCAATCTAATTGCGCTAAAAAGAAGCTCATCATTTTTTAAGAAAGGAAAAGAAAATTAAAAGTTTCCTAATGAAACTGGTGCTTGAAACGTGTTGTAAAAGTCATCCTCTTTGAAAACTTTGCTTTTGAAAACGTTGCTATTTATTCTTTGATCGCCAGACTCTGAGGGAGAGAGACAGAAAATCTTCCAATTAAGGAAAGTTGAAGATTCGACTTGAGAGTGCTCTCTATTTAGCGAACACGCACACAGGGGTATTCCTATAGTTATACGAACCAATTTCTACATTCGGACCCTTCAGAACTACATCTTATATGAACCGGAGTTGAATGCCGGACGTGTCTCAGCTTCCTTCCTTCAACCCAGAGCACAAGATGGGAAGATTCTCCCTTGGCAATACTTCAGTGTCACAGAGCTTTGCGGAAACCTGGCAATTGACACGTGTGTGAGAATTCGTCCTACATGCTCACACTGAAAAGGATTGAGTTATTGCTGTCAGAAACAGATTAGGAATGGTGTTGATAAAGTCAGTTTTCAGATTTGCTCCATTTTTCAAATAAAGGGTACTAATAAACTCTGCTTTTGGATTAAAATTGAACAAATTAATTTATTTATCTGGAATATACCCCTGAAATCGTCTTTTTTTCGCCCCATATTCGAATTTTCTTGTTGAGGATTGCGTACACATTTTATTTAAATTTAAAATTTTTTTGTTACAAAAAAAATAGAATTTCCATATTTTTTTTATTAATTAAATGTTTATAGTCGCATTGACTGCCAGGGTCATATTAGCGACTGAACTGTAAGGTTAATTACAAACTGTAGGGTATCTGTGGGGTTGCATACTGAAGCTTTCTGAAGCTTTCCGAAACCAGCGTCGCTTCCTGCTTCGGGAATCGAACCCGCGCCATCGTGGCTGCCAAGGCTGCAGTGTTGGAACATGAGACAAGCACGAGAGTGTGTGCATAAACAAGTTCAGTTCGTATAATTTCTCCTCCGTTCGCTTTTCCAGTAGGTTGTGACTCTCTGGTATAACTTCACATGTCAACAAAATACGAAAATTAAAAAATATATTTTCCACAATCAACCAAATTAGACAACATTCTCATGAATTCTGTAAAATTCCCTCGAATTCTGTAGAATTTTTGAGAACTCAGAAGAATTCTCCTGAATTGTGAAGAATTCTTCTGTATTCAGTAAAATTTTCTTCAAATCAACAAAATGTGCTCTAATTCTGTGAGATTCTTTTGATTTCAGCAGAATTCTTTTGAATTCAGTGGGCTCCTCTTGAATTTTGTATCATTCCCATGAACTCAGTAGAATTGTCATGAATTCAATAGAATTCCGTTGAATTATATCAAATTCTCTTCAGTTCAGTAGCATTCAGCATTCAGCAATTTAGCAGAATTCTCTAACGTTCGGCAGAATTCTCTTGAGATCAACCGCATTCTCTTGAATGATGTAGAATTTTCCGAAATTGTGCACTGAAAAAACTGGGGTTTCTATTAGAACCAATTTTTGGTTCAAAAAGAGCTGCAACAAAAAGGAACCTACCTCTCTTGCTGAAAAGGAACCAAAAATGATAAATGGTTTCTAAATTAACTCAAAGCATGGATTAAAACGGTTCTAATGAAGCCCTTTTTTCACTTCAGCCTTGAGTCACTACGGAGATTTCACATGTTTATGGTGTACATTTCACTTTGTAATTCGAATTAAATAATATTGCACTGGAAAAAATTTAATGAAGCAACTACAATTATAGATATTAGTCATTCTAAAAGGAAGATAGTGCACATGAAATATGACAGTTTTTAAGGTTATGTTGAAAATCTGACATTTTCATCTGAGAATTATGATTAATTCAAGGGAATTCTGCCTAAATCTAGAGAATTCTCTTAAATTTGAAAGAATTTTGCTAATTTCAAGAATATTCTGCTGAATTCGAAAGAAAACACGATAATTTGACTAAATTCACGAGAATTCCACCAAACCTAGGAGAATTCTCCTAAATTTAAGAGAATTAAACAAAGTTTAAGAGAATTTTACATATTTTAAGAGAATGCTACTGAATTCAACAGAATTCCGTTGAATTTAAAAGAATTATACACAATTCAAGAGAATTCTACATAATTCAAGAAAATTCTATTGAATTCATGAGATATTTTTACCGAATTCCAGAGAATTATGATTATTTCAAGGAAATTCTACTGAATTGATGACAATTCTACTGATTTTTTGAAAATGATACAAAATTCAAGAGAATTCCACTAAATTCAAGATAATTCTGCTACAATCCAAAAACTCCTACATAATTAGAGAGAATTTAGCTGATATTGAGAAAATTCTGCTAAATTCAGAAGAATTCTTCACAATTCAAGAGAATTCTACTGAGTTTCGTAAATAATGCAGAGTTCAAGGGAATTTTACAAAATTCATGAAATTGTTGTCTAATTTGGTTGATTGTGGAAAATAGATTTTTTAATGTTTGTATCTCCTTGAAATGTGAAATTACAAAAGATAGTCACAACCTACTGGAAAAGACAACGGAGGAGAAATTATACCAACTGAACTTATTTATGCACACACTCTTGTCGATGGCACACGGACTGACGACCGTATAACGCGTGTTTCTGATTGGTTAATCTTTATTTGTTAATTACTCAGTAATTATAACTTTAGCAAAATTCTTTATAATTATTTTCGACGCTATTTTTGGTGAGAATTCCAAAATACGAAAATGTTTTTTGAATACTAGAAAACCCTCTACATATATATAATTAAAAACTAAAGGTTAGCAACCACCGCAGGGTCCCGCTGGGAGCAACTGTCATCTAAAAAATGACATCGGCTCCCAGTAGGACCGCGGTAAATCCCATTCATGGCCACGTCTCTCTGGAACTACGATTTTCGGACAGCAGTCTCCGTTGCACACTCGAGGTCTGACATTGTTCTCCAAGACTTCGAGAAAAGAACTATCTTCGTGATCGAATTCTTGGCTCCTTCCAAATACAACATCACTGCCAAGGAAAAAGTAAAGGAGGAAAGGTATCAATACCTTAAAAGGTAGCTGCAACGACTGTACCCAAAATATTCGGTACAAGTAATTGTCCTTGTGATAGGTACTCTCGGTGGTGCGAAACTATCACGGGTTCGTAACCTTGAAGCCATAACCGCGTGCCGTAAATATGCCATGACACTTGCGAGATTTCGCCGGCCTGTCAAAGTGATTTCGTCGTGTCCTGTGACCACCCACCTCACAGTTGTGAGACGTGGCCATGAGTGGGATTTACCGCGGTCCTACTGGGAGCCGGTGTCTTTTTGAGACGCAAGTTGCTCCCAGTGGGACCCTGCGGTGGTAGTTAACCTTATTTTTTTAATTATATATAAATCCATCAAGAATAAACCTGTCGGTCTAATCACCTATTATAATCGGTAATATCAACAATAGGTTTTCCAACTAGCAAATCAGAAGAATTGCTAAGCAAGATTACGAAATAATCAATAACAGTTTCGAAACATTCAGTAAGAAAAAGTGCAGCTCATTGAAGGAATGAGGATTGCACAAGATCACATTATACTTTCATTTGATGTAATTGCGATGTTTCCTAAAATTCTGCTTGATGCAGTAAAGGACGCCATTGAATAAAGATTTGACAGTATAAAAACACACACTGAAATTCCATGTAAACAATTCAATGATGCAATTAATTAGGTCTTCACTTGATTTATTTTCAATTTGATGAAAAGTTTTGTAAATAACAATTTGAAACATCAATATGATATGTCCTCTTACCTATTTTAGCTTAAATATTCATGACAGACTTAGGGGATACAATTTAAAGAAAATAAAAGGTCACGAAAATTACAATTTAAAAAAGTTGACTTTCAATGTCTTTTGTATGCTAGATATTTAGAGAACTCAGTACTATGTATAGATGCAAGCAAAATCGGTACATTTCTAAATGCTTTTAACAGTATACACTCCAGATTGGAATTGACTTGGGAAATTGAAAAAGATAACAAATTCAATTTTCTAAATTTAACACTAATTAAAGCTAATGAGGGAACAATACTACTAATTGGTATCGAAAACCATTTTTTTTCAGAACGTACTTCGAGTTTCCTTCCGAATCAAACGATACAAAATAAAATTGCGATTGTTAAAATATGGTTGACAGAGCTATACAATTTTCACATCAAAACTGTGATAAAAAGAATATAGAATCGTGCAAACAGATTCTTTTCTTGAACTAGTATCCATATTTTTTTATAGAAAAACATGTTAAATACATGATTTATCAGATAAATCAAAAAGACAATAATCGGAACAACAAAAAGAGGAGAAGGATTTTATTCGATTCAGCACCGTTTTACATTATTATTAAAACATGTCAAAGACCTTAAGATCATTGTTAGGTGAAATGGGTTTGCATCCAATTTATAAAATTCCATTCAAACTTAATTCAGGTACAGAGGGTTTAATTTTCGCAAGCCAGGAAAGTGTCGTTTCCACCTTAGCATACCGTATCCGCATTTTAGGTCAAGAAGTTCCACGCGATAGGTGCAGAGCGTGTCATATACACGTTAAGTACCTAGAACACATACTATCAGGGTGTTCCACCCACGCTGGAACGACGTAAATCTACAGACACAATGCGGCCCTAAGAGTGCTTTGATACCATCTTTCTTGCTCTTATGGTGTTGGCCCCGACCCTGCCCTGCCGAACGCTCCAAGGGAGATAGAGTCAATGGTCCAAAATGAGAAGTGCCAAATTTTCTGGAACTACGATTTTCGGACAGCAGTCTCCGTTGCACACTCGAGGCCTGAGTAACTTGGTTTGTCTTTTAAGGCTCATCGTAAAGAATACGGTGAACTTTAAATGTAAAATCAAGTTAACAAATTCTCGTGAGGAAATTAAAGTAGAGTTTCAATAACTGATGCTAGAATCTCCTAGCAATTGTTTTATTTTGGAAACCACGTGGTGATTTGAGGTTAAGAAGGAAGAAAGAAAAAAATGAATACACAACACTATACTTTAATGTGAAATAATAATTATTCGCGCAGTAACTGGGGTTTTCAAACTAATTACTGAAATAAGGTTGATTTTAAGAACGGATTTTATTTGCAAACTTCGAAGAGACGACGTGACGCAACGCAACGTGCCTTCTTGTTCGAGGTGCGAAACTGAAACTTGCAAGTGTCTGCGGCTCTACGCCGACGCCAGGCGCAGAAGGCGTCAGCAATGGCGGTAAATTTTAAAGTGTACAGACTGAAAATTGTCTTAAAATATTGAAAATGGTAAAAATGGTAAAAATTGAATGTTTTTCTTTAAGAATTTAAAAAAGCTAATTTCTTTTTTACTGATCTAATAAATCTTTAAATCATACTTTTAAAATAATAATTCATCTATCATCGGTAAGTACGTCTTTGATAATGTCACGGCTCTTAAAAAATGTGTAATTTCTACAAAAAAGTATCCTGACTAGTGCTGGTCGGCTCCCGACCATGAAATCTAACCAGTAACCGGCCGGCTCCCGACTAGGTGATTCGAGATAAATGTAGCCCGGTCGGTTCCCGATCGGTTCCTGACCACGAAACCCAACCAGGGGTAGCGCGGCCGGGATCCGACCAGAAACCTTGTTATATATGATATATAATATAATATAATATAATATGGGCCAACCAGGGCGATATCTGTACGGGTTGTAGATTCCAGATATCATATTTTCAAATCGCTAATTTGAAAAAATATATGTGGCCGTCCGCGAAGAAAGGGACTTAACGGGTGGTAGCTTCATAATATAGGACAAGCAATTGAAGAGGTGGTCCAACACGGGAACTTCATAAGAGGATCTCACTTTGCAGTTTAATAACAATTCGAATTTTTCAGATACAGGAATAATATTTTTTATTATGAAAGAACAAATAAGAAATTATCGATTTGTGCAAAAAACTAAAAATCGATTGTTTTCGCGTCAGGTCCCTTTCTTCGCGGACGGTCACATATATCTTTTAAATTTGTAATATTTGCCTCGTTACGAACAAAGGACCCCTCTGCTGGCAAGTATTCGGGTGAAATATCCTTACAAAAAGCGGCAGATTGAAACTTATTCAAAAGTATTGCTATTTGAATGCGAGGTTGTCGAAAAGCAGATTTTCAGAGAACATCACGTAAATGCGATTCAATACTTAGCAATATCATATTTTCTGCTTCGCATTCAATCGCATTCAATAGCATTGAGAAAAATTCTGTTTCATATTCAATCGCATTCTATAGCGTGTCGAAATAGCCTCCAATGACAGGTTAAATTCAATAAAAATTCAGCGAAATATAATTGGAAATTTGTGGATACGTTTCGGCTGCTATGTCAGCCCTCATCAGTCAAAACATTTATTGCTAAAGAAAAAGTTATTTACATCGAAGTTAAAACATTTACAATAATCATTTACGAAATTCAACCAAAAAATTAAATAAAAAGAGAATACACCTGATTCAGTGGTGGTAAAAAAAAACATCGAAGCAATTCAAAGAAACAGAAACTCCACTTAAAATGTAAAAGTAGTAAAAATATCAAACACTTATAAAATGTTTAAAATAAAAACAAAAATCTTGAATTATGAACGAAGAACAAAGACATTAATGAGTCTTCGACAGATGACAGTGTCAGACTGAGGAAATTATTTGTAGAAACTCTAAAATTGAGAAACAAATTATGAAGGTAAGTATACCATTGATGATAATATAGGCAGTGATTATACTATAATAAATCGAAAGCGAAGAAAATCCGAAACCCAAAGAATTTGGGATAACATAAATTCATAAAAGTAGAAAGTAACAATTTCCGAAGAAATCTGCTTAACAGCTGTGTTCGAAGAGCCTTTATCTGAATGTGAAGAATGACAGATTTATCGAAAAGTACAATTCACAAAAAATATAAAATTCAATTAAATTGTAAAAATAAAGTAAAATTGTTACGACGTAACAAACAGAGATCGACATTATCGGAATGGCAGATACCTCAAAAGCGAATCCTAACCTCCAAATAGTGCATATAAAGAACATTTTTATTTAGCAGAATAAATTTTTTTTCTATTATCCCTAAAAAAAAGAGTTCCGAGAGTTGCTCTATTTTATAGCATCTCCAAATACAGTTTTAAACATTTTTCATTTTTGTGGACAAAAACCCGGGGGAACTGAACCCGATTTACCACACGCGGAAGTATCACATGCCCTTAAGGATGGAATGTAAACATGTGTACAGGGAGCGGAGGCCCTCAAACTCGTAAAAGGGAAAGATCAAGTATACATACATACATACAGTACAGCAGGATCTATTTTTAGCGCATAAATATTTCTTTCCAGTGATGGTATTTTTAAAAAACTATATTTGTGTTGAATAAGAGAAAATTTAATATGCAGACTAATATAAGATTCTTCATTATTTTACTTGAAATAAAATAGAATTTCCAGTTTTGTGAATATTTTTAATAAAAAAAATTTAAATCTGGGATTTTAAAATGATTTTTAGAAGTTATGAAGACCTTAAATTTTCTTCAATTATTTCACCTCAAGCACTGGGAAAAATTATTTCTGAAACTTGTGAGGCTTTGTATAAAGTTCCAAGAAGAAAATATTTGAAGGTAAGTAAGAAAAACAATTTTATAATGATCTCTATATTTTCATAATATTTTATATAAAACGTCCGTTCACGCTCCCTATTAATTTATTATTTTACCAAATGAGAGTATATTTTGAACCGACGAAGTCAAATAAAAAAATAAAAAAAATAATAAAAAAATAAATCGTGAGAATAGTTCTAGTTTCTATATTTTTAAACTTATTAAAATATAAAATATAAATTATTGCATACAAAAATTATTATCTTACATACAAAAATTATATATCATACAAATTGTATGTATTATATATTAATAAATGTCGTAGCAGAACATTCCGTCAGTTCAAATCCCTTTGTTTCGCCGGGCTTGTTTCCATTAATTATAGGAGTAGGGGGAGGAATTATTGTGTAGGAACCGAGATGGGGGGGGAGAAATGAAGGGTAGGCTAGGGCATAATGAGGATCCAAAACTTTCAGAATTATATGACCTATTGAAAATCGGAGAGGATTGATAAAACATATTATGTTGTAGATACTGCTGTGCAGGTACATGAATTCGCTGGTTTTGCCGCAAAACGTCTCGCATGTTTATATTCTCGTGGTCGGGCGTAAGGTTACAAATCTCTGCTTCGTACAAAAAATCATTTATAATTTTTTCCGCAATGATTATTTGTTTAGTTTCTAATGCCCTAAGTTTAATTGCTACACTTTTCCCGATCACATCGCAACGATCTTCTGTTAACATTGGACGAGGACGTTTAAAGTGGTCTCGTGCCGTTTCTAACACTTCGTTTGCGAGAGTTTCATCCTATTTTTCTTTATTTACTTGGCTTTGGTGGGCGATATAAGGATCTTTTAGGTGTCTGAACACCCTGAGCCAGATTATCCTCAGTGATATTTAAATCAACAGATGCTGATTGATCCTTATTGTTTCCCTCGTCTTCCTGATCAGCAGTTGCATCCCGTGTGGAAATTTTGTCATGGTGCTAGCTAGGCCCAAAATAGGAAAAACTTGGCCCCAAATTGGGGCTTTAGACAGGACCAAACCACAAATGAAACGCCTAACCCGGCCAGAGCCTAACTTGATAATTATCGAGTCTGGCAGTATGTTATCCCCAAGCTATCGGTCTGGCGATTGAATAATAATAAACTTGGGCCACAAACTAGGACTTATACACCCACTTCACGAAAAACGTCACCAGCACTTGGACTAGTAAGACCTGATTTGCAGAGAAAGGACTTAAAAGAAATTTATCGAGAGGAACTTCTTGCAGAAGGAAGCAGAGGAAGCCTGCTTCGTTTTGCAAATTCTCTGCAAATTAGGTATGACGGAGATTTTCGGGAAGAAGTACCATGTAGAGAGAAACATTTGCAGACAAATGCAGGAAAGCTCTGCTTTTTCCTACAATTTCTCTGCAAACTAAGTCTTACCGAGATTTGTAGGAAAAGGACTTAGAAGAAATTTATCGAGAGGAACTGCTTGCAGAAAGAAGCAGGCAAAGTCTGCTTCGTTCTGAAAATTCTCTGTAAATTATGTGTGACGGAGATTTACAGGAAAAAGTACCATGTACAGAGAAACGTTTGCAGACGAATGCAGGGAAACTTTGCTTTTTCTACAATTTCTCTGCAAACTAGGTCTTACCGACATTTGCATTGAAATTTTAATTCGCAATGGGTTAAAATGGAACATTTAAAACTGAAGCAATATTTGAACGTGTGTAATTTGAAATTGAATAAAATAGTTCAATAATGAGTTTATTCATTTTAAATTATTTTAAAATTGAAAATTGTTTATAAAGTTTCAATCGAACGTTTACATTTGTTTAACCACTAAATTCGCGGTCCTTTTCCGGTTTTCCGGGTTTAAAATAAAATGTTGCTCATTTCCCGGTCCACCGGCTACCACGTTTTAAAATTATTAGTTTTAGGGTAAAAGTTCAAAATTCAAAAAGGTCGTAAAAATGAATTTTTCCAAACATTGTCTTCATGATTTTGTGAACATCAAAGCAGATCAAATTATATATTTGTTCTAAAAAATTTTCAATTAGAAGTTTTTTCCATACTTTACTTTTTATTCATGTTAATATTTATTTTATTAATTGTTATACTATTTTTAATCAACGCATATATAGTGGATTTATTATCTATGCCCCATGGTAGGCCAATCACAGGCAACGTTGAGAATATATGTAAGAACAACATAACCTGAAATTTCAGTTTCGGGTCAGCCCCGAAGAAGTGAATTGCAATGTTCACGAAACGTCGGCAAGATTCGTAGTTTTGCACACGATTGAAACCCGAAAAAGCTTTACATTTTTAATTTGAATTTATCAATTGATAATGTATATGAAATTCTTAGGGATCAATTTTAAATCTTCGAAATTACACACAACAAATGTCCGTATATATAGTAGGGTGGGTTGGAAATAAAGAATTCTAGAATCTTAAATCGATAGATATGCAGCTGGGTTATCCGCGCTCGAAAGAAATGTTTAAAAAATTTATTGTTTGCAGAGATTTTACCTTTTTTAGAGTTTCCGTTCTTTTACATTCTAACAGGTCAAAATAGTTATTTGTGATACAAGTGCGCGAAATAGATGATTGTGTGCGAGTGTGAATTTTGCAGCATAAGCTGCAGGCGATTAATGAAATCACACGAGTTAGCAATCACCTATGCGCACGTGTATCATAAGGTATTTTTTGCAATAACCGTCCGAAAAAGTTGTGTTAGGAGGAGTTAATGAAAAATACTAATTTTATATTGCATCCCCCCTCCGTATGCTGCCCCAAAACGAAAAAATGAGTCAAAGTAGGCGCGAAAATTGTCAATTTGCGACAGTGATCAATGAATCTATACACCCAGGCCATTACGCGTGTCATATTTTGCCAAGAAGAGAATCTTTTGCTGTCGATTAGTTGCGTTTCGGTTTTTGTTATGAAGTAAAACTCTTTTTTCATTTCTGTGGTGACCTCTTTGGCTTTCTTTTCTGTTATTTTTTGCACAGGCCACTCGTTTTCCTGCTTAGGTTATGATAAGTGATCGGTAATGTAGAACAGCCACTTATCTTCTGGGCTACATACAAGAAACTATTGAATGTTATTATTATCAATCCGGTCGGTACGGTAGAAACCTTGGCCCGTAGTCCGTCTCTAGTGGAATGTCAACGAATAAGGGGTTATATCACAGCTATCACTATTTTTATTAAAAATAACTTATTCTTCTTGCTGGATATGTTTAAAAGTAATTTTTCGAGTATATAAAATACCACAGACGCGAACCATCATGTTTTCCCATCTTCAAATGTTTCGATTTTAATAAAAAGATGCGGTCGGCTTTGCCTTCCGGTGTGGGGCAAAGCCGACGGAATACAGCTTGTTAGAAATAATTACATTATTAAATCATTGTTTTATTTATGGAACTAATACTTATAGAATTATGATATACAATAATGTGGGACCCGAAATGAAAAAAAATGGATCAATTCTACATCTTATTACCTTTAAAAAATCATTGACTGTTAACTGGTCGGCGCTGCCCCTCCTTAGCCTGTAGAGTTCCTTTTAAGAGCAATATAAGTGTAAAATTGGGAAAAGATATATATGAAACGCTAGATAAAAAATGTGTAATTTACAAAGTTAATTGTAAAGATTATAATGCAGTTTATATAGGGCAGACACGAAGGGCACTTAGACTTAGGAAAGATGAACATGAAAATCATTTTCACAGACGTCCTGGATGTTACTTAGTCCTCTCAAGGCATAAAATTACACACTAATTTGGCCTTGAACCGTGTTGGTTCCCTAGTATTATAAAAACGACGGAGAAAGGAAAAAGTAAGAGGTTGGTTTTTGGTTTACGTGTTCCCTTTTTCTCCCTCTTTTTTCATTGGTTATTTTTGTCTCTAATGAGCCGAAAAGTGAGGCAGTTTGGAAGTCTGTTTTTTAATTGTGAATCATTTTTTTGCTCATTTTGGAAAAAATTATTCATGATAAAATAGATTTCTTTTCAATCATGATAAAAGAATGTAAAAAAACTCTTTTTTATAACAAAAAAAAGTCCAATTGGCTAATATCAGTTTTTCGCTATTTATATAACATTCCTTCATATTTTATACCGATACTACAATTATATCCATCTCATTTCTCCAATTTCTTGCAATTTTGTTGAAATCCATAATTTAAGAAAAACGGTCAATATAGAAATAAAAATTCCATGACATTTATGGATTAACTCCGTAAGAATAAATCTATACAATAGATTACACTTTTTTCTACAATTATATCACTAATTGGGCAATATATTTTGAAAACACTTTAATTTTTAAAAAACGCGTAAAATATTATTTAAAATTACAATCACAGTCTCAAATTAAGAAAGTTTTTTTTTTAATTCATATTGAGAAATTAGAAATTCAAAGTTAGAAGCACTAGAAAAGTAGTCCACTAATTCTAGAAATTTGTTAGAATGACAAGAAAATTATCCCCATATTAAAAACTTTGTCTATGTCTTGTTTTGAGACAGAAAGAAAGTAACAAATTTCTCTACCAATCAAATTCTTGATGAAATAATATTCTCAAAGAATGCATTCAGTGAATCCATGTAAGGTATAATTTGCTATTACTACTGATAATAGTAAATGGCGAGATATCATTTTTTTAAATGTAAGAATCAATATACATCGCTAAATGATCAATGAATTATTATCTATAATTTAAAAAAATCATATTCCGATCGGATTCTCAATTCATTGAACATGTATTTGTACTGGAAGTTTTAAATAAATTTTTTTAGAAAAAGAAGAGCGTGTCAAAATACATTGTTAAATAATTAAAACATGTGTACATCGTACATGTCATTTTGAAAATTGAATTCAAATCGTCAATTCACGGCCATTTTTGTAAATCTGTGAATCAAGAAACATCGCTAAATCATTAAAACATTATCACATTAGAACGCCTGATTCGACAATTAATTTTAACTTGAAATGTCAAACAAATTTATAGTTTTAAATTTACGTTAGTACAATATTACAGGAATTAAATATTTCGAAGGAAAAGCCTCAATAATTATATTTGCTGGTGTAAATTTTTGTCGAAAGCCAATATTAAAATTTTTTAATAAAAACTCTGTAATACCCGCAATGAAATTTTTTTTTAAAAAGCTGACATTTTTGAGAAAATCAAACCAGAATTATTCCAAACATTATAATAGTTGTATGACTTCCCCATCTTCAAATCGCTCAAAACTATACATTTTTAATTCTTACTTTTTGATCAGCTTTCAACTTGAAACTTTCAAAATTAAATTACTTAAAACTGGAATCGATTAAATTTAAACAACTTAAACAACAGCATTAATTTAAACAACGGTATCAAAAATTAAATAATTTTGTACCAAAACATTGTGAATATTACGGTTTCATTTTAGACGTCATTCAACATTTTATCGTTTGCAAAAAATTATACTTTACAGTTACAAAAATAATTGAAACCAATACTTATTCGACAATTGATTTTAACTTGAAATGTCAAACAAATTTATAGTTTTACATTTACGTTAGTACAATATTACAGGAATTAAATATTTCGAAGTAAAAGCCTGAATAATTATATTTGCTGATGTAAATTTTTGTCAAAAGCCATTATTAAAAATTTTTAATCTAAACTCTAAGGTGTAGATTTTCAAATTTAAATTCATGAATAATATAACATAGAGACATAGGTCATGAGCCATTACGTAGGCCAAATTTATACTTGTAAAAAAGTGATTTACTAACTTTTGTCATTTCAACCATTGAAACTGAAATTGAAACTGGAACTGAAGCCTGTAAAAATGGTACACTGCTAATTTGAGCGATATCGGTTGATAAAAGATATATACTGCGTAGACATTAATTTTTGCCATTTAATTAACGTTATGTGAAAAGTGCTCTTTGAAAATATGGAAATCAGATGTGAATAAGTGTACAATCACGGTTAAATAAAAAGTTCAAATCTTTATTAGAAACACTTCAAGGAATGAGTAATAAACAAAACTTTATAATTTTTACCCATAAATAGGGAACTGCGAGTTTTATAATATATTGAACTTAATTAACTTTTCCGGCCTTTTGGTTGCTAGATCACCACTAATCAGCGTGCTGTATATTTTTATTATCTTTTGAAATAACATGTAGAATACACAACAATATAATGAAAGTATTTAAGTTTAATTATATCATTGTTAAATATCACTCTATAAAATGTTATAATTTCTGATAAACATCACAATTCTCAAATATTTCGATATAAGTGGTTAAAAATAAATCATTTACTTACAGTTTCTCCACATTTTGCAATAATTATTTCAATATTATATTATTATTTATTTCTATATTTATTTTATATAATGACAAAAAATTTAATTAATAAAATTAAATAATTTGAATTAAAGTTAATAAAAATATATTTCACGTTCATTATTAGTAATTTAGAGCAAAAATCATTGAAAAAATAAATAAACTTCTTTATATCGCTAAACTCTTATTTCACTACTTACGGGGTAATATTTAAGGGTGAAAAAAGGGGCTTATGAGGGTACAGATTATAAAATCATTGTCGATACGCATTCGTAAAATGCTTACGATCATTCCCACATTCAAATTCAGAGCGTTTGAAATTGAAACTTTTTTATTTGAATTTCTGAAAAGTGGTCCAGTATTAATTGTATAACCTTCGAAATGCAGAATTCACAGATTTCAAAACGTAAACATTATGAATTGAAAATACACCACTGAAAATTTGAAAAAATATTCAAACTTGCATCTTTTAATGAAAACTCTTTACATATTATTATGAGAATAAATTTTTTTTTTCCTGAGAAGTAAAACCGTGCAAGAAGCAGGTATTCGCAAACCCAAGTATTGAAAACAAGGAACAAACATCAAAGAGCTATCATCATATTTAAGATCTAGGAGTTTTGCGCTGATCCCACCCTTCTTGAATATAGTGTATTTAGTTCTGTTGTTATTAACCGTGAGTTTGTTTATATTACAACACTCCTGGAGAGCATTGAGTTTTCTAATTGCGTCTATTTTATATTCTGCAAAAATAATTAAGTCATCCGCGTAAATCAGCACAATGATGTCCGTGTCACCCATGATGTTGAGACCCACACGACCTTTTTGTCTAAAAAAAAACCTTGATATCCGTGGTTAAGAGGTTAAACATGATTGGGCTCAAAATCCCTTCCTGTAGAACTCCCTCGGAGCCCGGCCATTACTCTGAGAACTCGTTCCCTACATTAATGCAGGTTGAGGCTCTCTTATACAGACTTTGAAATTTTTTTATTATTTTTGAGCTGACCCCAATATAAAATAGTTTTGACCAGATGTGAGAGTGATTAACCGATGGGAAAGCTATTGAAAAACCAACCACAATGGCATAGATGTGTCTATTCTTTTTTTTAAGTACATTCGCGAAACAGATGTCAAGATGAAAATATTATCCATACAGCCCCTACCTCGGTGAAAACCCGCTTGGGCTTCCGGAATAATCCCAGATAACAAAATGCCTACACACTGCAAGCATTATGGGTCGCACGCGTGCGGATAAGGCCGCATTACGTGAGTTGATATCACCAGGCAGGTTTGTCTTCCATGTGGTCGCATATGTCTCGCACGGCGTGCGAGTCGCACGTGTGCGGGTAAAATGCAGGCACATAGTGCGAGTAAAATGATATTTACATTACGTTGTAGAAATGAAAATAGCAACTCAATAAATACAATTTGAACTTGGCACTGAATCATAAATAATAACAATAACATGATTTCTCGACTCAAATTCGAATGGTCTTTACAGAGTTTTTATTGGTGACTGGAGGGAAAATTGAAAAATATATATTCAATAAAATAATAAAATCTGTATAGATTTCCATATTGACTTCAATATTTTAATAAATCGATATTAAAAAATGAACATTAATTTCCAAAATAGGTTTTTGCGCTATATAAGTTAATGAAAACTTATTTTTTAGGGATATACAAAAAAATATAATTCTGTCTTATGCATTATTAATATTAACAATTTTACCCGATAAAAACATTTTCAATTTGTTTATTTATACTGTTAATTTCCTGATAAACAATTCCGCACTGTGTGCCGAAAAAGCAGCATTTGTGCACGCAGGACGTGAGACTCACCGCGTGCCAGTAAAGTGTGACGCACGATTGTGAAGAGTCGAAGCGACGAGTTTAATTTTCCTACATTTCCTAACTAAAACCAATTGAACGCCGGGATGCAAGAACCTGGCGAGCCCTCGAAAACGTGAAAAAGTATTGTCTAATCGTCTTGTAATATCCAAATTTTAAGGTTCAAAAAATCAAATTAAAAAAATATGGACTTGTAGAGAATATTAAAATGAAACTTTTTTCTATTAAAATTTAGGATATACTTCCGAGAAGGGCATAGGTCCGATTTTCTTCGGGCTCTGTGTACTTATGTATTTTGACGCGCTCATTACGAATATGATAGTGAAAATTTGCGACTAGTCGATTTTCATGGTAAAAACCATAAAAAAAACTCATAAAAATCATGTTTTTTTGGGTTTATCTCAGCTAATATGCAAAATAACAAAAAATATGTCAAATAAAAGTTGTAGATCTCATTAAAACACACTTTTTTATCCAAAACATTTTTTCGTACGAGTGATAGTTTTCGAGAAAATCAACCACATATCGATTTTTATTATTAAAATATCCATAAACCATGCTTCCTCACATTCTAAATGCATGGAATGGTAAACGAAATATTAAAGGGAAATGGCAAAGGGAATGGTTAAAGGAAATGGTAAATATATATATATATATATATATATTAATTGTGAAATCTTTTACATTAAAAGATTTCCATTTAAGTCTTCATTTTTAAACGTATATTTTTAATTTAAAGAATTTTTAAATGCCATAAAGTCTTGAACAAATAAACATTAAAAGCATTTGAAATTAAATTTTTTTGATAACAAAAGTTTTATTCTGAAGAACTGTACACATAAATTAATTAATTATTTTTTTAATTTAACTCTAATTCGAATATCAAAAAGTGAACAGTAAATTGATGTTACGAGACGCTTTTATTTAATTTCAAATCCTATTCAAGCATTGTTTCAATTGTTAACCCATTCAATGTGAGATTTTTAAATTGGACAATGTACGATTCCTTAATAATTTTTCGTTAATATTCACTTAAAATGAGCAATGATAAATCGAAAATTGAAAAATCAACAATTTGATACTAAATTGTTTGAAATAGAAAAGGTTGAATCTGAAAATTAAATTTAAACTTAATTGAGAATAATTTAACACTTAACCGTTAAACGTTTTTTTGGCACCTTTAACCTGTAAACCTAGGTCGTTCACTTCCAGCGCATTTTTCAATAATTTGCACTGATAGTAAAAATCTGAAAAAATTCAGGGACTACGACTGAAGTCTCTACTCACCAAGCATGGAAAAGGCTTTTAGATAAAAGCAAATTATTTCAACAATTTTTGTAAATAAACAACAGAGTAACTCAGTCACTGAATTTTCGCTCGGACATGAATGACCCAGGTTTACGGGTTAAGTGTTAAAATAAAAATAATGTAACTTGTAATATATTAAGTATTCCGCTAAAAAGAGACATTTATTACTTCAATTTTTAATGTTTTAAACTGAATATTGCTTGAAATGATATAATGGTAAGCATGAAACAAATTTATTGACTCATTCATCAATTTAGAGCATTGAAAATGATGTATCAAAGATTTCTATTTTTCAAGCAGAAATATTTCAACTGTTCAATTCATGAAAGTTTAAAACTTGTAACAACTATAACTGCGTCTTCATATTACAAATTTCTAAATTAAACTTTTTGTAAGCTCCAATTTTAAACGTTTAGAATTGAAAAAGTTTCACTTTTAGTGCTTTACTTTGCAGTTCAATTTTGATTACTTCAAATGAAAAAATGTTCAGCTTTAACAGTTCGAATTTTCTAATTTCAACTGCCGTGACAAGTTTTTGCAAACCGGGAAATAACCAGGAATTTTTTCCTTTATTGAAACTACCATCTTGATTTTTCAAGTGTAAAATGTTTTAGGTGATTAAATTTTAACTTTTTTTTTAAATTTGAGTTTGAGAACATTAAATATTGTAGTTTCAAATTTCATATACCATTATTCAAGAACTTCAAAATTTTTCATAAAAAGATTGTTTCTTCTTTTCTACATGTAAAAGTAACTGTTTAATCTTTCCTCTATTGTTCCCCTTTTTCGTGAAAAAATTACCCTATTTTCACTTTTACAGGCGCTGAAACAATTTTTGATTGCTTAAATGTAACTTTTAACTGGAATAAGGCTGAAAAATGTAGCTCTCTTGTCCATTTTCCAACAAACTTCATACAATTGTAGTATATCTTCTATTTTTATCACATACCCATAATTGTTTATACTTTTTTTCCGACAAAATCTACGATGTTTGTATATTTTTAGGCCCCTTCATAAAGAATAGGTGGGGCAGATTTCGCGAGGACTACGTACGTTTCTCTAACCCAGACGCCAAACGAAAGCCTACTTTGAAACCGTGGTTGAAGCACTTTACATTCTCGGATCCGATTATTAAGCACAAGAAGTAAGTAAATGATTGTGTACAACATTCGTTACAAATGTTTGTTGCAATGTTAATAAATTAATCATTTACAAATTTGTGCAGTAACAACACGCAACATCCGGTATATAACAGATTCGTGAAGGTTCCAAAGAGACGAGAAACGAAAGTAGGAAAGAATGGAGAATATGTTACTGGAATATAGCAGGATTGGAGAGAAAGGATAGAGACTTTGTGAAAAAATTTGATAAGAAAGAGAGGAAAGAGCAAAAAGAAGAAATAATAGTAAAAGAGGAAAATACGGGAGGAGATAAGTGGAAGATAGTGGGGGTTTATGTGAAAGGTGATATGCAAGAGAAAACAGAGGAGATAAGCGAACTGATGGAAGAAACTAAGCAAAAGATTAGTCTCATAATAGGAGGAGATTTTAATGCGAGCGCAGGAGATACAGGAGGAAGGGAATGGGATGGAGAGCGAGGAAGAAAATCCAAAGACAAGATACTGAATGGGGAGGGAATGAAATTGTTAACCCATTAACGACCAAGAACTACAATTTCTTAACTTATGTTCAAGCCTCATTCTCATGACAGAAAAAGAGAAATTTCAAAACCAAAACCATGTTTCCTTGTAGTTTTGGGTATGCTCTTTAAGAATCCGTGGTCAGAGTGGATTTTGGCCCAGTTGAAAATCCAATATGGCGCCAAATCTGCAGAAATGTAACAAAAAATCGGGAATTTTGTTTTTCATAATTTTTTTTCGAGCCAAAAGAGTATTGGGACTTGATCCTAACTATGATCAACGGTGATCGGAATAGTTGAACTGCATGAAAAAACTTGTCTCACGATCTCAAATAGCCATACACTTCGCAGAATGGTGGATCCATACGCTTCGCAAAATGGCGGACCCAATATAGCGGACATGAAATTTCGGAAACTCTACGATTTTCGCACAACTCTGTACTCGAGGGTTTTCGGGGTCGCTGAATATGAATTTGACATCGAATTTTTAATATTCAAAATTGCGGACCGAATATGGCGGACATGAAATTTCGGAAACAATACGATTTTCACACAACTCTGTACTCGGGGGTTTTCGAGGTCGCTGATTATGAATTTGACATCGAATTTTTGAAATTCAAAATGGCGGACCCAATATGGCAGACATGAAATTTTGGAAGCTCTTCGATTTTCGCACAACTGTGTACTCACGGGTTTTCGGGGTCGCTGATTATGAATTTGACATCGAATTTTTGAAATTCAAAATGGCGGATCCAATAGGGCGGACATGAAATTTTGTAAACTCTACGATTTTCGCACAACTCTGTACTCGGGAGTTTTCGGGGTCGCTGATTATGAATTTGACATCGAACTTTTAATATTCAAAATTGCGGACCCAATATGGCGGACATTAAATTTAGGAAACTCTACGATTTTCGCACAACTCTGTACTCGGGGGTTTTCGGGGTCGCTGATTATGAATTTGACATCGAATTATCGAAATTCAAAATTCCAGACCCAATATGGCGGACATCAAATTTTGGAAGCTCTCCAATTTTCGCACAACTCTGTACTCGGGTGTTTTCGGGGTCGCTGATTATGGACTTGACATCGAATTTTTGAAATTCCAAATGGCGGACCCAATATGGCGGACATGAAATTTCGGAAACTTTAAGATTTTTGCACAACTCTGTACTCGGGGGTTTTCGGGGTCGCTGATTATGAATTTGACATCGAATTTTCGAAATTCAAAATTCATGACCCAATATGGCGGAGATGAAATTTTGGAAGCTCTACAGTTTTCGCACAACTCTGTACTCGGGGGTTTTCGGGGTCGCTGATTATGAACTTGACATCGAATTTTTGAAGTACCAAATGGCGGACCCGATATGGCGGACATGAAATTTTGGAAACTCCACGATTTTCGCACAACTCTGTATTCGGGGGGTTTCGGGGTCGCTGATTATGAATTTGATATCGAACGTTTAATATTCAAAATTGCGGACCCAATATGGCGGACATGAAATTTCGGAAACTCTACGATTTTCGCACAACTCTGTACTCGGGAGTTTTCGGGGTCGCTGATTATGATTATAAATGGACTTCTTCAATTAAACAGTTTTAATATTATATCAATTTTGAGGTTATGCCATTTTACATTGACAGTTAAATTTTACAAGAGGAACGTAAAAGTACACTGTCTGAAAGTGACGTTACGGGAATTTTCCTTTCTGCATGTGATTTTAAAGTAGCACATTAATTTTCAACTATTGCAGTAAAATTATGACGTTAATCACTGGTATTTTTATGTCCACTGATTAATGCGGTAATTTCAACCAATTTTTTTTACAGTGTAGAGACATTTCTGCCAAACACTATTCTTTAGGACACCATTTAAAAACTACATTTCATCCATTTTTATTATTTTTGGTTATTCCGCAGTCTTTAGACTAACAAATACTAGTGTTAATCTTAAAAAACAAAAAGGATTTAGGAAATTCTTTTTTTTTTTTAAGAAAAAATCTGAGAGGGTCAAGCAGCGAAAGCCTACATTTATCCTCGGCGTCAAACCACCCACTCAACACTAGTTAAACGCAGTGAAAACGCGACCAAGTGAGAACCCTGAAGAGACACGTATGCAAGCGCTAACGCGCCCATCCCAACTTTCTAAATATAATATTTTTTGCGAAAAAACGGAAAAATGACTTCTTCACAATAAAGTGAAATACAGTCCACAAACTGGGTTTGTGTGAAAAAACAAGTCAGGACAACTTCTGCCGCAAAAACGAATCTTTCTTCTTAATTATTCCTGTAGCTAAAACTTATAGCTTCCATTAATAATTAAAACGAAACGTTTTTTTCTTTGAGTTCTTTGAGCGTGTACTAAAATACTTTTCTAAAGTAAAATAAAATATGAAGGTTACGGTGCGGTATGTCACGTATCGTTGCATTTTTTAATACATACCAATTTAGATTTACCTGTGAAATATACATCAACATTAGAAGCTAACGAAAATCAGAACTCAAACATGTATAAAATGCTGAATTAGGACCTGCATCCGTTTGTTTCCATCAGCTCTTATTTAGATGATATTCACAACTTAATTTTTTAATGAAATTTTTGTTGGCTTTATGAAAAATTTATTATATAACTTTTCTTTAAATATGTGGAAGATGATTTCGATGCGTTTTTAATGCTGAATTAAACGAATACCTCAAATTTTCGATAGGTCTTACGGTTTCCGAGATATCTGCAAAACATTGCTAAGTGCCAAGAAGTGGCTAACAAAAAGATGACGCGAGATACGGGAAGCCAATTCGACAGAGGCCTCATAGGGTCAGTATGCCAAAATGCATTAAATCCGTATTTTCTCTTCCGATGCAATCGCCTCAGTTTCGGAGATATCAATGTTTTAGTATTCACGCTCGGCGAGACGCCTCGAGCGCTCGACTGCCCACTGCATAGCCCGACACTAATTTTGTGAGAAAAGGAAAGAAATATTATTTCTAATGTTTTCCACATAGGTTACGAATCTCGAAACGATATATGGGGCATTTTTTCAGCACTTCTGCAATTTTAAAAGTCTTGCCTCCCGATTGCTTTCATGCTTTTAGAGTCTGTTTGTCTATACGATAGTAGTTCACCCACCAATTTACAGAATTTTAATAGCATCCATCCTCGAACTACAGGGGGTGAAATTTTTATCACCAGCGCAAAATGGATATTTTCAAATGTTCATAACTTCCTTTCTACAAATGCGAATTAAATTTTCTAATAATTATTTCCGAAGGGGTTTTATGCCCTTCCATCCTATCGAATCCATAAAAAAAATGTTTTAATTTTCATAAGCAAATTAGGAATTAAAAAACATATTCAACATTTTCTACTCTTCGAGTACTTTTGATTTTAAAAAGTAGTTTTAAAAGAAAGCCTGACTTTTTTCCAATAAAAAACATGGTCGACATCATGGTACACCCAATCATTATGCGGATATAGGAATATATTCTATATATTATATATATTATATCCAAAAAACATAAATTATAGTAGTTATCTTCACATAAATGACTTTTCTGTCCATTTGACCTTCAAATGCCCTTGACTCAGATGTGCTGGGGTCAAACGGACCACGGATTCATGCTCAGCGGGTCAAAATACATGGGAATATATGGGTCGCATCTGTAGAACAGAAAAGTATTTTTTTTGCGTGCCGGTGCAATTTAATTAAACTATCCAAAGTAACGAAAATCAGTTTTAAAATTTGATTGAAAAATAATATAGGATATCAATTTCATTTAAATTTTAGTTTTACCTATCAAAGTAAAATTGAACAGTATATTCACAGACATCAATTTCTCCTGATTTGAACTGGAAAAGAGCAGCATAGATATTCACAATTCCTTCGATCATATCACTGATTGTAGCATTTAAGGTACCATTTATCAGGTATCTCCATGAAGTAGCACTAGTAGGACGAATTCTATGAAAATAAATTAGATTATCATTATTGGCATGCAAAGATTATAATTCTTGAACTTAAATAATTTTAAGCTAACATAATGGGGCTGTTCCTAAACTACTGGAAAAATACGGTACGATCATAAGGTTTTATATTAACCTCATAAAATAACCACTGTAGAGCGTAGAAAAATACTGTGAACCTTGGAAAGAATTGGTTTCTTATCTTTATTCCTAATTTCCTACGATCTGAACTTTTCTTTTAGTCATATCTTCTTTGCCAATGGCTCAATTTTAAGATTTCTACATGTAAAATTGAGACAAAAATCAAATTTTCTATGTAATGATTTTCTATTTTTGATATTAGTCATTGTAATTCGATTTTTTTTTGGGGAGATTGGGATTGCAGCTTTTTACATGAAGAATTGAGATCAATGATAAAATTTGCGGTGTTACATTTTTGATTTTCAACAAAAAAAAAAGTAATACAAACTTGAAAACATACGCGCAAAGAAATCAAAGGAACATCCTTTTAATTTCCTTCAATAGAAAACAATTCTTCGTGGTGTCAAAGGCATTTCAAAATAGCAAAATTATTGAAAAATCCTCAACCCACAAGAAAAATGTTTCAATAAAAGAAAAAGAAAAACTTATTTCTTAGATTCAAGCTTTAGAAATTTCAGGATCGACCTCATAACCCTCATAACTTGAATAATATTTTTTTTATTGATAACCTTTTAGAAAATTTATTCCCATTTCAATGTTAACTTATTGCACCACATACAGTCTGATCCTTCTATGCCCTTTGCCAACATTTTGGAAGCAATAACAAAGTTTTTTTGAACTTGCAAATCCGAAAGCCGAACAGAAGATATTAACCAATTTCAAATATTTTTTACTTTTGTCCGATATTACCCTCAAAATTGTTTTGTTAGGGCCACACGATTCTAGTAATTTGAGCATTATCACTTCGCCCTAATGCACACTTTCCGTTAATTATAATAATTTCCTACGTAAACTTAACTACCAAACTTTGAAAAAACTTTATTCAAAAAAATTAAATGCTTTTATACATAGAGTTCAAAGAGAATTATTGACTTCGAGCAAAATATTTGATAAATTAAAAGGTACTGCAGTTATAGTATACCACGACACATCTAAATATGCACTAATCAATACGAACCCTTTGCGACTTCTCGTCTCTTTCCAGAGAAAAAATTCTCAGCTATAGGTGATAAAAATAAGATTCTGAAAATGTATAGATTCTTCAATATTTTAATATGTCTTCAAGAAATACGAGCGAAGGAAACTAAGTCTGTTATTATATCCCCCTTATGAGATATCAAATTCACGAGATCGTCGAAAGGAACTCGCGTGGCGTAATTAAAGCTATAGGTTAATTACACTTCAAAGGAGGACTCTCATAAAGATTTTCCCAAGCTATACATGTGAATTTTTTTTATATTGTAGCAAATGCGAGCCTCAGTTAGATCAGAACCTTCGAACTGGTAACCAACATGGCCGCGGAGCTGGTATGCGTAATTACAACGAAAATGGGACAATGTTTGGCTAGACCATGAGTGAGTTGGATCATGATATAACCTACCACCCGTATCTCTGGTTGGCTTGTCATGTCTTGTCAGTAGTGCGTCTTTCATCCTCAGTGATCTTTGTCACTTCCCTTCTATAATATTTACGTCTGTGTTGGTGTGGTGGTGATTAATATGTACTATGTACGCATATCCATGGTCAGCTGAGATCATTCGAAATCTCGCAATTCAGAATCACGCATTCGAAAATGCTGACTTTTTGAAATCTCACGCGTGTTTATCGACTCCCGTATATTTGAGAATCCTTTAAAATGGTGGAACCAATTTTTGATTATCAATTTCGCCTGATACTGATTGGCGACAGCACAGTTGGAAAAAGCTCTCTCCTGAAATACTTCACCGACGGCAAGTTCGCCGAGGTACGTACGCAGTGCTTTTTTTGTCTTCTGCTTCCTTGAAATATTTTAGAACGCGTCCTCAATTTCCTGACATTCACGGCAAAATACGAGATAGTGTCGCGACAGTTTAGAAATTTCATGTTGATTAGTTGTCAACTACATTTGTTGCTTTTAAGATTGATGAATCATTTTAATGCAGAACGTCGCATTTTGCGTCTAGGGTCTATAGGCAAGCAGGCTGTTACCAGAGTAACGTTTACGTTGTGATAATGGAATTAATAGACGAATTAAAAATTAAAAAGAATAAAATATTTGTACTCGGATTTATGCTGCATGAATTATACTGGTGTTGTGTTTAGATGACTCAGTAGAATTCACAAGACAGTGCTTTATTTATGTACTTTTTTTCGCTAGCAGAATGCAATTACTCAAACAATTAAACTCAGAAAAATACGCGCAGTAGTTCTGCCTATGTATTTTCGACTGTGTGTAACTCTGTGTTTACTGTTTAATCACAAAAGGAGTACATGAAAACGACACACAAAAGATATTTTTTTAGACTAGTAACATTCTGCGTAAAAGTTTTTTTTTCAAGTGTTTAGTTTTAGTTTTGTGTTGAAGGAATAGCATTTTTAAGTTTCGAGGTCAATTTATTTCTTGAAAAAATGTTTGCTACTAAATGACCTTGTTATCGAATTTATAATTAATTAACATAGAAAAATGAGTTTTTCTCATTCTTAAATCTTAATAATTATAAGTAGTAGAGTTGGGTAGTAACTTGTTACGAGGAACTAAGTTACTGAAAAGTTACGTTATTTTTCTATCTTTTAGGGTAACTTCGTTACTTTTTTAAAAAGTAACGTGTAACTTAGTTACGATTTTTGCACTAACTTGCAACTTTGATTTTAGTTACTTTGAAGTTACTTTGTGTTTTTTGTACATTATCTCCTATTAAGAAAGGTTATGGGAAAGTCAGTTATGGGATGAAAATTAATCTCTTTTAGTTAAGGATTCAACTATTTTCTTGAAAATTCATTTTTTTGTTGAATTCGCCTGTGATTGATTTCAAATTAAAATCTTTCTTGATTGAAATAATATCAAATATTATATTATTTGTTGAGAATTCATTTATTTTTGTTGAAAATTCCTGCATTTTGTTAAAAATTCAACTATTTTATCTGGTTGAAAAGTAACTTATTTGTTTAAAATTCATATTTTCCATTTGAAAATACATACACTAAACTATACATGTACAACTGTTCAGTAGAAAATTTGTCTTCTTGGCTTGAAAATGCAACAATTCAGTGGACAATTTTTTCATTCTTGTTTCAAAATTCGACATTTTCGTTTCAAAATTGATCTCTTTTGGTAAAAAAAAATCCAATTTATTTTGTTTAAAATTTCAAATATTTTGACACAATATTAATCTGATTTGGTTGAAGATTACGCTATTTTGTTGAAAATTAGTCTTTTTGGTTGAATTCAACTATATTTGGCCATAGAAACACGAGAGCTTGCATGAAAAAATGCATGGACGTGAAGGAAGCTAGAGTTGTATGCCAGGACAGAAAAGTTTGGCAACAAATAGTTTATAGAAAGAATGTGAGTAGAGTGAATGACGTATAAAACAAAGACGTTGGATACTAATGGGCCCAAGTGGGGAATCACACATAACAATTTTGTGAGGCTCTTCACGTGGGGTGATCGCTAGAGAGGTTGATCAGCAACCTTGGTCGCAGCAGTGTTGCGGAACGAACATACCTATCTACCCTATACCTATATAACAATCCGCACACTACTACTTTTCAACCAAGAAATTCACGCCTACCACGAAAGGAAAATGGAATAATGATATAAAAAAAAAACCTTGTAGACTACAGCAACAGCAACAAACTTACGGGTCAGACAATCCAATCATTTCTCTGAGTGGCATGATTCTAATTATCTCGATAATAAAAAATGCTCATTAGATGCATTTTCTGAAACTTGGATACCTTTTCATTTATTATTTGTCATTTTTCTTTTTTTCGAGATATTTCATTATAAGATTGATATCTCAGTGCTTATAAATTGCGATTACGGAACAGACAAAATGTCTGTAATGTAGATAAATATTACTAATTACTTTTATTCCAATTGCATGTTAGCAGTCATATTTGTATAATAATTGTAAGTTAAAAAAGAGATGAAATATATATTTTGAACGCGAACTGAAATTTGACAATAAAATGGAGGTTTTTCCATATTTAATCTCACTAAAATTAAGCCTAACAATCAAGCCATTGGCAGCCACAATATCAATAGAAGATCACGTAAATTTAACTTTGAACATGCATAATGTGTACAAACCTTACTCTTGACCGTTTTTGAATTTTTCTGATTTTTTTCTGACTTGTAAATAACTACTCTTATACTTGACAAATTAACTTTCAACCTTTAATAGTTATTATCAATGAAAAATACGGTGACATTGGCTGTCAGCTTAGGTAAATCATTCTCTTTCAAGAATAGTGATTTGTATTATAAAAAAAGAAACGAAAGTGATGCTAAATCCATGAACATTTTTTCTTTTGCCTGAAAGGAATATAAAGAAAATGAAGCATTTAGACAACTACGGTAATGACAATCGCCGGTTGTGACACAGGTGATATACACGCGTGTATATAAACGGGCACCTTGCTTCTTGTTCGAATCTGCTCTCATATGTATCTCATACGAGGCTGATGTCACGTTCTTAATATATTTTATATTTATTCTCTCCTCAGTTTATTTCTTAGTTTACTTCCAAAATAGTGTATACACCTCTATTATTTTAACAGTTACGCATTAAATCAAAATGGAGTTGGACGAAAAATTCAATTACTACTATCATGGAATGGCGGGTGAGTGTGAACTGTGAATTGCCATTGAAATTTCTCATCCTGAATTTTTAAATTTACTCAATATTTGCATCAAAAACAATCATAATCGTTGAATTTATCATTAAAAACATTTTAGTAACTCATTCTCACATTTTAAACCACCAATCTCTTTTTCAAAGCATACGTTCAGACTTTCTTTATTACAATCGGAGAAAACATTACGGTGAGCTGACATGAGACGTAACAAACATTGCTTTTCCGTCTCATTTTTTGTTTATATTAAATTATATTCACTTACAAGTGCTACCATAGGCTCTGCGTTATCATTGATAACAGGCAGAGCCTTGACAATACTTAAACCTTCATTACAATCGACCCTGCTTTCCCACGTTTTGGGATCAGATTTCCAAAAATCAGCTTAAATTCGTAGCGTTTCAAAAAATCGCATCGTGTTTTTAGTTACAAATTCAACTAATTTCCTCGATCCAAGGTTTTTTTTGTAACTCATTGTTGAAAGGCAATTTTTTCAAAGGCTTCTCGGAACCGCAGCGTTGTTTAATTGCCTGTACCAATATATATATATATATATAATATATGTATTATTATTATTTATTTTTTTATATTTTATTATATATTTATAATATTAAGTTTGAATATCACAAAAAAATGTACACTTCAACATTCTGTATTAGCGGCGAAGAAATTAAAAACTTATAAAATTATTCACAATATCAGTCTGTTCATTGCAACCTATAAAATAATTGGTAAAGTCTACAAAAATTGCTTAGAAATCTATTTATTTTGTAATGGATAAAAGATAAATTATATCTTGATAAATCAAAAACTTTTAAGTAGCAAGATTACTTCTATAATAGACTAAAACATTTGAATTACTTTTCGCATTTCAACAAAATAACTGTTTTAAAAGAAAAAAATTCAATTCAAGGTTCACGTGAAGAATTCAAGGAGAATTTCATGTTTCCAAGGTCGCTGGACACCCCGGTATTAGAAGCGAACACTTGCCGAATATTATTATTTATTTTAGTAGAATTAGCGTGTCCAAAATAAAAAATATGTACCTGAGAATCATCGGATAAATTAGTCTGTTTATTGGGTCCGGGACGTTTCCTAGGCCTGTGCCGTTTCCTCGGGGATGTGACACTCGTAGATTCCACAGGTTCCTTCTTCATTGCCTTCGATTCCGCCAGCAGGATCTTATACTTCTCCCAATTTGAACCTGGCACACGCAATCCATTAGTTTTCTCCATTTCATCAACTTTCGGTTGTTTAGGTTTAGGTTCTTGGGCCACATTTGCCTTCGAAGGTTCTTTATTGACTCGAGTTAAGTTCTTTCCAACAACTGGACTACTTTGTGCTTGAATTACCATCATTTTTGAGAGCATTAAATAAATTAGCTATGTACTCAAGACTCAATTTAACCATGTATAGTTAACCTACAGCCAAACATGTGGAGCAAGCCTCGAAGAAGAAGATGAAGGTAAAGAAGCATCGACTCGAATATTACAAACATGGAACTCTGCAATGAACAAAAATAATACATTTTACTCGCTTTCTTAATATTTTCATAGAATATTGCCAAATTTAGGTGTTTATTGCTTTTATTTGAGCATTTAACGAATTCAACATGGAAACTAACCTCGAAATTTCCTCAAGGTCGTGGAAATTGTGTCATACTCCAGGCTGTGAAAGTGGTTTTTTTAATCCAGATAATTGAGAATATTGTTACTATTTCTTGGGTGATTATTATTTAGGCCTTTTTTGGACTGTGTTTATTGAAATGGTAACAAATATTTGGTACGATTAGGGCCGTTTCACATTTAAAATATAATAAAAGTTAATTATAGATGTCGCTTTCCAATTTTCCATCCAGGGCTGGCACTAATTTATTTGCATCCTATACATATCTTCAGTTTTTAATTTTACGAATTATTTTGAATGCTTTATTAACAAAGAAAAGTTAATGAAAAATTTAAAATTGCTCTTTCTTGACGTTGAAGTTCCTAAAGTTGAGAAATAGCGTTTCCAAAGTAAATCGTTTTTTATAACTTGACGTATAAATCATAATTTTCAGAATATTATTTATTTTTAAATATTAATTTTAAAAGTTTGAAAATTAGACAATGAAAATTGAAATAAGAATAACATATTCTATAATTAGACATATATATTATTGTTAGCAAAACAAATGCACTTATCCGATTCCTACCTAACCGACATGTTTTGACCATACCACAGCCCCGTGGCACTCTGAAATGGAGACGATCATTTGCACACCTTCACCCCCTACTCTTTAGCCCAAACACCCGTTTTCGCGCACGCGCACCGTGTGCAACTCTCAGTCCAGCATCAAGCTCGAAATTAGTTGCCTGCTCCAATCTGCTTATTTTTTATGCTTGCGTACGTTTCTTTACGATAAAAAATGGATTCAGAAGAAAAGTAGGGGAATTGCGTAAAAATAAAGTTTCAGTACAAATGTTGCTACAAAAGACAATGAAAGCCCGAATTACAAGCAAATTGTTAAAGATTTTCTCAAGAATAATGCAAAAATGAGTATGGAATATATAGTGTTATTTTATTCAATGTGTGTGTTTTTTCATTACACTGGTTTACAAAATGACAAAATGTGTACGTTCAATTTTAATTTCAGCAGGTGTAAATATTTCCCTCAAAAATTCATTTTTTGCATTCCACTCGGATTATTCCCCGGAAAATCTCGGTGACGTAAGTGACGAGAACGGTAAAAGGTTTCACCAGAAAATGAAAGCCATTGAGCAGCGCTACCAAGGATATTGGGATGCAAGAATGTTGGAAGATTATATTTGGTTTCTCATCAGAGAAACGGATCCTGCGAAGAACAAAAGACAAAGCAGGGGCCAACATTACTTCTGATCTAGTCATGCAATATTGAAATTCATAATTGAAAACAAATAAAATAAATTAAAGATAATCTTTTCTATACAAGAATGAAAAAAAAAAGAACAGAGTAGAATTTGAAATTTCAAACCTTCAATCAATTGCTTATATCTTCAGTATTTATGCATATATTTTCTTCATCAAGATCTTTTTTTTCTTATAAGTGCGATCTATATATATATATTTATATATGATATATAATATAGGAAGTGATTGTTGGAAATTTTATTACCTTTAATATGAGATGTCGTGCGATCCAATCTGACATTTCTAACTCAATTTATAGCTCAACATGTGAAGCCACTACCGATATAAATGGAAACAAAATTCGAAAAATCATATTTCGAAAACCTAGCCGCTAGAAAATTTTTAATGTCATTTTCGAGTTTTGTGAGCCAAAATACATAGGAAAATATAGTGGTATTGAATATACAGAATTTTTATTTTATTTTGTAAGTTAATGTAATCCTCAGCACTTTTACATTTTCATCATTCGTGATGGAATGTCTTAGATTCATGTGATTTTGGACCTAGCCGGTTTTCACCGATTCTCGACGTTTTAAAATACCCTTAATCAGAAAAAATAGTTTCTGCAAAATGTCTTTCTGTCGGTATGTCTGGTCTGTTACCTGACGAAGAGAAAACTTCCGAAGAAATGTTCTAATTCAAATTTCCTCTTGCGTACTGGTCTGTGGTCCAAAAAGACAGGTCTAGTTTGTTAGCCAGCCTTTTACTGCCAATATTTATGGTTTTCGCCATCACACACAACTACTAGGTATCAAAATGATACGGCAAATGTATCAAAATGATGCAACGTTTTGATATCTCTATTCACGGTCGACTTGATTCAAATTTCAAGATCAGTTATCTGTCATAAAATTTCAGCTACTTAACGCCCTGAAAATGTCGATTTAAAAAAAAACATTTTCATCTGCCAAATGCAAGTTCTGCTAATCGATAATTATCGATTACCAGAACTTGAATTTTGCAGAAAATTTTTTTTTTGACAAGTGACAACTTTACGACGTTCAGTACGGAAATTTAGCTACCCTGATACTTTTTCAAAGGTCTTGTGTTTCCAAGAAGTAAATATGGTAGTCCAGATATTTAGTATACATCTTCGGGCAAGGTGCCTTCATAACTGAAGTTTTATTCGTCCTAACCGTTTTTCCGAAGTCTCGTAGTTCTAGGAAGTAAACCTGGTGATCCAGGTGTTTAGAACACATCTTCCCTCAAATAGTTGTATCTAGAACTGGAGTAGAAGGCACCCTGGCCATTTTTTCGAGGTCTCGGCCTTCTAAGAAGTAAACCTGGTAGTTCAGGTTTTCAGAATACATCTTCTTTGAGGAAGTTGCGTTCATAACTGAAATTTCATTTTTCTTGACCGTTTTCCAACGTCTCGTCCTTTTGAAAAGTAAGCCCGGTAGTCCAGATATTCAAAATACATGTTTCCCCAGGAAGTTTTTTCCAGAACGGAAGTAAAAGGCACATTTGAAGGGAAAGAGTAAAGAACGGACTAGGGAAAATGGAGAGTTAGTGGAGGACGCTATTATGAACGCGCCTTCACAGGCGTCCGCTGCTGCAATGTACCGCTTTGTATACACGGACCTTGGTGTTACGAACCGAAACTATACTCCGCGGCGTAGGTTTTCATTCTGTGCTCGGCCATCGAAATGAAGTGCAGGTTTGCGCTGGAAGGCACTTTATTAGTACTCGTTAACTCGAATATTATCACATTGCTTTGGATGTTTATCAACGCGTGTTTATCAAGGCGCGAAAGACATGTGGCACTCTTGAAAGTGTGGTTGAATAGTACGTTCTTCACAGTTCGCCTTCCTTAATATTTAATGGGTCACTTCGGGGTGCAGATTGCTGTTTAAAATCAGTGCGCGGTCGCGGAATTATGTGTTCTTCTTTATTACACGTTAGTCGGGGGATTTAAAATGTGAATTTGGCGGGCGTGGGCATAGTAATTTTTCAGTCGAGTCTTCCAACATGGCGCGGAATCACGACAGCTCGGCCGTGTTCGAGAATTGACTGGCAGCACTAGTACTGCATTGGATGCATTCCGAAACCGCTGACATTGCCATTGCTGACAACTGTATCGAGCGATCATATAGTTATATAAAAATTGAATTATTGAGGGTCCTTTCACACGATTGTAGATGCGCAACTTGCCTACTTGCTCAAGTCATGTTTTGTGAAAATAGAGATTTTTCCGTCTGCGGAAAAATCTAAGAATGACGGTAATTTGAATTCTCGAGTTTTCTTGAATAGAAAATTCAATGTGTTTCAAATGATAGGCAAAAGTATTTAGCTAAACATGATTATGGAAGAAGAACAGCGATACATTGAATAGATTTTTTATTGTTTTGATCAAGAGCAATAGTTATATGCAAATCAGCTGATTTCTCTCCAAGCATTGTGTGCATGAGTTTTGGGTTTGTCGTGTTTTATATGATTTTTCAAGTCTTATATGACTTTTTCAACGAAATAATATTTTTGTGCACCGAAGGTAAGTGTTCCGGCCATTTATTAGGATAATGACCTCATGCTTTTGCAAACAATAGCCTGCACAAGTTTTGCGGCCCGTCTTCGTACAAAAGCGTAGCCATCATAACCTCTACATAGGTGCTTGTGAACACTGATAATCAACATGCTTATTCTTGATATTTTAAAAATTAGGAAGAAAAGCGTGTATAAAAGAATTCGTTAATTCTAAAATGCGCGCTACTATTTTCGGAACTTAAAGCAAGCTCATCGCTACCATCTTGCTCCCAGTAATGTTGCACATGCTTTCAAATCCAGTAATTCCAGTGAAAATTAAGTCACGCAAATAGACACGGAATTTCCATGATTGAGGACGTTTTTCGGTCGACAGCCAATCACAACGCTCCAAATAATAATTTTATCTACGTTGGCATCACTGCAACAGTGCTCATCGCCGTCGCCACTCTCACAGCAGTAATTTTCATGACGTCATGCCAGTACTTCCAGTAATGCCAGTCAATTCTCGAACACAGCCATAAGGTCAATCAAAGTCACCGCCATTTTGGAAAAATCAGGTTTTAAGATGGTTTAATTATGTTAGTTTAATTAAGTAGAAAATTTCAAAGTTACACTCTTAGTTAAAAACCTTAATTTTAAATAATAAAAAATGAATTTTCCTAAAAATTTATAAATTTCCAAGCAAAAAGATGAATCTCCAACAACAACTAAGAGTTATAAGAAAGTTTTTCAACTTTCAGCAAAGTAGGTTAATTTTAACCAATGAAGATGTTTATTTTGAAATCAGAATCTGTTGAAGTCACATTCAATTTAGAAAAAAATAAAATTCAAAAGAACATAAGTATATAATAATCATCCTCTTGTTAAGGTCAATGACATTATGATTGACTTCAAAATTTACTGGCATTTTTTTCATTTTCGCTTGTGTTTCTTTTTTCCTTACTATCGAAATTTTCAATGTTATTGTTGTTATTGAAGTCGATAGTGCATTTGACATTGTTGGGAAAAAAATTTTTTGTCAGAAAATGTACTATCCAAATTTTCAATATTATTGTTGTTATTGAAGCCGATGGCGCTTTTGACATTTTTGGGGAAAAATTTTTTCTTCAGAAAATTCTTCCTCAGAAAATTCACTATCGAAATTTTAATGTTATTGTTGTTATTGAAGTCGATAGTGCATTTGACATTGTGGTGAAAAAAATTTTCTTTCAGAAAATTTTTCCTCAGAAAATTTACCATCGAAATTTGCAATGTTATTGTTGTTATTGAAACCGATAGAGCTTTGGACATTTTTGAGGAAAAATTTTTTCTTCAGAAAATTTTTCCTCTGAAAATTTATTGTTGCCATTTTCAATGTTATTGTTGTTATCGAAGCCGATAGCGCTTTTGACATTTTTAGGGAAAAATTTTCTCTTCAGAAAATTTTTCCTCGGAAAATTTACTGTCGCAATTTTCAATGTTATTGTTGTTATCGAAGCCGATAGCGCTTTTGACATGGTTGGGAAAAAATTTTTTTTCCAGAAAATTTTTCCTTCGAAAATTTACTATCAAAATTTTCAATGTTATTGTTGCTATTGAAACCGATAGCGCTTTTGACATTTTTGTGGAAAAATTTTTTCTTCAGAAAATTTTTCCTCAGAAAATTTGTTATCGTAATTTTCAATGTTATTGTTGTTATTAAAGTCGGTAGTGTATTTGACATTGTTGGGAGAAAAATTTGTTGACAGAAAATGTACTATCGAAATTTTCAATGTTATTGTTGCTATCAAAGCCAATAGCGCTTTTCACATTTTTAGGGAAAAAATTTTCTTCACAAAATTTTTCCTCAGAAAATTTACCATCGAAATTTTCAATTTTATTTTTCTTATTGAAGTCGATAGTGCATTTGACTTTGTTGGGAAAATTTTTTTTTTTTCAGAAAATTTTCCTTCAGAAAATTTACTATCGAAATTTGCAACGATATTGTAGAGATTGAAGCCGATGGCGCTTTTGACAATTTTGGGGAAAAATTTTTTCTTCAGAAAATATTTCCTCAGAAAATTTACTATCGAAATTTTCAATGTTAATGTTGCTATTGAAGTCGATAGTGCTTTTGACATTGTTGGGAAAATTTTTTTTTTCCAGAAAATGTACGATCCAAATTTTCAATGTTATTGTTGTTATCGAAGCCGACAGCGCTTTTGACATTTTTGGGGAAAAATTTTGTTCGAACAAATTTTTTCTCAGAAAATTTGCTATCGCAATTTTCAGTGTTATTTTTGTTATTGAAGTCGATGGTGCATTTGACATTGTTGGGAAAAAAGATTTTTTTTAGAAAATTTTTCCTCAAAAAATGTACTATCGAAATTTTTAATGTTATTGTTGTTAACGAAGCCGATAGCGCTTTTGACATTTTTGGGGGAAAATTTTTTCTTCAGAAAATTTTTCCTCAGAAAATTTGCGATCGAAGATTTCAATGTTATTGTTGTTATTGAAGTTATTAGTGTATTTGACATTGTTGGGAAAAAAATTTTTGGTCAGAAAATTTATTATCGAAATTTTCAATGTTATAGTTGTTATCGAAGCCGATAGCGCTTTTGACATTTTGAGGGAAAAATTTTTTCTTCAGAAAATTTTTCCCCAGAAAATTTACTATCGAAATTTTCAATGTTATTGTGGTTATCGAAGCCGATAGCGTTTTTGACATTTTGAGGGAAAAATATTTTCTTCAGAAAATTTTTCCTCAGAAAATGTACTATCGAAATTTTCAATGTTATTTTTCTTATTGAAGTCGATAGCGTTTTTAACATTTTTGGGGAATAATTTTTTCTTCAGAAAATTTTTCCCCAGAAAATTTACTATCGAAATTTTCAATGTTATTGTGGTTATCGAAGCCGATACTAAATTTAATTTCATGTTGTGCATTCTTGCTTCCATTGCATGTATACTAAATCTAGTACAGATTTTTCTAACAGCGTATAATAGTAATACGCTTTACTGAAGAGTAAGGAAGTTATACTCATTTATCATATATAAAATATCTGTTTTAAACAGAAGAACTTCTTTCATGGACAGAATGGAAAGTAGGTGCATGGATAGAAAAGACTTTTTGATCATATATTTTTAAATAAAATAATTTTGACCATTTTTGTGAAAAAACATGAAGCTGGGAAAGGCATGGGGCGCGACAGAACTTTTTCGTTCCCTTTTCCAGCTCGAAAAATTAGCATTTCAAATACAAAATATGCATAGTCTGATTTGTCATTGTATTTCTAAAATTGTTTATATTATTTTGTAATTTTGTATTCTTTGTCAATTTGTATTTTTAAACTGATGAAAATGAAAACTATAGTTTGTCTTTTATTTGAAAAATCACTAATGCTTGCTCTATAAGGAAGCAAATACATTTGCTAATGGGAAGCAAAGTGCTCGTGAAGTCAGCACCATATAATTATAAATAAAAACAAAGTGGAAATGCTCGAGATCGAATTCACAGATAATTTAACAAAACAAATTACATACATTTTTGATTGAAAAAGGAATTCATAACCAAAAAGCAAACATTTGTCAAGACGATAGTTAAATTATTATCCAAAGATTTTCAAGTCAAATGATGAATCTTAAACTGATATTTCGCTTCCTTTCGAGAAGAAACTAAATATTTAAAGTAAAAAATAGATTTTTTTAAACGTTTCTGGCGATGGTTTTCTTTTTTGTCGAAAAATATTTGACAGACATCCCAGGTATAAAATGAAGAAACACATTATGATGTTTGCACTTTTAAGTTGAAGGCATTTCAACCGAATTGTGGACGTTCTTTAAAAATCTTGCTGGTATACATATTTCTTAGCCACAAATCTGAAACTTCAACCTTATTGAAATAAGCACGAAAGAATTTTTCAGGTATTTCAGTTGAGAATTATGTTGATTTATTTATATTAACGATGAATTCTTATTAAAAATATTACAATAGTGGATTTACTTTACAGTAAATTATCTATTTCAAGAAAGGTATTATCATACAATACAATAACACATTTTACATTTTCACTTATTCTACATCTTGGTGGCTGCGCTCGACTTTCAAAATAAATGTCTGTACTAGTATTCACCTACAATGTTTTTTATTTGTAATACACAAGGAAAATCATAGGAAAACCCGTGTATAGTACAGTGGACACAAAATCCGATACCATTCAGTCGAATACTGTCTATCGCGAAGGATAGTATCGGATTACTTACCTGATGACCTATGAAAAATTAGCCTTGACTTTGAAAGGTGTTAGAGCCGCCCGGAACATAGATAACAATATTTATTTAATTTGGTTAGAAGTTTATTCAATTTTGCGTTTAATGACCCCTCTCAGAAGTTATTTAGCCTTCTTTGCATTGAATTATCACGTGACAAAGATAAAAATAAAATTCCAAATCTTAAATAATTTTATGCTTCAACTTCAGCTTTTTTGTATCTTTCTTACGTGATAATTTATACCTAATAGGCTCAATCACTGCATCTAACGGTCATTTAAAGCAGAATTCAATAAGGTCCTTAATGGTTTAAAGAAGAAACATTATATTTTAGACGACGCTATAACGTGTCAAAATCAAATCTAATTTTTAATTCTTCACCAGGGTAATGTTCCGTTACTATCCGTCTAATTATCTTGCACCGTTTTACGTTGTTTTCAGCTTTACCATTCGGAACACTTCTTAACTGGATTCATTTTGGAACCAATTTTACAATTAAAGTCTGTTGCGAATTCTGGTCTGTTAGCAAACAGACCTGAGACTCTGAATTCTGATGGAGAATTGAATTCATTGATACTTTTAACACTCATTTATAAAATAATTTTTGTTCCATATTTCTTCAGTCATCAAATTTGTACATACGTGAACACAAATAATTTCGCATGAAAACAAAATAGATAATTATTGTTGTTTCAGAACATATGTAATACAAAAATTAAAAACTGAAAATATTTATTATTCGAAAACATTTAGTATTTGCATTTATAAAATAATTTTTGTTCCTTATTTCTCCAGGCATCAAATTTGTACATACGTGAACACTAATAATTTTGCATTCAAACAAGATTGATAATTATTACTTTTTCACATCATATGTAATATAAAAATTGAAAACGGAAAATATTTAGTATTTGCATTTATGAAGTAATTTTTGTTCCATATTTCTTCAGTCATCAAATTTGTACATACGTGAATAATAATAATGTCGCATTCAAACTGGATAGATAATTATTACTGTTTCAGATCATATGTAATATAAAAATTCAAAACTGAAAATATGTATTATTTGTAAATATTTAGTATTTGCATTTATAAAATAATTTTCGTTCCATATTTCTCCAGTCATCAAATTTGTAAATACGTGAACATTAATAATTTCGCATTCAAACAAGATAGATAATTATAACTGTTTCTGATCATATGTATGATAAAAATTGAAAACTGAAAATATTTAGTATTTAAAAATATTCAGTATTTGCATTAACAAAATAATTTTGTTCCATATTTCCTCAGTCACTAAATTTGTACATACGAAAACATAAATAATTTCGCATTCAAACAAAATAGATAATTATTATTGTTTCAGATCATATGTAATATAAAAATTGAAAACTAAAAATATTTAGCATTTGAAAATATATAGTATTTGCATTTATAAAATAATTTTTGTTCCATATTTCTCCAGGCATCAAATTTGTACATACGTGAACATTAATACTTTCGTATTCAAACAAGATAGATAATTATTACTGTTTCAGATCATATCTAATATAAAAATTGGAAACTGAAAATATTTCGTATTTGCTTTAATAAAATAATTTTTGTTTCATATTTCTTCAGTCATCAAATTTGTACATACGTGAGCTCAAATAATTCCTCATTCAAACAAAATAGATAAATATTATTCTTTCATATCATATGTAATATAAAAATTAAAAACTGAAAATATTTATTATTTGAAAACATTTAGTATTTGCATTTATAAAATTATTTTTGTTCCACATTTCTCCAGGCATCAAATTTGTACATACGTGAATACTAATAATTTCGTATTCAAACAAGATGGATAATTATTACGGTTTCAGATCATATTTAATATAAAAATTAAAAACTGAAATTATTTAGTATTTGCATTTATAAAATAATTTTTGTTCCATATTTCTTCAGACATCATATTTGTACATAGGTGGACACTAATAATTTCGCATTCGAAAAGGATAGATAATTATTACTGTTTCAGATCATATGTAATATAAAAATTAAAAACTTAAAATATTTAGTATTTGAAAGTATTTAGTATTTGAAAATATTCAGTATTTGCATTTATAAAATAATTTTTGTTTCCTATTTCTTCAGTCATCAAATTTGTACACACGTGAGCTCAAATAATTTCGCATTCAAACAAAATAGATAAATATTATTCTTTCATATCACATGTAATATAAAAATTGAAAACTGAAAATATTTATGATTTGAAAACATTTAGTATTTGCATTTATAAAATTATTTTTGTTCCATATTTCTCCAGGCATCAAATTTGTACATACGTGAACACTAATAATTTCGTATTCAAACAAGATAGATAATTATTACTGTTTCAGATCATATGTAATGTAAAAATTGAAAACTGAAAATATTTACTATTTGGAAATATTCAGTATTTGAATATATTCAGTATTTGCATTTAAAAAATAATTTTTGTTCCATATTTCTTCAGTCATCAAATTTGTACATACGTGAACACCTTTGAAATCTTTCGAAATCCCTGAAGTACCCAAAATTATTTCAAATCCTTTGAAATTCCATTAAATTACTGAAATAAATTAAAAATTTCTTGGAATCTTTCCAAATGCCCTAAATTATTTGATTTCTTTCAAAAGCCCTGGAAATTTGTTTAAATTAGAAAATTCCTTGGAATTAAAGAAAAAAGGTAAAATATTTCAATTCTTTTGAAATCCCTTGAAATTTTTTCAAATTTTCAAATTCCTTTGAATTTCAAAAATACCCTAAATATTTAAAATTCTTTGAAATAAATTGAAAATTCTTTGGAACCTTTTAAAATTCCCTAAACTTTTTCAAATCCTTTGAAATATTTTGAAATCCCTCGAATACCCAAAATTATTTCATATCCTTTGAAATTCCAGTAAATTACTGAAATAAATTAAAAATTCCTTGAATATTTTAATTCTCTTAAAATCCCTGAAAATGTGTTTAAATTAAAAAATTCCTTGGAATTAAAAAAAGGAAAATATTTCAATTCTTTGTAATCCCTTGACATTTTCTTAGGCTTTGAAATTCCTTGGAATTTTTAAAAATACCCTAAATATTTAAAATTCCTTGAAATACATTAAAAATTCCTTGGAATCTTTTTGAAAATTCCATACACTTTTTCAAATCCTTTGAAATCTTTTTAAATCCCTTGAATACACAAAATTATTTCAAATCCTTTAAAATTCCATTAGATTGCTGAAATAAATTAAAAATTCCTTGGAATCTTTTCAAATACCCTACAATATTTTAATTCTTTTAAAATCGCAGAAAATTGTTGTAAATCAGTAAATTCCTTGGAATGTTTAAAAATACCCTATACCTTAGTCCGGACATGAACCTTTTAAGCTGTCGAACGGTCTCGATGTCGGTAAGGTAGGAATCTTGGCCCAGAACTCCCCAGGTTATCTACTATTTCTAGATAAGGAGCCGTACTTAAATTACGTAACGGATTATGGGCCTTTTCCCAAGATCCTTCCTCCCCCCTATAACGAACCGTTACAAAATATTTCTCCCCCCCCCTCTTCCTCTACGTGATTTATAATATTATTTTTTCAAAATTCTCTGATTTTTCCCTGATCAATTTTTCATTTTTCCTGAGCATTAATAATTGAAGACCAGAATCTTAAACTTGTAAAATAAATTTATGTACAATTAATGTAAGTTATTGTTTCATTTGCGAATTTCCAAAAATGACGTACATGAATCAAGGACCCCCCCCCCCCTACTGTAACAAAATTCTTTACCTCTCCCTCCTCCTTGAGCCGTTAAGTAATTTAAGTACGGTCCCTAATCAAAGTAAAAATTAACAATTTATTTATTTCTTACCGAACACCCATAACGTTACGGGATCGTCTCCCAACTTGTCTAGAATTTTGTCCCACTGGGCTTGCCAAAAGTCACCCGAGGCGCCCCAAAACCTCTGTAGATGCCTTAAAATTTGTTAAAAATTAGATGCACCTTCTTTTTCAAAAAATTTTATTTCTTATTATTTATATATTTGTAAATTGGAAGAAATCTGTATTATCATCGGAGCTGGTAATGATCGATGGTAATATAGTAACGTCTTCTCAGACTACATGGAGTTTCAAAATTTATAAATTAAACAATTTTAATTTCTGAAAGAGATCTTTCTCCTTAAATTAATTTGATCAATTATCTCTCTAGTAGCCTCGTGGTTAAAGCACCCGACCGGCAATCGGAAGACGTGAGGTTCGATTCCTACAGGAGCGAGGGAGAAAGATCTTTTTTCAGAAATTAAAAATTTTTAATTTTCAAACTCCATCTGGTCTGAAAATGCGTTAAGAATTTCTGTTATTTTAGAAGTAGCCCTTAGATCGATATTTTTGATTTCCAGTTTCACAGTTCGTGAAAGTTATCTACACATGATCGATCGTTACCAACTCCGATGATGCACCTGTGGCGGAAGTGACCAAGCTTAACATGGAAACTAGGGTTGTCCAGTGTGTTTGGGCATTTTTCGACGTCGCCAAGAAAAGGAAATCGCTGGATAATGCACAATTACGAAAATTCGGACGTCATTTTTTGGCTTAACGAGGATGTCTAGCAGATGTCGATGTCTCGTTACTTCCGGGCTCGAGTGTTGCGCATTAAACGGCAAATGATTTTCATAAGAGCTGAGTTACCCTTTCGAGGAAACGTACCTCAAAATCTGCAGCCTTTAAGGGGACAACGTCGTACGTTTTTTGGGGCATTCCAGGACGTGTGCCTGAGAAATTGGAAAGTCTGAAATATCTCAGGATCTAACCTTAAAAATCCTTCAGGATTGGAAATCTGATCAGACGTGGAGAATTGTTGTTTACAATTACTATTTCGAAATTTTTTAGGATTGGTGAACGGGTTCCTAATGGACATTCCTTTTTTTCTTCTGTTGTCACCTCTTTGACTACACCGCTGTTCATGTTTACTTTTGCTCGTTTTTGATACCCATATCCTATTAATGTATATATTCCACGAAGAATTGCATTATATTTGTCCAATATTGCAAAGACGTCACCATTGGACATTGATAATACAAATAGTTCTCCGGTTGGCATGGGCATAGGGACATTATTTTCTCCTCTCACGTAAATTGGTATGTCGCGAGGAAAAGTATATCTTCGAATTTCAAATTGCCGGTTCGGATTATTTTTGGGAATGAGTCGAACAAATCTGAGCTGTTGAAGAGGGTATCCAAGTATGCGTAAAGAAGAATGCCTGGCAGAAGGAGACCTGGACCTGGACCTCACAGGAGATAGCTGACTGGCAGGAGGATTAGAAGTTCCGGAACTAGAAACACCAGGTACAGGGTTGGAAGTCTGCAAGCTCAACTCTGGAACAAGAAAGAGAGGATTAAGTTTTTCTCAAAGTAAAAAAATGTATGTTGGTTAGGGTGGCCATTAGGTACTCTTTTTTATAATCTTTTCTGCCATGCTGGTGTAAATGCCTAAATATAATATGTTCTCTAGATTTTGGTCAAGTCGGGTGATTTTTACCTATCGCTGCAGGCGTGCGATGTATCTGAAAAAATTAGCATGAGAGAAGCTATTCAAAAATGTTTCATTCTCCCGGATAAATTTCCTCTTGTGGCAAAAGGATGTTTCTTGACGTGAATGGAATTTTCTCTTGAATTGGAGGTTGAGAGGATTCTGATTTGTTCCAACAGGAATCCTTTTAACACAAGAGTGTTCTTTATGCTACTGACTTCACCTAATTCTGCAGCCAAATAATTATGTATGTGCAAAAAATATATATACGTTGCTTGAAACGAATCAGGTAAGAGGAAGATCCTTTTGTTTCGAATGCTTAAAATATCTCATTTTGGAAGATTGCAAATTGACAATATTTAAACTATGGCGAACCCAACAATTTGGCTCGAAAATAGCATTTTCTACTATTGTTAACGAAAAATGATTAAACATTGTACAAAAATAAAACAAATTATTTTAAAGTGACTTGTGGAGAGAAAATTCAGATATTTTGATATTCAGACATATTGTAGTTTTTGATAAGCTTAAAAATACACTTGCCACCATGGATAATGCGAAAGCAGAAATAATCTTCATCTTGTCTAATTAGAAGAAAAATTAATCAATGTATTATTCAAGAATTTTATTCAAAATGTAACTACTGAATATTTTAGGTCCTCGCTAGACTATATGATACATATATCGTATAGTCATTATCTTAAGGATTGTAGGGGCCAATATTATGATTAGATATTTACATTTCATGAGCCAGTTTCTACGAAAAAATGTAGATGTTAAAATCGTTAAAAGTAATATCAGAATTTGTATAATATTTTACGCTTAAGATTTAAAAAATGAGTACAAATCCTATAAAATAAAATGGTGGATCATGATGTGCTGTAGACTTGCGCAGTGGGTTATGGTGGTCTGTAGACGTGCGCAATAGGTTATTGCTGGTTCAATTTATGCGCTTTATGTCACCGTAACAATCATGGTTTGAACTATGGTGCAGGCCACAATCACAGCCATAAATATAGGTATTTATATTGTGAAGAGAGTTTTATTTTTAAAGTTGCACCGCAATAATTTTTCAGGAAAGCGTTTTATGCTAAAAAGATACAGACAAAAGTTGTAGGGTTTGCAGGGAGGCATACGATAGTGAGCTTGAATTCGACCTTGGCCTTTATTCTTGAGACTAGTTTGACGGTTAACTTGAATTTTTTAAATAGAAGCTCCCTTTTTAGGACCGGAAATGTAACACTAGTGCGAGAAATTCTGCGCTTCATACCTCTATTTTATTGCCACAAACTCATATCACTTGGTTGTAAAGGTAATGTAGAGATCATACAGGTTACTCATTGAAAAAATTGTAAATAACTATAAAAGAACGTTCAAAAGAAAAAAATTACATGTAGCCTCCAAGGTCCACGACGAGGACGTAGAAGGTTGTATTTTAAGACCCCACACAGTCTGCCCAATCAAGGCAAGACGGGTTGCCCAGTTGGTTAAGAAAAGGCGCTGTTGCCCACCCTATTAAGGCAAGACGGGTTGCCCATTCAGTGAAGACAAGACGCTGTCGCGCAGGCAATTAAGCCAAGACATATATTGCATATGCAGGCGCATATGCGTGCGTGTGTATACCAACATGCGCACACACATTCGCTTCGTATTCATTTACTATTTCGACCTCTCTATCTTCAGCATCCAATGTGGTATTTAGTAATGAGTTATCGGGACATCAGATATTGTCTTGATGTCGTGCATATTCCAGATACCATAACACACTAGCAACATGTGGATATGTACCTAGAGTCTGAGCTCAGCTTTGACAGGTACAATAGTATCCAAGAATTACATCATTATCATTTTTGACATGATTATGACCGTCTTCAACATCAAATCTAAATGCTATGAAAAGTTGATGCTTAGTTGCATCACGGAATTTTGAATATAGACGTACTCTCAAGAATCCCAGCTCATGGATGTTTTCATCAAGCTGAAAATGCTCATCATTATCTATTACTAACTTGTCTTGAATATATGAGGAGGAAAGACGTATTTGGTAAGTTCCTCCAGTCAGGTCTTTTAGGTAGTCCAAATTAAATTCAGAAAAATGTGAAAGGTTTTGTTGGTCTAATCCTATCGATTGACCGTTTCTTCGTATTGATTTATCTACCTCTACTCTCTCCTGCACAACATTAGGCATATTTGACCTGGCAATCATTTCTCTAGCGAGTTCGATTTTCGCATCTTGCATATGAATAGTAGGACGTTATCTGTTTAAGATAGCTCCAGCTATACGATAGTACCTATTGAGTTTCTTTGGATGCTGCAGGTTTAGAGTTTCTGATAGAAACTTAAAAACATATCTTAGGTGCCCATTTTGTACCTCGACAATCCAGCGATTTTTAGTTAATATTCGCGATTCATTTGCCTCTTCTGTTTGGAGTTGTCTTTGTTTAGGTTGTATAAGCGCAGGCATTCTATGCTCAATGCCGAAATGTTGCAATGAAGGTAGAGCATCGCCGTAACCTCTATTTAACAAAACAATGTCACCATTCAATAGGTGCCGATTTTTATAAAGAGAATAAGACTGTCACAATAACCTGAAGTTCATACTTTTGTGTATATAGGCGTAAATAGCATCAATCACAGCAACAGATTTTCGTTCTTCAGGTTCAGGATTGTAGAGCTCGTTTGCAAACTCTGTCACATGCTGATTTATGAATTGCTGCCTAGTTATGGATTCAGTTTCGATATTATTCGGAACAAATATTTGTCATAATGATAACCTGACATAATCAATGACTAAACTCACACGTTTTCGGGAAAAAATGTTTTCTCCAGAAAATTTTTCCTCAGAAAATTTACTATCGAACTTTTTAATGTTATTATTTTTATTGAAGCCGAGTGTGTTTTTGACATTTTCGGGAAAACATTTTTTCTTCAGAAAATTTTTCCTCAGAAAATTTACTGTTGAAATTTTGAATGTTACTGTTGTTATTGAAGCCTACAACGCTTTTGAAATTTTTGGGAAAAAATTTTTTCTTCAGAAAATTTTTCCTCAGAAAGTTTACTATCAAAGTTTTTAATGTTATTGTTGTTATTGAGGCCTATAGCGCTTTTGACATTTCTGGGAAAAAATTTTTTCTTCAGAAAATCTTACCTCAGAAAATTTAACATCGAAATTTTTAATGTTATTGTTGTTATTGAGGGCCATAGCGCTTCTGACATTTTTGGGAAAAAATATTTCTTCAGAAAATTTTTCCTCAGAAAATTTGCTATCGAAATTTTTAATGTTATTATTGTTATTGAAGCCGATAGCGCTTTTGACATTTTTCGGAAAAAATTTTTCTTTCAGAAAATTTTTCCTCACAAAATTTACTAACGTATTTTTTAATGTTATTGTTGTTATTGAAGCCGGTAGCGCCTTTGACATTCTTGAGAAAAAATTTTTTTTACAGAAAATTTTTCCTCACAAAATTTACTATTGGAATTTTTAATGTTATTGTTTTCATTGAAGCCTATAGCGCTTTTGACATTTTTGGGAACAAATTTTTTCTTCAGAAAATCTTTCCTCAGAAAATTTTTCCTCAGAAAATTTACCATCGAAATTTTTAATGTCACTGTTGTTATTGAAGCCCATAGCGCTTTTGACGTTTTTGGGAGAAAATTTGTTCTTCAGAAAATTTACTAACGAAATTTTGAATGTTATTGTTGTTATTGAAGCCGACATTTTTGGGAAAATATTTTTTTTTCAAAAAATTTTTCCCTAGAAAATTTTCTATTGAAATTATGAATGTTATTGTTGTTATTGAAGCCGATAGCGCTTTTGTCATTTTTGGGAAAAAATTTTTTCGTCAGAAAATTTTTCCTCATAAAATTTACTATTGAAATTTTGAATGTTATTGTTGTTATTGAGGCCTATAGCGCTTTTGACATTTTTGGGAAAAAATTTGTTCGTACAAAAATTTTCATGAGAAAATTTACCAGCGAAATTTTTAACGATATAGTTGTTATTGAGGCCTATAGCGCTTTTGACGTTTTTGGGAAAAATTTTTTTCTTTAGAAAATTTTTCCTTAGAACATTTACTATTGAAATTTTGAATGCCATTGTTGTTATTGAAGCCTATATCACTTTTGACATTTTTTGGAAAAACTTTTTCTTCAGAAAATTTTTCCACAGAAAATTTACTATCGAAATTTCTAATTTCATTGTTGTTATTGAAGCAGATAGTGCTTTTGACATTTTTCGGAAAAAATTTTTTCCACTGGAAATATTTCGTCAGAAAATTTACTATCGAAATTTTTAATGGTATTGTTGTTATTGAAGCCGATAGTGCTTTTGACATTTTTGGGAAAAAATTTGTTCTCCAGAAAATTTTTCCGCAGAAATTTTACTATCGAAATTTTTAATGTTATTGCTGTTATTGTGGCCCATAGCGCTTTTGACATTTTTGGGAAAAAAATTTTTCTTCAGAAAACTTTCTCCTCAGAAAATTTAATATTGAAATCTTGAATGCTATTGTTGTTATTGGAGCCTATAGCGCTTTTGACATTTTTGCGAAAAAACTTTTTCGTCAGAAAATTTTTCCTCAGATAATTTACAATCGAAATTTTTAATGTTATTGTTGTTATTGAGGCCTATAGCGCTTTTGACATTTTTGGGAAAACATTTTTTCGTAAAAAAATTTTTCCTTAGAAAATTTACGATCGAAATTTTCAATGTGATTGTTGTTATTGAGGCCTATAACGCCTGTCTTCAAATTCGTTATCAGAGGCCCCAAAAACCCCCACATATCAAGTTTCATCAATATCCATTCATTTTTTAACCCGTCCGCCATTTTGAATTTTTAAAAACTGACTTCAGATTACTGATCAGAGACCCTAAACTCCCAGTTTCAAAGTTTCATGAAGATCCTTCAATTTTTTGAAACGTCCTCTGCCATATTGGATCCGCCATTCTGAATTTTTAAAATCTGTCTTCAAATTCGTTATCAGAGTCCCCAAAAACCCCCAGATTCCAATGTTCATGAAAATTCATTAATTTTTTGAAAACTCGCCCGCCATATTGAATCCGTTATTTTGAATTTTGAAAATCTGTCTTCAATTTCGTTATCATATACCTCAAAAACCCCCACATGTCAAGTTTCATCAATATCCCTTTATTTCTTAACTCGTTCGCCATTTTGAATTTTTAAAAACTGACTTCAGATTCGTGATCGGAGACCCCAAAAACTCCTACACACCAAGTTTCATGAAGATCCATAGACTTTTTGAAAACTCATCCGCCGTATTATATCCGCCATTCTGAATTTTTAAATTCTGTCTTCAAATTCGTTATCAGAGTCCCAAAAAACCCGCAAATATCAAGTTGCTTTAATATCCATTTAGTTTTGAACTCGTCCGTCATTTCGAATTTTTAGAAACTGACTCCAGATCCGTGATCAGAGACCCGAAAACCCCCCAGATGCCAAGTTTCATTAAAATTCATCAATTTTTTGAAAACACTTCCGCCATATTATATCCGCAATTTTGAATTTTGAAAATCTGTCTTCAAATTCGTTATCAGAGGCCCCAAAAACCCCCACATATCAAGTTTCATCAATATCCATTCATTTTTTAACTCGTCCGCCATTTTGAACTTTTAAAAACTGACTTCATATTGGTGATCAGAGACCCGGAAACACCCCAGGTGCCAAGTTTCATGAAAATTCAATAATTTTTTGAAAACTCGTCCGCCATATTTGATGCGCCATATCGAATTTCAAAAATCTGTCTACAAATTCGTTATCAGAGGCCCCAAAACCCCCCAGATTCCAAGTTTCATGGAAAGTCATTAATTTTTTGAAAACTCGTCTGACATATTGGATCCGCGATTTCAAATTTTAAAAATCTGTCTTCAGATTCGTTACCAGAGACCCCAAAACCCCCCACATGTCAAGTTTCATCAATAACCATTTATTTCTGAACTTGACCGCCATTTAGAATTTTTAAAAACTGACTTCAGATTCATGATCAGGGACCCTAAACCCCCCTAGATGCCAAACTTCGTGAAGGTCCTTTAATTTTTTCAAATTTCGCCCGCCATATTGGATTCCTCTTTTTGAATTTTTCAAATCTGACTCTAGATTCGTTATCAGATGCCCCAAAACCCCCAGATTCCAAGTTTCATGAAAATTCATTAATTTTTTGAAAACTCGTCTGCCATATTGGATCCGCCATTCTAAATTTTAAAATTCTGTTTCCAAATTCGTTACTAGAAACCCCAAAAACCCCACATGTCAAGTTTCATCAATATCCATTTATTTTTTAACTTGTCCGCCATTTAGAATTTTTAAAAACTGACTTCAGATCCGTGATCAGAAACCCGAAAAGCACCCAGATGCCAAGTTCGATTAAAATTCATTAATTTTTTGAAAACTCGTTCGCCATATTGGATCCGCAACTTAGAATTTTGGAAATCTGAAATCAAATTCGTTATCAGAGGCCCCAAAAACCCTCAAATATCACGTTTCATCAATATCCATCTATTTTTAAACTCGTCCGCCATTTAGAATTTTTAAAAAATGACTTCAGATTCGTGATCAGAGACCCCAAGCCCCCAACTCTCCCGCCTAGATGCCAAGTTTCATGAAGATCCATAGACTTTTTGAAAACTCGTCCGCCATATTGGATCCGCCATTCTGAATTGGGGGGTAAAAACTAATGTTGGCAACAAGGGGGGGGGTATAAGTGGAAATAACGTTACGAACTTAGATAACATTTAGAACTTAGATAACAATTAGAACTTAAACCCAACAAGAAAATCCAACTATTTGGTTAAAAATTCAATTATTTGGTTGAAAATGCAACTATTTGGTTGAAATGAACTTTTTTGGGGGAAATTCATATTTTCCGGTTGAAAAACTAAATGCTTTGTACAAAATTTGTCTCTTTTGGAAAAAAGTTTATCTTTTTTGGGTAAAAATGAAACTGGTTGAAAATAATTCAAAAACTCCACTACTTTGTTAAAAATTCATTTTTTTAGTTGAAGGTTCATCTCTTTGGTTGAAAATGATTTTTTTTTTGAAAATTCATATTTTCCGGTTATAAAATTAAATTGTTTTGTACAAAATTCGTCTCTTTTGGAAAAAAGTTAATCTTTTTTTGGTTAAAAATGAAACTGGTTGAATATAATTCAAAAACTCAACTACTTTGTTAAAAATTCATTTTTTTAGTTGAAGGTTCATCTCTTTGGTTGAAAATTAAACTATTTTGATGGAAAATCATTTCATGTTTGGTTGAAAATTAATTGTTTAAACTGGCAATTAAACTATTCCATTTTTCGTCAAAAATTTATCTTTCTCTGTTAAAAATTTATCTTTTTAGTTGGAAGTACAAGTTTTTGGTTAATATTCATGTATTTTGTTGAAAATTCGTCTTTCTTGATAGAAATTTAATCTTCTTGCTTAAAAATTCATCTTTTTTGTTGAAAATTTAACAAATTTGTTGAAAATTCGTTTTCTTTGTTCAAAGTTATTTTTTTATGAGAATTTTTACTTGAAAACTTAACTATTCCATGTTTGGTTGAAACTTTATCATGTATATTGTATAATTTAAAAATTCAACTATTTTGGTAGAAAATTCATTTATATTGTTGAAAAGTCCTCTTTTTGGGTAGAAAATTAATCTTTTTTGTTGAAAATTCATATATTTTGTTAATAATTGGTCTTTTTGGATAGAAAAAAACTTCATCTTTTCCTATTTAAAAGTCCACTGTTTTCTACAAAATTTGACTTTTTAGCTTAGAAACTTTACTTTTTTCTTGAAAATTAATCTTTCATGGTAGAAAAGTCTTGGTTGAAAATGGACTTTTTTTATGAATATTCAACTTTCTTAGAAAAGTGACTTCAAATATTCAATGGAATTTTAATCTTTTTTGTTTGAAAATTCAACCATTTGATTGAAAATGCATCCTTGTATGCTGAAAATTCAACTATTTGGTTAAAAATGTAACTATTTTGTTAAAAATCTCATTATTTTTGGAAAATTTGACTATTTTGTTAGTCATCATTTATGGTCGCTAATTCAAATATGTTGTTAAAAATTCATCCTTTTGGATTGAAAGTTCATCTTTTATGGTAGAAAAATCATTCTTCTTGGTTGGAACGTAACATTTTTGTACAAAATTCAACTGGCTTCTGTCTACTATTTGGTTAAATCATTAACTTTTTGTTGGAAAACTCGTCTCTTTTACTGGAAAGTTGATATATTTGGTTGTTAATGCAACTGTTTGGTCAAAAATTAATTTTCTTTTTGAAAATTCGCCATTTTGTGTTGAACATCTCTATGTGTAGAAAATAGTGGTGTGCATTGATTTATTCGAATGTTTAATACAAATATAGAAACGCTTGGAAAATAGGATTTTTCAAAATAGAAAAAAAGTGTAATGTACATCAACCCGGTTTAATTTCCTTAAGCTATTGACTATGTGCCGGTGAACGGGTGGCGCCACCGTGGCGTTTAAGAACGGGTTTTGAGCCAGTCAAGCATTCAATTAATTTTACACTGATGACTATCGAAAAAGGGAAACAGTTGGCTGAAACTAATGTAATTAAAGTTCAAGAATTGAAGTCCGACGGCATGTCAGTTAAATGTTTAACAAAGTAGACACATTTTCAACAAACTAATTACATTTTTATCCAAATAATTGAATTTTTATCCTACAAAGATGAATTTGCATCCAACTGGTCGAATTTTCAAACAAAAAATATTGAATATCAACCTGAAACCGTTATATTTTCAACCAAATAATTGAATTTATTAGAAGACAATTGAATTTTTAGGAGCAAAAAATTTGTAACTCAAAAGGACGAATTTTATGTTGAAATATACGAATTTTTAACGAAACAGTTGAATTTTCTACTTAAAAATATGACTTTTTAATAAAATAATTGAATTTTCAACATAATAATTAAATTTTCAACAAAATTATTAAAAATTGTAACCAAATACTTAACTGGTCAACCCACAAAGATGCATTTTCAACCAGATAGTCGAATTTTTAAACAAAAAGTATTAAACTTTGACCAAAAACAGGTAATATTTAAAAAAAAAAAAATATATCTTCAACAAAATAGTTAAATTTTTAACAAAATAGTTCCATTTTCAAAAAAAAATAGTTAAATTTTCAACTGAATAGTTAAATTTTCAACCAAGTATTTATTTATTTATACTTTCAACAAAATATTTGAATTTTTAAGCAAAAAACGAATTTTCAGCAAAGTACATGGCTTTTCAAACTTGTAAAATTGTATGACCCTTTTTTGACACTATTTAATTAAATTATTTTTGATCTATTTTTTTATCACTATTTTTGATCTCCGAAGTGAGTCCGAGGCCTGGAATATTAATTGAGAAATAAATTTTTGTGGATGATTCTGAAACCAATCTATTCAGATTATTTAATTTTCCAATTGGGAAAAAAAAACAATCCAAAATATTTAAATAAATTTCTAAAATTCAAAACATTCTTTTTAGAAAAATTTAAATAAAAAGAAGACTTCCTTCAAGAAAAATTGAGGTAAAAGCAGGGTGTCTAGCGTCCTGGAAATCCTTGAAAACCTGGAAAAATCCTTGAATTTTTCTCTACCTGGAAAAACCCTGGAAAAGTCCTTGAATTTTGATCATGGTCCTGGAATTTGTATTCCCCTGAAGATAAAAAATTTTGTTTTCGAATTTTTTCTCTGCTGAACAGAAAAATACTGGCTAAACCGTTTTTTTTTTTAGGTGCATGTATATAATAATCAGGGTGTCTACTCACCTGGAGAACCCTGAAAATGTTAGGGAATTTTTGTTTAAGTCAAGGAATTTGTTTTTCGAGAGCATGACTAATATTTTGTATAATTCTGATATAAAATTGAATATCAATATTTTTTCATTTTCTTTTCTAGTTAAAAATTCAACTATTTATTTGAAAATTCATGTATTTGGTCGAAAATTCGACGTTATGATTAAAAATTCATCTTTTTAGGTTGAAAATTTAACTATTTGGTTAAAAACTCACATATTTTGTTGAAAATTCAACTCTTTGGCTGAAAATTTAACTATTTTGTTGAAAATTCATTTTGTTTTGCTGAAATATTAACTATTTAATTTTGCGCTGAGAAATTGAAGTATTTGTTGAAAATTCAACTGTTTTTGGTTAATGTTTGATTTTTTTGTTTCAAAAATCGAATATTTGGTTAAAAATTCATTTTTGTAGGTAGGAAATTCAACTATTTTGTTGAACATTTGTCTATTTGTACAGAAAATTCGACATTGTGGATTGATATAATTCAATTTTTTGTTGAAAATAAAAAAATTTAATTAATTTTTCAAACTAGAAAATTTACTTTTCCATTTCTGTTTGAAAATTGAACTTTTTTATTTGTAAATTCAACTATTTGGACGAAAGTTTATCTTTTTTATTCAGAAATTCAAGTATTTCGTGAAAAAATTAATGTATCTTGTTGAAAATTCGTCTTTTTTGGTAGAAAATTAACGATTTTGGTTGAAAATTCAATTACTTGATTGAAAATTAAACCTGACGTACTTGGTCTTCCGAACTGTTGGCGAGAAATCAAGTATCTGCGACGAACATGCAAGCCGTCCCGGTAGTGCTTCATTAATTTGGAGTAGTTTCATGGACGATTGACAAGCTCACATCCTTCGATATCGGGTCCCGAAAGGTTATGCACATGCACAAAAGCATGCTCCTCAAATCTTCTGTTCTGCGAATTCATGTCTTATGCCGTCAAGATTGTCGCGGTATACTGAATCTTGAATGTCATTACAACAGGATTATTCTGGGTACAGTACATGTAGCCGCAAGTTGACAAGGTCCTCTTCTTAAAATGTTCAGGAAACATGAAGAAGTGGGCAAAGGGGCGTTTCTGTACAAAGCTGCCAACAAGGCTGCTGAAACACTCGGCCTTGACTTCAGTATCAGGGGTAATCAAAATGCATCAAATCTTATTCATGTCAAGTACTCACTGTGGAAGGCCCGGATTAGGGAAGCACAGGAGGAAAATTACTGCGAACAGCTCCTTAACAAGAAGATGCATGGCATATTCTACAAAAATCAGGAGTATCAGTCAATCAATCAGCCAAGACATTCATGATTATAGCTGCAGAGCGCTTTATGCACACCACGAGCATCTAGGACACATACTATCTAGTTGTCCATCTTATGCGGAAATGACCTGCATTCAAAAGCACAATGCTGCACTAAGAGTGCTTCATCACCATATCTGCCACTTTTACTTCATCAGCTCAAATATGCACTTGAGGCGTGAAAGAGTTCTTCTGGACTTCGAGAAACGAACCATGTTTGTTTTCGAATTTTTTGAACCAGCTTACAAAAAAGTCAAAGCCAAGGAGAAAGAAAAGAAAGAAAGGTATAAAGACCTTATAAGGGAGTTGCGACGGATATACCGAGAATATTCTGTTAAGCTAATCGTCTTGATCTTCGGCGCACTTGAATGTGCCGAAGTTTCACTGTTTAATAGCCTGGAACGAATCTTTGCGTGTCAAAAAAATACTGAGACACTTGCGGGGAAAATGCAGAACGTGGTCGTCCCTGGGTTACTTGATATCCTTAATGTGCACGAGACTTTTGTCTTATCATCGTATTGAATTCGTCGCAGACTATAACCACCTATCTTATGGTCGTGAGACGTGGTTTGAGCTGAAATTTTACCGTGATTTCGCTGGTAGCGGGTGGATAAATCTTCCGGAAAAAAATGTATTCTTGAACACAAGAGTTCACAAGGATGCACAGAATTATGAATCCATTTCTAAAATTTTCAAATCAATTTAAAATATTTTGAAGCAAATATTTAAATTTTCCACAAAAAACGATCATTTGGAACTATAAAGTTAATTTCTTCAAATGAAATCTTGAATTTTCAACTGTAAAAAGATTAATTTTCGACATGAAGACTATTTTCCATAAAACGAAAAATCAAATTTTCAACAAAATAGTTTGATCTTCCACCAAAGGGGCACATGTTCAACTGAAACGATGAACCATGAACCAAACGATGATTTATTGACAAAGTAGCTCAAATTTCAACCCAATAGGTATGGCTAAATTTTCAGTGACAAAAATAATTTTCAACTAGAAGAAAAGATAGCGAACTAGCTACGATTTCAACCAAATTTTAAAACTTTTTACCAGAATCAGATCTAAAAAAAATAGCTCCACCAAAATCAAAAACAGTTTTAAACCAAAAAAAGTAATCCTGAACTGAACAACGAGTAAGCGCGAAAAAGAAGAGGAAAGGCAGGAAAGCGGGGCAGCTTCGTTAAAACTGGGGAAGAGAAGAGCCAAGGCAAACTTTTTCTACCTCTTTTTCTCTTTTTCAAACAACGATCTCTGATGACACGATAACACTTATTTTAATAAACATGTTTCTCTCGGTAGGAGGCTTTGTATGCAATTCCGTTACACTATGTGATTTATTTAGGATATTTTTTTTTCAGTTGGAAACGGGGATCCAAGTGCTTATTAAAATACTTTTTAGTTAAAAACGGGGATCTAGGAATTTATTAAAACACTTTGAATTTGAAAACGGGGAACCAGGAATTTATCAAAATACTCTGGAGTTGGAAAAGGGGATCCATTAATTTATTCAAATACTTTGCATTCGGAAACGGGGATTCAAGTACTTATTAAAATACTTCGGAGTTGGAAACGGGGATCCAGGTATCTATCAAAGTACTTGGAATTTGGAAGCGGCGATCCAGGAATTTATTAAAACACTTTGGAGTTGGAAACGGGGATCCAGGAATTTATTAAAATACTTCGAATTTGTAAATGGGGATCCAGGAATTTATTAAAATACTTCGGATTTGAAACGGACATCCAGGAACTTATTGAACTACCAAAAAGTTGGAAATGCCAAACCATTGACATGTAACACATATTTGATTAAATTATTGAAAAAAATAATGAGAAAAAAATAGGATAATTTTGAACGAAATATTTAAATTTTCATCCAAATAGTTAAACTTCTCTACCAAAACAGATAACTTAATGACTTTTCAATTCAAAAGGACGACGCTTCTATTTAAAAAGACGAATTGGCAATAAAGCCAAAAAAAGCTTGAATCTCTATCCAAAAGAGAATAATTATAACCGAAGAATTAAATATTAGACAAAAAAAACGCATTTTCAATGCAGAAAGACAAATTTTCAATCTTGAAGACAAATTTTCATCAAAAAATTTTCATTTCTGCCAAGAAAAAAAAAACTTTCCGAAGAATTATTATAATGCTCAATCACGGGATTTAATTCATCCAGGAAGAAAAAGTTTCAACAAGCAGGTTAATATCTGAAAAAATTTTCTTTGAAAAAGGGTTCAATTTTCAACGAAAGAAAAGTCAATTTTCAACCAAATAGCTCATTTTTTTGTAAACAAAATTAATTAAATAACTTTTGAATTCAAATGGACAAAATTTCTATTTAGAGAGACAAATATGCAACAAAACTGTCGTTTTTTTCGGAACGAAAAGTGACTTATTGATAAAATAATTGAAATTCAAACAAAATAATTAAATTTTTAACGAATTAGTAGAATTTCTAGAGGAAACAGGTGAATTCTAAATGCTAGAATTTGTAACGAAAAGAAAAATATTCTAGAAAAATTAAATTTCTTTAACTGAGAGCCAATGAATATTTTCATTTTATTCACGGAAATTTGTTTTCAGCCAAAGAATCTTTTGCTTCAGTGTTCCGGGAGATTCTGTCTCAAGGTAAAATGATAATACACGGGCGAGAAATTAATAAATGAATAAATAATGTGAAGTTGACGAACAATTTTTATCGCACTAAGCCAAAAGATAAAGGCTTTAAGCTTTCTGTGATCTAGGCTCGGGAAGTGGACAACACCACTATTCCAGAATAGTATATATAGAGTCACGAAACATTAGAATATTCATTAGTTCTTGTTTTCTAAATTGCTTTTGAATTTCTTTGGTAATCAGTGTTTTCTACAGTGAAAGAAAATGAAAATCGCTGCTCTGCTCGTGACCGCAGTAGTTGTTCTGAATTCTGTTGGTAAGTAAAGAGTGATTCAATAGTCTGGAGACTAATTTTAGGCACGTGTAAAAGCAGAACTAAAAAAAAAACAAATTCAGTGGCTTATATTGTAGAATTTTATTTTAAATCTATCGAATAGGACTTTTATATCACAGCGAATAGAACTTTATCTTGGATTTTATGCAGCCTACTTGGAACGCTATCCATCACGTGCTGGACGACCGATAAGTCGATTTCTCCCAACTTCCGCTTGATTCTAACCATCAACTGATGGTTGTTCAGTGCTTTTCAACCATTTCCATAAACTCATACATTTATACATTTGGTAGACTGTCATTTTTCGGTACGAATTCAATCTTTTGACTTTTGAGCTATTACAATCTATAATTTTACACTTGAATAATTAGTTTTTTCTCTGCTCGAAAAAAATGATGATCGCTCATACTTTGGTCTCAACCTTGGCAATCGTCCTCAATTATATTGGTGAATATAATCTATATGATTTATTTTGAAAATTATTCTCTCCGCATGCTACCAATAAGTAAATAATAACACGGGAGAAATGGCGTGAATGAATAACAGGTGAATATATTCCTCGAAATAAAATTGATATAGGTACCATATTGACCTCAATATGAAACGCTTTTCCTAAGATCTCAAGTCGAAATATATTACTTTTCAAGAAAATAGTTGAGTTTCAAACCCAAAAAGATTTCGTACAAAAAGAGATAAATTTTCGCCCAAAAAGATAAATCTTCAACAAGAATTAAATTAATTTTATACCAAGAAGTGGTATTAACAACCAAAAAGTTGAACTTTCAAGCATAGCAGGACATCTTTGAACAAAATAGTTGAGCTTTCAACAAAAATATTTGATTTTGAAGCGAAAGATTAATTTTTGACTAAAGTAGTTAAACTTGTACCCAAGATAGATTCATTTTTAACCAAGAAAGCTGACTTTTCTAACATGAAAGATGAATTTTCGATTCGAATAAACGAATTTTCAAGAAATTAGTCCAATTTTCGACCAATAAAAATAAGTTTAACAATACAGTTCAACTTTCAACAAAAAAGTTGAATTTATAACAAAATAGTTAAATTTTTAATTACGCAGATCAATATTTATCCCACCAACAAGACTAGTTTGCCACCAAAAGACGAATTATCAAGCTTCAACATTTTACAAAACAGTTAACTTTTCACCGGAAAAAATGAATTTCCAGCAAGAAAGTCAATTTTCAATTGAGAAAGACCATTTTTTAACCAAACATGGAATCGCTTAAATTTTATTCAGAAAAATTATTTCAAAAATTGGACATTTAACCGATGGAATTTAAAAAAAAATACAAATTTCATATAAACTTCAATTTTATATCCTTCACCAAAAGAATGAATTTTCAACTAAGAAAGAAAAGAAACTTGAAACAAAATACATGAATTTTCTAACAAAACATCGTGCGTTGCTTTGTCAGCAATGTTAATTTTATTTATTTTTCATTTTTAAAAAGCTATAGCTTTGATAATTTGCTTCTTTTCTAAAAAAGACTGTGAGGATACATTGTTCGAGCTTCCGAGTACTATGGATAGCCGTACATAGAATTTTTAAGTCTTGAAAAACATGGTCTGAAAAACTTGGAAAATCCTCTAACTTTTTGAATTTTCATCGAAAATAGCTGTTTAACGACAACGAAAGACGCAAAAGTTAGTCTTCACATGAAACTAATATCTCTCATTATGATGAAAATGTAATAGAAAAGGTATTTCCAACAATGTAGTTAAATTTTTGAAGAAAAAACGTAAATTTGAAAAAAAAAAAATAATTTTCAACAAAGTGGTTAAACTTTCAACCAAGTAATAGAATATTAAAAAAAAAACTTCTAACCAAGTTGAGCGCGCGTAGGGAGCGCGTCAGTCGGATCTCGCGCTTGTAGGCTTCAAGGTATAAATTCTCATCGTAACACTTGCACTTCGTGCTCTATTTCCAACAAACATCTTCAGAAAATACGTATTTATGTTTTTATAGCATTTTTTATCGACAAAACAAAAACTGCTACCAGTCTTCTTTGTATCGAAGTGCATTATATTCAGGCAAACATTTTCAAGTAAAACTTTTACAGAAACCCACCCAAATAATATTTCCTTAGTTTTGCTGGTAAAGCTTTCAAGAAGTTTCTGCGGGCAAATAATTCTCGACCTTTCTTCACAATGTTGCAATTCATTCATGAAGAAAATACAATAAAAAGATTAAATTACTTCTTTCTTGTTGCAGAGTTAAGTTCACAATTCGACTGCTTACCGAATGGCGCCCCTATTTATTTGGTTTAAAATTATACTATACCAGTTGAAGATTCATTATTTTAGTTGAAAATTAATTATTTTGTAACTATTTTAAAATTAATCTTCTTGTTTAAAAATTCATCTTTTTGGTTGAAAATTCAAATATTCCAGTTAAACATCGATCATTTTAGTTGACAATTAATTTTTTTTCGGTTAAAAATGTAACTATACCAGTTGAAGATTCATAATTTTAGTTGAAAATTTATCTTTTTGGTTGAAAATAAAAGTACTTGGTTGAAAGTTAAACTTTTTTTAAAAATTCATCTTTTTGGTTTAAAATCCTTCTATTCCATTTAAAGATTCATCACTTTAGTTGAAAATTCAACTATTTGATTGAAAATTTATAAAATTAATTGAAATATGGTCTTTTTTGGGTAGAAAACTCATTTTATGGGCTGTAAATTCGCCTTTTTGGTTGAAAATTCAACTATACCAGTTAAAGATTCATTATTTTAGTTGAAAATTCATCTTTTTGGTTGAATTTTTTGTTTGTTAAAAATTAATTTTTCAACTGAATATTTAACTATTTGGTTAAAAATTGATATTTTGTAGTTGAAAATTCAACAGTTTCGATGAAAATTTATATATTTCGTTGAAAAATCATATTTTTTTTATAGAAAATTGATCTTTTCGGTTAACAAATTATCTTTTTTAGTTGAAAATTCATCTTGTTTGGTAGAAATTAATCTTCTTGGTTGGAAGTCCATCTTCTTGTTTAAAAATTCATCTTTTTGGTTGAAAAAAAAACCAATTGGTTGAAAGTTTAACTCTTTTTTAAAATTTCATAACTTTGGTTGAAAATTGCCCCCCCCCCCCGACAATGAATTTTTCTTACCTAAAAATGTAACTATTCCATGTTTGTTCGAAAATGTATCTTTTTTAGTTGAAAATTCAATTATTTGGTTGAGAATTTATTTATTTTGTTTAAAAATCGTCTTTTTTGGTAGGATGAAAAATTGTCTTTTTCAATTGAAAATTTGTCTTTTTTGGTAGAAATTAATCTTCTGGGTTGAAAATACAAAGATACCAGTTGAAGATTTATCATTTTAGATTAATATTCATCAGTTTGACTGAAGATTAATTTTTTTAACGAAAAATTTAAATCTTTCATTTTAGGTTTAAAATTAATCTTTTTCAGTTAAAAATTAAACTATTTGGTTAAAACGTGGTCTTTTTTAGTTAGAAATTCATATATTTTGTTGTAAAGTCGTCTTTTCTGGTACAGAATTAATTTTCTTGTTTGAAAATTCATCTTTTTGTTAGAAAATTCCATTATTCCAGTTAAATATTCATCTTTTCAGGTAAAAGTTGATCTATTTGGTTGAAAATAAAACTATTTGGTTGAAATTTAAAATTTTTTGTTAAAAATTCATCTTTTTAGTTTAAAATTCGTCTCTTCCATTTAAAAACTCATAATTTTAGTTCAAAATTCAACTATTTGATTGAAAATTCATGAAACTAGTTGAAAAAAGGCCTTTTTTGGATAGAAAACTCATTTTTTGGGTTGAGAATTCGCCTTTTTGGTTGAAAATTCAATTATACCAGTTAAAAACTCATTATTTTAGTTCAAAATTCATCTTTTTGGTTTGAAATTTTTTTGTGGAAAATTAATTTTTCAACTGAAGATTTAACTTTTTGGTTGTTGAAAATTCAACTGTTTGGTTGAGAATTCATATATTTTGTTGAAAAATCATCTTTTTTTATCGATAATTGATCTTTTTGGTTGAAAAATAATCTTTTTTAGTTGAAAATTCATCTTGTTTGGTAGAAAATTTATCTTTTTGGTTGAAAAATTATCTTTTTTGGCTAAAGATTTATCTTTTTGGTAAAAAAATCAAGTATTCCAGTTAAATATTCATAATTTTATTTGTAAATTTATCTTTTTGGTTAGAAATAAGACCACTTGGTTGAAACTTCTGAATCTCCAGTGTCTTCATAACCGAATTGTTTTGAGTACAGCTTACATGGTTGCAAATGGAAAAGATCCTCTTCTAAAAATGGTCAGGAATCACGAGATGGTTGGCAAAGGAGCGTTCATTCACAAAGCCGCGTAGCAAGCAGCTGAGACCCTTGGCCTGGATTTCAACGTCAGAAGTGAGGAAAGTGCATTACTCCATCCAAGTGCTTCACTTCTGAAAGCCGAAGTGAAGAAAGCAGAATTTGAAAAATTCTATATTTTATTATATAATATTTGTCAGTGCTGATGCTTGACAAGAAAATGCACGGAAATTTTCAGAGGAATGCAGAAAAACAGTGACACTTACCGCGGTCCTACTGGGAGCTGGTGTCATTTTTGAGATGGCAGTTGCTCCCAGTGGGACCCTGCATTGTTTTTTGACGTTATTTTTTTTAATTATATATGTGTCTGTACAGAAAAATTAGAGGAATTGAAGCTTTTAGAAAAGCCTACAAAATTGAAGTCGGGGCCCAAAATCGAGGCACTCACTTCTTTTTATTGCATCTCCCTAAAAGAAATCTTTGCATTGTTCCATGAGAAGTGTCTAAAAGCTTAAAGTCTTTCGAATTCAACGATATGATCAATTTTATTCTAAAAAATATTTGTTAATAGTTAGAGGGTGAACCATCCCACTAAATAGGGTTTTTTGGCCTTTTTTCAAGCATCGACTTTCACCTATTCCCAGAAACCGGTCGACGCTAGGAATAATCTAAAAAAATTTGAAGATATTCTTGCACCATCGTTTGATGCAATACATTTTTCAAAATGCTGAAATATTGAATAACGCTAGTTTACAGACATTTTGTACATTTAGTGCCGTTATATTTTCCTGATGCATTTTGACCTGCTAAGCTTTAAAATCGCATACAACAAATTTTCATTGATTGCTTTTCTGAATATGAATCGAAAATTAAACAAAAATTCTGATGATACCTTCATTCTGTGAAACATATCTCAAGTTAGAAACGACTAATCTGGTTGCAAAGGTATCAAGGTAAAGACAATCAAATATGCAACAAATATTAGTGCAGTTTTCCTCATGAATTTAATAGTTGAAGTGTAATGAATCGAACTATTCAAAAAGTGATTGTTTGAGACGAAAATAAACATACAAAAATTCTCGAAAACCAATCCATAACAATTTTTTCAATTGCGATTTTCAAGTTTAGCAGGTCAAACTCCATTGGAAAAATATAGCGTCAATAAATGTACAAAAACTTTTCTCTAATACATTCACATCATAATAGGAAGGTATTGTTATGATGCAAAAACTTACTATCGCGGATTTCGTCTAATCTCTACGTTTTAAAACGCCCTGAAACCAAAAAAACTAGTTTTACTATGGTATGTGTCTGTCTGTCGTCGCCGTTGTCGTTGTTGTCGTATGTATACCGGATAACATTTAAGAGACTAGTCGGATTATATTTTGCTCTGGCACACACTTTTAGAGACCAAAAGCAAAGATTAAGTTAACGACCCAGCTATTTTAGATGAAAATTCAAAAAGTTAGACATTTTTCCGAAAATTTTGAGATTTTTTTTCCAAATTTGAAAATTTTATATACAGCAATTTTGTCGTACTCAAAAACTTGAACCATATATCCTTGGGAATTTTTTCCATTGAAAGAAAATTATAGGATTTATAGCATTTTCAAAATTAAAAACATAAATAGATACGAAAATAAACATTTAAGACCAAACAAATTAGAATATGAGAAAAAATATCAGAGAAGAAATATCATGCTTTTTGAAAGCTCATCAAAATATTCATAACGACTTTTGGAATTTTCGTGAAAAATCGCAAATTCTAATTTTGATAGCACAAAAAAATTATGAAACATCAAAAATTAAATTTTCGGACAACCTATAACAAGCTACGAAAAAAGTAATAGGCAATTTTTTTAACTGAAAATATAACTATTACATTTTTTATTGAAAATTTATCTTCTTTTGTCGAAAATTCAACTATTTTCTTCCAAATTCATTTATTTTGTTTAAAATTCGTCTTTTTTGGTCGAAAATTCAACTATTTGGTTAAAAAATAACTTTTTTATTTAAGATTCATTTTTATAGTTGAAAATTATTTTTTTTTTGTTTTAAATGTAACTATCTTGTTGCAATTCCAACTTTTTGGGTAGAATATTAGTCTTCTTGGTGAAAAATTCATCTTTTTGGTTGAAAATTGGACTATTTTTAGTTGAAAATTTGTCTTTTTTATTTGAAAATTCATCTTTTTGGTTAAAGATTCATAATTTTAGTTGAAAATTTATTTCTTTGAACAAAAATTTAACTATTTTGTTGAACATTTGTCATCTTTGTTTAAATTCAAGAGTTTATGGTTTCAAATTAAAATTTTTTGGTTGATTCATCATTTTAATTAAAAACCCTTTTTTCTTTGGTTGCAAATTGAACTATTTTTATGAAAATTCATTTTTAATTTGTTGAAAATTAATTTTTTACCTAAAAATCTAACTATTCCATTTTTTATTCAAAATTTATCTTCTTTAGTCGAAAATTCAACTATTTTCTTCCAAATTCATTAATTTTGTTGGAAATGCGTCTTTTTTGGTCGCAAATGAACCTTTAGGGATGCAAATTGATCTTTTTGTTCGGAAATTAAACTATTTGCTTCAAAATTCATATTTTCGTATAGAAGATTCATCTTTATAGTTGAAAAATCATTTCTTAGGTTAAAAATGTAAATATTTTGTTGAAAATGTATCTTTTGTGGTAGAATATTAATGTTATTTGTTGAAAATTCAACTATTTGGTTAAATATTAACTGTTTTGTAGAAAAATCATCTTTTTGGGTAAAAAATTAATATTTATGGTTGAAAATTTATCTTTTTGGTCAAAAATTCAACAATTTCGTTTAAAATTCGTCTTTTTTGGTAGAAAATTAATCTTTATGGTTGTAAATTCATCTTTTTGGTCGAAAATTCAATTATTTGGTTTAAAAGTAATTTTTTTATTGAAAATTCATCTTTATAGTTGAAAATTATTTTTTTTGTTATAAATGTAACTATTTTGTTACAAATCCAACTTTTTGGGTAGAATATTAGTCTTCTTGGTGAAAAATTAATCTTTTTGGTTGAAAATTTAACTATTTTTTAGTTGAAAATTTGTCTTTTATGGTTGAAAATTCATCTTTTGGGTTAAAGATTCATCATTTTAGTTGAAAATTTATTTCTTTGGATAAAAATTTAACTATTTTGTTGAAAATTTATCATCTTTGTTTAAATTCAACAGTTTTTGGTTTCAAATTCAAATCTTTTGGTTAATTCATCATTTTAATTGAAACGCCTTTTTTCTTTGATTGCAAATTTAACTATTTTGTTGAAAATTCATTTTTAATTTGTTGAAAATTCATTTTTTTCCCTAAAAATCGAACTATTCCATTTTTGGTTGAAAATTAATTTCCTTTGTTAAAAATGTAACTATTTTGTTCAAAATTCATTTTTTTTTTGTTAAAAATCATTTTTTAAGTGAAAATATAACTATTCCATTTTTGATTGAAAATGTATCTTCTTTAGTCGAAAATTCCACTATTGATAATAGATTTAATACTTTCACGATGATTCATGATGATAAATTTAAATTTAAAGCTTTTTCGGGTTTATTTTGTTTAAAATTCGTATTTTTTGGTCGAAAATTCAACTATTTGGTTCAAAAGTAACTTTTTTATTGAAGATTCATCTTTATACTTGAAAATTTTTTTTTTTTTGTTATAAATGTAACTATTTTGTTGCAAATTCAACTTTTTGGGTAGAATATTAGTCTTCTTGGTGAAAAATTAATCTTTTTGGTTGAAAATTTAACTATTTTTTAGTTTAATTATGGTCTGTTGTATGGGGGGGGGGGGTATTTTTACCCGATTACGTATCATTTTTAAATTATGAATTTTCTGCATCATAACATTTGTGCATCAAAATTTCTAAATAGATAATTTTACTTCATCATCAAATTTATTTATAAATGTTCCTACACATATTGATATAGAAGAGAAAATTCAAATTGTAAATGATTGTTCAATAATGGGAAATAATAACATTTTGCTATCATACTATAATTTGCAAACTTTCCGAAGTTTTCAAAGAGATAAGAAATATGTAATTATGGGCAAAAACTGATTTTGACGAATTAAAAAAAAAAAAAATTAGAAGCTTCTTATTAATTATGAAAGATTTGAAGAGATAAAATTTTTTTCAAGATTACTGGAAAAATTTCAAACTTTTCGGTTTTATTTAAAAAGAATAATAATTAGGTTTCGAAGATTTCAACATGAGTGGAAAAGAATATGGAAGATTTTGAGACAAATGTTTTTAATTTTTCAGGATTTAGAAAGTTTTTAGGTAAACTGAATTTTGCAGGCTATCAAGAGAATGAATGTTTTTAAAATTCATAGGAAAATTTTAAAAGATTGTTTTGCTATGAATTCTAAAAGAAAATTGAAGAAGATTACAAAATTTTGTGTATTATTTTCTGATATTTTTAAAAAGAGCGCAAAAGATTTTGAAGCAACATTTTTGCAATTTTTGTCATAGGAAATAATTTTAGAAAAAATTTGGGTAAGTTTAAGAGATATTCAGAAGAATTAAAAGGATTTAAAAATGAATAAAACTTGCCAGAGGTTGGAAGAATTTTCTAAGGTTTGACGAAAATGAAAAAAAAAATTTTTACGTTCATAGGAGAAATTAAAAGGAATTTTATTTTGAGAAATTAATTTAAAAAGATTATTTAGAAAGATTTGAAAACATGTAAAAATATTTCTGAAATTGTCAAAGAAGAATCTGTAAGATTTTAGGTCAAATTTTTCAATTGTGTAGAATAAAAAAGAATTGCAGGAAAAATTTGAATAATTTTTAAAGAGTAGAAGGCGACAAGGTCTCAAAAGATTCAAAAAAGAATTTTCTTAAGATTCATCTGAAAATTTCGAATAATTTTTTACTTCAAAAAATGAACTGTAAGAGAAAACTAAAAAAGGGGTTTAAACATTTCAAATGATTTCCTAAGAATTCGAAAAAAAGTGTAGAAGATTTCAAAGCAAAATGTTTCAATTTGGCAAGAATAAAAAATAAAATAAAAATTGAGTAAATTCAAGAAATATTTAAAAGAATTGAAGAGATTAAAAAAGAATTTTAACCTTTAAAAGATTTTTAGAAGCTTAGATTTTAAAATATTTAAAAAAAAATTTTAAAAGCTTTAAAAGAAATTGAAAAGGTTGTAAGGTAATAAACGAATTGTCTTGAAATTTCTAGGGAAATTTAGAAGATTATAAGGCAATTTCGTTCATCGTGTTTGGTAATTATTCGAACAATTTTCATTTTTTTTTAGAATTTTTTCTCCTTAAAATCGTAAAAAGTTATTATTTTCTGGAAATAATTACACAATTAAAGAATATTGAAAGCAATATTTTTTTTGTAGGATACTCAGCAATTTTTTGAACAATCATAATTTGTTTAAACAGCGTTTATTTGTCTGAACGATTTTTCTCTCTGTAAATCGTAAAAAGTTACTTTTTTTTGCAATTAATGACACAATTCACGAATGTTAAGAGTAATATTTTTTTGTCTAAGATCTTTTGCAGTTATTTAAATAACACATAATCATTCACTTGCGCCTGTTCATAGGGAAAATCTATACTTTTCTTGCCTTCCCAATGCATAACCGCAAGTGAATAATAATAATAATAATTATTATTATATCATTAAGCCGTTTCCCTTTCGGGGTAGGCGTGAATTGCTCGGTGGCAAAGTAGTGATGTGTGGATATTAGTCAATGTTTAACAATTTGAATGAGTTTTTGAAGATTTTCGGAAGATAGGATATTTTTCAAAATTTCAAAAAAATTTTCAATAGATTTCAATAATTGCAAAGGATTTTAAAAATTGAAGATTCAAAATATTTCAGGGGATTTTAAGAGATTGCAATGATCAGATTTTATTAATTTAAAAGGATTTTTAAGATTTCAGAATGTTCTTCAAAGTTCCAAGGATTTTTCTAGGGCTTTGAAAAGTTTCTAGAAATTTAATAAGATTTCAAAGGATTTCAAATATTTGAGAGAATTTTAAAAGATTCCTAGACATTTGCAAGAGATTTAATAATTTTCAAGTAATTTCGAAATATTTAAATTATATCAATCAATGTTTAAAAATTTGCATGGGGTTTTGAAGATTTGTGGAAGATCATAGGATATTTTTGAAAATTTCAAAAAAATTTTCAATAGATTTCAATAATTGCAAAGGATTTCAAAAATTGAAGATTCAAGATATTTCAGAAGATTTTAAGAGATTGCAATGAATTTTTAATAGATTTTAATAATTTAAAATGATTTTGAAGATTTAAGAATATTCTTTAAATTTCCAAGGATTTTTCTAGGGCTTTGAAAAGTTACTAGAAATTTAATAAGATTTCAAAGGATTTCAAATATTTTAGAGCAGTTTAAAAGATTCCTAGTCATTTTCAAGAGATTTTACTATTTTTAAGAAATTTCGAAATATTTAAATTATATCAATCAATGTTTGAAAATTTGTATGGGGTTTTAAAGAATTTTCAGAAGATTATAAGATATTTTAAAAAATTCTAAGGAATTTTGAATAAATTTTAATAATTTGAAGGGATTTCAAAAGATGTCAAAGATTTGATGATTTTTTTTAAATTTTCAAAGAATTTTCAAGAATTTCAAACTTATTCAAGGGATTTCCAAGGATTTTTATTATTTTAAGGGATTTGAAAAAATTCTGCTGTTGTAAAGAATTTCCTATAATTTCGGAAGATATGTGGTATGGAACGTTTTTAAATTTCCTATAGGGTTTAAAATTTTTTTAAATTTTGAATAGATTTTTTTCGGGTTTTTGAAGATTTTAATGATTTGAAAGGATATTCAGGTAATTTTAATAAATTTTTCAGAATTTCGGAAATGTAATATTCAATAAAATTTCACCGGATTTTATAATATTTTAATGGATTTCAAAAAATCTATTCATAAGAACTAAGGGATTTTGTAGGATTTCAAAGATTTAAAGAGTTTTTGAAATATTTTTTTGCAATTAATTTTAAATCATTTGGAATTCACCCTGAATTCCTATTAATTCGTCAAGAATTTTTTCCCATTATTTTTAATTTTTCGGAATTTCCTTGAAACTTTTTAATTCCTTTCAATTCAGCTAAATTCCACCAAAATCTTTTGAAATAATTTGAAAATGTTTTGGAATTTTTAAAATTTTCCATTTTTAAATCAGAATAGAGAACAGGAGAAAATTAATTATATTATATTATATTATCCCAATTCACATAAAAAAAAATTCGGAATTAAAAAAAGGCTTCTAAATTAAATCAAATTGTTTTCTCGATTTTTTTTTTTTTTTTGAAAAATTAAGTTGAAAAAAAAACAAGTTGTAATTATTTCAAAATCATATATTGAATATCGAAATTTTTCTACATGGAATGACTAAATCATCCAAAAATTATTTTTCTATTTAATTATTTTTTTCGATCTCATCCATCACATTTCTGAAATTATTTTCGACATTTTGATTTATATTATTTAATACCACACAAAAAAAAAGAAATATTTTGAAAAAATACATTTTTTCCTCATTCTGAGTGGAAAGCTGAAAAAAAAGAGAAAAAAAAATATTTTCCTTCGAGCCGGATTTGAACCAGCGACCTATGGATGTCTACTTTTTCAATTCCAACTACAGTCCAAATATCATATTCTATTCTAGGAAGATAATATATTTTTTTATTGAGCCACTGTTCTGTTTGAAAATTCTGATTAAAAGTAACATTTTTCGTTTAAGAAACTTCACACATACTTCTATTTTTGAATATAATTGGTAAACATTATGAAAAAATGAATAACTTTCATAGAAGAATAAATTAGGTATTTTCACTTAATCATCAGCTAATTTCACTTCGTTGAGTGCTGTGGGGAAAACAATGGACCAAATGCATGGGACAAAACTTTAGTTTTGTAATATCTTTGTAATGAATGATAATCATTATTATTTTATTATTTCACTAAATAGTTCTTAAAAAATAAAAACTATTTTTCAAATACACTTATATAAAAAAAATGAGTTTTTACGAAGATATTAGCAAAATACCGCAAAAATGGACCGAATCCCATGCATTTAGTCCATTGTTTTCCCCTCAGCACTGAATAAAGTGAAGTTAGCTGGTTGTTGAAGTGAAAATACTTAATGTAGGGTTGAAGATTCAACTATTTTGTAGATCATTCGTCCTTTTGGATTGAAAATTTCTTAATTTGGTTGACATATTTTTTTCTTGATTGACTGAAAAACCTTTTTAGTTGAAAATTCGTCTTTTTTGTTTGAATTTCCAATCTTTTTTTGTTAAAAATGTTACTACTTGGTTGAAAATTGAAATACATTCTTTATTATTCGTTTTATTAGTTGGAGATACTTTTCTTTGGTTGAAAATTGAACTATCCTGTTGAAAATTCGTTTTTTTTTTACTTAATTTTTTTACTGAAAATATAACTATTTTATTTCTGGTTCTAAATTAGAAATTTCATTTAAAAATTAAACAAATTTGTTGAAAATTCGTCTTTCTTGGCTGAAAATACATTTCTTTGGATGAAAATTTAACTACTTAATTAAAAGATAAAATACATTCCTAAACATTCATTTTATTAGTTGGAGATTATTCTCATTGGTTGAAAATTTACCTATTCTGTTGAAAATTCGTATTTTATTGTTAAAGGTAACTTTTTTACATGAAAATTTAAATATTTTATTTTTGTTTTAAAATTGATTTTTATTCGCCTTTTTAGTTTAATTAAATGGCTTTTAATTAAAAATTATACTTCTTTCTTTTTGTTGAAAATACATTTTTTTTTGTTTTTTTTGAAAATGAATTAACGGAAAATTTAATTATTTCATTTTTGCTTGAAAATTTATCATTTTTAGTTGAAAAATCAACTATTTGGTTGAAAGTTGAATTACTTTATTAAAAATGAATTTTTTGTTGTTGAAAATTGAACTATTGTGTGAAAATTCATTTTTTAGTACTATTCCCTTTTTGTTTGAAAATTTATCATTTTTAGTTAAAAAATCAACTATTTGCTTTAAGTTGAACGACTTTATGAAAAATTCATTTTTTTAAATTAAAAATTGAATTATTTTTTTGAAAATTCGTCTTTTTGGTCAATAATTATTCTTCTTAGATGAAAATTAATCATCTTTGTTAAAAATTCGACTACATTTTGTTAAAAATTCGTTTTTCTCTTCTAAAGAATTAATTTTTTATTTGAAAACTTAAATATTCCATTCTTGGTTTAAAATGGATCTTTTTTGTTTGAAAATTCAACTAATTGGTTGAAAGTTCCTGTATTTTATTAAAAATTCTACTTTTTTGGTAGAAAATTAATCTTCTTGGTCAATAAAAATTAATCATTTTAGTTGTAAATTCATTCCTTGGTTTTAAACTTTACTTTTTTTTTTTACTTGAAAATTGATCTTTTTTTTTGTTGAAAGTTCTTGTAGTTTGTTAAAAAAATTCCATTTATTGGTGGGGAAATTCTTCTTCTTCGAAATTTCATCTTTTTAGTTGAAAAATCAACTATTTGGTTGAAAGTTGAATTACTTTATTAAAAATGAATTTTTTGTTGTTGAAAATTAATTTACATTTTTCAAATTTGAAATTCTACTTATTCTAATTTTTCGTTTCGAATAAAAAGGATTTGAAATTTGAATTGGTTAACTTATGAAAATTATTTTTATTCTAATTGTCAAATCAGTTGACTGATTTCAATTTTCAAATTTTAACTTCTTTTTCTTCTGATGTTCATATCAGTTAACTGATTGAAATCGTTTAATTTTAAATTATTTTTATTCCAACTTTTAAATTAACAAAAATAACAAAAGAATTTGAAAATTAAAAAATGTTAATCAGTCAATTGATTCAAATTTACAAATTTCAAATTCAGTTATTCTAATTTTCCATTTTCAATAAAAATAATTTGAAATATTCTTTTCATTCTAATTTTCAAATCATTTAACGGATTTAAATTTTCAAATTTTAAATTCTTTTTTTCTAATTTTGAAATTAACAAAACTTAACAAAAATTAAAAAAAGATTTGAATCAGTGAACTAATTTACATTTTTCAAATTTGAAATTCTACTTATTCTAATTTTTCATTTCGAATAAAAAGGATTTGAAATTTGAATTGATTAACTGTTGAAAATTCTTTTTATTCTAATTGTCAAATCAGTTAACTAATTTTTATTTTCACATTTTGATTTCTTTTTGTTCTAATTTTCATATCACTTAACTATTTAAAATTGTTTGATTTCAAATTAATTTTATTCCAACTTTTAAATTAACAAAAATTAACAAAAGAATTTGAAAATTTTAATCAGTCAACTGATTCACAATTTCCATTTTGAATGAAAAGAATCTGAAAGATGAATTTGTTAACTGATGAAAATAGGTTTTATTCTAATTTCCGAATAAGGTAACTGATTCAAATTTTCAAATTTCAAATTCTCTTTCTTCTAATTTTCAAATTATCCAAAATTGACAAAAAATGTTTTCCAATCAGTGAGCTGATTCGAATTTTCAAATTTCAAATTATTTTTATTCTAATTATAAAATCAGTTAATTAATTTCAATTTTCAAATTTAAAATTCTTTTTGTTCAAATTTTAAAATCAGTTAACTGATTAAAGTTTGTTAATTTCAAATTTTTTTAATTTTAATTTTCAAATAACCAACAATTAACAAAAGAATCTGAAATTTGAAAAATGTAAATTAGACAACTGATTAAAATTTTTACAAATTTCGAATTCTATTTATTCAAATTTCCCATTTTTAATAAAATTAATTTGAAATTTGAATCAGTTAACTGATTAAAATTGTTTTAATTCTAATTTTCAAATCAGTTGACTGATTCAAATTTTCAAATTCTTTTTATTCTAATTTTTTAACTTAACAAAAATTAACAAAAGAATTTGAAATTTGAGAAATGTAAATCAGTGAACTGATTTAAATTTTCAAATTTTATATTCTTTTTATTCAAATGTTCAAATTAACAAAAATTACCAAAAGAATTTGAAATTTGAAAAATGTAAATCAGTCAATTGATTCAATTTTACCAACTTCCAATTGTATTTACTCTTATTTTCTATTTTGAATAAAAAGAATTTGAACTTTGAATTGGTTAACTGACGAATATTCTTCTTTTCCTAATTTTAAATCTAAAATTCTTTTTATTTTCATTTTCAAATTAACAAAAATTAACAGAAGAATTTGAAATTTGACAAATGTAAATCAGTCAACTGATTCAAATTTACAAATTTCGAATTGTATTTATTCTAATTGCCCATTTTCAATCAAAAGAATTTGAAATTTGAATCAGTTAACTAATTAAAATTCTTTTAATTCTAATTTTCAAATCAGTTAACTGATTCGAATTTTCAAATTCTGTTTATTCTAATTTTTTAACTTAACAAAAATTGAAAAAGGATTTGAATCAGTGAACTAATTTACATTTTTCAAATTTGAAATTCTACTTATTCTAATTTTTCGTTTCGAATAAAAAGGATTTGAAATTTGTCATAAAAATTTGATAATTCCATAAAAACTTCAAAATTTTGACATTTTATAAAAAGTTTGAATTTCATAACATTTTTGAAATTCAACAGAAATCTTGTGAATTTTTTGGAAATTTTGAAGATTTTAGGAATTGCAAAATCTTTCAAAATAGTTAGGATATATTTAAAATTTTGAGATGAATTATTTTTTATTATTTTTGAAATTTTATAGCAGTTCCAAAAACTTCTAAAATTTCTAATATTCTTACATTTTTGGCAATTTAGGAATTACTTACCGCTTTTATATTTGAAAAAACAAAAAATTTTTGAAATTTCAAAATTTTCTTGAATTTAATACATTTTTTAAAATCTTATTAGTTCATATGAACATAAAATTAAAGTTTACAAAATTCCCTTTAGAATTTTTTAAATATTCAAGCTTTAAGGATTTAAAAAAATTATTTTACTTTCGAACTGTTATGACATTTCAAAAATCATATAAAATTTCTAATATTTTTGAGATTTCGATAATTTAGGAATTACCGAACATTTTCAAATTTTCAAAAATCGAAGAATGTTGGAAACTTTATTTTTAGTTCAATATGAATTTAGATTTTTTTTTAATTCACAGTTAATTTTTCATTAACCAAAACTTTCAAAATGCTTGAAAGAATTGAAAAGTTTTCAAATTTCCTTTTTTTAAATTTTCAATTATTTTTAATCTTTGCAAAATTTTTAAAATTTAAAAAATTTCAAAAATCGAGGAATTTTAGAAACTATTTTTATTTTTATATAAACTCATTAAATTGTAAAATTTCTAAAGTTCTTTGAAATAAAAAAAAAATTGTTAAAGCACTAAAAATTTTATGAAGTTTTCAATTTTTTTAAGATTTTGAAAATTGTTACTGAAAAATTTTTGGTTAACTTTTTGTAGTTTAGTATTCTAGTAGAAAGTCTCCCCTCCCCCCTCGCCTCATGACACATACGATATTTTTGATTGAAGATGCATGATTTTGAAACTTTCTTTTTATTTTAATACGTACTTAGGACATTTGTAGTAAACTTTTAATTAAAAAAATTTTTTAGGTTACATTTTTACATTTTTCAAATTTTGAAGTTTGTGAAATTCTCAAAACTTTACCAAGTCTTTTTTTGCAGATGCGAAAAATTTTGCAAATTTTGAAGATTTTAGGAATTTCGAAACCTTCGAACATTTTTAAAATTTGAAAAATTGAAGTACCCGGGACACTTTATTTTATTTTTATATAAATTGGAAACATTAAAAAAAATTGTATAGAACATTTTTTACCGAGCAAAATTATTTTTAATTTTTATTACCTGAGAAAATGTTACAACGTAAAGTCTTTCTGAATATCACAAATGTTGTAAATAGATAGTTATTTCGTTACTCTCAAACCATTTTTGAATTTTTTGGTTGTATTAGAAAAAAGGCGGTTAAGGCTATCAGAATCTCAAAATATATCTTCGTAGAAAATTTTGTATCGCAAATCGGTAAAATACGTATTGCCTGAATTCCTCTAAATCCAAAATATTTATTTCCTCCTCAAGAGATTTTGCACATTAAGTGTAGAACGTGCCTAGTTTGTAATGGATTTGGTCCGTTTGATTTTTTAAAATTACAATAATATTTTATTTCTTTCAGATAATTGAATGCCTCGTGGGAACCTCACGGAGAAGGTTCATCCATTCTAAATTATGATGCGTATACTCCTCGTCCACCTAGAGGACATAGAGCTCAATCAGGTCACTCTTGTTCATTTTTAGAGAGTAGGTGCAAACTTATCTTCCAAATTTCTCCCTTTGGGTTCTAGGTAAACCAAAAACTCACGCTCTATTTATTTACTTGTAAAGGCATGATTGTTACCTCTAGTTGGATGCTTAGATCCCAAAACTACTTCAGTACCGGCTTGATAACTTTCTACATATATCACGCATTTTAGTACTATTTTCTATTGACGCCTTGATTTTTAAATCATATTTTATAATTAAATAAATCATTTTCTTGATGGAAAATTACAAAGTCTCTTGATCCAAATATTTGAAATAGATGAATATTTAACCAAATAGTTAAATTTTCAACAAAAAAGATGAATTTTGAACAAAAATGTTGAATCCTCAACGAATTGTTAATGAAAAAAATGTCACCATAAAAAACCGCTTTTTCAAATATTATGCATTACCATAGTGAAAAAAGTTTAACTGTAATAAACCGTATTTTCAAATATTATGCATTACCATAGCTTCTTTACTCTTCATTAAAATATATCGATATTATAGGTCAATCGATTCGTCTCGAGCCAAGGAATCTTTTATGTTCTTGTAACAACTTTGAATTATGTTAATGAAAAAATTTTTACTATAAAAAAATGATTTTCAAAATATATAAATGACAATAACTTCCCTGCTCTTCAATAAAATGTATTTGATATTGTAGGTCAATCGATTCGTCTCAAACCAAGGAATTTTTTATATTCTTGCATCAACTTTAAATGATGATAATAAAGAAAGTTTTACTATAACAAACCGATTTTTAAAATATTATTAAGTACTAAAAAAAACGCAATAAATATTTTTAGAAATCCTTCAGTCAGTTTCAATATATTAGTGGTGAAAATAAGCCCTCCAAATTTGATCCATTTATCTGCAAAAGCTTTCAAGTTATCGTGTTCACAAAAAAGTGTGACATTCACACACACACACACACACATCACACGCAAATCCGCACACACATGCGGACTGTGGCTTAGGACATTGCATTAAATATTTTTAAACTGAGGAATGTTTAATTATATGAATTTAAATTTGTTGGAATATCTTACCTTTACAAAGCTTCCTCGATGAGGAAGCAAAAAACAAACGAACATAATCGAAAATTCAATGATATGATAAAAAATTTAACTATTTGGCCGAAAGTTGAACTACTTTATTCAAATTTTTTTTTTTATATGAAAATTCATAATTTTAATTGAAAATTCAATTCTTTGGTCGTAAATTTAGGTATTCCATTTTTGATTGAAAATTGATCTTTTTTATTTGAAAATTCAACTATTTGGTTTAAAATTTATGCATTTTTGTGAAAATTCTTCTTTTTTTGGTAAAAAACTAATCCTCTTGGATGAAAATCAACTTTTTTGTTGAAAATTAATGTTTTCAACTGAAAATTTAACTATTCCATTTTTGGTAAAAAAATTGATCTTTTTTAGTTGCAAATTCAACTATTTGGTTGAAAATCCCTCTCTTTTAGCAGAAAATTATTCCTCTTATTTTATTCAAAATTCCAATTTAGGAATTCCATTTTTGATAGAAAATTTATGTTTAAAATTTTTAATTTTAAAACGGTTTAAAATTCATGTATTTTTGTGAAAATTCGTCTTTTTTGTTAGAAAACTAATCTTCTTGGATGCAAATCAACTTTTTTGGTAAAAAATTTATCTTTTTTAGTTGCAAATTCAACTATTTGGTTCAAAATCCCTCTCTTTTTGTAGAAAATTATTCCTCTTGGTTTAAAATTCAACTATTTGGCCGAAAGTTGAACTATTTTATTCAAAAATTATTTTTTTTCTATTTGAAGATTCATAATTTTAGTTCAAAGTTCATTTCTTTGATCGAAAATTTAGGTATTCCATTTTTGATAGAAAATTGATCTTTTTTAGTTGAAAATTCAACTGTTTGGTTTAAAATTTATGTATTTTTGTAAAATTCGTCTTTTTTGGTAGAAAACTAATCCTCTTGGATGAAAATCAACTTTTTTTGTTGAAAATTAATTTTTCCAACTGAAAATTTAACTATTCCATCTTTGGTAGCAAATTTATCTTTTTCAGTTGCAAATTCAACTATTTGGTTAAAAATCCCTCTTTTTTGGCAGAAACTTATGCCAAATGAATAGTGAAATTTTCAGCCAAAGAGATGATTTTTTTCCTTCAATGATGAATCTTTAACTGGAATAGTTAAATTTTCAGTAAACAAATTAAATTTCTGACAAAAAAACACGATCTTTTTCAAAAGAATTAAATTTGGAACCACAGAGATACAAAAATTAAGTTTTAACGAAATAGTTCAACTTTTTACCAATTATTTGAATTTTCAACCTAAGTATTAATTTGTAAGAAAAATTTTCAATTTTCAACAAAATATGTGAACCAAAAAAATAAATTTTTAATTTAATAGTTGAATTTTTAAATAAATAGTGAAATTTTGAACCAAAAATGATTTTTTTAACCAAATAAATGAATTTTCAACTAAAAAAATAAAATTTCAAATTAACAGTTGAATTTTCAAATAAATAGTGAAAATTTTAATCAAGGAGATAAATTTTTTTTGTACCTAAATGAAAAATAACGATCTTTTGACAAAAGAATGAAATTTTCAACCAGATATTTGAATTTTCAAATCAAATTAATTTTTTAACAATTCAATTTCGTACGAACAAAAAACAAATTTGCAAAAAAATTGGTTGAATTTCTATCTAAAAAAATAAATTTTTAAATTATTAGTTGAATTTTCAAATCAATAGTGAAATTTTGAACCAACAGATGAATTTTTGAACCAAATAGTTGAATTTTCACAAAAAAAAATTACTTTTCAACTTAATAGTTGAATTTTCAAATAAATAGTGAAATTTTCAACCAAAAAGATGATTTTTTTTACTTCAATGATGAATCTTTAACTGGAATAGTAAAATTTTCAGGAAAAAAATTAATTTTCTGACAAAAACCAACGATTTTTTTACAAAAGAATTTAATTTTGAATCAGAAATTTTAATTTTCAATCCAAATTAATTTCTTTCGAATTTAATTTCTTACCAAGAAAAAACGAATTTACAAAAAAATAGTTGAATTTTCAATCACAGAGATAAAAAAATTAAGTTTTAACGAAGTAGTTCAACTTTCATCCAATTATTTGAATTTTCTACCCAAAGTATTAATTTGCAAGAAAATTGTTCAATTTTCAACAAAATATAAGAACCAAAAAAATAAATGTTTAATTTAATGGTTGAATTTTCAAATTAATAGTGAAATTTAGAACCAAAAGATGAATCTTTGAACCAAATAGTTGAATTTTCACAAAAAAAAATAAATTTTCAACCTAATAGTTGGATTTTAAAATAAATAGTAAATTTTTCAACCAAAGAGTTTATTTTATTACATACCTGATAAATCTTCAACTGGAATAGAAATATTTTCAATAAAAAAAATTAATTTTCTGACAAAAAACAACGATCTTTTTACAAAAGAATGAAACTTTCAACCAGAGATTTAAATTTTTAATTCAAATTGATTTTTAAGAAATTCGTTCAATTTTCAACAAAATATGTGAGCCAAAAAAGTAAATTTTTAATTCAATTCCTGTATTTTCAAATACATAGTGAAATTTTCAATCAAGGAGATAAATATTTTTGTACTAAAATGAAGAATCTTCAACTGGAATAGTTACATTTTCAGTAAAAAAATTAATTTTCTGACAAAAAACAACGATCTTTTTACAAAAGAATGAAATTTTCAACCAGAGATTTGAATTTTCAATTCAAATTGATTTGTAAGAAATTCGTTCAATTTTCAACAAAATATGTGAACCAAAAAAATCAATTTTTAATTTAATTCTTGAATTTTCAAATAAATAGTGCATTTTTGAACCCAAATTTAATTTTTTAAACAAATAGTTGAATTATCAAATATTTTCGACTCAAAAAAATAAATTTTCAACTTAACAGTATTTTCAAATGAATAGTCAAATTTTTAATCAAGGAGATACATTTTTTTTTTTGTACTAAAATAAAGAATCTTCAACTGGAATAGTTAAATTTTCAGTAAACAAAATTTATTTTATTTTGTTAAAAACGTATTTCTCTAACTTAAAATTAAACTATTCTATTCTTTGTTGAAAATTTATGTTTTACTAGTTAAAAATTCATCTACATATTTTGTTTAAAAATTGTCATTTTTTAGTAAAAAAAAAAAACAATTTTTTCGTTGGAAATTAGTTTTTTATTTAAATAAAATTGTTTAAATAAAAATTTAACTATTCCATTTTTCGTTTAAATTTTTGTTTATAGATTTGTAATTTTTTGGTTGGAAATTGAACTATTTCGTTGAAAATTTATTTTATTTGGTTAAAAACGTATTTCTCTTACTTAAAATTAAACTATTCTATTGTTTGTTGGAAATTTAATTTTTATTAGTTAAAAATTCATCTACATATTTTGTTTAAAAATTGTCCTTTTTTGGTAGAAAATTAACCTTTTTGGTTGAAAATTCATGTATTTTATTAAAAATTTGTCATTTTTGAGTAGAAAAACAATTTTTTGGTTGGAAATTAGTTTTTTATCTAAATAAAATTGTTTAACTAAAAATTTAACTATTCAATTTTTCGTTTGATTTATTTTTTATAAATTTGTAATTTTTTGATTGAAAATTCATCTGTTTTTGTTGGAAATTTTACTATTTCGTTGAAAATTTATTTTATTTTGTTAAAAACGTATTTCTCTAACTTGAAATTAAACTATTCTATTTTTTGTTGAAAAGTTATCTTTTTCAGTAAAAAGTTAATCCATTTTGTTGAAAATTTGTCATATTTTGGTAGAAAATTAACCTTTTTGGTTAAAAATTCAAATATCAGGTTGAAAATTCCATTAAAACGTAAAATATTTGTTTGAAAATTCATGTAATTTGTTAAGAATTTTTTTTCTTTTTAGAAAATTAACATTTTTGTTTAAAATTTCATTTTTTTAATTAGAAATTAGTTTTTTTATTGAAAATTAATTTTTTAACTAACAATTTATCTACCCATTTTTCATCGAATTTTTCTTCTGATAGACATTTAATCTTTTTGGTAGAAAATTAATTTGTTTGGTTGAAAATTTAACTATTTCGTTGAAAATGTATTTTAATTGCTTAAAACCTTACTTCTTTAACTGCAAATTAAACTATTCTATTTTTTGTTGGAAAGTTATCTTTTTCAGTTAAAAATTCATCCATTTTGTTGAAAATTTTTGTTTTTTTGGTAGATAATTAACCTTTTTGGTTGAAAATTCAAAAATTAGGTTGAAAATATCATTAAAAATTAAAGTAGTTGGTTAAAAAATTCATGTATATTGTGAAAAATTATTCTTTTTTATTTGTAGAAAGTTAACCTTTTTGGTTAAAATTTCATTTATTTGGTTGAAATTTTTTTTATTGAAAATTAATTTTTTCACTGAAAATTTAACTATCCCATTTTTCGTAGACATTTTTTTTTTTTTGATAGACATTGAATCTTTTTGGTAGAAAATTCATTTGCTTGGTTGAAAATTTAACTATATCGTTGAAAATTTATTTCAATTGCTTAAAAGCTTACTTCTTTAACTGAAAATTAAACTATTCTATTTTTTGTTGAAAAGCTATATTTTTCAGCTAAAAATTCATCTATTTTGTTGAAAAATTGTGTTTTTTGTTGGTAGATAATTAACCTTCTTGGTTGAAAATTCAACTATTAGGTTGAAAATACCATTAAAAATTAAAGTATTTAGTCACAAAATCCATGTATATTGTTAAAAATTATTCTTTTTTTGTAGAAAATTAACCTTTTTGGCTAAAATTTCATTTATTTGGTCGAAATTTTTGATTGAAAATTAATTTTTTCACTAAAAATGTAACTATCCCATTTTAAGTAGACATTTTTTTTTTTAAAGACATTTAATCTTTTTGGTAGAAAATTCATTTGCTTGGTTGAAAATTTAACTATATCGTTGAAAATTTATTTCAATTGCTTAAATGTATCCGTCAAGAAATCTTATGCTTTTCTATCAATAGCTTCTCAACAAAATTCTACCAAATCTTATCCACTCCATATTTTTACCAAATACTCCGTATCAGAATCTCGAAAATTTCTATCAAATTGCATCCCTTGAGAAATATTGTACTTTTCTATCAACAGATTCTCATTGAAATTATAATTAATCTGATCCAATTTAAACTTGTATCAAAGCCTATGTATCAGAATCTCGGCAATTCAAATTTAATTGTATCCGTCGAGAAATCTTAATCTTTTCTATTAATATTTTCTCATTGCATAAGATTTGACTAAGTTCGAATGACAATATCTTTGTAGAAACTGTTGATAGAAAAAGTATAAGATTTGACAATAGACAGAATTTGATAGATACTTTTCAGCTTGAGTTTAAACAATACTTATATGTTTAATTATTTAGCTCATTGAAGAATAACAGGAAAAACGTATTTCTTGATCAATTTTGCAACAAATTCAAATATTCTTATGTACCTTTTTCTTTAACAATATAAACCAACTAGTTAAAATCAACCAAAAATACGAATTTTCAACAAAATAGATGAATTTTTGACCAAATAGTTGAATTTTTTAAGAAGAAATTTCGAAACATAATATCAACAAGACAAGCTGTGCAAAAAATAATTTTTGAACATATAGGCTAAAACATATTATGAATCCAAAAATCAGTCGTTATGAAAAAAGCATATTCAAAAAGTTCAATTTATACAAGAAAATTTGCATAGAAGGGTATTCATTATAGGATACTACGAGTAAATTTTTCTATGATATGCTTAATATTAGTAATGTATGTACATATGAGCTTGACGTTTTTTTATCATAATGGTATTAACATTATTTTTCGTTTTTTATTAATTTAAAAATAATTTTGCACCTTTAATTGTTGGTATAAGTGACAAACCTTAATATTTAAGAAATCTTTTTATGCATTTTAATAATGGTTTGAAATAATAATAATGAGAATATTAAAATACAAATATTTCCTATAAAAATTTAAAACAAATATCAAAAGCTTTGTTGTATCTCGAAAGATCCCTTTTTAAATTGATTGCATTATTGCCCTCTCTCCGAAAGGATAAAATTTCCATAAATTCCCTCTTTCTTTGTTTCCTTCCATTATATAAAACTTTAACCGTCCTAATCGAACTCATGACCATGTGTGATTCTATGTTTTGAGAGAACGCTATGATATTTATCATTTCTATAAAAATTATTTTGATGATCATATTTCTCCTTATCCTTAGTGGTCTTCTTGTTTGACCTATATATACTGCCTTGCAGTTCCTACATTTTATTTTATAAACTACATTTTGTTTCTTTATTTTGTCACGTATGTCCTTTCCCAATTTAATAGTACTATTACTTTTGAATGGATTTCTATACATTATATATAAACCCATTTTTCTTAGTAATGATCAAAGCATTTAAAATCTTATCGAAATAAGGTAAAACAACCGTGTTGAATCTATCGAAATCTCTTATCTCTTTGTTTCTTTGATTGTTCTCTTTTTGTTTTATCTGATGAATTCTGCTGTTAATATGTTTTTCAATGAACGAAGGTGGATAATGTTTCAAAAAAAGAATCTGTTTGCATAATTCATTATTTTTTCTTCGGAAATTTTTATGTGATAATTTTATAGCTCTATCAACCATATTTTTTATGATCGCAATTTTCATTTGTATAGGATGGTTTGAAAGAAAACTCAAGTTGCGTCCTATAGATGATGGTTTTTCATACCAAACAGTTATAGTTCTACCATAATTTGTTTTAATTAAAGTTGAATCTAAAAAATTTAATTTATTTTCTTTTTCCAATTCTAAAGTAAATTGTAATCTTGGATGTACACTGTTGAAGACATTTAAAAGTATATTGATTTTACTGACTTCTACATAATGAACAGAATTGACTATCGCGGACAAAGCACCCTGCTTCCCGCGAAAAGGGCGAAAAGGGGACGGCGAAAAGGGGACCGGCGAAAAGGGGACAGATTTATTTTTTCCTAAATAAATCTGTCCCCTTTTTCGTGTCCCCTTTTTCGGGCGGTTGCCACTCCTGGTGGCGAGGCGTCAGCCATTTTCCCGAGGGGCTGCTATTGGCCGATTCTGTTGAAAAAGTAGCTCCCCTGGCTGGCCTCCGGCAAAATCTCCGCATTGGCCAGCAGGGAAGCACGCAACATGATGGGACAGTTATCGAGTGGGCAGGAGCGGCTGTTTTATTCGTTCAACCTTGAAGATCACATCCCAGCCACTCACCTTCTACGCAGCATTGATCGGTGTCTTGATCTGAGCGACCTGCGCCATTACCTCGCCGATTTCTATAGCCCGATTGGGCGTCCGTCGATTGATCCTGAACTGATGATCCGCATGCTGATCGTCGGCTACTGCTATGGCATCCGCTCCGAACGGCGGTTGTGCGAAGAGGCCCATTTGAACCTGGCGTATCGCTGGTTCTGCCGCTTGAGCCTTGAAGATGAAGTCCCCAACCACTCAACCTTTTCCAAAAATCGACACGGCCGTTTTCGGGACAGTGATCTGTTTCGCTGGTTGTTCAATGAAGTGCTGCGTCGCTGCATGGACGCCGGCCTGGTCAAGGGCGAAGGCTTTGCCGTGGACGCCAGCATTATCAAAGCGGATGCGAGTCGGCAGCGCGGCGTACCGGGTGGTGAACCGGTCAACTGGAGCGATCCGGTTCTGAGCACCCGCGCCGTGCGTGAGTACCTTGAGGCACTTGATGAAGAGGCTTTGGCCGAAACGCTGCCGAAGCGCCTGTCGCTGACGGATCCTCAAGCCCGCTGGACCGCTGCTCCAGGAGGCCCAGCTTTCTACGCTTACTCCACGAATTATCTGATCGATACCGAGCACGGCGTGATCATGGATGTGGAACCCACACCGGCTCATCGAACCGCAGAAGTCGAGAGCACCAAGACGATGATCGAACGGGTAGAAGCGCAGTTCGACATCAAGCCGGAGCGCCTCATTGGCGATACTGCTTACGGTACAGCGCCGATGCTGGCCTGGATGGTGGAGGAAAAAGACATCGAGCCGCATGTGCCGGTGTGGGACAAAACCGAGCGCAAGAACGACAGTTTTTCGAGCAGCGATTTCCACTGGAATGAAGAGGCTGAGGAATACCGTTGCCCGGCCGGCAATCCATTGCGCAGCGAATGGCGAGCCTTCAAGAATGAGCGTTCACACGTCACCAAAGCCAACACCATTATCTTCCGATCCCGGCAGACCGACTGCGCTACGTGTCCGATGAAAGCCAAGTGCTGCCCGAACACAGCGTTCCGCAAGATCGCTCGCAGCGTCCATGAAGCCGCTCGAGATGTGGCTAGGCGCATTGCAGCAACGCCGGCATATCAGCGCTCTCGCCACGAACGTAAAAAGGTCGAAATGTTGTTTGCCCATCTCAAGCGCATCCTGAAATTGGATCGCCTGCGGCTACGTGGCATGAGTGGCGCGACGGATGAATTCACGCTGGCCGCTGCGGTGCAGAACCTGCGACGGCTGGCCAAATTTTCATCTCAAGGGCCACCAGTCACGGGATATGTGCGCCTGCACCAAGCAAAAAACCTCAAATTAACCCAATAACAGAGCAGCAAAGGTCACCGAAGAGCCGAAAAACCACTCAATGTGGTGAGTAGGTTCTCCGGTGGTGGTCGTGCCTGAGTTCAGGCAATCTGAAAATCCGACTTTTTCAACAGAATCGGCCGTTTGCAGCCAATGAGTCAACGCAAGGTTGTAACCGGCACGGATGGACCAAAGCTCATACACCGCCCACTCGCGTTTTCGTTCCAGCCTGCCCGCAAGCGCATCGCCTTTTCATGGCCTTTCCCCGCACCGAGAATTCCCTCGAATTCAAAAAGAATAACAATTTCAAATTCAAATCACTATAAATTGATTAGAAAAATATTCGAATATTATTATAAAATTCAGTAAAAACCATTAAATTATTCTCTGGAACCTGTCAAAAAGTCCTGAAAATGCCAAGATTTTTATGAAAGGAAAAACGAGCTTTGAAACTTCCTTCTAAACATTAAAATCAATCAAGAATTCCCTCGAATTCCAAAAGAGTATCAAATCCAAATCACTATAAATTGATTGGAAAAATATTCGAACATTATTATAAAATTCAGTAATAACCATTAAATTATTCTCTGGAACCTGTCAAGAAGTCCTAAAAATGCCATGATTTTTATGAGAGGAAAAATGAGCTTTGAAACTTCTTTATAGCCATTAAAATCAATCGAAAATTTCCTCGAATTCAAAAAGAATAACAATTTCAAATTCAAATCACTATAAATTGATTAGAAAAATATTCAATAATTATTATGAAATTCAGTAATAACCATTGAATTAATATCTGGAACCTGTCCGAATGTCCTAAAAATGCCATGCTTTTTATGAGAGGAAAAATAAGCTTTAAAACTTACTTCTAAAGATTAAAATCAATCGAGAATTCCCTCAAATTCAAAAAGAATATCAATTTCAAATTCAAATCACTATAAATTGATTGGAAGAATATTCGAATATTATTATAAATTTCAGTAATAACCATTAAATTATTCTCTGGAACCTGTCGAAGAGTCCTAGAAATGCCATGATTTTTATGAGAGGAAAAAACAGCTTTGAAACTTCTTTATAACCATTAAAATCAATCGAGAATTCCCTCGAATTCAAAAAGAATAACAATTTCAAATTCAAATCACTATAAATTGATTAGAAAAATATTCGAATATTATTATAAAATTCAGTAAAAACCATTAAATTATTCTCTGGAACCTGTCAAAAAGTCCTGAAAATGCCAAGATTTTTATGAAAGGAAAAACGAGCTTTGAAACTTCCTTCTAAACATTAAAATCAATCAAGAATTCCCTCGAATTCCAAAAGAGTATCAAATCCAAATCACTATAAATTGATTGGAAAAATATTCGAACATTATTATAAAATTCAGTAATAACCATTAAAGTTATTCTCTGGAACCTGTATAAAAACTTTAAAAATGCCATGATTTTTATGAGAGGAAAAACAAGCTTTGAAACTTCCTTCTAAACATTAAAATCAATCGAGAATTCCCTCGAAGTAAAAAAGAATAACAATTTCAAATTCAAATCGCTATAAACTAATTAGAAAAATATTCGAACATTATTATAAATTTCAGTGGAAACCATTAAATTAATCTCTGGAACCTGTCAAAGAGTCCTAAAAATGGCATGATTTTTATGAGAGGAAAAAAGAGCTTTGAAACTTCTTTATAACCATTAAAATCAATCAAGAATTTCCTCGAATTCCAAAAGAATATAAAATTCGAATCGTTATAAATTTATTGAAAAAATATTCGAATATTATTATAAAATTCAGTAATAACCATTAAAGTTATTCTCTGGAACCTGTCAAGAAGTCCTAAAAATGCCATGATTTTTATGAGAGGAAAAACAAGTTTTGTAACTTCCTTCTAAACATTAAAATCAATCGAGAATTCCCTCGAATTAAAAAAGAATAACAATTTCAAATTCAAATGGCTATAAACTGATTAGAAAAATATTCCAACATTATTATAAAATTCAGCAAAAACCATTAAATTATTCTCTGGAACCTGTCAAAAGGTCCTAATAATGCCATGATTTTTATAAGAGGAACAAAAAAGCTCTGAAATTTCTATCTAAACATTAAAATCAATCATGCATTCCCTCGAATTCCAAAGGAATAACAATTTCAAATTCAAATCACTATAAATTGATTAGAAAAATATTCGAACATTATTATAAAATTCAGTGTCGATGATGGCAGGGACTGCACTACTCACACCGTGGGTGAGGTCATGTTTGATATTTTTGTGTCTGATTCCTGCTGTCGTGGGGCGATCCCTGCCGAAGATGGCAGGGACTGCACGACTCACACAGCGGGTGAGGCCACATGTGATATTTTCATGTCTGATGAAGACGGTATTGAGAGCGGTGGGCCTAACCCTAAAATCAGGACTAATGAATTAAAACATAGTGAATCAAATGATGAAAATTCTATTGACAACTTTGAATGCGGTTATATATTACGGGAATATCCGCATGCTAAATTTAAAGAATGCTTAATTTTTAAAAACAATAATTCAAGACCTAACGATCTCAAGGAGAACAAAATTGCCAGAGAAACTCATCCGTGCTTTCCGATATCACAAGACGACCCAGAACTAAACGAGACTGACGTGACTTCTGACCAAGACGATACACTACCAAACTACGAGTTTTCAGTTATAAAAATTTCAAAGGATAAATTATTCATGCGTGACGACAATCTGGTATTATTTATCCCTTCAGACTGCAAATTAACGACTGAGACCGGGAAAGAATTAATCGAGACAGCTAGATTAAAATACGAAGACTTGCAGCAGGAAGACCCTGAAAATTTACAAGTAGGAAATGTAATAGTTGTAAAATATGAGGATAATTGCATTTTTAATTTAATAGTAAAGCCAACCTTCGATTCAAGAACTTACTATGATGATATCGTGAGTACACTCTGGGCATTTAAATGTGCAGTAGATGAGCTCAAAATAAAAAGTTTCAGTGTCTCAAGAATTGGAAACGGGCTTAATCAGATCTCCTGGCCATCGATAGAAGATGAATTTCGTAAGCTTTTCGGTCAGGATGATTTCACGATTACCATTTGCTATGGCGAGATAGAAATTCCACCTGAAACAGACCGCGAAAAATTGATTAGAGAAAATCATTCTTCAACAACTGGTGGCCATAAAGGGTCTACAAAAACCTATCTTAGAATTCGCGAAAATTTCTATTGGCCGAACATGCGTGAGGCAATCAGAAAATTCATTCGGGAATGTGAGGAATGTAGATTAAATAAAACTGTTAGAGTCAAGACAAAATTGCCCATGAGAATTACCGATACACCCTCAGAGGCATTTGAAAAGATAGAAATGGACATTGTAGGCCCTCTCCCTGAAACCGAAAATAAAAATAAATACATCTTGACTATTCAGGATAGTCTAACTAAATATTCCGAGGCTGTCCCATTACGTTCTACTGAGTCCACCGCAATTGCTTCAGCCTTTGCTGAACAATTTATCACGCGTTTCGGATGTCCCCAAGTAATTCACACCGATCAAGGCAGTGATTTTACTAGTCAGGTAATGAATACCTTTGCTAAAATATTTAAAATCAAACTCCTTAGATCCACAGCTTTTCACCCCCAATCTTTAGGGTCGTTAGAAAGAAGCCATCACGTACTGATTCAATATTTAAAGATTTACTGCCAAAAATCTAATTGGGACAAATGGCTTCGCTTTGCGCTCTTCTCGTATAATACCTCTAAGCATGAGGGGACGGGGTTCACTCCACACGAGTTAATATTTGGGAAAATTGCTCGAATTCCCTCGGAATTTGCGAAACGTGAACTACCTCTAACGTACAATTTATTTTTAAAAACGTTAACAGAAAAGTTAGCCGAGACTCAAGAAAAAGCTAAAGAGCGCTTGCATGCAGCAAAAGAACGGTCTAAACGATACTACGACCAGAAATTAAACGCGCAAAATTACCAAGTAGGTGATCCGGTATACTTACAGAAAAATACAAAATCCTCGAAATTGGATACAGAATATATAGGGCCCTTCAAAATAATCCAAGTTTTTAATGACCACAATGTCGAACTAGACATTGGTAAAGGGAAATCAAAAATAGTGCACATGAATCGCCTTCGACCGGCGCAGGTATAAGCTGATGAATGCGCCGCGGCCGCTGTTTGCCTCCAATATTAGCTGATCTGGAGGCAACCTCCGCGTTGGCCCACCGCGCGCCTTCGCCGGCACATTTTTGGCCATTTTCATTTTATTACCTTTTTCCTATGTTTCCACCTGTACTTGGATGCTGCGAGAAACGAAAACTCCTGCCAGCCTTCGTATTTGAACAATGATTGTAGATACTGCAACTGCTTATCTTACTTGTGAGAACAGCAAGAGAAGAAACGAGAGACAAGTGTCGGGAATGATGAAAGCAAGAGTTAGAGAAATACCTACAAAACGAAAAAGTAAAAATCGAAAGAATAATTTTTTTTCAAATAGTTCTCCCACTACACGTCTTCCCCTCAAGCAACCGAACTGTTACCGTCGATCCTGGTTGCGCTGAATCTTTCACAATGTGGTTCAATTCGAAGGGTTTTATGACACGATATTATGGTCACGATCCCTCAGCACGAAATCTTATTCATTTCTTGTTTTACCTGGATTAAGGTATTCGTTTGTACTTGGCATGGGTCAAAATCTCCTTGTTTATTTTCGATGACCTTCACAAATTCTAATTAGTTTATGGTTGATTATGAACCAATTTATTATATTATTACATTTTCCAATTGGGAAAAGAAACAATCAAAAAGTTTAATGTATTTCTAACATTGCTAATATTTAATGCATTCTTCTTTCCAAAATTTTAAATAAAAAAAAGATTTCATTCAAGGAATTGAGGTAAAATTATTTAGACTCCAATAAAAGAATTCTGAAAATATTCATAAGCAAACCCTTCAGATTGGAACAAAATCATGAGTTTATTATCTCTATTTAAAAATTTTAAACTTAAGGTCGAAAAGAAATCTATTTTATCATGAATAATTTCATGCAAAGTGAGCATGAAAAAGATTCCCAATTTAAAAAAATAACACAGAATTCCAACCTATGTCACTTTTCGGCTCATTAGAGACAAAAATAACCAAATGAAAAAAGAGGGAGAAAAAGAGAAAAAGTCAACCAAAAACCAACCTCTCACTTTTTCCTTTCTCCGTCCTTTTTATACAATCAGGAATTCTGTTTTTTTAATTGTGAATCTTTTTCATGCTCATTTTGCATAAAATTATTCATGATCAAAGAGATTTCTTTTCGATCTTGAGTTTAAAATTCCTAAATAGAGACACTAAACTCACGATTAGTTCCAATCTGCAGGGTTTGCTTATGAATATTTTCAGAATTCTTTTAATTGAGTTTAAATAAGTCCATCTCAATTTCTTGGAAGGAATCTATTTTTTATTTAAAATTTTTGAAAGAAGAATGCATTAAATATTAACAATGTTATAAATACATTAAACTTTTTGATTGTTTCTTTTCCTAATTGGAAAATATATTAATCTAAATAGATTTCTTCATAATCAACCATAAACATTAGATCTGGGCATTACAATCTATTTTCCTTAATATTCATAAATTACATATTTTCAGGCTTTAACAACAACCAAATTTTTTTTACATCTACACATGATATATGTTACAATATTTTTCTAAAAAATGTCTTCCTAGTACTTATTGAAAAATAAGGTTGCTAATGGGATGGACATATTATTTAAAATGTTATCCTGGTACCTATCTAAAAATAAGGTTGCCATATAGGATGTACATAATTTTTGAATTTAAAAAATCACCCATATGCTTATCAAAAATAAGTTGTATACCCTCGTTGCCTATAACCAAAGGTATTCTGAGGAAGATGCCATACATAAAATATGTGCATAATTATTTTTATGTGCCAATGAGTACCTTTGTAATAAAGTTATGCTGAATTTGTTCTTGACATTTTTTTTTTTTAATTATGTCTTTTTATTTTCAGATTATTTTTGATATCTTGTTTTTTGTGTTCATTTCTGAAAAATTGATAGTTGATGGAATCCACGAAAGTCATTTTTCACATAAAATCGGTACCTTCTCATTATGATGAGAGTGTAATAAATCATTATCTTTGTGGTAATGAAATTTGAATCTTGGATTTTTTAAGAAACCTCAAAAATTCGTCATGATAATCTTGTAGGGCTATCAGAAAGTAACACTTTTTTGATCTTGACTTTTTTTCATATCGTGCTTCATTTGTCTTAAAATATTAATTTTCGCTTTTTTGGGAGATTTTGAAAATGCTATAACTCTGTCAATTTTTTCTCGTGTCAAAAACGGTCGTCAAAATAAATTCTTTTAATTTTTGAGTACTACGGGCCGCTGTCCATGAAATTTTGAATTTTGAAAAAAATGGTCTAAATATTTTTGAGTGTGCCCTAAAATTTTCAATTTCTATCCAAAATAGCTGGTTAACGAACTAGATTTTTCTTTTTCTTCCCTGAAACTGTGTGCCAAAGCACAATCCTATCCGATTAGTCTTGCATAAGTTATCTGATATACAGACGACGACGACGACGACGAGGAGGACGACGACGACAACGACAGACGGAGATACACCGACGTAAAAACTATTTTTTCTGAATTAGGTGGCCTTAAAACGTCGATATTTTATGGAATCCACAAAAGTAATTTTTCACATAAAATCGGTACCTTCTCATTATGATGAGAATGTAATAATTCATTATTTTTTGTTCGAATAAAATTTGAATTTGCGATTTTTTAAGAAAACTCAAAAAGTTGTCACGATAATCTTGTAGGCCTATCAAAAAGTAACACTTTTCTTCTGTTGACTTTCTTTCATATCGTGCTTTATTTGGCCCAAAATGTTAATTTTCGCTTTTTTAGGGAGATTTTGAAAATGCTATAACTCTGTCAATTTTCCTTGTGTTGAAAAAAGTCGTGAAAATAATTTGTTCGAATTATCGAGTACTACGGGCAGCCGTACATGGTATTCATGAATTTTGAATCAAATGGCCCAAAAATGTTTGATAGTGCCCTAAAATTTTTAATTTCTATCCAAAATAGCTGGTTAACGAACTAAATTTTTCTTTTCGTCCCTGAAACTGTGTGCCAAAGCCCAATCCTATCCTATTAGTATTTCAAAAGTTATCCGATATACAGACGACAGCGACGACGACGACGACGAAGTGGACGACGACGACAACGACAGACGGACAGACACCGACGTAAAAACTATTTTTTCTGAATCAGGGGGCCTTAGAACGTCGATATTTGATGTAATCCACGGAATTCATTTTTCACATAAAATCGGTACCTTCTCGTTATGATGAGAATGTAATAATTCATTATTTTTTATGCCAATAAAATGTGAATTTTCGATTTTTGAAGAAAACTCAAATAGTCGTCATAATAATCTTGTAGAGCTATCAAAAAGTAACACATTGCTTCTCGTGACTTTCTTTCATATCGTGCTTTATTTGGCTTAAAATCTTAATTTTCGCTTTTTTGGGGGGATTTTGAAAATGCCATAACTCTGTCAATTTTCCTTGCATTGAAAAAAGTCGTGAGAATCATTTGCTTTAATTATCGAGTACTACGGGCAGCCGTCCATGCAATTTATGAATTTGAAAAAAATGGTCTAAAAATGTTTGAAAGTTCCCTAACATTTTTAATTTCTATCAAAAATAGCTGGTTAACGAACTCGATCTTTCTTTTTCGTCCCTGAAACTGTGTGCCAAAGAACAATCCAATCCGATTAGTCTTTCGAAAGTTATCCGATATACAGACGACGACGACGACGACGACAGACGGACAGGCACCGACGTAGAAACTATTTTTCCTGACTTAGGAGGCCTCAAAACGTCGACATTTCATGAAATCCACATAACTCATTTTTCACATAAAACCAATACCTTCTCATTATGATGAGAATGTAATAATTCATTATGTTTTGTGCCAATAAAATGCGGAAAGCAGGCACCTTCTGAGAGATGATCACGATTTCAGGACAAGAAGGAACATTAACATGCAAGTTCCTCCTAAACCCCAAGATCTGGCTGAAATGGATGTCTCCCTTCGTGGAGAAATCTGGCAAGAGTCCGACCTCTGGATCATCAGTTGCTCAGTGTATGGTGCAGCGAGAGCTTTGGCTGATTTAAATCGAAGGCTCAAACCAAGGATGGATCAAAAGACCAAAAGACGCTTGCATCAAGTGAACAAGAGGATTGGATGGGCAAGACAGAATGCGTCCCGTGTTCAATGTATGATTGACTACATACCATCTGGTAGACCATTCACGAAAAGGGTTCGAAAGTTCGCCCAAGAACTGAGGATCTTGAATCACGCACTGAATAACTTAAAGGTGCTGACAATCAAGCAGCATATTGTTGGCAAAATACGGCTGTTATCTCACGCAAGGAGGATAATACAGAAGAGGGAAAAATGGATCAGGTAGAATCAAAAGTTTCTCGCTGACCCATTTCGCCTCTTCAGTGAACACCCTGTTTCTGTCAAGAATACACCCAAGCCCAATGAGGTAGAGACTTTTTTGAGAGAGGTATACAAGATCCCGAAAACAATAAAGTTGAAAGAAGAGACTGACAATATCATCCGCTACAAGGAATTTTGCGACAACCTCATAAAATCTGAGGAGGAATGTCCACCAATCACCGCCGAAGAGGTGAAAAAAGCACTTAAAGGCACGTAGAACTTCTCCGGTGCTGGACCAAATTGTATCAAGAACTTCTCGTGGAAGAAGTTTACTTCTACACATCAACATTTGGGTCGCATATTCACCTCATATTTAAAGTCGGAGACGCCTATTCCGCAGTGATTGGTGTTAGGACGCACTATAATCCTACCCCAAAAAGACAACTTGTCCAACCCAGATTATTACAGGCCAATGACTTGTTTCAACACACTGCATGAGATCTTTACAGCTGTCCTAAACAACAGGATTGTTTGGCGAATTGAGCCTGTGTGGCGTGAGATGTACGAACAACGTGGCGCGAAAAAAGGTGTAGCAGGCTGTCGACAAAACCTGCTAATTGACAGGTGTGTCTGTAAAGACGCTGCAGCCCATCAACGCGTCCTGCCAATGGCCTGGAGTGACTACCGGAAAGCTTCCTATTCAATCTCTCATAGATCTATCATTTGTCTTTTGGAAAGCTTGAAGGTTCATCCACACATAGTGAGATTCATAGAGAGTTTGATGCCTCTTTGGGAAACTAGATTTACTATCTCATCTGGAAGTTATCGTGTGACATCGAACAATGTCACCTTCCAGAGAGGCGTCTTTCAGGGCGATAGCATGAGCCCTTTGATTTTCTGCATCACACTTCGGCCTCTATCTCTCGCACTACGAAATTATTCTGGATACCTCTGTGGCGACACTAACCAGCGCAAGCATAAGGTCACTCATGTATTTTATATCCATGACCTGAAGATCTATGACTCTGGTAAATGCAAACTTCAAACTGTCATAAATATAGTCAAGAAGTACACAGGAGAGATTGGGATGGACTTTGGATTGGATAAATTCCCCAAAATTCATCTGAAGAAAGGAAAGGTTCTTGACGTTCCCAAGGACCCTGAGCTTGTGGATATAAGTGTTATTAGACATCTTAACACTGGAGATACATATACATACGCGGGCGTGCCTTAAACCCGCATTCAGGACGTAACATTAGTAAGGGAGTCTCTCCGAAGCAGATACAAGCATCTTCTTCGACAGATTTGGTCTTCCAATCTGTCGGCGTTGAACAACGTATCTGCGGCTAATATGCTTGCCGTCCCGGTTATACTCTACGCATTGGGGGTGGTTCCATGGACGAAGAACGAACTTAAGGCCCTTGATGTCACCACACGTAAAATCATGCATATGCATAAAAGCTTGCATATCAGGGTGCCTTTTTTCATGGGATCGTCCTCGCTTTTCCTCAGCATGTGCTACCGAACTTGTGCCTCCGAGCTTCACTCTGGCCTTGAACGAGACCCTAATGAACAGGGATGTATCCTTCGAACTTATTCCCCGTGGTGAATATTGCTCTCTGAAAAAAATGTAAATATATACCAACAAATAAGCGATACCCACAAATTAAAAAAAAGTAGATTTTCGAAAGAAGATTTTGAAGCTGTTAAAGGGGTTGGATGGTTAAAATTTTTTTCAATTTTTTACTTAAGATTGCACGGAAAATTTGAATTATTCTTTTTTTGAATTAACTTAAAGAAAATGTTTTAAAATATTTCCCAGCCATAATTTTCAATTTTGCATGATCACAAAATTGTACAAAAAATTCGAATACAGTTGATGTTTGTGTTTACAAGTTTTGATTCAAGTTTCGAATAAAAAGTTTTTCTTAACATTTGTGGGAAATTATAGATGATCTTTCATTTGACAAAATTTTTTTCGAGAGAATAATTAAAAAGATTTGAACACATTCAAAGTGATTTTCAAAATCATAAAAAAAATCTGGAAGAATGAAAAGCAATTTTCTAATTTTGCGGAATTTGTTATGAAATTGTAGGAAAAATTCGAATTATTTTGAAAGATACCTAGAAGTTCTCATAAAATTTGAAATTTGATACAAAATTTGAAAAACCTGTAAAAAATGTAGATTTTAGAAGACTGCAAAATAAAATTCTGTAATTTTTCCAATATTTTTTCAAGCGTTGGAAGATAATAAGAAAGTATTCTTCAGATTGCTGGGAATAATAAATATTAGTCTTTATTAAAAAAAATTCAATTTTAATAGAATATTTTACATTATTTTAAAACATTTCCGAAGATGTCTAAAATTGTGAAACATCAATCCGGAAAATTTTCATACAATTTTAAGATTATTTTCAGTCAGTTTAACAGGCATTCAGAAATGTTTGGAATTGTGAAAAGGCTGAAAATATTTCAAAACTTCGAAAGCTTTTCAAATATTTTAAAAAAAATTTTCATTTTTTTTCAAGCGTTAAAATATCTTAAATATCTTTCATATTACTTGAATTTTTTCTAAAATTCTGTTCCTACTATTCAGACAGATAGTATATAAAAATGGTGTATAAAGTAAGATTATTAAAAAATTTTCTCACCTACTAAAAATGAAAAGTTCTCTTTCAATCTGAGTCTCTCAGTTCTTCAGAAGGATCTTAATCACGGGAATCATCTTCACCAACGTTAATAATGAGCGGTTCCATTTCCATGATCATGTCTATTCGTTGATCAGTACCTCTGTACTCCTCTTCTATTTTTTCGACGTGTTTGACGCAGTTTTCCCAAAGTGTTGGAGGTACGGTTTTCATGACAGCTTCACACAACTTTCAAACGTCATGAATTTTGAAAGTTGTATTCTGCTCAGCAACATTTTTTTTCACGTATGACCATACATACTCTATGGCATTAAACTCACAGTGTGCTACAGGCAACCAGAGCAGTTGAACGTCACTTCCTCTCACATCTTGTGTTATTTTTTCTAGCAAGTAAGATTTCTCAAATTTGTATGGCAAGCACAGTTGTAGGAGATATGGATTCGTGAAATCTTCAAATGATTCAGTGTCTGCTGTAAGAGATATATTTCTTTTCACCATCCACTGAATGATGTCGGCTTTGCGCCAACCTGACGTGGGATTGCAACGTTCAGGATCGATCATATTATGGTAGGGTGCTTGATCGATCATAATTACAGATTTAGATGGCAGTTTTTGAAGCACCTCCCTAAACCACTCTTCAAAATGAGCCGCGTTCATTTCATGGTGGTAGTCGGCACTCCCGTTTTTACCAATGAAGCATTTCAAACTGCCATCCAAAAATCCATTCTTGCTGCCAATGTGGAGAATAATAACTCTTTTAGATTCAGAAAAAATTTCAGAAAATTGAAAAAGTGAGGCCGGTAAGGTAGGTATTTATGCATGTCACATGCCCTTAAGAGATATTATTCTTCCAAATTTTAAAAACCCAAAATATTTTAAATATACGTGAAGAATCAATGTATATGACTTACTTGTGATTAACACGGAAGAACCAGAAACAATTCTTAATACTAACCAGCGATTGTTTCCATTTATGCAGCAGTTTCAATATTTCATGAACCACGATATTAATTATCAGTGAAAATATAAAGAAATATAACTTTCAGGCTTTTTCCACATGTGGCTTATGACTTAATGGTTTTAAAAGTAGCTTTAGCTCGTTGGGGCCGTTGAACTGAACCTTCAAGTATGAGGGGTTTCTGAAGTCATGCCTAATTGTTGGTTTAAAATATTACCATTGATCGACGCGTGGCGTTATAAAGTATGAAATTCAATAGAAAAGTCATTTTTGAAAACGGTGTGGCTTACGACTTTATGCAACTAGATGGACGATGTATCTTTTTTAATGGCACTGAGTAGAACTAATATACAAATTGGAACGTAAGATATTACCATATTGATATTTTTTTTTAAATATATATAAATCTGATCTCTAATGGTCGGAGCCTCTTTAGAAAAAAAATTTCAACATCTCCTATTTATAAATTAAAAATTTTCAATTTCTGAAAAAAGATCTTTCTCCTTCGCTCCGGTTGGAATCAAACCTCACGTCTTCCGATTGCCGGTCGGGTGCTTTAACCACTAAGTCACTAGAGATATCGAAGGCAGAAACTTTTTTCAGATATACGCTTTTCATAGCAAGGAGTTATATTTGAATACAAGTTAAATTAGAAGGAATCTGTATTATCATCGGAGTTGGTAACGATCGATCATATGTAGATAAATTTCACGAACTGTGAAACTGGAAATCAACAATATCGATCTAAGGTAACCACTTGAATAACAGAAATTCTTAACGTCATTTCAGACCAGATGGAGTTTGAAAATTTATAAATTAAACATTTTCATTCCTGAAAAGAGATCTTTCTCCTTCATTCCGGTGGAAATCAAACCTCACGTCTTTCGATTGCCGGTCGGTTGCTTTAACCACTAAGCTACTAGAAAGATCGAAGGCAGAAACTTTTTTCAGATGTACGCTTTTTGTAGCAAGGAGTTATGTTTTAATACAAGTTAAATTAGAAGGAGTCTGCATAGTAATACAGTATGATCACATGACAATAATATCATTAATAATAATAATAGTACAATAATCTGTATGATAATACAGATTCCGATTATTTTAACTTGAATTCAAACATAACACCTTGCTACGAAAAGCGTTTATCTGAAAAAAGTTCCTGCCTTCGATCTATTTAGTAGCTTAGTGGTTAAAGCACCCGAACGGCAATCGGAAGATGCGAGGTTTGATTTCTACCGGAGCGAAGGAGAAAGATCTTTTTTGAGAAAATAAAAATGGTTCATTTATAAATTTAAAACTCCATCTAGTCTGAAATGACGTTAAGAATTTCTGTTATTTAAGGAGTTACCTTTGATCGATATTGTTGATTTCCAGTTTCACAGTTCGTGAAAGCATGAAAGTTATCTACATATGATCGATCGTTACCCACTCCAATGATAATACAGATTCCTTCTAATTCAACTTGTATTCAAAACATAACTCCTTGCTATGAAAAGTGTATATCTGAAAATAGTATCTGCCTTCGATCTCTCTAGTAGCTTAGTGGTTGAAACACCCAACCGGCAATCGGAAGACGTGAGGTTCGATTCCCACCGGAGTGAAGGAGAAGGATCTTTTTTCAGAAATAATAAATTTATAAATTTTCAAACTTCATCTAGTATGAAATGACGTTAAGAATTTCTGTTATTTAAGGAGTTACCTTTGATCGATATTGTTGATTTCCAGTTTCACAGTTCGGATATTTGACAAGTTTTCTTTCTTTCATTCTCAAATACTTGGGAAAAAATATATATTGAGTCAGTGCCGTACCTATAAAAAAATCCAAGTCGGATTTAACCAACACCCCTGAGGCAAGGCCATTCAGGAGTATGCCCGAAACCGGTCTTAAATGGGATTCCCAGTGTGATTATTAATATACGCAGGTGTTGCACTTGCGTTTCTCATGTAACTTTTTAGAAATTTAATTACGAGGCAGATGATTGCAGTATCTTGTAACTATTTTATTGCAAATATAATTCGCTCATCAACCGAGCTTCTAGGTCGTTGCCTTTACTCGCGATTTCAACACTTTTTTTAGTTTCTTCTTCTCGTGTAAATTTCGATTCCTTTTCACGATTGAAATCATTAAGTATCAGAAAAAATAGGTTAATGCATCATTGTAGTTTAACACAACATTTTGCTTTTCATTGCCGTCCATGACCACATCCACCATGCTTTGTCCGCTTTGAACGCGATCGAGAAGCGAGCAATACGCAGTTGCTAACTCCGCACGTCTTTCGGTCACGATAAATTATATTTCTGTTACCATTTAAGAATTTTAGGGAAATTTTCGTAATTTTCAGATATCGTTTCTAGATGTTAATAAAAGTTTAGTATGTTTGCTATCAAAGTTACTGAATTTCGTTTTCAGCAACCTAATTTCGTAAATTTCAGTACTTAAAAAAATATATTCTTTTCACAAAAAAATAATTTCATCAGATCCCTGTTTAAGATTTTAGATCTCATATTTCAGAATTACATTTTGGTTTGTCATCTGGATTTTTAACGAGCGAAATTTAATCTACGTTATAGTGAATGCACGTGTCGTAAAGAATCCTCAGAGCGATTCATGAAAGCTCCTATTGTCTCCGTTTGTAGGACTGGAGCATTTTTAATTAGACTGCTGATTGCCCGAAGGTGAGACTGTTATTCCTATATATATTCTGCAAAGTTTTCTCAGAAATAATGTTGAAGAAAAAATCCTTTCAGGAAATTTCGAAGTTTCATGATTATTATAAATATTGAAAATTATATTTTTACATTCTCATCAGAGAAGGTATTCGATTTTTCTAAAATTTGACGCCCCACCCCATGTTTTCGTCAAATATCCATGTTTTCAGACTTTTGGGTTGGCCTTTGGTATACTCTTTTAGTGTCCTAAACTGAAAGTCGATTTCTTTAGCCAGCCATTTTAGATAGAAATTCAAAAATTTAGAGCAAAAACGCATGATATGAAAAAAGGTCAAGCGAAGAAAAATGTTGTTTTTAAAAAGCCCCACAAGAATATCACAACAAATTTCTGAATTTTTCTGAAAAATCGAAAATCCAAATTTTGACCGCACAAAAAATAATTAAAAATTCCATTTTGTGGACAAACTATGCAAGATACGGCTGCGAAGTACAATGGGCGTATTCACTATGGGTGTATTTATTTCAGCTCATTTTATGAGCATTTTGCTTCCTCATAAGTATGAAATAAATTTGCTTCCTCATAGAGGGAGGTTTTTTGCCTAACAAAAGAAAAAAAGGGATACTTTCAATATTTTTCAAGCTTATGTTTCTGTCTTCGAAAATTTTATTTTCAGAAAATCAGAGGGCCCACCACAATGTCAATTGATGTGTTCTGTTATGATGAACAACTTTTTAACCTACGGTAGTTTTATATTCCAAATTAAAACCTAATAGAAACAATGTAACTTTTCTTAAAACATTCTGAGTAGCTATTAGTTAATCAATAATGGTCTTCAAAAGTTCGTCAAAAGCTCAATCCACGCGCCTCGAAGACGCGAACAATTAAATCAAATGCATTACTGTTATGTTCCCAATATAAAAATGTCCTCTTATAAACAAGGAAACTAATTTTGTTGAAAAACTTAAAAACGATATTGGTAGGTTATGGTAGATCATAAAAAGTGACAAAAGATAATAAAGTTGACCCTCTGATATGATTAAGTTAACACTCCAGAATAATCAAACTAAAATTCCTGAGATGATCAGTTTTAAACTCCAGGATCGTCAACTTTACACACTGGGATAGTGAAGCTAACCGTCAAATTTGAACACTCCATGGATGGCACGCTAGACCATCTAAGGGGCTGTCCTATAGTTAAAACTGAAATATACGCAGTCTGATACTCTAGATGTTCAGGCTGACTAGCCATTTTTCTCCGTGTGAAGGTAAATTTAGAACTGAGTGACTTGTTCAATATGAGGCAAGGTGTTATACAAGGATGCGCCACCCTATTTTACTAAGAAAGTGTGGATCTCAGGACAGTGTAGGTGCGTGGGTTATCTTTTGCAGATGATATGATTATTATGGCAGTCAATTGAAAGCTTACAGAGAATGTTGAACAAATTGAATACTGGCATAAAGAACATGGGCCTCAACGTTCACGTGAATAGAACCAAAATTATGCTATATGAAGGAAAGGGTGAGAAAACATTATGCAACATTGCCTTAGACGATGAGAAAATGGAACAAGTTGATAAGTACGTGTACCTTGGTTGTTTTTTTACTAATGACGGAAAGATTAATGGAGAGATAGCCAGGCATATAAATACGGGTAGAAAGATTTTCGGCAGGGTAAGAGTCATTACCAGAAGTAAGAATATAATAAATAAAGCTAAAATTGCAATATATAATTCTGTACTTCTACCCACTGTGCTATACGGTAGCGAAACCTGGACATACCAAGAAAAGGATAAGAGATTCAATTTATGCGGTTGGCATGAAATTTCTGCGCAGTGTATGCTGCATAACGCTAATGGACAAAGTCAAAAATGAGAGGTTTCTCAAAGAATGCAGTGTAGAGGAAACACTGTTTGTCAAGAATGAAAGAAATTTGTTGAGATGATTGGGGCATGATGAAAGAATGAAAGAAGAACGACTGACGAAACAAGTATATTTAGGCAAAGTGAAGGGTAGCGTACCCAGAGACAGACAGAGGAAAAAATGGTGAGAATGTGTGAATGAGACTCTGAACCGAAAAGACATAGGAAACCCAAGAAACACAAGATATTGCATGAGGAAACGTATTGGCGTAAAGGAAGCTGAAGAGGTATGCCAGGACAGGAAAGTGCGGCGACAAATAGTTTATAAAAAATGCACAATGAAGAGAGTCAGTTGAGTGAGAGACGCCTGGATACTAATGGGCCCGCGCGGGGAGCTTTATATGAGGACTTTGTGAAGATCTTCGCCTGGGGTGCTTGCGACCTGGGTCGGAGCAGTGTTGCAGAACAAACGTTTTATTTAAATAAACAATATGGGAATAATAGATTAATCTAAACTCCCTCCCCCCTTTTTACTGTTTCGTACAATTTCTATGAACACTTCATGATACCCGACAGTAAAGCGAAGCTATATGGCTCAATGGTATAATATTAATATTAATTATGAAGCTCATTTTTCTCTCAGGCTTGAGGTGGTTACAGCCCAACATTTCAAAGGCATTAATATAATAATAATTATCATTATTATTTAAGAGAAGTTTTAGGCTCCGGAAGCTACGATCATGGTTTCTTAAAGCAACCAATCCCGACGCAACTGGAACGTATACGTCATCTACTTTTGTCAGGTCTCTAGCCGCGGATGACCTTACGTGGCAGACGGGACAGTCGGAGATGAAAATTTCACCTCTGGATACTTTTTTAGAGCTACCAATCTTTTTCGAATGTTATGAGGAACAGTGTTCGCGGACTAGATGAAGTGATCCCAGAAGAACAGCCTTTTACATCCGGTTCGCGATGGAGTGAGCCTGACGCTGGCAAGCCGGGATCTTGTTGAGTTGACTAAGAAATTAAGCTTTCATACCTCCAAGACAGCCTATTATGAGAACTACAAGATAGACTTTTAATACTAATATGCATATTGAACGAATGCATAGGACCATTAAATATTTGTATTTGCACGGAAAGCATAATAAGAGACTAGATAAGGCCATCAGTGCCATCATAAAGTTTGTGCGTGGCAAATTATTCGAACAATTAATTACACAGACCACAGGAAAATTATGCTAAAAAATTGCACATCTTCGCAAGCGCCACAAGACTAGTGAAGAGCTTGATGTAAACTCAATAATGGCAACTGAAACGGCCTGGAAGGTGCCTTCTTCAACTTCTGCTGAGATCGATACAGTAGAAGAGCGAAAAATCGACTACAACTGCAAATTACTTTGTTTCGCCAGCAATGCATGTTTGCATCAGTATTCATGCAGCTGTTTGGATTCTGAAATCAAATGGAACACGTGCAAACACATACACCTTGTTTGCCTTTTTGGAAAAGCCTCTAGCCTCCCTCACAGAAAGAGCTTCCAGAATTTCAATCTGAAGATAACTATAACATTTTTAATTAGCACTAAATTATTGTGGCTATTGCAGCTTTGATATTCTGTATTTCCAATCTTTTAGCTTGTTAAACTGAATAGAAATTTTCTGGAGATTTCTCCATCTACAGTCAGAAAAATATTTCTCATTAATTAAAGAAACTCTTTCTTTAACATACCTTTTACATCTAACCAAAAATTACTTAAAAATTAAGAAAATAATTTGAAATTAAAGACAAATTTTCATTTCAATAAACCCCCATTTCTTTGAACTAAAGAAATTTGTTTGAATCAAAACAAATGCAGTTTATGTTTTTTACCTATCTAATTTGTACTTCTTGGAGATTTCATAACCTGCTATTATCCTAGACTATAGATTGTTTTTAATTTTCAGATAAGGAAGAAGAAAATCCTGTCATGGTGGAGGGAAGCAGGGAAGCAAAAGTAGTCGAACCCATTCCTGAGAGAGAAAACAAGGTCGATGATTTGGCAAGCAAGTTGAAAAAAATCAAAATCACGTTGATGCAACAAAGAGTCTTGAGTAAGCCTAACAGTCAGGAAAGTAATACAATTGCATTGCAATTAATGGCTGCCAATGTAGATGACTCCCAATAAAGTGTATTAAGTAATTAAACATTTAGTTTTATTTTTAGTTTAAAACCTTGGATATTTTTAACACTTTATTTTTGTCGCTAAAATTATAACAAATTTGTTATATAAAGCAAGGGAACGTAATCCTAATCCTAATATTAAATAACAGAACTTCTTGAGAATTGTAAAAAAGGACTTATAGATTGTTAGTTTAAATTTTTTCTGTCAAGCTTGAAATTCCTTACAAGAAAATTATTAGTATAAGTTTCAATTAGAGGACCGACATATAACTATATTTATTTTAAAAAAACATTTACTGAGCGTTATTTCCTTTCGTAGTAAAATAAATACAATTTGACCTCTTCATAATTCAAATTACGGCGCGCTGAATAGAAGCGGCTGGAAAGTCATAGTGCGCATGCCCAGCGCGCTTGTCTAGCCCAACGCGGGCACCTTGCACTACTGCGCATGCGATGAATAAGACGCTTCATTGTCTGCCGTTCGCGCGCTTATTTAAAATCTCAGAAAATACAACTTTGTTATTTATTATTATTAATTAAAAATAATTATAATTCAACATGTTAAAGTGGTACGTGGATGGTTTTTAATATATTCCGAGCATTAAGTTAAAAAATAAGGATCGAATATTGAGCTCCGGCCATGTTTGCCGTATTTGAAGTTTCTAGACCGGCAAATTTTTGTGTCAATGCTACTTTGGAAAAATAGTACAATATTTTACTATTTTATCATTGAGAGGTTATAAACATAAAGTTTGCAGATCAAAAATAGACGAAACATTTTTTCATCTTCGCATCTTGTTGTTAGTTTCGTTATTATTTCTGAAATGTCTATAGGTCAAATGTAACCTTCAAAGCCAATAAACATTTCCTTCAAGTGAAGAAATATATTTTTGAAATAACTTCATACACCATTCGTTCGAAAAAATATTTTGGTAAAATTCTTTATTTGTGCCGAGTAGTTCAGAACCAATCCCGCCAGGTGTGCAGAGTTTATAGTCTCACAATAGAAATGGATTCTCCAGTCTTTAAGTTAGCCATACATTTTTATCATAGATATAATCTGGAAAAATGTGGCGATTGGCGTTTATAGGTCTTTCTAAGCATTGGTCAGTTGGTCTTGCTTGAAATTCTTTTTTCTACTCCGTGAGAGTGAAAATAAATATATTATTATAAATTATAATCATTATAATTGCATTAATTTTTTTTCAATAAGTGGGCCTGCTTAAATTTTTTTACTTTAACTATTCAAAAATTTTAAACGATAGAAGAACTTTTTCTATTTCAGTGAGTTGTTCTTTGAATCATTTAATATTTTATCAACTCTGTTACGTGTTTTTTTTAAAACAATATGCCACATCTTAGAAACAAATAAATATTGATTTCCGTTGAAAAAAATTTCTTTGTTGCAAAGAAATGTTTATTGTACCAAAAAATACGCTTATTTCTTCTTTGAATTACGGAACTCACCTATCATATCAAATACTTATTTATTACAGTCAATAACAAATCTCTTTCGCTCAACAAATATTTCACAGTATCAAGTAAATAGCGTTCCTTAGATCCAAACAAAACATTTCTTTAAGCTAAAGAAATATTTCTTCAGCCACATTCTACTCTACCATTTCTTTGAATCAAAGAAATTTCATTTGATTCAAATAAGTTTTTTTTTCAATTTACATAAAATGAAACACCTCGAAAATTAAAGTTGTCCGATCAGGCTAAAAATTGGCCCAATTGTAGTCCTATTAGATGGTACTCCTCACGACAAAAATTAATTCATTTTCATAATTATTTATCAAAGTGGAGGCGGTACAATTTTTGGGGTTTTAAGCAAAGCCTTACTTTCAAACATTTTTAACTTTTTTCCTGTTGCCTTAAACAAAATTTCAGTATAAATGTTTTTGATAGATTTTTTCACAAAATTTCTGGTGGTCATAACGATTTTTAAAAAAAGTCCAAATTTTACCCTAATTTTTGAAAATCAAAAATAAATTTGCCTTTTTTGCAAATTTTGACACTTTTTTTCTTCAAAATAGTATTAAAAGAAAGCTAGGATTCTTTCCTATAAGACCCCAAATTTTCAGAGTGGCGAATTAATTCGTCTTTGACTAATAGAACGATATGTAAACAAGATGTCATGATAGAGCGGGTGGCGCGCGATCTCCCCTAGTGCGCTTACGCCGAGGATCTTTGTGCAAGGCTTCAGTGCCAGTTTTTTAAGTTAAGTAATATTATATGCTATTAGTGTAACTGCTCTTTTCAAAAAGTAAGTCATAAAACAACTAATCTTAAACTCCGTGGTGTTGCCCACGACTTGCGTTTCAAATTCCCTGCACTACCAGAAGGAGCTCGCAGTTCATGTAGATACCAACTCATCAACTCAGCGGAAATATCATCCATGAACTCTGGTGATATTGCAGAGCCTTCTGGTAGAGATAAGGTAGATACTGAGGATCATGAAACGATTTCTGACGATGATGAAGATCAGCTATATGATATCGAAAAAGATTGAGATGTCTTAGGCAGTGTGAACAAAAAATACCATAAACCTAGTGTTGAAGTACTTGGTCAAACCATCAAAAAATGCAATGCCTCTAACGATCTTTAAGAACAATTTCAACTTCTCTCGCTTGTGCCAAAATCTTGGGACGTAGAAAACTGATGCAGGTGTTCAATATATCAGAGCGGAAAGCAAGAAATGTCAAAAAATTAGTTTCAGAGCATGGAATTCTAAGGCTTCCGAATCCAAAAAGAGGAAGAGCATTGACTCCTGAAACTAAAACTCTAGTGTTTCGGTTGTACACTTCCGTCAGTGATGAAGTTTTGGACAACCCGGTAAAAGGAAGCGCGTGAAGGAACACTTTCTGGAAAGCGATGAGCATAAAGCGTGAGAGCATCATTGATATTTCTGCCACTTTCTCCATGAATGAGAATCATTTCAATCTTTTATTGTTGAGATAGAATTTCCATAGTAAAAGTAATAAAGTCAAGTAATGAGGGAATACAACGACACCCTAACCAACTGAAATGAAGGTGACCAACAGCAATAACCCAAACGAAAGCAACTAATTACGACCAACTGAAATGAACGCAACCAACACACCCAAATTAAATGAATACGTGCGCTCATTCGTGCTGCAAGCTTAATTTGTTTCTTGATCTCAATTCTCTTTAGACAATGTGCCATCTCACTTGACGATATTCGTTTGTTGTTAGTTAGCAATAGTCGTTTATGCGTTACTCCGCGCTACGATTTTCGTTTGTTCCTGTTCGCAGTTTAAGTTCACTTACTACCTCAATGTGCAATCTTCAGTTGTCTCCTGTTTTCGATTCTCATACATACGCCCATCGACGTTGCTAGATTCATTTGTTTCTTGATCTTAATTCGAGGGTTCCGCGACGTAGTTCAAGATTTGGAAGAAAAAAATTTCAAAGTACTGATGCCTGCTTTAAAGGGTAATTAGAAAGCAACTGTCGGCAGAAGTTTGTGAGAGGCACACTTCGCAGTTCTCTGGAATCTTTAAAAGCTCGGACTAACAAGTGCATCGAAGTACGAAGACAACATTTCAAGCACTTATTGTAAAATATTAATCGAAAACCAGAATCCCGATGGGGAGAGGCGAGGGGACTGACCGAAATCAAGCACCCCTATAATGAGAGGTGAGGGGACTCACCGAAATCAAGCACCCCGATGGTGAGAGGTGGGGGAACTCACCGAAATAAAGCACCCCGTTGGTGAGGGGAATCTCCGAAATCAAGCACCCACATGGTGAGTGGCGAGGAGCCTGACCGAAATCCAGCACTCCGATCGTGAGAGGCAAGGGGACTCACCGAAGTTCTTGAAATAATCAAACATTATATTTTTCGCAATTTCAGCGCCATCTATCGCGAATCGAGAAAAATTTTCGAATAAAACTCACGTATTTCATAAAGGAAAATGTGAATCTGTGATAAAAAATTGGGGTTCCCATTTGAAATTACAAATGGACCCCCACTCCTGCCTCCAGGAGGGGTGGGGTAGTGTAAATTTTTTTAAAGTTGGTTTCCCCCCTCGAAAATACAAAGTTTTTATTACGGATATTTTTTCATAGGATGCCTATTTTTTTAGATATTTCGATGTCTCAAGTATATACACGACTGAAGAGTCAGTATGAAGCCAACGAATGCGCACCGAAGTGCGCACTAAAATCATCATCATCTCTCTCTCCCTCTCTTCTTGTGACTCAAAAGTAAAATGTTGTATTTTCTATTTTGTATAATTAAATAAAATTAATCTGACTAACGTTAGTTAATTTTCGTGTAAAATTCTATCATGTCAAGATATTAATTGTTTCAGTCATTTTATTTTATTTAATGGTAATTTTTTTTTCATTTTACATTTTCAAATTCGGCGGACTTTTTTATTGCTATATTCAATTCTTGGAGTCAACCAATAAGAGTGCCGTCAAAGATCTAACGTTAGCTCACCGAACGCGTCCTCGGGTTGCGGATAGAGGGTCCTGTACCAAGGGTTTCTGCTGAATATGGTTACAATAATAATTAAGCAGTCGCGGGAAATAGTCCAGGGATGATCCCACAAGAATAACCCCTAAGCGGAGGCGTAGCAACCGTGCCGAAAGCTGAATGGCACCTGGGTGAGGTGTCTTAACCGGTGACTCTGGGATACCGGGCGACCTCTCAGAGTATGCAGCCTTATCCTTGCACGCGGGGCTCTACAAGGATGGACCAGAAAATGCGTTAATATTCGAAAACTCGAACGCGCCACATTAGCCGCCGCGCCGCATTCGGCGCCGCTCCCCTACTATAGAAAGTTATTAATCATTACACTTTTTAGAAATTAAATTTCAAGTTAAAAAAAATGTAAATTGAAAATTATTTGAATTTTTCAATGGAAATATTTATTGAAGGCTTTTTATTTTGCAAACTGACTGATTGATTATTGACTGATTAATTTTTTTCACAATATTAAATGTTGCAAATATTTAATTTAAATTTTTTCGATTGAGTAACATTAATTGATTATTTACACTAGGGTTATATAATTGACTATTGGCTATAATTTATATCATGAAAGTTTATTTATTTTTAAAATACCTCTATTCCAATTATGTAATTTTTGTAAGTTTTCGCAATGCTGTGAACTAAGTGTCTGAATTCAATTTTCAAAGTTAGGTTTTAATTTTTTATTTAATTTATTTAAATGGTTAATAACAATGATATTTTTTGGAGAATCTTAAATGAACATTATTTAAATGTTTCAATGGGAATAAGTCTTTATTGATTTTCATGTTGAAAACTGATTAATTAATTATTAGCTGATTAGTGTTGTTAAAATATTAAATTACAGAAAGATTGAATTATAATGTTTCTATATTGAGGGACGTGAATTAATTATTTATTTCAAGGTTATGTAGTTGAGTGTTGGCTATAATTTGTAAAATTAAAGTTTATTTATATTTAACATATCTCTGTTGCAACTATATGGTTTTATTAAATGTTTGTGCTATTTTGGAATTAGTATCTAAATTCCATTCTCACAATTATATATAAATATGTTTAAGTTATTTCTGAAATTAATTATAAACATTAATTATAATTATAATTTTCATAAAAATATAGAGTAGAATTTATTTGGATGTTTCAATAAAAATATTTGATCATTAATTTTTACGTTGTGAACTCATTTTTATAACAATATTGAACCACATAGTGATTGAATTTTTCTTTTGTGTGGTAATAGGAATTGATTACTGACATTAATATTATATCATTTAATATTAGCTATGATCTGTACAATCAAAGTTTATTTATGTATCCATACCACTATTACAATTGAGTATTCTATCATGACGTCATGGTTATGACAGGTTAGATGGAAATTTCAGGAAGGTTAGTGTAGTTGGTACATATTTAGAATAAAAAAAGATATACTAAAATTTCAGGTTGGAGTATCGGATCGATCCGACCAGAATTGGGCACTAATACTTAAAATTTTGGATTGTTGATTTCATTTCGTGAAACTGAAAGATCTTCAACCGATAAAAGGATAAAATATAATTGCTCAAATGCATTTTACGCTTGAAAAATATTACTATTTATACATTTATAACTTACTTTTACGTTTTTTCTCGATTATCAAATTCAACTTTGTGCACGCTTCAGAGAAGGAAATGGGGAAACATGTAAGGTTGTCTGAATTAAAGTTGGAAATATCATCCATAAAATGAGATTAGGAACATGATAAAATATCTACTGGTTCTCGAATTGTCATGGAATATGTGGAAGCAGAACCAAGACGAAAATCGGACGGTCTATTGGTGACTACATTTTTTGGTCTGTTTTTCGCACGTTAACAAAGATTTAAATTCGACATACGACTGCCGCTCGACGAACAGATTTTCGTCTTTTATATGCTTCCATATTTTTGTTATAAGTCGAGAACAAGTGAATATTTCATTATGTTCTTGATCTCATTTTATTGAGTAGATTCCAAGCTTTAATTTATCGAAGTTTGAATTTTTTCAATTTTATTTCCTGAGTCATGAAGGAACGGGACTCAATATATAGCTGAGGTAACCACGAAAAAAGGGAGGCATGTTTCTTAATTCAATTTTCAAAATTATATGTGGATATATTTTAATTATTCAGCGATGTTTTGTCGTCAAACCTGGGAGGGAGGGTTACACTGCTGCAAAAGATTTCCGACCAATCAGCCTGACGTCTTTTATCCTGAAGACGTTGGAGAAGCTGGTCGAGAGATACATTAGGGATGCGGTGTTCTTGGCCTCCCCGCTACATAGAGGGCAGCATGCTTTTCAGGCAGGCTGCTCGGTAGAAACTGCGCTTCATGCTGTCGTGGTAAAATTAGAGCAGCAGTTAGGACAAATGGGGTATGCTGTGGGCACTTGCTTGGATATAGAGGGTGCTTCCAGCAATACTCCTCCAGAAGTCATCTGTCGAGAGGCTCTGAGATATGACGTGCCTGGACCAGCTTGTATGCTGGATAGGAAGCCTGCTACGCCGCAGAAGACTCAAAACTGAATGGGCTGAGGGCCTAGTAAGGGGAACAGCTCCACGGGAATGCCCACAGGGCGGTGTCCTGTCACCCCTTCTGTGGTGCATTGTGGTGAACGGCCTCCTTCGAAGGCTCAACAAAGAGGGGTATTTTACTCAGGGATATGCAGATGACTTCGTAATCCTAGTCAGGGGAGCTCATCTGGAAACGCTGATGGGTCTATGAGGTCGGCGGTGTGCATCGTAGAGCTCTGGTGCGTTAGCTCAGGGATCTTGGTGAATCCGGAATAGACCAATCTGGTAATTTTCAGGAAAAATTATGAAGTTCCAAAAGTCGACGCTCTTGTATTTTGCGGTGGGCAGCTGACGTTTTCAGATTCAGTTAGGTATCTGGACGTAATCCTAGCTAGCAAGTTGAACTGGGCGAAGCACCTGGAGACCCAATGCAGAACGTTTGTCATGACTTTTTGGGCCTAAAATGCTTGCATGGCTATACTCTGCTGTCCTAAAACTCAGGCTCCTACATGCGGCCGTGGTCTGGAGGCCACGGGCGGAACTTAAAACAATGCAGGACAGGCTACGAAGATTACAAACCCTAGCATTTAGGGGTTTGACTGGAGCAATGAGGACTACGCCCACAGCGGCGATAGGATTCATGCTCTGTGAGGAATCCCTACATGTTGCGATAACCGCTAGAGCGGCACACGAGATGGGTCGCCTGGAAAGAGGAAATAGATGGACTCGGGGGACTAGACACACTAGGCTCCCGAGTGATATCAGCGCACTACCGATTCTACAGATTAGGCAAGATGAAATAACAAAACGCTTCAACTTTGTCAAAGCTTTCCGCGTCTGCCTGCCAAGCAGGGATATGTGGAAGGAAAATGGTAACCCGCTCCTCCAAGGGGAAACCTGGTATACAGATGTCTTCAGGGATGAGGAAGGGGGGGGGGTCAGGAGCAGGAATTTATGACAGCAAGAGAGGAAAAGGGAGAGGAATCCCACTTGGTCGATATGCTACTGTCTTTCAGGCAGCGGTCCTAGCCGTCCTTCGCTGTGCTGCAATAGGGAAACCAGACATAACATCAGAACTGGTTTGGGAATGGCATTAAACCCAAAAAAAGGCATTAAAAAGGCATTAAAAAAAAGGAAAGGCATTAAACCAACTTGCAGAAAGAACATACATAGGTCCAGAACCAGTACTGGGAATAGCAGCTTGCTTTGTCGGAATGGCCATCAAAAGCTGGATCCGAACAAAACACCGGGAATACTGGGGACAAATCCAAAGTTGCCGACACGCTAAATCCATCCTGGGCTATACGTACAGAATGTACAGAATGGACAGAGCCAGGAAAATCCTGGGTTCACCCAAGAAAGACATAAGGACAGTGGTTCAGATGCTCACTGGGCACAACTACTTGAACTATCATATGCACAAAATGGGGTGCAACCCCATGACAGAGTGCAGGAGATGCGGAAAGGATGACGAAACATCCCTGCATGTATTATGCCAGTGCCCGGCATTAGCTAGGCTCAGGAAACAGACCCTCGTGGCCCATTTTATGGGACCAGAGGAAATTACAATCTGTCTGTCCGTCTGTCTGTAGTCTGTAGTATCGTGTAGGCACGATAACTTTCGAAAGATTGATCAGATTCGATTGCGCGATGAGAATGTGCCAGAGTTATGTGACAGAAATTTCTGAGAGGAATGAAAGAGGGTGCCTTTTGTTGTTAAAATTGTGTTTTTTTATTTGAATCATGGTAACGAATTTTCCAGAAAGTAATTTTGCTGGGTTTCTCAAATGGTGAGATTTTTTGTTAGTTTTGTTACAATTTCTGTGACAGAAATTCTGGGAGTAATCGAAAAGGGTGACTTCTGTTGTTAGAAAATGAGTATTATTAGTTAAATGTTAGGGAAAAATTTTCAAGAAAGAAAGTTTTCTAGGTTAACGTGTGTTGAGATTTTTTGTTAGATTTGTTAAAAGTTAGGTAACAGAAATTCTCATAAGCACCGAAAAGAATAACTTTGTTGTTGGAAAAGGTGAAATCTTATGTGTTAGGCTTGCTTACAAATTTTCAAGAAAGTAAGTTTGCTGGGTTTCGCGAATGTTCAGGTTTCTGTTATATTTGTTGCATTTATGTCACAGAACTTCTGAGAGATAGGGTTTTTGATAGTTTGACCTTGTTAATAAACGTTAGAGCGAACGATTTAAAATTTTAAAAAGTTTTGGAAGTTTGAACTTTGCGTCTTTCAATAAATAATGGAAGAGCGACAACTCGACGGGGAATTACCTAATACGGGATCAGAAATGGGTCGCCAAAAAGCACACACTATCTTAACGTTTGAGACACGTTCAAATAGTCGCTAAAGCTCGCTCCTCATTTGGTGGTTAGGCCCGACTTTGAAGCTTTTTTGTGCCCAAACTAAGCTTCGCACAACTTTTTTCTAGAAGACTTTTTTGTTCACTTTTTTATGCACTATCACATAGTACAAGGGGTTGTATAGGTGGTGGGACACCCTGTATACGAAACTTGAAAAGAAATCTTTTTCTTTTTGGGGGGCTTATACACTGAAACTGTAGATTTCTTCCTGATGGTAATAAGTCCTGACTTATTGCTGTTTTCATTTTTATTATACATCGCTTTTCTCCTTGTTCTCAACATAATTCACAAGTAGCTGATTCTTTTTTGCTCGCCCACTTGTATCTCCAAATGATCATTGCGATTTTTTATTCGTTCACCTTTCTGTTAAGTGTTGCTCAAATTATAATTTTATTGGTTATGCAACTATTTTGAATTTTTTCCTATATAAAATAATTTTCTTATTCAGCAACGACACATGCTATTTTTTTACTTACTTGAGGATCTTAATCCATTTCGTTAGATTAACGTGAAATCAAAAAGCACAAGATTCCTATATTCTCTCAAATTGGTACCGAAATATAGGCCCTACTTTGACCCTCCAAGTGGAAGTATTGCCCCTACTTTGCGGCTGCTTATTCTACTAGCTCCTACTTAGCCACTCCTAAAGATATTTTCATTCTATTTTGCTTCTACATAAGTTTCAGCCCCTACATTAAAGATCTAGCCTCTATGTTCCTAAGTCTTACTAACGTCTCCTTTTAACCTCTATGATCTCTGTAGAATTTTTAAATTCTCTTTTAACGCTCTTAAATTTTCACGCGCAAATGTGGCGTCGTGGCCTCGACGCCTGCGCCCTCGTAACGAATACTTTGTTGTTTCCTACCACCTCCATCACCACAGTTTGTGAGAGCGTCTGTATAAGTGGTTTTAGGTGATAAATAATAAAGTAATAATATTGAAATGGTGTCACGTCCCGAGCAAAGGCGAGGGTAGGTTGGTAATAGGGTAGATAGAGGAGATTAAATGGGCTGATTGAGTCAGGTTGGTAAGGCCTGAGAATTTATATTTTTGTGGGATCGTTTTAGTCCAAGAGCTGGTGACGTTTTTCGTGAAGTGGGAGTATAAGTCCTAGTTTGTTGCGAATATATCTGGGAAAACGGAGAAGGCCATCGGTCAACTCGAAGACATTTTAGTGGCACCGCCGGAAACCGAGAAGTACACGGATCTCAAGACTAAAATGATTGAGAGGTTTACAGAATCGGATAGTTCAAGAGCCCGCAAGCTGATGGAAGGCGAACAAATGGGCGATCGCAAGCCCTCGGAATTTTTTCGCAGCCTTAATTCGCTCGCCACCACAAATACCACAGAAGAATTCATTTTAGAAGTGTGGAAGACGCGTCTACCCGCGCAAATATAAACTATGATGGCAACTTCCAGCGAGACAGCAGTCGACAAGATCTTGAAGCTCGCCGATACTGTGCACGAGGTTAGCCCCAGCAAACAAGTTAACGCGGTTAGTGGATTTACAGGGTTTATGGAACAGATCCAGAAGCTGACTGTACAGGTGAACGCGCTGACTCAAGATCGCAGCCATTCGCGCTCTCGTGGAGCACCGCGTGCATCTCAAAACCGCGCCGCGACGCCCGCACCGGGGTGCAATAATTCGACAAGTGATCGGTTGTTCTATTACCATCGTCGATTCAAGGAGTGCGCAACTAAGTGCCGCAGTGGTTGCACCTGGTCGGGAAACGATGCACGCCGTTAGTGAATACGGCAAACACTGACGGGTTAGCGCATCGCCGAGTTTTTGTGAAGGACTTGAACTCGTGCAAACCTTTTCTCATAGACACTGGTTCCGATTTGTGTGTGTACCCACGTAAGTGGCTCGCGGGAAAAGTTAAAAAGTGCGAGTACGAACTTTTCGCATCAAACGGATCGAGAATCGAAACTTACGGAAATATGCCGCTCAACTTAAATTATGGCTACGTCGCGAGTCGACATTTAGACTACATTTAGACTACATTCCGACATTTAGACTACATTTCTCAGTTGACTACAGATATTAGGCATATTAAAGGTTCTGAAAATTGTGTAGCTGATGCATTATCTCGCGTTGAAGCAATCGCGTTATCAATAGGCTACTACCCAAAAATACGATGCGGATTTACGTGAATTGCTTTCTTCTAATCAATCAGCACTTAAGTTGCGAAAAGTGTACTTTCCAGACCAGAATGTGCATTTATACTGTGATACGTCGAGCGACGTCATACGGCCTTTCGTCTCTGTATCGTTACGTCGCGCTGTATTTAATTCATTGCACAGTCTGTCACACCATGGCGTGCGCGCTACTCAGCAACTCGACACTTCGCGTTTCGTTTGGCTTGCAATAAATAAAGATTGTAAAGAATGGACACGCCAATTTTATCGCCAAGGTTTTAGATACTGTTTAACGTGCATCGACCGCTTTTCTCGCTGGCCCGAAGTCATTCCGATTGCTGATATGGAAGCTACTACTATCGCGACTGCTTTGCTTTCAACGTGGATTGCTCGTTTTGGCGTTCTGTCGCGAATCACGACTGATCAAGGACGTCAATTCGAATCAGCGCTTTTTGCGGAATTATGTAGGTTGTTAGGTACAAAGCGCAATCGTATGACAAGCTATCATCCGCAAGCGAATGGTTTAGTGGACAAATTTCACAGGCAACTTAAAGCTGCGATTAAATGTCAATTTAATGTTTTCAATTTTTCCAATCGTTTAACTTGGCATTCGAACTGCCCTCAAAGAAGATCTCGGAGCGACGGCCGCCGAACTGATTCACGGCGCCAGCCTACGTTTGCCTGCGGAATTTTTCCTTGCTAGTGAACAAAAACCGACTTCTTTTATCGATAATTTGAAAAGACGAGTCAACGATGTCAAACCGACGCCTGTACGTCGACACAGAAATAAAAAAGTTTTTATATTTAAAGACTTAGCCACTTCACCATATGTTTTTCTACGTCATGATGCTGTACGCGGCCCGTCCGATCCACCGTATGATGGACCGTATAAAGTCATTGAGCGCAATGATAAATTTTTTGTTATCAAAATAAACCAGCCAGATCTTGGGGCTTAGGAGGAACTTGAATGTTAATGTTCCTTCTTGTCCTGAAATCGTGATCATCTCTCAGAGGGTGCCTGCTTTCCGTATATATGTATATATAAAATGAATTCTTTAGACATTTTTTACATTCTCATCAGAGAAGGTATTAGATTTGTGTAAAATCTGACCCCCCCCCCTCCCTCTCCCGATTTTGTCAAATGTTCACGTTTTGAGATCACTTCAACCCAAAAAACAGGTTTTCTTATAGGATGCGCACTTTTTTTTAATTATAAAAACAAGACAATGCAAATATGTTTGTTTCAATACCAATGCATATTATAAATTTTAATGATATAAATTTGTTGAGATAATGCATTTTTCAGGGTAGTTGAGGGTAAAATTTAATGCGAAATAAGAAAGAAATATTAAAATTATCATGATGATAAAAAATGTACTTTATTTTGTAATATCTGAATTAGCAATCCCAAGCTGAGCTACAAAATTAAATATAATATCCATTTTATATAATAGTGTTGAACCTATTGTAGAAAAGTCCGCATTTTGGAAAAAATCGAGTGCGAAGCACGAGATACGTGATCAGAATGTGTTCGTTAAAGCCGAAGGAGCTTTAACAAAAGATAATTCACAATCACTGAATTTTATAATAATATTTTAACACTTTTTCAAAGAATTTGATTACAATAAATCAAGAATTGTACAGTATTCCACAGATTTTCACATTATCAAGATTATATCCGAAAAATGCTTAAATCACTCGAAACTGCCGATACTTAAAGTCGAAATGCGACGAAATTTAAAACGAACTCGGAGGCACTTGGGCTTTCTTTGTCCATAAAAAAAAATTAGTCTTGCCCCAGTGTTTGGACGTGCTGATCGATATTTGAACTGTTGCAGAAACCAAAAATAAAATTCTAAAATTTGACTAGTTTTCGTTTAAACTGTGTTTATGTGTACAAAATTTTTTATAAAAGATTGCTAATCGCTTCTATCAGGTGCAATTTGGAGATTGGAAAGAAAATAGAAAAATCCTGATGCCTTTGATGCAGATGAGTTTTCTTATACGAATTTATATCAATTAATTTTTTGTTGAGATATCACTTTTCCATGTTAAAATCTTCAAATAATACTGCAATTTTCTTTTTTGATACAAATTTTTTGACTCCTGCCCCTCATATGATTATTTAGATGCGGGGAGGGGGGGCAGTGTAAAAATATATATGTTTCGTTTTTCACTAAAACAATTTTAAAATATTTCAAAGGTTTTTGCCTCTCTCAATTCTTATGATTCTGAATTATTTGTGAGGCGTCCAGGGGAATCTTCAATTAATTTTTATGGTTTGGAAGGGAAGTTCAAAGAACAAATAACAAACAATCAAAAATTTTATTTTTCCTAAAAATTCCCGACACTTTAAAGGTCCTTTTTTGTGCTTAAACGATTACAGGGATTACTTATAATGATCTTCTACTGAATTTCATAATAATATTTTAACACTTTTTCAAATGATTTGATTACAATAAATCAAGAATTGCACAGTATTCCACAGATTTTTAAATTATTGAAAAAAAAAGTTTTTGGTTCCCTGCCTAGAGGTAGGCCAGGAATTGGCAGATGGGAACATATGATCTCCTATCTAATACAATGCTGCTGAAGACTGGTGACCTTAGCATAAAACATCAACGAATTGCGACTCTCGGTTTCCTATCCGCACCCCCCCCCCCTCTTAGTAATAGAAGTTTGGTGGGACTGACGTTACAATAAGATTCTCCACAATGCGACGAATTACTTCTTAACTTGGACCTGATTTTCGACTTGAAAAACGAAACTCACGCATTGAGGTGGTAGTTTGGTGTACAATTTAAACAATGAATAATACAAACAATAAGATAGCCTCGGAATGGACTGAAACTCTGATTGACGAAATGCATACCCGCAAGCCCCACGCAGCTTAAAACATATTTCCTATAAGAGAAAAGACGTTTATGTAGACGTAGTTTGTTCGGAACCGTCAATATTGAGGTGTCCTCAGCACGTCTCTTCACAAATGGCTATGAACTGCAAATAAAAAATTCCTTTTGAAATTTCATCCCTCATATGACCCGTTTCATATGGTCCCACAAACCCTCCATGAAAGGAAATTTGGGATTTGCGCGTTTTTTGCGTTAATTATTTTTTTTGCGGTTTCTTTTGAAAGAAATTGTTTCACTGGCATAAAACATTAGTAGTCCACTTTTCCGTTATCAAAATTAATTTTGAAACCGAAAAGGTAATTTTTAACAGAATATTTTAATTTTCAACCAAAAAAATAAATGCATCATTATTAATTCAGAAAAATACATAATAAATAATGTGAAACTCGAATTGAAATTGATAATCAGAAGAAAGTAAATCAAACAAGTGATACCAACTTAAATAACTTCGTTAGTGAATGATAAATAGATTCCAATATTATATTTTTTGTCAGTACAGTTTTATTGCATAGGTACGCCAATTGTGTAAGCCACTTTAATAAATTCTAAATTAGATAAGAATTGACGCTGATAATATTTGAGATAACGACTACACTGTTCACCAAAGTATGAATTAATGCATAAATTAGGTTTTGCTTTACTTTAAAAAATGTGGATTTTTTCATCTTCAGTTTTCACTTCGGTGGTCATTCCTGATTCTGTTGTTGTATGCAATAATATAGTGTATTAATAATTTTTAATATATGGTACGCTGACGTAATCCTTGAATTCTTGCGAAACAAATTTTTTCAAAAAAAGATTTGTGAATCTTTTAGAATACCTTCAAATTATTGAAATTTATTAGGAATTCCTTAGAAACTCTAAAAAATTTAGATTCTTCTGATATCCCCTAAGTACCCTAAGATCTTCGAAATCTTTTGAAAATTACTAAAAATTTCTTGGAATCCTTTCGAATACCCAAAAATATTTTCTAAAATTAAAGATAATTCAGAAAATTGATTGAATTGGTTGAAAATTCATATATTTTATTTTATATTCTTCTTTTTGGAGGAAAAATTATTCTTCCTTTTTGAAAATTCAACGTTTTTAAACAACATGCATCATCTGAGTTAAAAATTCATTTCTTTGTTTCAAAATTGAACTATTTTGTTGAAAAACTGTCTTTTCTGTTTCAATTTTTTTAGACTGAAATTTAACTGATCCACTTGTTTGAAAGAAAGGTTTTTTTAGTTGAAAATTTACCTATTTATTCCTTTCTTAATGAAAAATTGGTTTACCTCCGATCCTATAATTCCCCCTCCACTCAAAATAAACAGTAATATTTCACCCCCCCCCTAAATCGTCTTATGTAATGACGATTATGACATTGGCAAAACAAAGAGAATACAGATGGATGAAGATAAAAACAATATATCATTCGATGAATAAGAGTCACATATGCTGATATAAGCTATTGGTTGGCAAAACAGATATCATTAAAGATCTTAAGACTCAATTGTTAGATAAATGATATCAACTGTGGATCGAATTGCAAAGATTCAATTGTTATAATATTAGAGCGTTATTATTATTATTATTAATATTACTATTACGTTATTACGTTATTATTACGGCGTAAAACGTCACCAAAAGTTAGATTAATTAACAATAGACAATTCAGCAGTGGGAAATTTCGAGAGTAGAATTATCAATGCTAAATAAAAATTTGAAGAATAGCGTCTTAAAGTGATAAGGCGAAGGTGCATTTCTAATTGATTTAGGTACCTTATTTCAAAGACGTGCTCCCCTCCTCATAAAAGGTCTTTGTAACTTACAAGGTTTGTGACGTGAAACTGTAAAAACCGTTTTTCTTACACGAAGCCTAGACTGAGCAAGTAAAGTCACACTTATATTTTTTACCATCGAAGTGGTTGTCGCAGCTAATACCATCTCTACTAATAAAGAGCTTCTTGTCACAACTAACCATTTTTTTTGGTGTACTTTAATTGTTAAGACTAGAATTACTAACGTTACTAATATAACCTACGTAGGATTACTAACGGCAACTTGTTGCTGCAGTAAACTGGTTAGTTACTTTTACCATCGAAATGGTTGTCGCAGCTAATACCATCTCTACTAATAAATAACTTCTTGTCACAAGTAACCATTTTTTTCAGATGGCTCTTTTTTAATGATACGTTACAAATTGGCCAGAACTATTAATTATTTAAATAGTTTTCATAATCAAATTCAGATTTTGGTTATTTTTCAAAGAATACGCTCAAATTTTTTTTACGGAATCAACTAAGAATATCTTTTTGATAACAGTTGGCTACGAAACTTTACAAATTTACAAGAATGATTAATGATTTAAGCAATTTTCATAAACCAATTTAGAGTTTGTCTATTTTTCAACGAAAAGGCTCAATTTTTGTTCGGAATCAACTAAAAATGTCTTTTCGCTGAATTTTCGCTATTACATTTTCCAAATTGACAACAACTGTTGAATACTTAAACAATATTCATAAACAAATTCAGATTTTGGCTATTTTTCAACGAATACGCTCAATTTTTGCTTACAGAATCGAATAATAATGTCTTTCCGATGACTCTTTGCTATAATACTTTCCAAATTGACAACAATTATTAGTAATTTAAATAAATTTTATAAACCACAAAAGTATTATCGGAAGAATTCCACAAATAAAAATTTAGCGTATTCCTTGAAAAATAGCCTAACTATGCATTTTTATGTTTGAGTAATCACCAAATGTTAACAATTTGGAAAGTACCATAGTGAAAAATCATCGCAGATACATTTTTAGTTGATTCGTAAAAAATTTGACATATTTGTTGAAAAATAATCAAACATTGAGTGTGTTTGTTTGTGTGTGCCTAGGAGCAGACCGAGGAAGCAATGCTGGGAATATGTGAATGAGATTCTAAAGCGAAAAAATATAAAAAGACATAGAAACATAAGAGTTTGCATGAAAAGATGTATGGATGTAAACGGAACGAAAGATGTATGCCAGGATAGGAAGGTGTGGAGGACAACTGTTAATAAGAAATGTGTGACGAAGAGTATCAGCGGAGTGATGGACGCCTGTAACGAAAGATTTTGGATACACACGGCTCCTCTTGAAGATTTTTACTTACTTGATGTTTCTGGAGCAACGAATATAGATTTTCCTATGGGCTTATTAGTCAGTTTGAGTGTTTATGGTGAACTGTAACGTATGACGACTGTGTGATGATCGTAACCTGGGGTGATTGCTAGAGATTGATCAGCGACACGTATCGAAGCGGCGTTGTGGAACAAGCATGTTGTTTGAATAAACAACACGCGATTTCTCGATTGATCTAAAATCTATCCCCTCTCCACCACATCCCTTACTTATCCGTAAAATATACATTCCTTGACCCCAGTAGAATAACGAAGCTAGAACCGAACGAGTTACTCTTACCCCGAAAGGGAATTAGCTTAATGGTATAATAATAATAATAAAAATGATAATTATTCCCAATCACCATTTGCCAAAGTATCTATTTGTCCGAACTTTCATATCATCTTATTTTGATTTTCCCGAATGGCGACTTGACATAATTTTCATTCTTCCGAAGTCACATAATCAAAAATTAAATGTGTTTTATACGCCTGATGCATGGATCGGATATCGTGGCGCGTCTTCAAGAGGAACGGAGAGAGACATTATAATAATTATTATTATTATATCATTAAGCCGTTTCCCTTCGGGGTCGGCGTGAATTGCTCGGCTGGAAAGTAGTGATGTGTGGATGGGCATATAGGTGAAGGGTAGATAGGTATATAGGTTTAAGGTATAGATATTTTAGAAAAAATCACTAGATTTGCGGGCTATGTAGAAATAAATGTTGGAGGGGATCGCGCTTCTGAATTCGGTGAAAATCGTCGTACAAACAGACGTTAGATGACGTTCATGAGAATTCTTTGTCGTTTAAATTTGCTTTCACTTTTAAATTTGAAGACGAATTGATATTAAAATGATTGAAAAATAATTAGATGGGTGGTTTTTCAAAGGTTTGTTCGTTATGATAATTATCAATATCACTACTAATTATAATTAAGCCTGATATTCCAGTTGTTCAAAATACATCTCCCTTGGGTAAGTTTGATGGACAACTGAAACTAAAGATACCCGGATGGTATTTCAAAGATCTGGTCATTCTAGTAATTAAACCTGGTAGTCTAGGTTTTGAGAATACATCTTCGTCTTGAAAGTAGGTTTAAAAACTGAAATTCGAGATACCTGGCTGGTTTTTCAAACGTTTAATCGTTATAATAACACTAGTTTTGAAAATTAAAAAAAAATTCTGTACATTTAATGCCACTATTTTTTTTCTATGTATTTTAGCTCGCTAAACTCGAAAATCACATTAAAATTTTTTTTCATGGATAATTTTCGAGATATGATTATTTGAAAAGTTTTTCCATTTTTTTCGGAGGTGGCTTTACATGCTAGTCCATATATCGAGTTCTAAATGTCAGATTGGGCCATGCAAGGTCTCAAATTGAGGGTAACAAAATTTTCAACAATCGCTCTGTATATTGTTTTTCAATCTGTTTAGTAGTTTACGTGTTATATCCCAAAATATATAAGAAAAGTTAATTTCTTGCGCCAAAATAAAAATCAAAAATTTATTCTATCGCCATGCAAAAATAGAAACATTCAAAATTATGTCCAGTTTCTTATTATATATATAGATCGCACTTTCAAGAGAAAAAAAAGGTATTGATGAAGAAAATATACGCATAAATACCGGAGATATAAGCAATTGATTGAAGATACCAAAATTCAAATTTTACTCTGTTTTCCCATTTTTTTCATTTTTGTATACAAAACATTTATTTGAATTATTTTATTAGTTTTTAATGATGAATTTCAATATTGCATGACTAGATTAGAAATAATGTTGGCCCCTGCTTTGTCTTCTGTTCTTCGTTGGTTCCGTTACTCTGATGAGGAACCAAATATAATCTCCCAACGTGCTTGCATCCCAATATCCTTGGTATCGCTGCTCAATGGGTTTCATTTCTTGGTGAAACCTTTTACCGTTCTCGTCACTTACGTCACCGAGATTTTCCGAGAAAAAGTCCAAGTGTGAATGCAAAAAATGAATTTTGAAGGACATATTTACACCTGTTGAAATGAAAATTAAATGTGCACATTCTTTCATTTTGTAAACCAGTGTAATGAAAAAATACATGCAAAAAATAAAATAAAATAATATATTCCATGCGCATTTTTGCGTAATTCGTAATTCGGCTTTTCTTATTTCCACGAAAATTGGAAACCATCAATTGGAATGATTTCCAGGCTGCAGCCTTATTAGGTGTCAATAATGAGGGGAAATTTTCATCATCCTTCCACCATTACACATAAAACTTGGATAAGAAAGGTGCTCAAAGATGAAATTTTCCCCTTATTATCATTTCAATTGATTGTTTCCAATTTTATTGGAAACAAGAAAAGCCGGAATTACAAGCGAATTGTTAAAGATTTGCTCAAGAATTATGCAAAAAATGGGCATGGAATAGATATTGTTATTTTATTTTATGCATGTATGTTTTCATTACACTGGTTTACAAAATGAAAGAATGTGCACATTTAATTTTCATTTCAACAGGTGTAAATATGTCTTTCAAAATTAATTTTCTGTATTCACACTTGGACTTTTTCCCGGAAAATCTCGGTGACGTAAGTGACGAGAACGGTGAAAGGTTTCACCAAGAAATGAAACCCATTGAGCATCACCATAAAATGTATTGCCTATCTGCACAAATCCATAATTTTCTATCCGTCACCGTATTCTTTTCTGTCCGCGTACTACTTTGATTTTCTCTCGTCACCTATCACGGATTGAAAAGGCATCCTTGACAATCAATGCTTATCCTCTTCAATCCTTCGGTCACCTGATCCTTGTATATCGGCGGTCTACTTTGAATTTTATCATTATGTAAAAAAAAGTATTGACTGTCACTTGTTATTCGTGATTTTCTATCAAATACGAATTAGCATTATAGTTTTCACTGCAGATACACATGTATAGAATTTTTTTCATTCGAACTGATACGCGAGGATAGAATATTATTAGTTCAATACAGATTCAAGAGAATAGACGCGGATAGAGTATTAATAGTTGAAGTGTGATTAAAACTGATAAATATGGATAGCATAATTTTACTTGAAGACGGATTTAAACGGATAGATATAGATATATTATTTTTAGTTGAAGATGGATTAAAAAGGATACATAAGGATTGAATATTTTTCGTTGAAGACCGAATAAAACGGATAAATAGGATACCATATCACGGATAGATAAGGATAAAAAAGTTCGGACTGAAACGGATAGGGGTGGGTTAAATTTCACCTCACGCGTTGAAAATTATTCAAACGGATGAAGATTTTAAAATCGCACAAAGAATAGAACATGATTGCAAAGGATGCAAAGTGCTCATTCAAACTGATACAAAAATTCTATCCGTTTGAATCCGCAAATTCATATCCGTTTGAACCCGTTTACCTCCAGCAGGGAAGACAGCCTTTCAACAATTCTATTGTATTCTATTCCATTTTTCTAGACCTTCCCCTATTTCTTTCTTTATTTGGGGGAAAAGTCCCTTCCTTTTCCCCTTTTTCCTGAAAAAATCCTTCTTTTCCCCTTCTTGAAATCACTTTCCGCTGTGAAGACTGTAAATACCACTGGCGAAAGTTTCGGATAGGAATTCAGTCCTAACCAATCCAAAGTCATCCGAATCATTCCGGAATCTGATTCCGAAACAATCCGAGTTAATCCGAAACAATCTGAAAAATTTTTACATTTCGTTCGGTCAAAATCAGCTAAAAATTAATCCGACTTAATCCGATTCAATCCGAACTTCCCGTCCGAACAATTCGAACCAAATTTTCAATCCAAATGAATCGGAATCAATCTGAACTCGGATTGACCCAACCGAATTTCAATCCGAATGAATCCGAGTTCGGATTGAATTGGATTCATTCGGATTGAAATTCGGTTTGGGTAAATCCGAGTTCAGATTGATTCCGATTCATTTGGAATGAAAATTTGGTTCGAATTGTTCGGACGGGAAGTTCGTATTGAACTGGATTGAGTCAGACTAATTTTTATTCGATTTGGATCTAACGAAATGTAAAACGTTTTTCGGATTGGTGCAGATTGATTCGGGTTGGTTCGCATACAGATTCCCGAATGATTCGGAATGAATTCATATCCGATACTTTCGTCTGTGATGTTTTAAATGAATATTCAAAAACGTTGCAGTTTTGTATTCAATTTAATTTTCAGGTGAAGAATGTGGCCGCTAGAAAGGAAGCCACAAAAAAAATATTAGTTTAACGCAAAAACAACAAGCGCTATATGCTGATCGAAAATCATCAATGCTTTTCCCGAATACCAAAGAAAATGTACTACCTGCGCCCGAGACAGACCAAGCGCCCAAGACAGAGCCAGCGCCCGAGACAGAACCAGATATCAAGGCAGAACCAGCTCTCGAGAATCAACAAGCGGCAAACGTTGAGCAAGCCCCCGAGAATATTAATGACGCGATGGACTTTGAGATTTGAAATGGCAGAGCATGTAAACACTTTTTTGTCCGACCCCCCTTGAAAACGCGCCATTGCATGCACGTGAAGGAGGCGTAATGTGGCCGCTTCCAGCCCAGTAGAAACGTGTACTCCTAATCTTGATCTATAGTAGATCTTTCTTATGCAAATATGTATTTCAATATCCAATATTTATTCACAATATTGAGAGATATATAGCACCGATGAAAATTAAAGCATGTTTTTGAAAGGAAACAATTTATAAAAGTAAATCTGATAGTCTAATGAAATAGCAGGATGTTATTTTATTCATTTCAATTCCAAGATTTTACATTTTTGATGAAATCGTTTTAAAAATGAAACATTATACAAACTAAATATGTATTAAATACGACATTTATTTTAATTTATTGAAATCAATTTTCAAATTTTGTAGATAAAATATTTCTAAAATTTCATTTTATTAACAGTTAACACGTAATTTATTTATTTAAATTCGTTGAATCGATTAGCTTTGAAACACAAAGAATACTATAAAATGTTTATATTCAATGCTTAATAGTATTTTTCATTTTTTGAATTTTCACGCCCTAATGTTTGAAACTTTGAAACCTTTCCAAAGTTTCATGAAACTTTTCATTTGGTCAAAGTTTCATGAAACTTTACAACCCTAATTGTAGGATAATCTTTCGCCAAATAGCATGTAAACTTTAAAAGCCGAAAATTTTATATGCAACAAAATTTAACTTTAGTTTTTTCTGCGTGTTGATGGCTGACTATATGTTGTTTGAATACTAAATTTTGATAAAGAAGATGTTTGCTGAGTTGTCTCGGAGTTTCTTTGCTTACATGGCAGTAAACAATTAACAAAAAGTAGAGAAAACAGTATGATAATTATGAAAAAACGTGGGGGGTCGACTGACCGCCCGCGCTATTGTCTGTGTGACTCAAATTGGCGCGAACGCATGAAGGTTAAATATAGTTTTAAATTACATTTGAAAGTTAGCTGATGGCTCGAAGTATAATGGGATTCTCGTAAGGTTCGACGGTAAGTAATCCGGAAATTTCCGTGATCCGTGTTTTTCTAGGAATCTTTCGAAGAAAACTTTTTTATTGTCTTGAAACCTTTAAAAACTATTAAAAAGCTCCTTTTTCGAAGTCTTCAAGAATCTACATTTTGTTTTAAGTTTCTTGAAATTATTCTGGAAATTGTTCAAAATTTCTAAATATAATTTAAAATATGTTAGATTTTTCCTAAAATTCTGCAAAATACACAAAACTGCCTTCTGTAATCATGCAAAATTCAAAATTTTTGCTTTAAAGTCTTCTACATTCTTTTTCAAAATCATTTTTTGAAATTTTTTCAAGACTTCCTTATATCTTTTAAAGTGATTCGAATTTTTGATAATTTTTTTATTTCAACTGACAAGTTAAAAAAATTGCTTTAAAATATTCCAGATTCTTTTTGGAAATCTTTTGAAATCTTGAAAAAAAACTTTTATTCTCTTGATACGCATGATCTTCTGACAATTTTGGAAATCTTTTGAAATGTTTTGTCATCTTGTTCAAATTTATCTAGAAAAGTTTTTCATTCTTCTGAAACCTTTCATTCTTAAAAAGATTCTAATTTTATTTTTTGAAATCTTTGAAAATCGATTTTTTTTGTAAATTTTATGAAATCTTTGCGAAACTTCTTAATATTTCTTGAAGTAACACAAATTTTTTGTAAAATGTTGTAAACGTACACAATTGAAAAATTTTGCTTAAAAATTTTCTACATTATTTTTCGAAATCTTAGATAATCATTTTTTAATATACTGTTAAAATTAATTTACCAAATGAAACGTTATTTAAATGTTACCAGGAAATTTAAGAAAACTTTTTTATTACCTTCAAATCTTCAAAATTCTCAAGGCCAAATATTCGGCGAAATGTTCGGCAAAATTCTTTCCATTATTCTCGTTCATCAAAAAAAAAAACCTTGATATAATTTCAGTCTTAAAGCCTTAAAACTTATATCTAAAGCTAAAAAAAGTTAACAAGCCCATTTTTATAAACCATATCCTACATCTATCAACATGTTTTTCTATTCCTTTGTAAAACTAAATTCACGATTATCCTTTTCAATCCCCTGTCCTCTATCTCATCCGATCCTTAGTCTATCCACCTCAATATTTTTCTCTTTCCTTGTCAAACTAAATCCACTTCTATCTTTTGTAATTCCCTATCAATATTCTATCTCACCTCATCCTTTATTTATTTATGTCAATCTTTTTCCATCTCTGTTAATCTAAATTATTGTCTATCTTTTTCAATCTCCTCTTCCCTATCTCATCCTATACTATATCTGTCTTCTCTAATACCCTCTTTTCTATCTCATCTTATCCTTTATCTATCTACGTCTTTTCTTTCTATCTCTATATCACTCTCAATTCCCGTCTACCTTTTTTCATCCCTTTTTCTTTACCTCATCCTATTGCTCAATTCCCGTCTATCATTTTCAATCCCTTCTTTTCTATCTCACCGCACCCTACACCTATCAACAACTTTTTCTATTTCTTTGTAAAACTAAACTCACGTTTATCCTTTTCAATACCCTTTTCTCTATCTCATTCTAGCCTTTGTCTATCCACCTCAATATTTTTCCCTTTCTTTGTCAAACTAAATTCACGTATATGGTTTGCAATACCCTATAAATACTCTATCTCATCTTATCCTTTATCTAATCATGTCACTCTCTTTATATCTCTGTTAATCTAAATTACCGTCTATCTTTCTCAATCTTCTCTTCTCTATCTCATCCTATACTATATCTATCAACGTCTATCTTTTTCAGTACCCTCTTTTTTATCTCATCCTATCATTTATCTGTGCACGTCAATCTTTTTCCGTCTTTCGGTCAAACTAAATTCCCATCTATCTTTTTTAATATCCTCTTCTTTACCTCATCCTATTCCCTAATTTTCGTCTATCTTTTTCAATTCCTTCTTTTCTATCTCACCGTATCCTACATCTATCAACATCTTTTTCTATCTCTTTGTAAAACTAAATTCACGCTTATCCTTTTCAATACCCTCTTCTTTATCTCATCCAATCTTTTGTCTATCCACCTCAATATTTTACTCTTTCCTTGTCAAACTAAATTCACGTCTATCTTCTGCAACACCCTATCAATACTCTATCTCACCTCATCCTTTATCTAATCATGTCACTCTTTTTCTATCTCTTTAATTCTACGGTACCGTCTATCTATTTCAATCTCCTCTCCTCTATCTCATCCTGTACTACATCTATGAACGTCTATCTTTTTCAGTGCCCTCTTTCTATCTCATCCTATCCTTTATCTATCCACGTCTTTTTTCTATCTCTATATCAATCTAAATTCCCCTCTACCTTTTTCCATCCCTTCTTCTTTAATTCATCCTTTTTCTTAATTTCCGTCTATATTTTTCAATCCCTTATTTTCTATGTCACCGTATCCTACATCTATCAACACCTTTTTCTATCTCTTTGCAAAACTAAATTCACGTTTATTCTTTCCAATCCCCTCTTCTCTATCTCATCCTATCCTTTGTCTATCCACCTCAATATTTTTCTCTTTCTTTGTCAAACTAAATTCACGTCTATCTTTTGCAACACCCTATCAATACTCTATCTCGCCTCATCCTTTATCTATTCATGTCAATCTTTTTCTATCTTTGTTGATCTAAATTACAGTTTTACTTTTTCAATCTTCTTTTCTCTATCTCATCCTGTACTACATCTATCAACGTCTATCTTTTTCAGTAACCTCTTCTCTATCTCATTCTATCATTTATCTATCCACGTCTTTTTTTCTATCTCTATATCAATCAAAGGTCCCGTCTATTCTTTTCCATCCCTTCTTCTTTACCTCATCCAATTGCCTAATTCCCCTCTATCTTTTTCAATCCCTTCTTTTCTATCTTACCGTATCCTACATCTATCAACATATTTTCCTATTTCTTTGCAATTACAAATCATCTGGATATAACCTCAAGCATCTATTATCTTATCTTGAAAACCTGCGGGCTCGTTTGATGGCGCCACCCTCGAATATACGCGTGCACTTCTAAAGCATTGAGTGTCCACAGCCTGGTCCTAGGCACCCTATGGGTCAGGAGCCGGAATTCGTGCCGGCGCAAATCGCACTCGGACCAGTGGTTCACGGAGTTTCACCCCCTCCCCTGAGCATGTCTTCACAGTCAAGTGCGTCATCTTCCCCATTCTCATTGGCGGATCTGTTTCCGCTTGTATTCCGCCCCAGCGAGTTCCGGGGATATCATGCCCCCATGCTGCACACTTTGCCGGTTAGGAAAATGGACAGAATTGTCCTAAATCAGTTATCAGATGCAACTCGTGATTTGGACCCAAACAGTCCTTTATTGAAGGCTTTGGCGGAGAACATAATTGACAAGCTCCAGTGCAGTTAGTCATTTGTAACCCTCTTCCTCAATTATTTTTTGTATCTTGTTTTCTTCTTTTGGACGTTGTATCAGGAAGCTCAAACCACTGAGGTTCCAAGTGATCAGTCTGGGTGAAGGCATATTTAATTCCTCGAAGTCTATCATTCTTTTTCCCGTAGTTCTAAGTCGATCTTTGCCGAAATTCAATTTAAGTGAGCACAATACACGAAGTAGGAACTATTAGCAATGCCCTTCATTTATTTTTTTATTTTATCTTTACCGCTGAATGATGTTTAAGGTGACTCGAAAAGCTGAATTGAACTGTTAAATATCGAAGAGCAGAGGCTTGGTCGAGATTTGATTGCAAGTAACAAGTGAAGCTGACTTCCCATATTACCTGTCTGGGAGAGGGCTTTGTAACGTGACGATTTTGTTCCACCAAGTAAAATAAAACTCTCACTTTGATCCAATCTCTATCTCGGCCACACATTCTTCTTACCTTTTCTTTATTGTATGCTACTTACTTTTCGATTATGTATAATTAGAACGAATTATTTTTTAATTGTAGTCTATAAGACAGGAGGGAGATGGAGCGAGATAGTAAGTATTTGCACACCTTGAGTTTTGCCCTGGTAATTACCCAGACGACGATGTCCCTCGCCGTCTCGTCGAAAATTATGCTGCTTATCCTTGCTCACTGTTTGTCCCTACGGAATCCCTTTCCCTCAGAGCTATTCTTGAATAAATATAAAAGTAACTTATTGAATTTTATCCAGTGGCGTATCCACAGGCGCCTCGCGCCAAGCACCAGACATTACAGGTATTTAATTTAAAATGTTTAGGTCGTCGCACCTTTTTAACCTGTTGGGCTGCCGTTTATGAAATGCAGGTCATTTTTCATCTAATATTAAAAACCTTATCACAAACTAAACCTTCTCCATTTCTTACTGATGATTTATTTTGAAAAGTTATTCTCGTCGAAAGCATATTGATACCTTTTTTGAACCACTTTTGCGCTGGAAGTTTTTTGTTGCACAAACTTCGATCGACTCTTCAAATGAATGTTCGGTTCTGTTTAACGATGTGCCTATTCATACTGAAAATATTTGTTCTGCAATTACCAAATTTTAATTTGAAAAATGTTAAAAGATCATTTTTCTTCTAGAAAAGATCATTTTCATCAGTTTGAACCTTGAAAATTATATATTTTCAGGCATTAACATGACCATTTTCGTAATGACTGAATCAAAATGTAACAACTTACGCTTTTCACGAAAACAACAGGCGCCATACAGTTTCCTTTTTGGCACCGGTAAGATCGTTCTGGGCTGGCGCCAGCAGTGTAGACTCCATCAATAATTTCAAAAATTAGCAGACTTATGCTTAAGTTTGATTAAAAAAATACAACAAAATTGGGCATTCTGTATAACGCGGTTTTCAAGTTTTTTTTTTTTTTTTTTTGGCAAAAAAGAATAATTTTTTTTTTTTAAAAAAAAAATTAACATATATATATATATATATATATATATGTAAATGTTTCAGGCAAAGTATGTAATCGAATGCATATTATATACATTGCCTAGGCATTATATATAATGCTCGGCACGAGATAGGTAAAGTATGTGATCTTGATTTTGAGTATGATACTACAGTTAAAGAAGAGCATGATAAATTGACGAACATTTATGGAATTCAACACACGTTTACTCGCTATTTATTAAAAACATGGCATACTGGAATTTAGAAAAAAAAGTCTTGAATCAGGGCAAGAATAGGGCGGTCCAAGTTTATACATGTACGTACGTCTCGTCAAAGTGGGCGGAGAACGTCGGCAAATTTGTGTGCGACCTTCGATTTTAATTACATGCCAGTTTGGAAGTAATTTAGATTATATTGTAAATTTGAATTTAACTAAATTGTTATCGGAATAATATATAATCATTACCTGAGTTAGGTCTGACATTACTTACAATGCCCGGGAAATTTGTGAAATAAGCAATTCCATGTCAAATCATGAAGTTTAACACGAATTTCCCACAAGAAAAATATACATTGTGGTACATTTGCTTTAGAATCGGTAATATTAGGTAAATCAAGTTGAAATTCAACATTTGGTTTCAGAATTAGCCATCAAGTACAAAAAAAACCTACTGTTTAAATATCACCCCCATAAGTCTGTTTTGAAGGGATCCAAAAAAACCTTGTAAGCAAAAAATTTAGTTTTGCGAGCTTTTGGCGCTAATTATGATTTTTTGCGGTTATTTCAAATAAAAATGATTAATAATGTTACTGTTATTGATAATTAGATGTTTATATAAATTATTCAAACAATCTATTATTATTTTTGGCAATTTTCTTTTAGTCCTGAGTTAAAATGTCGCGGTTTTTGTTCAACTTTTTCAATTTATTATGAACTGTTCAGTTGAAGCGAATAAATAATAAATTTAATTTATTATAAATAATTGTTAAAAAATGTATTATTATTCATCACCATATTCTCTTAGAATAATGTTAGAAATTTGCAGTTTTTTTCTATAATTTTCCACTTTTGATCCACTTTTCAATTAGTGTGCGATAATAATGGATGCGATTTAGCAAACATAATCGTTTAAATAAATAATTATTGTTTATAACTATCTTTTTTATTACTGCTTGTTAGTTGCAGTTTTTTCTGAAATTTTGAACTTTTTGTTCACTTTTCACATTTGCATTAATTATTACCTCACTCTTAGTGCAAAGTGGACTATAAGTTGGAATTTTCAGAAAAGAAACCGCAACTATCTAACATAACTGTAGGAGAATATAGTTATAAACAATGACAATTTTTTTTAAACATTAGATTTATTAAATTGAATCCATTATTACCTCACACTAATTGAAAAGTGAAAAAAATGTTGAATATTTCATCAAAAACCACAACTTCCTAGCATTATTCAAAGTATTACCATTAAAAATAATACTAAATTGTTTAAACGAATATTTTTGTCAACTTGAATTAATTATTACCTCACTCTAATCAAAAAGTTTAAAATAAGTATATAAAGTATATAAACATCTAATTAATAATAGAAAGTAGTATTTTATGTATTATAAATAATTAGAGTCAAAAACTCGCGAAACACAATTTTTCACTTATTGGATTGTTTGAGGCCCAATAAAACAGACTTCTGAGGACGATATTTAAAAAATAATTTTTGATTCGTATTTGACCAAATGAAAAATGAAACAAAAATTCCAACGCATTTTTAGCTATTTCTCGAAAACTATGGCAGATCCTATTTTTACATTTACCGGGCTTGTAGAGCACATCGTAAACTATCTTCAAACAATGTTTTAAAGAAAATCAAAAGCGTATTTTTTTGTAAAATTGAGTTTAAATATTTGTTTCTAAAAAGTCCAAACATTTATTAAATTTCTGTTTTCAACAAATATATTTTTTCTTTATAATTATATATAGTTTGACAACGTCATCCTCACGAATATTTACATCTAGAGCCCTGGCGACAGATTCCATGGATGCCATGAGGTATTCGTTAGGGTCCATGGAGAGACCATGAATTTCCATCGCCGTATCTAAAGCAGCTTGGTCGTTGACATAGATCGCATGCTCAAGAATCACCACTTTGGCTCTTAAATTTTTAGCTTCCTTCTTGATAAGTTCAATTTCATCATTTTACACTTTGGAGCCGGATTCCAACGAGTCGGTACGCCTAGGGTTGTTTAAAAGTTCATTCTTATTTTCCGAAAGGGTGGAATTAAGTTGGTCAATAAATTGTAGTTGACGTGTTTCAAATTCGCTGAATCTTGCTAAAATCTCACCTGACTGCGCAAGCGCTTCGCTTTGGCCATCGGAGACCACTTTGCGCAAGAGTTTGGCGAGGCCAGAGGGTAAAGTACCAGCATTTTCCGTGGCAGCGACGGAGGAGGGAGTGGGGCGTATAATACCTGTACCATAAATACCCTGCAGAGTGGTGGTCCCAGGGTTGGCACTTAAATTGCCAGACACTGTCGCAGACGTGGCACTAGTGGACAATGGAGAACATAATTTGCAGAGATAGTCCATTTGACCCTTTGTAGGTTTTTGAAAGATTTTTTTGAAATTCCGAAATTAGCACAGGCCACATGCACTAGATTTCCACACTTAACACAAGCGAGAACTTCTGATCTCCCTCTGGGTATAATTTTTTTACACTCCGAACACGTACCCATAGTTCTGCAGAAGACAACCGTTACACTTACGTATAAACAAAAGTGCAAAAACAAGAAAGAATTTAGTAAGTTAAAGCAAAGTCACAATGCTTTATAGAACAAGTTACCGGCACTTTCACGAAATACAAATTTTTAAGTAATTAAACACTTTAAAACTTACATAAAAACAGAATATTGAGAAGCGGCGAATTTATATGTCAGTATCAGACGTCATGACAGTTCACTATGCTAAAAATTCAAATTTCTTGTTGGTCATGTGGTGATTCAAAATCGCCATACTTAAAGCGCTTCAAATGAATGAGCGGTTTCTCCCGTATCGTATTACGATTACACGGATGAATTGTTTCATGTTTTTTCTACTGCATACCATAAAGACAAGAAGGCAGTGTATAGACAGGGCATACTTTCTCAAGTAATACCACCCCAACAAACGGATTTGTCCAATCAGGCTCAAAGTTTGGCTGTTTAGAGTCCTATTGGATGGCACTCAGTACAAAAAATTTTCGTTTCGGCAAATATTTGCTCAAGTAGGGGGAGGGGGGGGGCGCAATTCTTAGACTTTTGGTCGGACGCCTCTTCATTAAACGTATATAACTCATATCCTTTTACATGAAGCAAAATTGTACTTCACGTTTTTTTGAAAGACTTTTTCATGATCTTTTAACAGATTATAAGGTCCATCGAGCTAGCACCTCCACAACCGAAATTCCTGAATTTATTTGTATGAGAATTTTGTGCTTTTTTGGGCTTTTTTTGGACTATATTTTTAATTTTTGGGCTCCACTACTATTTTTGTAAATTCAAATTTGGAGTGGAGGTGCTGACTTGATTCAAGCCAGCACCTCCACTATATAAAAATTTAAAAAAATTAAAAATCAAGCATGACAGAATTTTGGGTTTTTTATGGGCTCTTCAATGCGCTACCAACCGATTTGCAAAAACAACCCCTAGTGAAAATAAAGCAACCCCCAATGTACAAACTCAAACTCGGAAAAAACGAACTACACCATAATTTTGGGCTTATTTTGGGCTCTTGAATGCACAAAAAAAAATCAAAAAACCACCTCCTACGAACAGAAAAAGAACCCCTTTGCAAAAAATAAAATCTGCAAAAAACAAAGTGCTTCAGAATTTTAAGCATACTTTGGGCTCTCGAATGCACAAAACCGCAATTGTACCGAAACGTAAAGGATGGAGAAAGGAGTTTTTTTAAATTAATAAATTCTGAGTTGGAAAGATGTTTTCACGTTTTTAAAATAATAATTAAAGGTCAATCGAGATAATTTTCTCTACAAAATATTGATGTGTAAAGAATATTTGTCAAACTATAGAACGGATTTCTTCGCCCAAAGATACAAACCTAAATTGTAGAAAACACCTGGAAAAAATAAAATGTAAGCCAAATTTTGTCAAGAAAAGTAACCTAGGTCGACCTATAAATATTTATTTTATTCCTCGAAAGCTTAAAAAAAATCTCTTCGCAACTCTTTTATTACAACAATTTTATTAAAGAAAACTATTTTTCATACAAATAAAAATTGTATAACTTTTACATACATTTCTTAAAATAAAAAATTACCAACGAGATTTGAAGAGAATCTTTCAATGAATACATTGATTACCCCGGAAGTTAGAACCAAAAAATTAATATTTCAAAGAAATGGCAGTTGTGCTAAATTGAGCTAGACTCGCTATCTGGAAAAATCGGGAAATGAAAGTGAATTTATTTCTTAGCCGGGAAATAAAAAAACTTTTTAAACTGATCAGCTGTCAATATAAATTAATTCATGCTTTTAAAAACTTAACTGTAGTTCAAGTAATAAAAATTAAACCGTAATTGGTCGAAACTGAATTGTCACAATTTCAGAGTGATAAATGTACACTTTGAGTGTGAAAATGACAATTTTTCTATTTTTTAAATTTGTAATTTAGGAAGAATTAAAATGAGTTTTTATTTCGGAAAAGTACACAACTTTAAGAGAATGTTTAAAAACACTTCAAAAGATTTACAAAATTGGAAAGAAAATCTGGAAGCTTTTGAGGCCATTTTTTTCAGGGGGAAAAAAATTAGGAAATATGGGAATCATTTTAAAAGATATTTAAAAGTTCCGAAAAAATTTTCAAAAATAATTTGAAAAGATGTCAAATAATTTAAAAGAAAATGGATACTTTTGATGATTTCGACATTAAATTTTGACTTTCTATTTTGAAAAATTGCATAATTCCAAGAGAACGTATAAAAGTATGGGAAGACTGAAAAACATGCGAAAGGGATGAGTGGATGACTGAAAAATCCGGAAAAATGAAATCTCCGACACTATTAAATTGCCGAATTGGAAAATTTCCGAACAATAAAATTCCCAAAATTATCAAATTGTCGATGTATAAAAATCCCGAATTTGAAAATTGAAAATACCCAAATAATAAAATTCCCGAACAGTTTATAATATTACCGAATTGGGAAATTCCAGACAGACAATATTTAAAGTAAAAAAAACCCGAATTCAAACATTTAAAAAATTGGTTTTCAATAAATATTATTAATTTATTAAAGATACAATAATCAAATATTTTTATCAAAGAATTTTTTCAATATTTAAATTTTTTCTAATTATTGTTTGAATTTAAAATAGCAATGATTGTATACAAATTGTATTAAAAAATAAATTAAAAAGCACGTGCGCTTCGGAAGAAAAAAAATTTCTCCTTAATTTTCTTCGAACCTAATAAGATTTTTCAAACAAACTTTGCAGGATTCAATTCAGTACCGATTTATATAAACATTTATTTTATTTATTATTTTTTTTAAATTTATACATTCGATTTTTGAGAACGTTTTTCGTATTTTTTAGAAAATACTATGCACATTTTCAAACAATTTTTTTCATCCATAAATATATATATATATTCAAATTATTGTTATTTATAATTCAAACAATAATTTTTTTTCATCTTTAACCATTAAAGAAATTTCGTTGATAAAAGTATTTTATCATGTATTTGTTATAAATAAATAATATTTTATGAACAACAATTTTTTTAATTATTTAAATTCAGGATATTCAAAAGTTGAAAAATAATTTGAATTATATATATATATATACCCGGAGCTTCAGCACGTTTCGCTCCAATCCTTGCGAAATCAACGTGCCTACCTCTCGAAAAATGGATATGTACGCGAAGCGCTCACCCAACCGCTGCTTGATCAAGCTGCAGCCGAAGATGAGGAAGGGACATTGATACGACATTAAAACCAAAATAAAATACCACAAGATATAAAAAAGGTACAAATTTCTTCCGGATGTTAGAGAAAAAATGCATCAGTGAAAATTAACCGATTCCAAACGTCTTTAAGAATTAAAGGATTCCAAAATTAGGAGCTTCAATCTGATTCATTGAATGTTAATTATTCTAAATTTTGCATCATTAAAAATCCATGACGATAATTTTTATTGATTGGGCGTCGGCGACACACTTGAGTTTCATCGCGTTCTTCCGGGGTCAGTAAAGTAACCTCACCGCTTTCCGTGTTTATCTTTGTATGTTTTATTGTAATGACTATATTTCGTATCATGAAGATACATTCCAGCAAGAGCATTAGTACTCTCCAATATTGCAAAGACGTCACCATCGGATGTTCTCATAAGAATTTGTTCTTCTGTTCGCATAGGCGCAAGGATGGCATTCTTATTAGGCCATACCGCTAACTTAAGTCTTGTATTGACAGGAAAAGTTTATCTTCGAAGTTCAAATACTTGGTGCGGATTTGTTTTAGGGATAATTCGGATAAGTTTAGAATTTTCAAGTCCACATCCGCCTTTGTAACGAGAAGGAAGCCTGGTCGGCGGTACAATATTTTTGGCAGCAGAAGGATGTCTTGAAGGAGAAAAGCTGTCTGGAAAGTTAGTCCTGGCAGGAGAAAACACCGAAAGAGAGGGGCTGTCAGGAGGAGACCTGGACCTGTATCTAGTAAGAGTGGTAGAAGACTGGGTCGGAAAACGATTTTCGTTCATGGGTTTTCTATTAGGTAAAGACTCGAAACTTAACTAATACAAAAGGATAAGGCGTTTTGTTTAAGAATTTGTCTTTTGTAAATTAATTCAACTGTTTTTGATGTAAAATTGAAATCCTTTTCAGTTGAAATTCCAATTATAACATTTTTCTTCAAGGCTACATCTTTTTTCTTATGAATTCAATCTCTGCTTTGTTTTAGAATTGAAACAAAAAAAATATTCATAGGTCGCTCAAAGCCATTTTAGGGCAAAAATGCTTTATATTAATTTAATGGAAACTATTTATTGATTATTTATTTCTGGGGCATATGAGTTGTGCTCTTCAAAATTCAATATTCCACTCAGATTTTCCCAGATTTCTACAATAACATTCAAAGGTAACTCCAGGTCATTTTATTGACTACGAAATGGTCCCTCAAGGTACTACAATGGCCTTGAGGGACCTCTAAACATGTTTTTTCAAATTCTGAAACAAATCAGAGGATAATTAACGACTATTATATTTTACTTAGGATCTTGAACCGAGTTCAATAAAAATTATTTATTCTATATTTTGCGTCATCATAAATCTATAATGATTTTCCCAATAAAATATTTTTGGGAGGAAAGAAAAAGCATATTTTCTTATTTTCTTCTAAAAAAGACTAATTGCGGGATTTACGAAAGATGAACGCCACGAGAACCACAGTACATTGAGTTTTTATTATTATTCATATTAGCAACTTACATGCAACATTTTAGTCCGACTTCGGATCAAAAACAATAAAATTTCTTAGTGTTAATTTTTTCTGTTATTGGAACACCGGTCCACTTGAAAAAATTTATTTATTGGGCGTCGAGTACCTACTGGAGTTTCATCAGATTCTTCGTGGGTTAGTGGGGTAATTATACCGCTTCCCATGTTTATTTTCGCTCGTTTATTGTATTTACCAGATTTTGTATCATAAAGATACATTCCGGCAAGAGAATTATTACTCTCCAATATTGCAAATACGTCACCATCGGATGTTGATATAACAATTTGTTCCTCCGCTGTTCCCTCAAGATGCAGTTCTAGTTCTAGGATTGAGTTGAGTATCTGGTTGTTAAAAATAAGTTTGTTTGTTTCGTTTATTCCCCTTGTAGCTATTCGTTTCAGTCGTTTCAGGTCCGTTTCTTGTTGTATCTTGATGTTGCTCAGTTTCTCTAGTATCGTGTGTATCAAGCTGGTCTGGTTTCTAATCAGTGTTGCTACTCCTTTCATCTTTTTGTAGACTCTATCAATGTCGGCGTTGATTTGTTCAGCGTCTCCTGCGTTCATTGACCTGCATAGGCATTTGATTCCTGTTCCTATGATGTTGAATAGCCCTTTTTTGGTCTTGAGGGGTGAAATCCGCTGCAGGATAATAATGCGATACTTCAGCCTCAGTATTCTTTTGGTCATGGCTCTGATGCTTTGTCCCATTATGCAGCCGTTGTAGTTGTGGCATCGTTCTTTGATTTGTTCTCCGTGGGTCGATAGCTTGTTGATGTCCTTTTCTATGTCTCCTAGTTCTATGAAGTGTATCGTATTCAAAACTTCGTTATATGTATTAGCCTCAAATAGTTTTTCCTTGATGATGGGTTGCATGCTCGTCGCGATTTTGAACCCTCCTTGTGTTAGCTAAAACTGAAAAGATTAAATTTCTCTATGGTACTGTCTAATTTGGCTAAAGTGTCTTTTTTGTTCTTGGCCCTTCCTGAATATTGTCAACATCTTAGTGTCATCATTCAGTTTTCTTCATATTACTGGTTCGTACCAGATGGGTCGCTTATCGTCGTTGGTTTTCAGTTGTATGAGTATTGTATCCCCTATTTTATATGTTTCCTCTTTGCCAGTTCTTCTTGTTCTTTTCTGTGTCTTCTCTTTTTGTGTTTGGATTTTGTTCCTTGCGTCTTAAAGTTTTTCTTGCTTTCGTTGTAGCCTCTCTCGATTGATCGTTTCCTCATCTTGCTCTTCGAATGTCTTTTCTACATGCATTTATTCCTGTATAGTGTATGTGGTGGTAGAATGTGGTGTTTCGTTGTAGCTTTTGAGAGCTTTTAGTATTTTCTGTAATGATGTGCCCTCAAAGTTTGCTGCAGTGTTCTTCAGTGTTCCTATTACCCTTTCTGCAATTCCATTGCTTTCTGGGTGATATGCTGATATCTTTATTTGTTGTATATTCAGCTGATCGTATATCACTTTCGAGTCTTTGCTTTGAGAGCATGGTTCGTTGTCCGTAATTACTTTCGTTAGTGTCGAGTGTGAAAGAAAGAAGTGCAGAAGTAGATTTGTCATATTTTCGTTGGGTATCTGGCTAACCCAACTGTACCTTGACAGGCTGTCGATTATGAGTAGCAAATCTTTTTTTTTCGAAGTTGAATTCGTCTATGTTTTTTCTTTCATTTCTTTTGATGGCGCAGTTTGAACAGTTCCTTACATACTTCAGGATGTGTGTCCTCATGTGGTCCCAGCAGAACTTCTGCTGGATGGCGCTCAGCATTTTGTCTTCTGTCCAGTGACACCTTTCATGCGTGCTGGCAATGATTTGTTGTTGCCCTTTGTGACTTCCTTACTATCTTAGGAAGTTTGGTTTTTATATTGTAGTGTTGTTTAATTTCCAGCATTTTTAGTACTTTGTGTACGTACTTCAATGCTGTGGCGAACTCTTCCTCCCCTGTGCAATGAGTTAGCTCTATTAATCTCTCTTGCTCTTCTCGTTTATCTTCTCAAAGTCTTTCCGCCAATTTTGTCAGGTCTTCAAATGTCCTGTAGATTGCTCCATTTACTTATCGGTTTGGTTTTGTAGTTCTCTTGAGATATCCTTCTGGTATGAATTGATGTTGTATCTTGTCGTGCAGATGGGTGTCTGAGATTTCTGTTGTTTTTAGTATGGGTTGGTTGTTGAATTGTTTCAATCTTCTGGTGTCGTCTGTGATGTAATTTCTGTGATCTCTCATCTTTTAGTTGAAAATTCATCTCCTTGGCTGAAAATTTAATTATTTTGATTTAAAATCGTTTTTTTCGTTGAAAATTAATCTTTTTATCTGAAATTTCATTTTGGAAAAGTATTCTTTTCGGTTGAAAGTTAAACTACTTGGTTAAAATTTATACTACTTAATTAAAAATTAATTTCTGTTGCTGAAGATTCATCATTTGGTTTGAAAATTCATCTTTTTTTTAAATTGAACTATTTTTATGAATTTTTTTTTTTTTTCTAAGAAAATTAATCTTTTTGATTAAACTTTTAATTTTGTTACAATTTTATTTTTTTGTTGAAGATTCATCATTTTAGTTGGAAATTCATGTCTTTGGATGAAAATTTAACTATTTTGATTAAAAATGTTTTTGTTTTTTTTTGGTTGAAAATTAATCTTCTTATCTGAAATTTTATTTTTATTAAAAGTCTTTTTTTATAGAAAATTCTTCTTGGTTGAAAATTCATCATTTCAGTTGAAAATTCATCTCTTTGGTTGAAAATTCGTTTTTTTTCTAGACAAAATTTTTTTTTAAATTTAAAATATCAACTATTACATTTTTAGTTGAGAGTTTATCTTTTTTGGTTGAAAATGGACCATTTTGTTAAAAATTCGTTGTTTTTATTGAAAATTAATTTGTTTAATTGCAAATTTATCTACCGATTCGAAAAGTCACTTTTGACAAATTAGAACGCGTGACAAAGTGAATGAATTTAAATATTATTATATAAAATAACTAAAATAATAATAATTTTTTTTGTTTGCTAAAACTTTTTAATTTTTATCTCCTTTTTTCTGTTACAGATAAGCCGACAGAGTATAGACGCTTGCAAGGACTATTTTAGAGATGACCTCCTCAAAACTGATTGGCAGTTGATGGTAGAACTGAAAAAACTCTTCCAGATTCTCTAAAACCCTAGAATTTGAAAACTACGATTTGAAAATGGAATCTGTGCCTCTCCATTTGTTTATAAAACTCATCACTCACCATCACTCACTCTTACCATCCAAGTGATTTTTTTTTTTTTTTTTTTAATTTCTGGACTCAAAAACCCAGAAGTGAGATTTAATCTGCCCCATCAAATCCGCTAAAACCTGTTTAAAAAAAGTCCACATCCGCGCAAAGCTGCACAGACGCAGTCCTAATTTATAAGTAATTCGTCCCCTTTTTTCTTGAAAATTTCTTATCATTTTTTTCAGGACGAATTGAGGAATGAAAAAATCGCTAGAATTTTCAAAAATAAATAGGTAGATAGATAGGCTAGACTAGATAGGTGTAACATATTAAGGGTGAAATTCACAATTAACGCAATATTTGTTATGAACGCTTTTCTCAGAAACCTGCGCCTGAATCTTTCTCAAAAAAAGAATCAACTTTTTAAAAACGGATCTTTTTATCTGAAATGATCAGATTTTTAAAAAAAATTTTGAGTGGCGCCGCTTTTTGGTCAAGCTTATTCGCGAACGATCCGGTGAATGATTATTGATTACTATTGAAAAGAAATGATTAGGGGGAACCATTCCACAGTGGATAATGCAACCTAGAGTCGATAATAATTAATTTCTACTATTAACTGAAATTAATTTCATTACTATTTTTAATTAATCATTATCCACTCTGGGATATATTATCCACTGTGGGAAGGTTGCCCCTGAATAAAAATATAAATAAGTAGTGTACGCAAGGAAAATCGTGAAGTGTGAATTATGTGTTTTGTACTGGCAAGCAACTTTATGAAAATTGTAAAAGATACTGGCGAGAAAAATTCAACATCGAGAAAATAATAAAGAAGATAAAGTTTCAAGAAGAAGCCGGAAGTTCCTTTTCCTCGAGAATCTGAGTCTTTATAGTTGATTATGAACCAATCTATTTAGATTATTATATTTTCCATTAGGAAAAGAAACAATCCAAAATGTAATCTTTTGAGTTAAGAATTAATTTTTTAACTGAAAATTTAACCACTCAATTTTTATTGAAAAGTTCATCTTTTTCAGTAGAAAATTCAACTACACCGTTGAAAATTATTGTATTTTGTTAAAAATTGTTCTTTTTCAATAAAAAAACTAATCTTCTTAGTTGATAATACAGGAACACAAAATCTAAACCCTTGCAACATGGACCAGACTAGGTGGGTCTTATATTTTCGGGATCGCTGAATTCAAATCCGTTGTCTGTTTGGTTCGACCTTAAATTGTTCTGGGCCCTGACCTGATGAGCCCAAACGGACGATGGATTTGAATTCAGCGACCCCGAAAACCTATAGGTACCCTGACTTATTGGGTGAGGGACGAATTTTGTAGGTTTGACCTTGAATTGACCTTGACTCTGACCTAATGGGACTAAACGGACAACGGTTTCGAATTCAGCGATCACAAAAACCTATAGTTACTCTGACTTATTTGGTTGGCCATGAATTTTGTAGGTTTGATCTCAAATTGACCTTGACCCTGGCCTGATGGGACCAAACGGACAACGGATTCGAATTCAGCGACCCCGAAAACCTATAAGTACCCTGACTTGATTGGTTAGCGATGAATTTTGTAAGTTCGACCTTGAACTGACCTTGACAGCGGGTTCGAATTCAGCGACCCCCAAAAAATTATAGGTACCCTGACTTATTTGGTTAGCGATAAATTTTGTAGGTTTGGCCTTGAATTGAGCTTGACCCTGGCCTGATGGGACCAAACGTACAACGGATTCGAATTCAGCGACCCCGAAAACCTATAGGTACCCTGACTTGATTGATTAGCGATGAATTTTGCAAGGTTGACCTTGAACTGACCTTGACAACGGGTTCGAATTCAGCGACCCCCAAAAACCTATAGGTACCCTGACGTATTTGGTTAGCGATAAATTTTGTAAGTTTGACCTTGAATTTACCTTGACCCTGGCCTGATGGGACCAAACGGAAAAACGGATTCGAATTCAGCGACCCCGAAAACTTATAGGTACCCCGACTTGATTGGTTAGCGATGAATTTCGCAAGTTTGACCTTGAACTGACCTTGACGATGGATTCGAATTCAGCGACCCCCAAAAGCCTATAGGTACCCTGACTTATGTGATTAGCGATAAATTTTGTAGGTTTGACCTTCAATTGACCTTGACTTTGACTAATGTGACCAAAAGGACAACGGATTTGAATTCAGCGACCCCGAAAACCTGTAAGTACCCTGACTTAATTGGTTAGCGATTAATTTTGCAAGTTTGACCTTGAACTGACCTTGACAATGGATTCGAATTCAGCGAGCCCGAAACCCTATAGGTACCTTGACTTATTTGGTTAGCGATGAATTTTGTAGGTTTGACCTTGAATTGACCTTGACCCTGACCTGATGAGACCAACTGGACAAGGGATTTGAATTCAGCGACCCCGAAAACCTATGAGTACCCTGACTTAATTGGTTAGCGATGAATTTTGCAAGTTTGACTTTGAACTGACCTTGACAATGGATTCAAATTTAGCGAGCCCGAAAACCTATAGGTACCTTGACTTATTTGGTTAGCGATGAATTTTGTAGGTTTGACCTTGAACTGACCTTGACCCTGACCTAATGAGACCAAACGGACAACGGATTTGAATTCAGCGACCCCGAAAACCTATAAGTACCCTGTCTTAATTCGTTAGCGATGAATTTTGTCAGATTGACCTTGAACTGACCTTGACAATGGATTCGAATTTAGCGAGCCCGAAAACCTATAGGTACCTTGACTTATTTGGTTAGCGATGACTTTTGTAGGTTTGACCTTGAATTGACCTTGACCCTGACCTAATGATACCAAACGGACAACGGATTTGAATTCAGCGACCCCGAAAACCTATAAGTACCCTGTCTTAATTCGTTAGCGATGAATAGAGAAAACTGCTTTTTCCACTCCTTATGGTCATTTGGAATTCGCTCGTATGCCTTTCGGATTAAAAAATGCTCCGGCAACTTTTTAAAGAGTCATGGATCAAGTTCCCACTGGTCTTCAGGGAATTGATTAATTAATTCTTTGTTTATATGGAAGACATTGTCGTCTATGCCTCTGATTTAAATGATCATACCAGGAAAATCCGAGCATTATTTACATGTTTGAAAATTTCAGGATTAACTCTTCAGCCTGAAAAGTGTCATTTTTTGAGACGTCAAATCACTTATTTGGGTCACATAATAACTCAAGAAGGAGTGAGACCAGATCCCAGGAAGATAAAAGGGTTGAAATTATTTCTGGTAGCTAAAACAAAGAAAAATATTAAATAATTTTTAGGGTTAGTCGGATATTATAAGCGATTCATTTCGGAATTTGCAAAAATATCGAAACCTTTAACACACTTATTAAAGAAGGATATTTCATTTCAATGGGCCAAAGAAGAACAGAAAGCATTCGAACACCTTAGGGATGTAATTTCTTTAGAGCCCATATTACAATATCCTCATTTTACAGAACCTTTTATTATAACAACTTATACATCGAATTATGCATTAGGAGCAGTTTTGAGTAGGGAGTTATAGGGCGAGATCTTTCAATATCTTTTGCGTCACGTGTCTTATTACACGCTGAAATAAATTACCCAACAGTCGAGAAGGAATTATTAGGAATAGTCTTTGGAGTTGGACATTTTTGACCTTATATTTATGGACGTAAATTTACCTTTTTTCACTGATTATCAACCTTCAGTATGGCTCTATAAATAAAAGGATGCAAATTCAAGACTTGCAAGATGGCGTATCGAGCTTTTCGAGTATGATTACGACATCATTTATAAACCCGGAAAAGTAAATTTAAATGCTGACGCACTTTCACGAAATCCTCCTGAATTTTAGTTAAAGGATCCCCTGCCTGTAAAGTTGGTGGATGGTCGTGTTCTGAAGTTCGCGTACTCTGACCATACCCGTCTGTCATCTGATGAGGAGATGGGTGATGCTGTTGTTGAGAAAAATTATCAAGACATAAATGAACTACTTGACCGAGTGCGTCTGATTGGAGTGAACCCCGAAACTGGAGTCGTGTGTAATGTTGATTTTGCCCTGATGATTGTAAGCAATGGTAGTTTTGTTAGGACGAGTTGTCATGACGACTTTGTCTTCGAAAGTGAGATGATGGAACTGCCGTCTCACAAAAGGTCACTCAGGGACGGGATCCATAACAGGACTACATTGTTCCTGGGACGCCCGCTGGGTCAGACTATTAAGGACTCCGAATATCAGGAGGGAAGCAGTAACCAATGATTCTGGAATTCTGGAATAGTCGACGAGCATGTGCCCGAAAAACTACCAAAGAGCCTTATCTCGGAGAATGAATGGGACGGAGGGCCAAGGATCCGTCTAGATGAATTGGACGATAGTGAAAGAGTGATCTCTGACTCAGAAGAAGATTTTGGAAAATGGGTAAGGTAACCCATGTTGAATCCGATCCAGTAATAAAAAGTCAAAATTCTATTTCTTATACGAAGGATAAAGTAATAATGGGCAAGGGTCAAATTGCGCATTTTGTTTCTTCTGACGGTTTATTTAAATCAGAAAACAATGATGAGTTAATTAAAAATCAATTATTTGGTGCAAATAAATTTAAATATGAAAAGGCAAAATTGGATTATGTCGTGGTATATTCGAGAAGATATTGATACATTTTCAGTATGGCTGTTAAGGATAAAAAAGATAATAAAATCTTCTTAAGCCATGTGAAATAATAAAGGAATTCCATGAATCGGTAGTAGGTGGTCATAAGGAAATTAATAAGACTTATCGGCGTATTAGGCGAGAATATTTTTGGAAGAATATGAAATCTGATGCAGAGAGATTATTAGTAGAAAAAACTGCTCTTGGTTGGATTGTGGCAGGGGGATCGGATTTTCGTTCAACATCTGCAAAGGCTTCTTGCAACTTTGTAAAAGACACAAACTTCTCCAACGTTTTTGGGCAATTCAGAATTTTGATAATGAGCTTGGTAAATCTCGCGATAACGTTTCGTGCGAACAGCATTACGCAGGTCACACCCAACGGGATAAAAGCGACAGATATATCGTACGACTTCCTGTTCAAAACAGTGAATTTCAGTTGAGTGAATCGAGAGTTCGGGCCCTTAAACGATTGTACGCTCTTGAGAAAAAGTTCGATTTCGATCCGCATTCGAAAACCAAGTATCATAAAAATCTTAATGAATACAATACCCTAACTCATATGACACTTTGCGACGAATCGAAGGAAAGATGTTATTATGCCCATCATGCCGTGATAAACACATCTGGTGAAACTACTGAAGTCAGAGTAGTATGCGATGCATCAGCGGAAACTTCGACAGGTATTTCACTTAGTCAGGTTCTATTAGTTGGTCCTACCATTCAGAATGCAATTTTTTAACAGGTTCTTCGATTCCCTACACACACACATAGGTGTTCACAGCTGATATCGAGAAGATATACAGGCAGGTTCCAGTTTACTGTACGATAGAAAATTTCAAAAAATGTTGTGGCATCAAGGTAAAATTAGAACCTTTCAATTAAATACAGTTACGTTTGAAACTGCTTGTGCACCTTTTCTGGCAGTCCATACCTCACACCAGCTTGTTTGCGATGAAGGTAAAGATTTTGAAAATCTACGATCCTGTCGGACTTTTGGGGCCGGTGACTCTAGTCAAAGTCTTGATACAGGACTTTTGGGAAGCTCAAATCAAGTAGGACGAGTCCCTTCCTCAAGACATCCATGCCAAAAGGAAGGAATTTACTAATCGACTTTCGTGTTTGCAAAACTTTTCAATTCCGCGAAAATTCTCATGAGAAAATCCAATAGAAGTCGAAATTCATGGTTTTTGCGATGCATGCCTTCATGGCTATGCAGCATGTCTCTATGTTAGATCTCTTGACGCGAAAGGTAGTATCACAGTTGACTCGATTTACAGCAAATCTAGGGTGGCTTCATTAAGTGGTGTCACAATTCTACGTTTAGCACTTTGCGCGGCATCAATTCTCAAAAAACTCCACGTCGTAAGAAGCTCAAGTTTAAGTTCCAATCAAGAAAGTAACATTCTGGTCAGATCGCACAATCGTCTTATTTTGATTCAAGAAGGCTCCCCATTTGCTGCGAACATTCGAATCAAATAGGGTCGCTGATATCCAATCTCTGGGAAATTAAATCGAATGGAGACATGTCAGCTTGGAAGATAATCCTGCTGATTGTCTCTCTAGGGGACAGCTCCCAGCCGATTTCATCAAAAATAAGCTTTGGACCACAGGGCCTAGTTGGTTAGCTCAGCCTGAAAGGGATTGGCCTAGATTCCTTGAAACATCATCAGAAAGGGTGTTAGGGTTATAAGAGGGTGTTTGCTAACTAAATTCAGTCACTTGCAATTATATATATTCTCGAGTCTCGCATGCAAACGTCTTACAAGACAAGTAGCTTACTTTTTGCGTTGGAAAAATTATAAATCTCAAAGGAATCGTCCACTCGCATGTCACGAAATAGTAGATGCTGAACGACACTTGGTAGCAATAATACAACGCGAAAGATACCCAGCGGATACCAAACATCTCGCAACCGCTCGAGAAGCAGCTACCGGTGATATCATAGTTTCATATCGAAGACCCACCAAGATCGACGAGCTAAATCCCTTTCTTGACGAATACGCTCTCATTCGAGTGTGGGGCGGGGGGGTTTGTTTGAAGAAGTTACAATTAATCTGCAATCAAAAACACCCTCTCTTATTGCCTAGCAAACACCCGATTACCAATCTCATCATTCTTTTTATAAATCTTTCAAAATAAGATTTATTTCAGTATTCCCAAGAATCTTTAAAAGAACACTTTTTTATTTCCTTGAAACCTCTCAAAACTCTCAAAAAGCTTTTTTTCGAAATCTTAAACAATCCACATTTTGTTTTTAAATTTCTTGAAATCGTTTCTAGTTTTACATTATTCTTGGAATTTTTTCAAAATTTTAAAATATCTTTTAAACTGATTCGAATTTTTCATTAAATTCAGATTCTTTTTCGGCAATTTTGAAAATCTTTTGAAATGTTTTGATATCTAGTTCAATTTTATCTTAAAATTAATTTATCATAATAAAAAATAATTTAAATTTTGCCAGGAATCTTAAAGTAACTTGGTTATTCTCTTGCAACCTTTCAAAATTCTTAAAACCCTAATTTATTCGAAATTTTCATAATCTACATTTCGTTTTTAATTTTTTGAAATCGTTTGAAGCTTTTAAAAATCTTTTCTTGATTATTTTTTAAACTTTCAAAAACTTCTACTTTCTTTTTCGAAATTTTAGGAAATAATTTAAAATACTGCAAAATAAAAACAATTTCACAAAAATCTTTCAGATTCTTCGAAATAATTTTGGATATCTTTTGGAATATTCTATTAAAATAATGTTTGAAAATAAAAAAAAATAAACATTTTAAATTTTCTATGAATCTTTAGACAATTTTTTCTTCGAAATTTAAAAAAATCGATTTTGTTTTAAAATTGTTTACATTATTTTTTGAAGTTTTAGAAAATCATTTTATATCCTGAAAAATAAAAACATTTTACCAAAAAATCTTCCAGATTATTGCTCGTCAGTTTTCGAAATCTTATAAAATCTTTTTAAATGTTCTCTTAAAATTAATTGACCAAATAAAACATTATTTAAATCTTCCCAGGAATTTCAGGAAGATTTTTTCAGTCTCTTGGAACCCTTCCAGATATTTTTTCGACAATGCTGGAAATCATTTGAAATTTTTAACTCTTTTTCAATTTTCCCTTGAAATTAATTTTTCAAAATAAAACATCATATACAATTTTTCCAGAAATCTTTAAAAGGAAACTTTTTTATTGTCTTGAAAGCTTTCGAAACTCTTAAAAAGCTCCTTTTTCGAAGTCTTCAAAAATCTACATTTTGTTTTAAATTTCTTGAAATTATTTTGGAAATTGTTCCAAATTTCTAAATACAGTTTAAAATGTGTTAGATTTTTCCTATTTTTTTTTAAATTCTGCAAAATCAAAAAAATTGCCTTAAAATATTCCGCATTCAATTTTCAAAATATTTTTCAATTTTATCTTAAAATTAATTTTTCAAAGTAAAAAATCATTTTTTGAATATTTGAAAATTTTTTGTGAACTCGCTAATATCTTAATATATTTTGAAGTGATTCGAATTTTCCATAACTTTTTTTTTGCCTGAAAAAATTAAAAAATTGCTTTGAAACCTTCAAGATTCTTTTTCGACAATTTTGGAAATCTTTTGAAATCCTTAAAAGAAAATTTTCTTCTCTTGAAACCTTTCAAAATTATTAAAAAGCATAGTTTTTCGAAATCTTCAAAAATCTACATTTTGTTTCAAATTTCTTGAAATCGTTCCAAGGTTTAATTTCTTTTAAAATTTTTTTCAAAACTTCTTAATATCTTTTAAAATAAGTAGCATTTTTCCTAAAAAAAATGTTAAATTCTACAAAATGAAAAAATTTCCTTAAAATCTTCCACATACTTTTCTGAAAATTTTTCCAAATGTTTTGAAATCTTGTTCAATTTTATCTAGAAAAGTTTTTCATTCTTTTGATACCTTTCGTTCTTAAAAAGATTCTAAACCTTTTCTTGGAAATCTTCAAAAATAGATTTTTTTTAAATTTTATGAAATCGACATTTTGTTTTAAATTTTATGAAATCTTTGCGAAACTTTTTAATATTTCTTAAACTAACACATATTATATTATATTATATTATATTATATTACATTATATTATATATTTCAGAAAAAATCGCAACTTTCTAACATTATTCAAAGAAAATATTATTAATAATAATAAAATGTTCAAACAAGTCTCTTTGTTAACATGTATTAATTATTACCCCACTCTAATTGAAAAGTAGACAAAAAGTGGAAATTTTTAGAAAAAACTGCAACTTTTTAGCCTTACTCTAAAAAAGTATTATTATAAATAATAATAAATGGTTTGAACTATCATTTCTGTTATATTTCATTTATTGTTGCCTAATTCTAATTAAGAAGTTGAAAACAAGTTGAAAAACTAAAAAAAAAACGATTTTCTAACTTTATTCTAAGAGAAAATTGCTAAAAACAATAAAAAATTGTTTGAACAATTTATGTTAACTTTCAATCATCAGTAGAAAGTACTATTTTATTTATTAGAAACCATTTGTAAAAAAAAGAGCAAAATAATCATAATTAGCGTCAAAAACTCGCAAAACCCAATTTTTCACTTATGGGGTTTTTGGGGACCCTATAAAATAGACGTATGGGGGTGATATTGAAAAAAATTTGAAACGGCGAGTTTCAACTCAATTCACCCAAGATTGACGATTCTGCAAAAAATTTACCAAAACGTGTTTTTTTCTTATGAGATATACGTGTTATACTTCACGGGGCTTGCGGAACCTCTAAATATCATTAAAAAAATGCATTTATTATTTTTTGCATTCAAAAATATTTCGGGGCGATATGTATGATAACTCGAGAAAAAAATTCTGATCGTTTTTGGATGACCCTAATGTACATTTTCTATTTGAAAATTCAAAATTTTGGAAATTCCAAAAAAACTCCCCATTGCTTTGAAAATTGTGACGAATTTTTTCTATGTATAGTTTTTGCTGGTGAATATTAATAAAAATATATAAATTATAAAAAATTTTTTTCTCAATTTAGAATTTTGTTAAAATGCCCAAAAAACATGTTTTTTTTCATTAACTCCTATGCACACATTTAAAAAAAAGTTTAATATGTCGAATCTCAAATTTCTTCAGCTCGAATCAAAGAAACGTGCTAATATTTTGTTTTTTTAAACAAAAAATTTTTTCGGTCATAGCAAGTCGTCTAAATCGCTCAAAAAGACGTAAAATTGAACATATTTGAAGGCTTGAAACATCACTACATTTTTTGCTTCAAACAAAATAATAGCATGTTTGTTTGATTCAAGCTGAAGAAATTTCAGGCTTAACATATTCAACTTCTTTCAAAATGTGTGCATAGGACTCCATTAAAAAAAAAAACATGTTTTATGGCCATTTTGAAACAATTATAAATTGAGCAACAAATTTTTTTTTTATTTATTATTTTTTATTATTATTCACTAGCAATGACTGTACATTAGGGTGGTCCAAATTTTTTTTTTTCGAATTTTTATGGGGGCACCCATAAAATTTGTTCGAATCCGCCCAAAAATAAATCCATTTCTTTGTTTTGAAAAAAATGATATTTAGGGGTGCCGCAAGCCCCATGAAGTTTAACAAGCATTTCCCATAAGAAAAAAAAGACGTTTTTGTAAATCTTATTCAGAATCGTCAATATTATCTCAATCGAGTTGAAGCTCAAAATTTCTCTTGACAATCAGCCATAGAGTACGAATGAAATATCACTTTTCAAGTATCACCCCCATAAGTCTGTTTTATAGGGTCCCAAACAAACCCCATAAGTGAGAAAATGGGTTTTGCGAGTTTTTGGCGCTAATTATGATTTCTTTGCAATTTCTTTAACGCGAATTGTTCCTAATAGATGAAATACTACTTTTGACTGAGAATTAAATATTTTAATGAATTGTTTATTATAGGCATCGTAGAGAATCTATACAAGAACAACGTAACCTGAAACTTCAGTTTCAGATCAGCCCTGAAGAAGTGAACAGGAAAATTTTGTACTGCCTCTATTTTGACCGTATTTGGCATCAGTCCTTAATGGCTAATAATATGGCCAAGGTATGCCACCACAATGTCATCCAGGTAAACAAAGACTTCGATGCCGTGTAGCCCCTTGAGCACCGCGTGCATTAGCCATTGGAACATCGCAGGGGCCTAAAAGACTAGAGTGGATGATAAATCCACAAAATCCAAATAAGAGTGGTAGTTTCAAGCATAAGGAAGCTTCTGAGCTTTATCAATTCTTTTTTATGTTTCACTCTTTTTCTGTACCTGTTTACACGTTCTATCGATTGTAGAACGTGCTTTTTCTGAATCTCACTATTGCTCTTTCCATGTTGCCGGACCTGTAATATTTGTTTTGTGTGTACAGTAAATTTGAACTTTAACTTGAAATTTTAAAGCACAAAATTATTTCGGATTTAGCGTACCTGCAAAAGCCTTATTCTGATTTCTTATTTTGTGACATTTGGGACAACAACTCTCAGTCCGAGAGTAGGGGTACCAAGCCATATGAAAATAAATACAGAAAAGACAATTCTCTTGCCCTTTCTTCAGTTTTGCAGAAGCCTCCCCCCCCCCCCAACGTACAATTTCGACATTATAAATTTAATTTGCTATTGAATTGAGTTGACTATTGCCTCGGTCTAATTGAAAAGTTGAAAATAAGTCCAAAAATTCGCGTTTGGACAAAATTCGTTGAAGAACTGTTAGTGAAATACGTTTATTCTAATTTGTTCAATGAGCCATGAATAATATAGTTCACATTCATTATTAAACTTATAGCATCTAGAACACATGTCTATTCTTCGATTTTTGCAGGGAATGAATTGTTTCATAAAATGAAAATAGTTTAAAAAATAAAAAAAGTTGTTAAAAAATCAGCGGAAAATATTTTCACAAAAAAGTATTATTTGATGTAATGATTCAGCTTAATATCACGTCAAACTCCTAATAAGCACTTTTTGAAGATTTTTTTTGGGCTACGTAAGGGGCCATCAAGTAAATTTTTAACTAAAAAGATAAATTTTTCTTCAAGGAGATTAATACGAGTATTCCGCCAAAAAAGAAAAACTTTCAACAAAATTGCTGTGGTTTTAACCAAAAATATGAATTTTCAACAAAAAAGTTTATTTAATGACAAACTGTTGAATTTTCTAGCCAAGGAGGCAAATTTTCGACAGAGCAAATGAATTTTTAACCCAAAAATATAAATTCTAAAGAATAAATATAGTTTACAACGAAATAATTAAATTTCTAATCAAAGTGATGAATCTTCTACCAAAAAAATGCATCTTCTTCCGAGGTAGTTCAACTCAAACCAATAAGTCGGTTTTTCGGCATAAAAGAGATTAATTTTTAATCAGAATGTTGCATTTTTAACAACAAAAGATGATTTTCCAACCAAATAGTTGAATTTTTACCCAAAAATGGAATAATCTTCTAACACCTATCTATTAACAGGTTCTCCCTGCAACCTGTCAGCCCTCTCTTGCCTCCACGTTGTTCAACTTTTGCACTCCAAACCGGCTCGATAGATGTTGATGTCCTCTCTTTGAGGATGCAAGTGAATCGCTTGTCGCTGTTGTTTAAGCAAGCTATGGGCCTGTAGTTCTTTGGACTTGACAAATCTCCGGTGTTAGGGATCAATACCGTGCGTCGTTCAACTAGCCACTGCAGGATGGGTTGTTCTCCATTCAAGAAAGTAGTAAATATACGTAGTAATCTATCGTTCTGGGGTGCTCGCCGTTGATGGCTTTCTATCTCCATTGCGTTTCTAATTCCTGTATGGTTTCTGCCCTGGTACTCAAGTCCTCCTCTAAGGACAAATTCAAGGGTGTATAGTCAAGATCACCTTTACAGATGGTGTTGTAAAGCGTCACATCTCGCTTGCTGTTAAAATAGTCTCGCAACTGTATAACTTACATTCATCTCTTTGGTTGAAAATTCTATTTGCTTAAAAATTAACTTTTTTGTTGAAAATTCATATTTTCGAGTTAAAAATACCACTGTTCTGTTGAAAATTCGTCTTTTTGGGTTTAAAAACTCAAGAATTTGGTCGAAATATTTCTCCTCTCTTGGTTGAAAATTTCACTCTTTTCTTTCAAATTTGTCGATTTGGTTTGGAAATTAATCTCTTTCGGTACAAATTTCCTATTTTTTGGTTTAGATGCAACTGCTTGGTTGAACATTCTTCTCTTTGGTTAAAAATTTAATTATTTTGTTGAAAATTCGTTTCTTTTGTTTAAAAAATCATTTATTTTTGTAGACATTTAATCCTTTTTGGTTAATAATGCAACATTTTTGGCTAAAAATAATATATTTTGGTTGCGGATTCAACTATTTTGTTGAAAACTCGTAGTTTTGGTTGAAAATTCAACTACTTGTTAAAATTATAACTAGTTTGTTAATAATATACTTTTTTGGTTGAATTCAACTGTTTTTTATATCAAATTAAAATATTTTTTCGGTGGAGAATATGAACTGTTATATTTTTCGTTGAGGTTTCATCTTTTTGGCAGAAAAATCATCATTCTCATAGTTAATTGAAAATAAATTTTTTGGTTGAAAATTCATTTGGTTGAAAGTATAACTGTTTTTGTTCGAAGTTCATTCATCTTTTTAGTTGAAAATTTAACTCTGGTTGAAAATTCAACTATTTTGTTGAAAACTCAACTCTTTTGTTGAAAATTCGTCTTTTTTTGGTAAAATTCAACTATTTTGTTAAAAATGTAATATATTTCGACTTGAAATTGGAGGAATGTAAAGCGTTTTTTGTATTGAATTCAATATCGTACCCATACATGAATTTTATTGAAAAGAATTTATTCCCCTATTTTCGTGAAAAATTACCCTATTTCCCCAGTTTTGAGTTCCAATTCACGGCCACGTCTGAGGAGATTAAACTTCATTTAAATTCTAGATGTCAAACAATCGATCTTAGTCATTCAGATCAATCGGTCGTATGGAATACAGATCGGTGATTCGCTGCTAAAAAAAGGGTCATTAAAGTCAGCATATTCAAATAGGCTGCAAATCGGTAATTAGCATTTACAGATATGTTTTGACAATATTCTGCGTGACAATTCAGTTTTACAATTAATCTCTCCTTTCTAATGTATTTTAAATACTAATAATAAATAAGTATAATAATATTATATTAATATAATTAATATTAATAATATCAGAGTTGGGTAGTAACTTGTAGAAGAAAATGAATTATTTAGAGTTGAAAATTTTTTTCCAAAACAAGAAAATTAAGCTCTTTTGGGTGGAGGATTCATCTATTTTATTAAAAAATCGTGTTTTTTTGGTTAAATTCAACTGTGATTCATTTAAAATAAAAATCTTTTTTGGTTAAAATATATAATATGAACTATTATATTTTTTGTTGAGAATTCATCTATTTTGTTAAAAATTTAACTATATTGGTAGAGAGTTCAACTATTCATTTGAAAAGTACCTTTTTTGTTCAAAATCGTATTTTCGGATTGAAAATGCAATTGCTTTGTAGAAAATTCGTCTTTTTGGCTTGAAAATTCAACAATGTAGTGGAAATTTTTCTTCTTGGTTCAAAATACGACTTTTTTTGTTTCAAATTTGATCCCTTTTGGTAAAAAATTTCACCTTTTTTGGTTAAAAACCTGATTTCAAATTAAAATCTTTTCTTGTGGAAAATTTAATTACTTGGTTAAAACTTAATCTGCTCGATTAAAAATGCAGTTGTTTGGTTGAAGATTCATACTTTTAGTTGAAATTTTTTTTTGTTCTTTTATTTTTTTATTTTCTTTTTAATAAACTGAGGAAATTTTTCTTCAATTTTTTTGGGGTAAAGTTTATAGAAGTGAATAACCTTAAACGTGGAAGCTGCCATAAGAGTCTAATGTATTTTTGCGTACACGATTTTCAGCGCCATCTCTTGTCTCGGAGGACAAACCTAAGTCCCAAATATCCGCGAAATTTGAATGTCATAGCATTTTCAAAAGTAAACTGAGTTCACTATTTTCTATTTATTATCCTAAAAGAAGGGAATAATAATACAAAAACGATTAGAACTATTGAACAATTTTTTATTGCGCAAAATAGATTGAAGTATTGTTTTAAAAAGTTAAGAAAAGATTTACGTATTGTTTTAAAAAGTTTAAAAAAAGATTAACGTATTGTTTCACAAGGTTTTTAAAATAGAAAATGTCTGTAATGTTTGAATTTTGAATATTCTATTGTTCATACACAATTATTGTTATAACAATATCATCTAAGAATGTAAATGTAGAAAACAAACTCAAATACCATCGAAAAGTATTAGAAAATTATTTTTCCATAGGAATTCATTGCTACTCATTGAATTAGTAAGTTAGTACTACTAAGCAGATTAGTAGAATACCCTTACTAATTAATTTATTAATACAAATCTTACCTTATTTCTACTAATTCAGATTTAGAGAGAAAGGAGAAGTGATAAGGGAAAAGCTAATTTCTTTTGGTTTAAAAGTCTACTTTTATTTTTTTTTTTTTTCGTTGAGAATTCATCTATTTAAGTTAAAATTTTTATTATTTAATTACAAATTTAATTACTTTTTTGAAACTTCAGCCGTTATAACGAAAATTTAATAATTTGGTTGAAAGTTGAACTGTTTGAATGAAAATTAGTCTTCTTGGGTTGAACATTCAGCTATGTTTGTAGAAAAATGAACTATATGGTTGAAAATTAAACAATTCGGTTGAAAATTCAACAATTTTGTTGCAAAATCATCTGATTGGCTTAAAACCCCACCTATTTTGGTAGAAAATTATATAATTTATTTGAAAATTCAACTATTTTGGTGGAAATTCAACAAATTTTGTTAAAAAATCAAGTTAAAAAAAAAAAATTTAACTCAACTCTTTTGTAGAAAATTCGTCTCTTTACCTTGGAAATTCAACAATTTGCTTTAAATTTTTTTCGTCATAAATTCATATTTTCGGATTGAAAATTGAACACTTTTGCAGAAAGTTTGTCTTTTTTGGTTGAAGATTCATCATTTAAATTGAAAATAATGTCTTTGGTTTAAAATTTAAGTATTTTGTTGACAATCCTTTTTTTGTTCAAAATTTATTCTTTTCGTTGAAGATTCATCATTTCAATTGAAAATAATGTCTTTGGTTAAAAATGTAAGCATTTTGTTGACAATCCATTTTTTGTTGACAATTCATGATTTCGGGTTGAAAATTGAACTGTTTTGCAGAAAATTGGTCTTTTTAGCATACAAATTCAACTATTTGGTTCAACATGAACTTTCTTATTAAATTTAATTTTTAATTCTTTCTCGACAGAAATACTATTACATTTTCGTAGATAAATCATCTTTTGGATAGAAAATTAATTTTTTCTATTGAAAATTCATCTTTTTCTAAAAAATGCAACAATTTGCTTAAAAGTTCATTTCTTTGATTGAAGGCTCATCATTTTAGTTAAAAATACATTCCTTTAGTTTAACATTGATTTGGTTTGTTAATTTTTTTTTCTTTTTTGAAAGTGAATGTTTTAAACTTAAGATGTAACTTATTTCAGTTTTCGTTAAAAATTAATCTGATTTGCTGAAAATTCAACTATTTGGTTGAAACTTTAACTATTTGGTTAAAAATTAAATTTTTTAGTTAGAGATTCATCATTTCAACTAAAAATAATTTTTCTAGTTGACAATTTAAGTATTTTGTTGACAATCCTTTTTTTGATGAAAATTCTTTTTTTTTTTGGTTGAAGATTATTCATCATTTCAATTGAAAATAATTTGTTTGGTTGAAAATTGAGGAATTTGATAATTTGACTCCATATGAAATAAGGTATTGTCTTGTAGGCAAAAATCAGCTCATCTCCCCAAAACAGTTTTTTTCAAGGTTTTGAAAATTACGATTCACTACAGTCCGAATGGAATGAAAATAGGAGCGTAATTCTGATTCTTTTTCTTGTGCCAACCCACATTTACCTGACCGGTATTATCTCCTGGACAATTCATAGCATGCATTGGTATTGAAACTGACGTATTTTCATTGTTTTGCTTTGATAGTACAAGAAAAATGCACATCCTATAAAAAAATAAATTTTTTACTAAACCTTTTATTGCAACTTGCATTGTTTTTCCATAAATTCAAATTGCTTTTTTGATGCTATTTTTTACGCTTTGAGCCAAAAATACGCATCCTAGCGTAAAGTGGTTCTAAGAAAATTTGTAGACATAATTTAGGCGAAAATGTTGTAGAATAATATGTTTGAACCACTTCTATCTTTTCATTTTTTTCTTCTCTATCAGATAATTAATCCTGACACATTTGTAGCTCTTCTTTGGGTGAGCACTCTCCGTATTGTAGGATCAAAATCCAATTTTTTTTAAATAAGTAAAAAATGTCACATGATGCCAGCTTGGTACCTTTTCTCGAAGATTTTCCTTTTTAATATGTTTACATACTGTCCGTAGTTTTCTTTGAAAAAAAAAAATTTGTATGTTTGGACAGGATTTTGACGAAAATGAAGTCTATGGTGGTTTTATTTTGAAATTAATTTAAGGTACGCATCTTTCTAAATCTTAAGTGTTACGGCAGGTTATTCCCCACTACTCACACTTATGACGCGTACGCTTTTTTATAATTCATGGTAAAAACCTTCAAAACTGTAAGATTTCATTCTTTCTTGGTCAAAATATTTGATTTGATTTGGAGAGCACAAAATATACCAGACGTATTTTATCATGTTGTTGTTTGTTCTTCATTTCACATTGGCTTTTCTCTGTACTCTTGAATGATTCAAATAAATTTACTGTTTAACAATTTTTTTGTCACATACATAGTTTATAACCAATTAGGACCAACGTCTTTCATTTGAGATGAAAATTTAATAATTATGTCTCCGAAGGCCAATCTTGAAACTAATTACGTCGTCATCTTACATATATGTGAGATAACGACTACTTACGTAAATATTTGTACTCTGATGCTGCAATAGAACATTCTTTAGTTACATTTGTTGAACCACTTATTCGCTGAAGCATTAATCAGTTTTTCCTTTACATTGCGAAAATGAGGATGGTCTATACTTTCGTTTTCCCTCTGGTGGTCGTCTTTAATTCTATAGGTGAATATATTAATATGATATATTTATAATTTTTATTATGTTTTATATAATACATGCATAAATACGGCCATTTCTTAGGCCTTTGAGCAAACATAAAGTCCCCTTTCCAGCTTATATCCATATAAAGGCCACGTGTATATTTATGTCGTCAAAAATTATGACGTCATAGTAGTGCGGCCGCTGTGCGAGAAATCCCGATGAACGAGATAAGACGAGACATTCCTGCTCTATCGGTATTCCACATCTCCTCTTTCCTCGTCTAATTTCTCCTTGTCTCGTGGTGTCCTTTCTTGTTCCTCGCCTCGATTTTTCCGAGGAATGCGACAGATGTGCGCTGGCAGAAGGGACAGCTTGCGGGAACCTCCTTTTACCCATATGACGCGCTAATGCTGATGAGCGTTCTTTAATGAATAGGTAAAGGCGAAATCTGATTACATGTTATACTTGTTTGTCCATTAATGAATAATTTGATAGCAAACATGACTATGTTACGATTTTTTCGAATATACAACTTCACTTTATTAGTATTTTGCTTTGTTCTCAGTAAAAATGTATTCTGCCAATTATAACAACAGAATATGTGAAACGGAAATGTGAAAAGATAGGTAGATTTTTGAGTAATTTATGAATTTAGAGGAATTGAAGATAAACAAGAAGAATTCGACGAAATTCATACAAATTCATCTGAATTGAAAAACATTTTTAAATTGATGAAAAGCCTAAGAATTCAAGGTGAGGTTAAAAGAATTTAGGATCAATTAAATAAAAACTTTCAAAAATTCCAAAATCCATTGAATTAAAGAAAATTGAGTAAATTTAGAAGAATTCAAGTAAATTAGAAAAATGTCCGAGAATTCCAAAGAATTAAAAAGAATTCCAAAAAAAAATCTCTTCAAATCTTTGAAACCCTACTAATCTCTAACACAAGAAGTGACAATTGATTACAAAAGAATTCAAGTTAAATCCGATAGAATTCAAATGAATTGGAACAATTCGAAAAATCGAAAAAATTCGATCGGTTACAATAAATTTTGAGTGAATTTAGACAAATTTGAAGGAAATGAGAAGAATTAAATGAAATTCATAAAAAACCAAATTAGAGTAGTAGTCGATATTTCCACTTTTTTCAAATTTTCAATAAAAACTTAAACTAAACCAAAAAGTATGAATTTTCAACAGAACAGTTGAATTTTCAACCAACAAAGATTTTTCGATCAAAAAAGAAAAAAATCTCATCCAAAATGT